>CM060178.1:80736151-81936151 GCA_030549775.1 Tamarix chinensis
CAATAATCTCAAGGAAGAGGTAAAACATCAAATATCCAACCGGCTTATCCTTATGGCATTGTGTTTGCAAATTTAGCTCACCAAGAGCACTAAGGTTCCATTGGTTCTTGAAACATAAAATCCACTTGATACGTCAATTGTACATGCCTTGAGAAGATAGGGATAAAGGAATATGTTGAATATTTTATAACTAGAGGCTATCTCTCTCACTTCTTTACACATGGTGACCATACGAGTAAAGTACTCACCCTTGAGTTCCTTAGCTCATTTACTTTTGATTGGATTGCCAAATTTGTCTTTTAGACTCTTCATTGAGTCTCATATAATGTCATTGACATAGTTTTCTACATCACTTCATTTTCCTACCATTAGGCTGAGACTTTGCTCTGAGTATCACCAATTGTGGGATTCTCAAACATTTTAGGCTCAAATATCTTTTTCAAAATACAAATGTGCTCATAAAACTTATAACAGACACCACACTAAGGTCTCATTGATTTATAATCTTGCATTGAGGTACATATAAAGGTTGTTAGCTTTTGGTTGGGAGGAGAGCCAAGGGAATATACATAAGTTAGAGCTATGGGCTCTACATTGTATGCTCCAAGATGCTTCCCTTGATGGAAGGTATCATCTGGCATATCACCTAAGTAATGTTAGTACTAACATTACTAGTGATATTGTTATTGGAGGAATAATCACACACATTGCTTGAAGATTTGGATATGACATCAAACGTATCCCTATTGACCTTTCTAGGATATATCTAGGGTTGATAACTTGCACAAATATGAAACTCATCGTGAAAGATGGATTGCAGTTCCACATTTTCTATAATGAGGAGGTATGGTATTTTTTACCTAACAAATCTTTCATCACTCTCATTATTAATAGGAATGCCGACTAGCTACCATCACCAACCACACCTCGCCCTAGTTAACATGTCCCCCTTAGGAAGAGCACCCTGACACCACCAATAAAGCACCTACTTCATCAATATTTCCTCTTTCACTACCTTCATCCCTTAGCACATACCCAATCCCTTTTTCTTCTAAAACATCTTGGGTTCTAGTGTATCAGTGTATAATTCGATACGCTAGAAGCCCAAATAGCTAATCTCTAGGATTTCATTGCTTCCATCGACTAAATGAGTACCATGATACAACAAATGTATCAATGACATCTTGAGCACAGCTTCCCACCCCCATAACCCCCATAGTAAGTGCACTTCTCTTGGTCCCCCAATTTTTCACACACACAATGCATATAATGTGTTGCTTAAGCATGGGGGGGTTCTTCTCGGCTTTCCATTTGCCATTTTTATGCTTTTTTTTCTTTTTCTTTTTCTTTCTTAGTGTGTTTTTATTTTTCTTTCTTTCTTCCCTTTGTATTTATTTTCTTTTAGCGTGATGTTTCTTTGGAGTATTGTTTGATTAATTGTTTTTTATAGAAATGATAGGATAATGATGAAATTTTGATAGAATTTTCTACATATAGCTTAATCGTATACTAGTGAGACCTATAGATTACGATCAAGTATAAAAAAAAGGTTTTGAAATGTTTTAAGTGTGACTCTATTATTGATATACTCTCAAAACATTTATTACTTTAGCACTCTAGAGGTTCATCTTTGTTGATTTACCCATCTATACCGAGACATAAGAAATAGAGTTAGTAGCAAAAGAACCATTGAGATCGTGAGCCTTATAGTCGTTCATCATTTTTGTAGTCATGCTTATTCCTGAATGTGTGTATTCTCTACTTTTGTGTGAAACTAAACTTTCATGAATTCTCTTCAATGCACATATGACTTATACATGCATTAAGATGATTGAGGCGTATGTTTTCTTTTCATAGCTACAATAACCAAAGTACCTACCAAATAACATTTATTTCCTTTTCTTAACCTATTTATTCCATGAAAAATATACATTGGTAGCCATAATTCTAAGTTATTACCTTAAACTTATTTAAAAACTATGGAGAGATAACTCTTAAATACAATTGAATATAGGAATGTTAAGGATAAACATAGGGGTGTACTAAAGAAGTGTTTAGTAGATTTTGTGTTGAGAAAATGACCAAAATGTAGATTCATCCTCTCCAATCACATTCTCTCTTTTATGGTCTAAAAAAAGGAGAAAGAGAGGTAGAAGAAGAAGAAGAAGAAGAAGAAGAAGAAGAAGAAGAAGAAGAAGAAGAAGAAGAAGAAGAAGAAGAAGAAGAAGAAGAAGAAGAAGAAGATAAATAAAAGAATAAAAGTATGGAAGTTGAGATGTGGGAAATTAATCATATGATTCCAATGGATAGGTATGAATTGATGGCAAAGGCCTTAGTATATTTTGTAGTATGATGATACATTATTAATCTCATAGTATGGGAAATATTTTTATTATTTGGGTTAAAAATTAAATATTAGATATTTTTTAATATGATAAGCGGTTTGAAATAGGTTAATTATGGAAAGTTTGGAGTAAATATTAATGGTCTAACCAATAAATGAGGAAAATGGTTTTACATGGGAATATTAATCCTAGGGACAAAATTCACTCCATTTGGTTTTGGACTACAATCCTAGACTTTTCCTAACCTTTACCCTAGCCCCATTACACCTTTACTAATACCTTATGATTTTTGTGTTGCATATTGTCTTTAAGTGGTAGTAAATGAGAACACATGCAAGCTTATGGTCGATCACAATCAGTAGAGAGAATTTTGAGAGAAACAAAAACACACATAAGCATAGAGCTTTTACACTTACCTAAAATAAGGAAGTATATTTCTCTATTAAATCCTTGTATCATAATGATGAGCATCTACATGATCCTAAACCTTCTTAGAGTGTCATACTAATACTGATTTGGGAGTCGGGATCAAGGAGTACTCACAACTTTATGTTAATTTTATTACTATTAATACTCGTAATATTTGTCGATCTAGCAATTGCTTGTCTTGCTCATGTAAGCGTTGAGGAGTTGCTAAAGTGAGTATTTTTCATATTTTTACCCATTTTACCTTCATTTTTGTAATTTTATTTGGCATAAATTAAGAGATTTGTCATAGTTTAAGCCTATTATTTGTGTTACTACTCTCTTGGTAATAGTTTTTTAGAAAATCAAGTATAAACGCACCAATTCAAGGAAGTGGTGCATGAAATAAAAAAAATCAAATGTGAAGGCATTGAAGGAAGATAATCAACCCCACATGATAATGGAGAAGTCAAGAAAGTCAATTAGTTGAAAAGAGGAGCAAATGAATCAAGAGGAGCAAGAAATGGGTGTTTCACGACTACAATACAACCAGATGCACACTCATGAAACTCTTAATCCATTAGCGCGTGAGATGGAGAATGTTGTATGGCTGCAACACAACCTGTTGCATAGCTATGTAACCATCAAACATCTATGTCGTGATCAAAATCTTTGCACAACCTCAACACACCTCTAGCACAACTATGTTGATATAGGATTGCTGAGAAGTTGCATGGCCAGCTTATGCAGCCTTGTATAGTCGTGTAGTATACATTTACCACTATGCATACCTTCTTTCCATTATCCTTTCCACTCAACTTTTCTTTGGGGATGAAGATGTGATAAAAGAGGGACTTCAACGATAGGAAAAAGGGGCTTAGGACTTACTCTTTTCTTCATTACTCCTAAGCAACACAACTCCTTACTATTTATTTTGAATTTATATGCAAATTTTATTCTTCAAACCTAAGAGTAGACAAGTGTGTATTTCAACTTTACAGACAACCTATTTTATCTTCAATCCACGATTTGATCTATCCATTCTCTTTGTTGTTATTTGTTGTATCTAATATATATATATGTTGTTTATATTTTTTTTTCTACATTTCTTTCAAACTATGAGTGAGTAATTATTTTTTTCTAGAATTGAATTAGGCTCTATTTGGTATGAATATGATGAGTTAAAGTATATGTCGTATATAAGGTTCATATGAGTTGTTTAATATGTTAGGAATTATTGTTATGAATCGGGTTTGATAAAATTTGACTTATATGGACATTAAGTATAATTAAAAGGTTGAAATAAAGGTCAAAAATTAATATGCAAATAGGAATTCAAATGATCACGAAAGTAGACATTAAATTCTTAGTGACTGTTGAATCAATGGTATTTAATGAATTTAATATAATTTTTAAGTCATGCAAATAGTTAATAAATTAGATTATGTACGTTTTTAGACCTTAAAAGATGTTAGTATGATATATTGTTAATGAATTTAATAAATTAGACTGATTGTTCACAATAACTTTGAACTACACTATGATATATTGTTAATTCATTATTGAACATAGAAAACAAGACTGAAGTTCAATCCTAAGCTTTATATCCATCATTTTAGAATCTATAATTTATTGTTCGTTGCATTTTTGTTCATTATTTACTTTCATATTCTCACTCCACAATCATCTAGATAGCTAAAATAATAAAAATTGGTAATAAATTGTGAAGTCCCTGTGGATACAACTTTAACATGCTATAACGAAGTCATGTGCTTGTGGATTAGCACCCATCATCTAACTCAAGATTGATTCTAAATTTTTACTAGTGTACCTTAGTGCCCCAACCAGACTATATATCTTACTCTATTTGGTTCCACAAACTGATAGACGGTATGCATACTTATGGATTAGGCATCCTTATTGGTAGGATATTGTGTTACCTTTATATATTAGTATGACCAATGTGCCTTTGCGCCCTTAGGTTGATAGTTAGTAGGATATTATGCTGCCTTAATGCACTGGTATGACTAGAGTACCTTAGTGTCTTAATTTTGATTGATTTTTCCTTGAGTAAATAAAAATGGAATTGACTGGTAGATTATTTGATTATTGAATTATAATATTAATGGGTTATTTAGTAGTAGTCTTTATGCCCACCTATGTTTCGGTAGTAGCCTTTAATCCTACCTGTGATTTAATGGCAGCCTTAGTGTCTACCTATGGTTCGGTAGTAGATTTTGTGCCTACATGTGATTCGATGGTAGTCTTTGCACCTACTTGTGTTTCAAGCAGCCTTCAAGCCTTCCTATGTTTTTGCATAAGCCTTTGATCCTACCTTTGTTTTGTTAGTAGCATTTATGTCCACCTGTGTTTTAATTGTAGCCTTCGTGTCTACCTATGATGCTATGGATTATTGTTGTTATATGCTTGTGTGGTTACATTGAAATACCCCGTTTCTAGAAAACCTTAATTATAACTGATAATTATGTGTATTGGTTATAATAATTATTTTAGGATATTTGATAATAAATATATTGTTAACATATGTAATATTATTATGATGTATTGGTTATAAAATTTAGTTAGTTAAAAAATGCTAGAGAGTTCATTTTAATTTTTAAATCTAGGTTGGGTTGTAACCAATATCCGTTTTGTCAAACAAACCTAGCCCGATAACCTTAAATTCTACCAGATATTTTTACCCTAAATCTTTGCCTAGATTTTTACCCTAATCTATCCTTACACTATGCTATATTTTCCCTGACCATCACCCTACCCTCATTACCCCTACACCCTAGCTTCAAATCTCACCCCATCACTCTACACCATACCTCTCTTCCTCCCCTTGTTTTGCTCTTCTGGTTTCCTTAATATTTTTCCTACATGCAACCCCCTATTTTATGCCAAAATCTCTCAATCATTTTGCAAACTCTGCCTCACTCAAGCTCCCTTTTGCACACAAGACTTCCCCATTCCCCTATCTTAATTCCTTTCCTTTACCAATTTTCATTCTGCAACACCAACCCCACTAGTCTCCTCATCCAATATTTCTTTTAAAATTCATCAATAAAGTGTTCCATCTTCAAGAATCTCCAAGAATTCATAAAAAAAACACACACACACACAAAAGGACAAACTACTTAAGGGTGTGTTTAGGAGTGTTGTATTTAGTTGATAAGGAGAAGGATGGAGAACCAAGGAGAAGGCTTGAGAGATTTTCTCAAGACCTTGATGGACAAAATAAAGGTGGTAAAATTGTAAGTGGGGAGAATAGAAGCTTTCCAATTCCATGAGTCCCATGTGCAATCATAAAACTAAAGTAAACAAGTAGAGGAAGGGCATAGCGCGCAATTTCCTTCCTTTCCTACCTTTGGCACCCCTCATCGTTTCATCCTCCCTTCCACTGGCTAAACCTGCTGTTCTTATCCATCTCCACCAACTAAATTTTCCATTGCCTCCCCCTTCCATTCTTCCATAAAGCCTATAGCACTATACACCCACTTTTGCCCATTTTAGCCAAAGCTCCCTTCTTTTACCTACACCCATTTCTATAGAAACTTTCTCCCCTCTTTTGACCCTTTGTACTACACTTTTCCTTCTCTTTTTTTTTGCACGAGTGTTTTTGTTATTCCCTCCCTACCTTTGGCCATTTTCACCATTCCTTGGTTCCTTCAACACTAACCATTTTCACTACTACCACCCTCCACTCTTTCGGCCAAAACTCCTCCATTGGTGTTAAATTGTTTCCCTTGACTTTCCTCTTTCTTATTATATCAATTAGTAGCCCTTAATTATTTTAATAATTGGGGATTATTATTGTATAATATTATATGCCAATATATGTATATGTGTAACACCCCCAAAATTCACTACTGAAAATTTTCGTTTAATTAAAAGAAACTTTGCGGAAGCAATTAATAGTCAGTGAACTTTTGGGAGTATTACCGCCACACTTAGTACCAGACCCGGTTCACTCATACCGTTCCAGTACTAAGTGCTAAGGCTAAAGGAGTAAAATACAATTTTACGAGAACTTAAGCATTTGAAGATCAGAGTAGCACAGTAAATACTTTACAAGAGAAACATTCAACAACGGTGATTAAAAAATAATAAATACATTGAATTTAAAGGAGACAAATTAAAACCCTAAAAATTCCGGACAGTACCTTACGCTCTCCCCAAGGGCCCACTTGAATAGCACCTGAACACAACCTGCAAGGGGTACTGCCCATTGAATAGGCATGTAGTATTAATAATAAGGGTGTATAAAGAGTAAAATGGTAAATTTGTCAATAAAAGGAGAAAATAGTAATTTTGGAAGTAGGGGTAAAATTGTAATTTTGTGAGTAAAGGATGAAATATTTATTTTGTAATAAAAGGGGGCAATTTGGTAATCTTGAAAAAAAAAAGGGAATGGCAATTTGGTAAATTGTAATAAAAGGACAATTTGGTAATGTTATAATAAAAGGGTAAAATTTGTAATTTTATAATTAAAGGGCAAAATGGTAATTTTAGGATTAAAGGACGAAATGGTAATTTTACGATTGAAGGGCAAAATGGTAATTTAGAAATTAAAGGAGGTGAGATAGTAATTTTATAATTAAGGATAAATGGAAATGTTATAAGTAAAAGGGCAATATGGTAATTTTTGGGAGTAAGGGGTAAAATGGTAAATTTGAAGGTAAAGGGGTAAAACGGTAATTGTGTAAATCAAAGGGGTAAAGGTGAACATTGGAAAGGAGTAAATTGGAAATAATAATTATTGAAAAGGGTAAAATAATAAGTTAAATAACTAAAGGATAATTTGATAATTTAATAGTAGAGAAGGGTAAAATGGTAAATATGATAAGTGTGAGGGGTAAGTTGGTAATTTAACCGGCTGGAGGGTATTTTCGTAATTTTGGATAATGGAGTAGGGTAGTTTGGTAATTATGACAATTAAGAAGGGCAATTCGGTAACTTAAATAACCAAAGGGTAATTTGGTAAATTTAATAACGGAGAAGGGCAAAATTGTAACTATGATCATATGCAAGGGTAATTTGGTAATTTAACCAACCAAATGGCAATTTGGTAATTTTGACAATGAGGAAGGGTAGCTTGGTAATTGAGAATAAAGGACGGTAAATTGGTAATTAACTATATAAAGGGTTAATTTGGTAATTAGGATAAGGAGGAAGGGTAATTTAGTAATTTGATCAACTCAAGGATAATTTATTAATTATAATAAAGGAGAAAGGGGGCAAAGTGGTAATCTAACCAATTAAATGGAAAGTATATTAAGTGTAATAATTATTAAGGGGGAATTAATTTCCTAATAAGTATGATAAATAATTTAGTAACTTAAATCGAATAAGGGATAACTTGGTGATTTTGTAATAAGAAAAGGTAATATGGTAATTTATCAAATAAGGAAGGGGAGACGTAGTGAATTTTGGGGGTGTTACAATATGTCTGGATGTTAAATTCTTATATGTTCCTTGAAAGCTTTGAAGATCTTTTGTATAAGCTTGGGTTAGGTAAGCTCAATCACTCACCAACGATAGAAAAATTATATATGAGCATGATAGAAACCTTTAGACCTATAATCATGCTAAGGTTTATGCTTTTTGAGTATTTTAGCATGCATGATAAAATGATAATATGCCGAATGAATGATATGCATGATTATTGATAATTGAAGTGTATGCATGGTAATATGTCCAATTTTTTATGTCCTCATGTTTAATATTTTGTTAAGGATTACATTATTATCAAGTTATTATTCAAATCCTATGGTATAAACCTTATGAATGCTCATGCACAGAAGTAAGAGTATATGCACATTATTAGGGTTAGCTAGAGTATATGCACATTATTAGGGTTAGCTTATGATAACTCATATTCGCATGACTTAGGGTTAGAGATATTCTTCTACATGTAATATGATGATAATATTCTTATTTGAATTATGTTATATGCCTTAAAATTTATACATATATGTTGCATGAAAGATGTGTTACATGATAGTTATATGATTAGGGTTTTGGTGGGCAAAACCTACTAAATACATGAGATGTGGAAAGTTGAGTTAATCGTTAGAATACAAAGATTACCTACATGCTAAAATAAAGTGAAGTATTATATTTTTGTATGTTCATGATAAACCTCTTTAATGATAATGTTTGATACAAAAAATAAATAAAATGTGGAAACTCGAGTTTTAGAAGGGTATTTTGGTAATTTTAACCTAATATACTATTTAAAAATAAATGAATATAGGAATGGCCTTATCCTTTTAATAGGTTGACCTTAGTTTGTATTTGGCGTGACCTAGACCTATGACCTAGGGTTTATCTAAATAATTAGAAATAAAAGGGAAAATGGTTAAGTATGGTTAAAGTGAAAAGACCTAGAGTTCAGAATGGTTACTAAATGTTGCTACCTTATATGTGAGGTGTTATCCCTCCTTTTTGGTTAACTAGTGTATTGATATGCCATAGTTTTTAAGATCCTACTCTATTCTATAGGTGACCTACAAATCCTATAGGGGGTATCGATACTTAAAGACTAGGTGATTGAGATTGAGAGTATATTATATTACTTTCAGGCACCGGTATAACCAAGCATACTGTTGTATTCCCAGGTTTGAGGTAAGAATATTGTGTTGCTTTTACGTGGTAATATGACCACGTGTACTGGTATGTCCCTAGGTTGATTTGTATCCCTCTCGAGTAAGGAAGTAAAAATGGAAATATTCGTTATGTAATAAAAGGGAATGTTTTGTTGGTTCGGTAATTACCCCATTGCCCAACTTTGTTTTATGTTAGATTTGTTGGTTTGGCAGATGTCTTAGTTGTAACATCCCAAAATTCACTATTTTTTTAAAAACGAAAGCAATTAAATTAAAACCTATAAAATTTGGGGATGTTACTGCCACACTTAGTACCAGATCGGTTTACTCCGACTGTTCTAGTACCAAGTGCTAAGGCAAAAGGAATTTAATAATCAGCATAAATCAAATCTAATCAAGACTTCATATAAGCATTAAATGACTGTTAAATAAAAATCAGAGTGCATGAAAACGATTCACAATCCAGCATACAAAGTTAAAGTTCCTTAAAAGAAAATAAGTCTATAAACGTTAAAAATTAAACTTAGGAAACTCAATACAAATATGAATAGCATAAAGAAATAGAAGAATAAAATGAGGGAAACCAGCCACGTTCCCAGCCACGCCACTCTCGATCCATGAGCCAAACATGCTCAATACTCAGCCCATCTAATGCCTCATCAACATCGAAGGCATCGAAATATGCATCGCCCACCTGCACAAAGTCAGAAGGACCTTATGCTCATGGGAATGAGTAGCACCCATGAAAGGGGTGGTCAGTACGCTACGTACTAAGCAATGTAACCGTGTACTAAGGCCAACACACAGAAGCACATAATCCTAGCAGAATAATAAAATAGCATACAATCACTTCAGATGAATAATAAATAAAGGTCATTTATAGTCTAGATTAATTAATTAAGTAATTAATCTTTTATCGATATTAATTTTACACCATGCTTTCATCAAATCCATGCAAGTACGGAAACCCCTTTATTTTAGCCGATGGATCGGTCACTTAGAGAGCAACATACCCTAACTACTATTATAGCTGGTGGATCGGTTACTTATAGGGTGGTACGCCATGACCACTATTTCTTACCGGTGGATCGGTTTGGCCCACTCGCATGGTATTCCACTATAATTACTTAGTCTTTTTTAGGTATCTTAGAAAACTCAGGATTTGGTTTATTGAGCTCGGGATCCACCACTATTGTAGCCGGTGGATCAGTTACTTATAGGACATCATATTCTAACTACTATTATAGATGGTGGATCGATCACATATAGGGTAGAATTCCATAACCACTATTTCTTATTAGTGGATTAGTTATCCCCTGGCTCAATAACCTTCCACTTTACATTATTAATGTTTTATAGTATCTTATTTAGAAGCTTCACCCCAAACATGCATGACTCACTCTCTCTTCTCCTATCCTCCAATGGACCCGTTCCACGTCATTAGACTCCTACACTTCTTAACTTGCCACAACCTCCTTCCCTCTATATCCTAACTCACACTGGAAGCCTAACTCTTAAGTATGTGGGTCAAGGCCCACTACCTTACACTTCCAAGTCCACTCAAAACCCTACTCTAGGGTTTTATCCCGAAACCCTAATTTAGGCCTATGTGGCCCATCCTACTTCACCTCACATAACCCAACTATTTTAACACCCCACACACCTTAAGCTTTAGATCCAACCATCATCATTTCACTTTATTCACCAAGTGCACATGTGACCACAAAACCCTAGGTTGTAATACCCTAATTTGAGCAGAGTGTTATAAGGATTGATCAGGTTACTTATATCAATATGGTATACCATCCTTTTGGTGATTCCATCCTAAAAACTCTATAGTTAAGCGTGCTGGCTATGTAGCAATTTTAGGATGGGTGACCTTTTGGAAAGTTCTGAAAATTTCTTGAAAAGTACGTGAGTGAGGACAAAGCGTACTAAAAGGACTCATGTTGATCTGTGGGGCCAGTCGATCAATCCAAAAGCACTTTAAGGTATCTCCACGTGGTCGTATCGACTCGGGGTATTACAAATGGTATCAGAGTAAAACTGCAATCGTGAGCTGAACTTGGATGAGCCAGTCAGTCACCTAGCGGGATGATTCTTGGGATGAATTATATTGAGACAATCATTGGTTGAGGCACAACGAGGACATTGCGTTCTTTGAGTGGGGGTGAATATAATACATCAATTTGAGTGGAGTATTATAAGGATTGATCTGGCTACTTATATCAACATGGCATACCATCCTTTTGGTGATTCCATTCTAAGAACTCCACAATTAAGTGTGCTGGCCATGGACTAATTTTAGGATGGGTGACCTTCTAAGAAGTTCTAAAAATTTCTCGGAAAGTGTGTAAGTGAGGACAAAGCGTACTAAAAGGACTCGTGTTAATCTGTGGGGCTAGCCGATCAATCCAAAAGCACTTTAAGGTAGCCCCGTGTGGTCGTATCGACTCAGGATGTTACATAGGTAGCCACACCCAACCCTATCTGACCACATCTAACCCTAACATCCTCAATTCCACATATCACCCTTCTATTTATCACCTTCTACTCTTACCTTTCCATGATAATCATACTCATCCCTCATATGATAATTTCCATCCTCATCTTGTACTCTCCTTACCCTCACTTATTTCTCCTTTTTATCACCTTATCATATTAGGTTTTCCCCCTAAATCCTAGCTCAGTCTCCTACGTACTCTTATACTATTCTACGTGCTATTTTTCACTCAAAACCTCCAAACACTCAAACAACTCTTCCATTACTTTTTTTACATCCCAAGTCAACTTTTCACACATATATTTTACTCCCATGAAGACTCTAATCTTCCCATTCAAACCTTCAAACTTTCTCATGCAAAACCCTAGACTCCCATGCAAACCCTAGATTATTCCACTCTTTTATTTTGTCTAAAATCTCCTTTTTATTAACTCACTCATGGATCATCAAAATATTTAGTTCAACTCACATCCTTTGGTCAACTACTTCCCCATTTTCCTTTTTCATCCTTTCCATCCCACAATACCACATTAAAAATCCTCACAAGCATGTATTAAAGGATCACGACACATTACATCACATTTCACCACATATACATATAGTACACATGCTATATGAAAACACATAAGCATACCTCAACTCCAAGCCATACTACACATGAAATAATTATAACGATAAGCATAAGATATATAACACATCATACTACATGGAATACAAGGCACATAACACACATATGGCCTTAGTTACATGCTTACCTAATATGACACTAGTCTTGGAGCACGCTCCTACGCCTCCTTAAGGTTTTGACTAGTCTGACCTGTAAGAGAAAAAAACTAAAGATTAGGTTCCCTTATACTAAATATACTATTATTTCCTAATTTATTCTAATATTAGGATTTTAGATAAAATAATAATATAACAGTAGTAACACTAACTAATTACTAATTTTGCTAAAGATAAAAGTAATAATAGTAATATTGTAAAAGATGATAATATAAGGTTTGAAGATTTTACCCTAATAATAATGATGATGATGATGATGATGATGATGATGATGATGATGATGATGATGATGATAATGATAATAATAATATATAGTTTGATATAAATGGTGGAATAAGGGCTTCGATCCTTCACCAAAATAATACTAATAATAATACTACTAACATTAATAATAATAATAATAATAATAATAACAACAACAACAACAACAACAACAATAAAAACAACAACAATAAAAATACTAGTAATACGAAATAATAATAATAATAATAACAATAATGATAATAATACTAATTGTATAAATCAAAAATAATGTAAAGTAGGGTTTTGACCCTACTTTGAAATACTAATATTACTACTACTACTACTACTAATAATAATAATAATAATAACAATAACAACAACAACAACACATATTATTAATAATAATAACAACAACAACAACAATAATAATATAACAGAAATAAAAAATAGAATAGGGCTTCGGCCCTCAATAGCAATAATAATAAAACCATTAGTAGTAGTAGTAGTAGTAATATATTTGAAATAATGGAAATAAAATAAAATAAAATAAAACTTATATAAATAATGTTTAAGGGTTGAGAGGGTTTACAGTACCACCTTATGTTGGTAGTGACAGGTGGCACTGGCAGTGGTGCACAGCGGAGGCAGTTGTGGCCGAAAAAAAAAGAGAAGAAAAGAGGGATAGTTAAGTACTGGGAAAAAGAGGGTGGAAGTTGGGATGTTTATGATTACCTAGATGGAGAGGAGTAGAATGAGGGTGGTAGCGCAGCCAAAGGTGGCGGCGCACGGCGGATGTGGTGGTGGCTGAAAGGGGAGGAAAGTAAGAAAGAGAGGAGGTGATGGAGGAAGGGGAAGGTAGAGGAAGGCAGTCTAGTGTTTTTGGGAGGTGGAAGGGCAGTGGTTACGGCGAGAGTAGTGGCTAATGGTGCCACAAAGAGTGGCAAAGGTGGGAGGAAGGGCTAATCGAGGAGGTGAATTTGCACGGTCGGGGTGGCTCGTGCAGAGTAAATCGAGGGAGAAGGGAGGTGTAGTTAAGTAGAGGTTAGTGTAGGGAGTGCTCTGGTGGAAAGCTTGGGTGGTGGAGTTAGTCGACGGCGACGAGACTGACATCTGAAATGGCAACGGTGCACTGGAAAGGAATTCTGGGTTTCAGAGAAAAAGCTCGAGTCCAGGTTGGGTAGGGAGTATTTCTAGGATAAAGGAAGGGATAAGGTTGAAGGAAAGATAGGAGGATAGGGTAGGTAAGTTAGGGTACATTGGTTGCGACGGTAGGCCGGTGCACGACTGCGTCTTAGCCTACAATTGACCAGGGCAAAAGAGGGGGATCGTTTAAGAAGAGGGGAGGTGTAGTTCAGTCAAAGTAGCTGGCGAGTTAGGGGAAGGAGAGAGAAGAGAAAAAAACCATTAAATGGGGTGTGATCAGTGGTGAAAAACTAGGGAGCTGGGGCGGAGTTGCTGGTTGACGGAGGGAAGAAGAAGGAAGGAGGAAGAAGACGCATGGACCAACGGCTAGGAAGAAAAGAAAGAAAAGAAAGGAAGGAAGAACCAAACAGAGCGATGTAGGAAAAGAAGAAAGAAAATTCACCATCCTCGGCCGCCGAAGGAGAAAAGAAGAAAAATAAGAATTCGGCCATGGACAGGCCCAAGTCGGGAAGGAGGAAGAAAAGAAAAGAAGAAGAAGGAAAAAGAAAGAAAGAAAAAGGGAAAAGGGAAAAAGAAAAATAGGTGGGTTGGGATATTTAGATTATTTTGGTAATTTAGGATATTTAGAAATAATAATATTTGAATAAAAAAATATTTAATTCCCTTTTTAGGCTAAATATAGATTTTTGAAAGATTTTTCCTAAATTGCATTTTAATTAGCAAATCACCCAAAATTTTCCTAAATAAAGTATTTATTATTTTCTTCTTGATTTTCCTAATTAATTATCTTTTTATTTTAATAAAAATAATTAATTTAATTAATTTTTCTAATAAATCCTTATTTAACTAAAATTTTTAAAATTAAAGTTTTAGGGCATTTCATTAGTGCCTTGTCCTAGTATTGTTTTGGATTGTTGATTTGGTAGTTTCCTTAGTGCCCTACCACTATGATTGGAATATATTTAACTAATTGAATATGACTTTGCACCTTGAAATAATGAGAAGTTGATTGGAATGTTTTACTATTGAGTTGAAACTTAGACATTGATATATGTTTCTCCATGAAAAATGTGTGTATGTTTCTTGACTTATACTCAAGTATTATTTTTGAATTTTTTTTTGTGATTATGTGAAATGTAGGTATGCTACTTCCTATGAGGTATTGAGATTTACTCTGTACGAGGGAGCCATATTAATACTACTTTTGCAAATGACTATATGAGGGCTATAGAATAACATGAAACTTATAAGTGCGGGAAAAAAAAGTGGCGTCCTTGGGAAGATATTTCATTTTCAAAATGGGAATTTGGGTTTAAAAGTTAAAGCAAATTAAAGTTATACCCTTAGGTGCTAGTTTTTGTTACAATCAGTTTTTTTTAAGACTCTTATGTCCCGTACTGTACTTTGGTTATACTACTATACTACAACATTATTCGTAATTCTATTGTGTATTATGTCTATTTTATCCTTATCACTTAACATAAGAAAGGTGAAGAGCCTGACTTATGCTAAGTATGGTAGTAACACCCGGTAAAAATAAAAACTTTTAGCTTGTAAAATGGGGGCGTTGCATACATATGTTATGAGATTTATTGGTATTAATAATAAGATATGTGATATGTTATTATTAGGTTAGTTTTGGGTTGATGTTGTTTCAAATTATACTCTACAAAGTATATCTTAGATGTTTGACTAGTAAGTTTTAGTTTATTCTAGATGAACGATTGTGAATAGTATATATCTTGGTGGTATGTTGTTATATGAATGATTATCATATTTCCATTGACGCATGTACATTTTAATATTTTATACCATGTATTATTGCGATGCCATATATTTGTTCCTTATTGGGTTTTTATTTTGATTTAGTATAAAAGGTTACACAATACCATTATGATGAAGGGTTCCTATCGTGGGTCCTTACCTATTCAATGGCCAGTGATTTTTGCAGGCCAGCTCATGCATTAAGTCAAAAGCTAATAGTTTGAATTAAGAGCCTAGGCTTATCTGGTGTCTTTTCATATATTTGATTTCAGTTATATTTTGAATGCTTGTGTCCTCTTGTTCTTTCTTTCTTTTGAGTTATGCAAATCGCTGATGTTGCTTTTATTTAGTATGATACTTATATGTTTGTCCTCTCTATTCTATTCTTATAATCATGTTATTAATTTAAGTAAAGCAATAAGCGTATCCTTAGTATTTAGTATAAGAATGACAAAGGAACCAGAATTATAATAATTGTGGTGGTAAAAACCTTCATTTTTACTATTTTAGCTTCCACAATTAACCATTTAAAATGAAAATTTCAAATCCTAAAAGTGAGGGTGTTACAATTTATGTCTAGTCAGTTTTCCTGTGACTTTTTTTGTGTGTCAAAGTTTTAAGTCAAAGGTAGGGAATATAACTATATTAACACCTTTCGCTTGGGATTAATGCTTAATTTGGATCTAGTTAAATATAGGAGCGGTTGGTGTGCCTATACTACTAGAATTTAATGGGGTTTAATATTGATGCTGGTTATATTAATTACTTTAGGAAAGTAATATAATTTGTATTGAACCACAAGCGGTTTACAACTTGGTCGGAATCTTTCTTGTGACTAATAGGTGATATAAGAATTATTTTAACTATCTCAACATAATCTAGTGGTGAAAATCAATTTTGTAAAATGTTTGTCATATTTACATCCATTTATATTTTCTTATTTGATTTTTTTATTTTGTATTTTACACCCCCATAGGTGTGTTTTTCTTGTTATTTATGCTTTTTTTTTTGTGTGATTTAGAGTTTTTATTTTATTATTTGTGTGCTAGTTACTTTTGAAGGATAACCTTATTTAATAATGCAACAATTGCATAAAAATAGGGTTTAAATTGTGTGTTAGCTATGAGCACATCAATTTTCAGTATCATTATGGATAAATTA
This sequence comes from Tamarix chinensis, assembly GCA_030549775.1. Taxonomy (NCBI): domain Eukaryota; kingdom Viridiplantae; phylum Streptophyta; class Magnoliopsida; order Caryophyllales; family Tamaricaceae; genus Tamarix; species Tamarix chinensis. Next base: position 80,753,110 of record CM060178.1, read on the forward strand.
GTAGCTTTGTCTTTGTTTTGATAGTGTTTTTAGAAGTTTTTAGTGTATTATATTTTTGTATATTTAGTCTCTACCTATTTTCAACGTGTCAAAAGAGTGTTGTGGCACTCTTAGATACTCAATATTTAGTGTTTTAGAGGCTTTTTATGCTAATGTCTTGTGTGACTGCTTTTATCGTGTTATTATTTTTATGTTTTCCTTATATCTAGTGTGATTTATTCCTTTTTTGTTTTTTCCTTTTTTATATGAGTACTATTTGTGAATGCACCCAAGGATGATCTAAAAGGAGAGCTTTTCTATTGAACTTCAAGATAAAGAAATCCATTTGTGGCATTAGGAAGTTAAATATTTCTAGTTCTTCATTATCACTAAAAAAGATGGGATTTCTTATACTTCTTTATCATTAGAAAGAGGAGAGTCATCTACTTCACCTACAACATTAAAGGGAAAAAAAACTTATTTTTCCCTAATGGTAACTAATAGGAGTTTTTTAGAATCAACAACCCATAACATAGCAGAAGGTGTCCTTATATAGAATGGTTATCCTGATCCCATTGATGGAAATGAAGGAGATTTTGAGCTCAAATCTAACCTATTTCACCAACTTGCTACTTTTCATAGACTCCCTAGTGAGGACATCAACAAGTTTTTAAAAGAGTTCTACTTCTTATGTTTCTCCATGTGCCCCAAGGATGTAGATCTTCAATTTTTGAAGGTTAAGGCATTTTTGTTTGCTTTGATGAATGGTGCTAAGGATTAGCTATACAAGTTGCCCATGGGATAAATTTATTCATAGGCTTCTTTGGCTAGGGCATTTGTAGACAAGTATTTTCTTATTTTACATATTATGATGCTAAGGAAGAGGATCACCATGATCCAATAAGGTGAAGCTACAATAGGTATTACTATAATAGGTATATGGTCTTGTGTTGGTGGCATAAGGTGAAGCTAGTGGAGGTGCTTTCATGGATAAGGACCGTACTTCAGCTAATGCCTTACTAGAAGGTTGAGACACTACATCATAATAATATGGTGGCATCTCCATCATATAAGACTAAATGAGGTAAGTGTAAGTTAATTTGATGATAAAATTAAAAAAAATCACTACTCTTGCTTTATAGATTGCCATCACTACTAGAGTCGTTACTCCATACAAAGGTTGTTTAGCAATAGGACATGCTACTGACAAATACCCATAACTCGTTGGAGGGGAAGCGAATCAGTAAGCTAATGTCATTGGATTCTCTAATAGTTACCATCTGTATGTATAGCCATCCTAATCTCCATTGGAAGAATAAAAACAATATTCTTAATCCTCTAAGTTTCAATCAAGTGTCATCTGACATATATCAAAAACTATAAGGATGATTCTCTCAAGCTCAAGCTCTAACTCGTACAAATTATGATTAGGTGTTTGAGTTATTGGCAAATGGAAAAATCAACTGATGTAAAGCCAGACGACCCTAAACAAGAAAGTGGAAATGATTTAAAGTCACACCATGGTGATGAAAAAACATTTGGGTGAGGTCATAGTTAAGCTAAATAAATTATATAACCATGGGAGGCTTTTGAGTAGTACCGTAGCTAACTGAAAGAGGGAGATTTGAATTAGGTAATGTAACTGTAACAAGGAGTGGCAAGATAAGCGAGAGTGATCTAAGAAATATTGTACTGGACTTATGAATGCTATAGGAAGATCCTATAAAAAAGAAAAAAAGGAGACCATGTAAACTTTGGTGGTATTTGGTTATATGAATGATTGTCATATTTCAATTAATGCATCTAAAAAAAAAGAGTTGGCCATGTAAACTTTGGTGGTATTTGGTTATATGAATGATTGTCGTATTTCAATTAATGCATCTATACTTTAATGTTTTATATCATATATTTTTGTAATGTCTTATAAATGTTCTATGCTGGTTTTTCATATTGATTTGGTATAATGGATTGCTTAGTATTACTATACTGAGGGTTTCTTTTGTGGACTCCTACCTATACATTTGGCAGTGGTCTTTATAGGTCCGCTTACAAGTTCGGTTAAAAGGTTATATGAATGATTGTCATATTTCAATTAATGCATCTATACTTTAATGTTTTATATCATATATTTTTGTAATGTCTTATAAATGTTCTATGTTGGTTTTTCATATTGATTTGGTATAATGGATTGCTTAATACTGCTATATTGAAGGGTTTTTTTTGTGGACTCCTACCTATACATTTGGCAGTGGTCTTTATAGGTCAGCTTACGAGTTTGGTCAAAATCTTGTAGTTTGGATGGAGATATTAGGACTATCTACTATCCTTCTTATTATCTTTAATTATGGTTGTTTTTGGACTCTTTTATCCTCTTATATTGTCTCTTTAATTCTTGTAATCACTTTACTTTCTAAATGATGTATATTTGTTTGTTCTCTCTAATGTATACCTTGTGATTGTATTATTAATTTAAGTAGAGTAATGATTTTAGCCTTAACACTTGGTATGATAATGGTAGAAGAAACTAGACTTGTATCAAGTATTGTGGTAATAGTCTTTGTTTTTATTATTTCAGCTTTTGTGATTAACTCTTTAAACAAAATTTTGAAGCTCAAAAAATGGGGATATTACATTTATCTTCACAATCAAATTATTATGTTGATACCTGTAACCATCAAACCAAGTACATGCCCACAAATCCTCTCTCTTCTACACTCTTTGAGGGCTAATCCTAACATTTTTTTTATTTCTAATTGTGATTACCCACTAATAGGTCACATCATTGCTCAACTCCATTGACAAATTACTCCTCTACCATAAGGCACTAATGTGGTTTACTAACTTAATCTCTCACAGATTTCTCCAATTTTCACATCTTTTTTCTATCTCTTTATTTTTGTAAAAACTTGTACATGCTTGGAATACACATTTTTCAGGTCTTCATATAAACGTTTGATTTGTTTAATTTTCATGTGCCTTTGAAATCTAAGGGTTTGCATACGAACATTTGTACACTCTAAGGATGTGTTTAGGGTTTTAAGTTACTATATCATTAGAGTTTTGGATTTTATATTACATATATTATTGTTGATTATATTTTACATCTTTGATACATACTTGAGTTATATGTATATTATGGTAGTCTTCAACCGAATGTATGTATAAATGAATGGAATTTTTTTCCCTCATTAAGGAGGGAATAATTTTTACTTGCTAAATTCGAGGAAGTGACTTAATCTTTAGAACTTGATGATATTCATTAAGAAAATATTTTTTTAGTTATATTATAGTATTTAACATGTTGTAATTAATACTTAAATATTAATTTTATACAACACAAAACAACAAAATTAAGTTAAACTTAACTACTTATTCCTTACTGACTATATTAAACGTATAACTCTCCCTATCTCCCTATGTTTTTTCTTCTCTTCATGCCTCAATTTTTTATCCCCGAGCTCCTTTGTTTCCCCATTTACCCCAAAATTCACCATCCTTCAAGCTCTCCCTCAATTTATACATTTGAATACACCAATTTATTTAGTGTATTTTTTTCTTCTTGTGTTCTCTATGTTCCTCTTCATTCTTTTATAACACATAAGGTGTTCATAAGAGATCCCACTCAATTGTCATACTCTACTATTGCAAGTTCTACCTTCAATTTTATAATATATCTATCACCTAGAGGATTGTTGCTAAATCTGACCTTGTAACCATCAAAATCATTTCAAATACAATTCCATTTCACCAAGCCTGTTTTTTCTCATCCACTACTTTTTGAATAGTGGGACATAATGTGACATCCTTGATCACATTTCTTTTTGCTAAATTTCTCTTCATTGTTGCTTTCGTCATAATTTTTTAGCATTCCTAATATTGGTTTGCATTTATCTTCCTCAATGATACCATTAAACACTTTGTTTATATTATTGGTCGCATAATCACAACTAATGTTAACATTGAACCATACTTTACACATAAAGTTGGGTCCCTTTATTCTAACTCACTAATGGATGCTTCATCAAATTCTCTCAACTCTCGAATCATGTCTAAGAGAGGTGGAATTTGCAATTCTCTAGAAAAAAATTATATGCTATGTCGTTAAAATTTCTTCCTAAAATTGTCATAAATGTGTCTTTACATAACATCTATGCTCAACTTTAGGAAAAATGTGCTTAATGGATACCCCCAACCATTAAGAAATGCCTATTATTGATCCTTAATATTGTAACTATGACACTAGTGACATAAGTCTGTTAAGAAATATATTTTTTTAAAGATGGTATACAAATCGCTAATCATTTCATAACAACAATATTACATAGTATGTGTTTAATGAAACTAATTTAGCATATCATATTTTTTTTGTCCCAAATAGCTAGTAGAGAACATATATAGCAATTATATTATTACCTTTTGTTGCTTATCAATGAATGTCAACCCATATCCTTGATTTAGACTTAGTTTCACAGCTAGTTGGTGTGAAAGCTAACTCTAACTTTCTGTGTTTTACTTCTCAACTAATGCCCATAAAATTAGAAACATATGATTGTTTCATCTATACCTAAGGTTACAAGTATTTATCCTTCAATAGGATCCTCAAATATGAGGTGAGAAAATTCAAGTTATTTGCATATACGCATATTCTCTCACATTTAATAAAAGAAAATAATTAAATAATGATAACCAACTTATACTTACCTTCAAGCAATAACCATCCAACTCAATTAAGGATGATAACTAGATGAGTTTGATCTGATAGATATGCATACATAAATATATAAATGAATATAGATATAAATATGAAGGAAGATAAAAAAATATCTATCGAATTTGAACACATATACAAATAAAAAATATCTATATATGTATCCATATATAGTTTTTTTTTTAATATTTTTTTTCTTTACAAGGATGAAAATTGACAGACATTATTCAAAACTCAAAGGATTTTATTTGACCAATAGTTAAAAGAACACATATAAATAAATATAAATATAGATATAAGTAAGGAAAAAAATACTTATCAAATTTAGTCATAGATATAGGTAACAGATATAAATATTTGTATTCATATATATTTATTTGATGTATAATCTTTATTTTTAATTTTTAAAATAAATATAATATAATATCAATATCAAAATTATAATTTTACTTAACCTTTAATATTTCTTTATACAAGCCAGCCCAGGCTACTGTAAATATTTTCTTAATTTTTTCCCTCATTTTTCAAAGGGTGATGTTAGATACACACCTTAATATCTAAGGTAACACCCTCCAAAAGGGGCTGAATTGTTTTTACCATTATACTCCTTCCATTTGTGCAATTCACCAAAACTGAATTCTCTCTCTCTCTCTCTCTCTCTCTCCCTTTTTTCCTCTCCTCAAATAATTACACAAAATTTAATTTTAACAACATTGAATATAATGAGTGTGGATGAAGATTATGATTCTAATGATTTTTTTAGTGAAAATGAACTAGATGAAATAATGATAAGCCTACTTTTTTTTGTTGCTTTTAATGGGTAAATTGTCCCTCATATTTCACTCATGATGGACAAAACACCCGCCACATAATTTCTATGACGGGCAAATCACCCATTACAAATTAGTTTAAATGAGTAATTCATCTGTCAGAAATGGCCAGTGATGGACAACTCACCCGTTTAAGGCCATATCTTGCGCACAACTCACCTGTCAACTTATAATTTCTCATAATTTTTTATTATTTATTTTTATATTTATGTATTCCTAAGAATGTCATATTTTTAAATATTATTTATAGAATCCAAATTCAATTAATATTGATTGGAGTGGATTATTTGCAACGGATAAAATTTTTAATGATCGGGAGTCATTAATTAGTTGGGTTAAAGAAATTAGAAGGCCACATAATATGATTTTCAGTATCGAGATGTAAAAAATGGTAGGGTATGGATTTGTTGTGAAAGATGAGGTGCTTATAGAATATAACCTTTAGTAAATTTAGAAAGTGTTCAATCTACTGGGACCAAAAAGTTTGGTTGTGCATTTAAGATTTGTGGAAGGGAAGATGTTTGCAGTGGTTGTAGACTAGTGGTAGAATGAGGAATGCACAATCATAGATTGGGTAAGTATTTGTAGGGACATTTGTTTGCATATGGATTATCTTCAGAAAAACACAGGTTGGTAATTGAGCTAATACAAATAAATGTCAAACCAAGGGATATTATCAACAAGTTGAAATCAGATGATGGTGATAATACTATAACACTTAGAACAATTTATAATGCTAGACATAAATGTAAGGTACAGAGCCTGATGGGATGTATAGTCATGCAGCAGTTATTGCACTTTATGAAAATAAATGAATACCATTTATGGTATTGTTAGTTTTCCAACTCTATTGCTTTGTTGCATGCGTTTTCATATGTCATTTGTTTGGATCGTACATATAAAACCAATAAGTACAACTTTTATTTATTGGACGTCATTGGTTGTATGTTTAGTGGTAAGAATTTTACCATTGCCCTGTCATTTATGACAAAGGAAAAGGAAGAAAGATATGAATGGGTGCTTAATAAGGTAAAGAGATTGATGGAGCTCCATGAACCAAATGTGGTGATCACTGATAGGAAACTAGGACTGACACAAACTGTGCCAAAACTCTTTCCTAATGCAACATCCTTCTTGTTTAGATGATACATTAGTAAGAATTTTCTATCACATACTATAAAAAAGTTGGGAAGTATAGTTGCAAGAGAAAGTTCCCTAGGATGTTGGAGGAAAATTGTACAAGCTACTATAATTAAAACATATGATGACGAGCTTCTACAAATGGGTGAAAAACAGAGCATATTTCCACATATTTTATAATATATGTACAAGACCTGGTTGAATCCATATAAGGAGAGGTTTGTTTTAGTGTGGGTTGACAAAATCATTCACTTTGGCACTCATATGACCAACAGTATAGCATATTTGTTATAACTATTCAATGTATACTAACTTATTAGGTTTGTAACAATTAACCATTACTTATTTTTTGAAATTAATACTATAGGGTGGAAAGAGAACATGGCAAGCTAAAGAAATATATAGCATCATCACATTTTTGACATATTATGCCTGAAGATCGACACACTTATATGACTCCAAATTAGTACGATGAAAAAATATTTGGAGCTATCATGTGTAATTATTCCGCATTACTCTACAAATGACATATTTTTCAAGGAGCTCATACCTATTATACATTGTAGAGCATTGGATTTGATTGAAGAGGAGAGTAACAATTCCAATATGATTGGTCTTGAATGCTTGGGATGTAGGTGTTACTTGAGGTTGACATATGGTTTATCGTGTGCACGTGAAATATTTCATTACAAATAAGATCATCAACATATTCTCGTATTGGTAGTGCATAAATTTTGAAAGACTTTCACTACATTCAAACCATAAGAAGAAATTTTTGCATTTGATGAATCAATTGTTTATCAAATAATACGCCCATTCGCTCCTAACATAATGTCTAATGTACCAATGATGCTTGACTAATCACCATCACATCTATGCTATTATTCTAATCTTATTGATGAGATTCTCGATCCAGCCCATAAAAGTATGGTAGAACTAAATGTTCAACAAAGTAAAGAACATCCTAGTAATAACACATGGAGGGAACTATTAGAGTAGGAATACATAAAACATATTTATTTAGAATCACCTATGAGATAAGGTTGATTGGGTTGAGGATGTAGCAGAGGTCTCTCATCCCCTGGTTAATCATAATGTGCATATCTTAGTATAGGTCGCTCTTTTCTTGGTCAATTAGATTGAGGAAGAAGTAGTAGTGGGAGACATAGTACTGGAAGGACTCGTATACTTATCTATTATTTCCTGTGATCTTATGATATTGAGTAAGCTATGATTTAGTGGGTGGAATCTTGGTAAAATGTTTTGGGTGATGGAAACTATTAGTTTAGAGTGGTTGCACTACAACTCTTTGGTAGAGAATCAGATTGGTCAAATGTTAGAGCCGCAATGTATAGGAAATTAGTAACTCATTAAGAGTTATATGCTATTGCCTTTATAGATCCTATTGGAGAAAATATGTAATGCTTTATACATTGGAAAGGATTGGCTCCAATGGAAAAATAATGGCATCAACCGGACTTTGGTTTCCTTTTTACGACAACGTATAATATTGTATTTGTTTATTTGGGTATTCATGGGCCGATCACTTATTTACCACACAGAGCTCCACCTAATTACGAATAACCTAATCGGATCATCACCATCTTAAGTATGAATAATTTGTAACACTACGCATTGGTATGTTTATTGCACTCTAAATTGTGTATGCTGTATATATATATGTCACTCATGTTATGATACTTTATATGCTTGTAGTTAACCTTGATGGAAAACACAACATTACCATCTGTATCTAATCAATGGTATAGACATGAAGCTTCAAGCATATCTGGATGGGACGAGTCATATTGTTTTTGTATTCGGTTGTATCGAAATTCAATGGGTATGGGTGTCCACCAAGGAAGAGACTTAGGTTGATGATTTGTACTTAAAATAATAAATTTAGCATTTAACTTGTTGTAAATTGGTTTATTACATTATCTTAAGTATTTTGTAATGTGGTGTAAAGACAATCACGGTGTAATGTGAAATTAAAATTAGCATACATCAATTAAAATTGTTTTGATAACATAGTCCTATCAAATAAAATTAAAGTGTAAAGAAAAAATCTACTACATATCATCACTAGAGTTTTTATCGGCCTCCTCCTTTTCATTAGAGGACAGTATCAACCTACCCATTGTAAGGTAAACCTCCTTTAACCTATCAAAACCTTCATCTTTACCGATTCTACTCTTTTTTTCTTCTTTGAACCAATAGGAAAATCCACACGTCAACTCATTATTTGTCTCTACATCTATCCTAATGTATAGGGCACCACTAGGCTCTTCATCTATTGGTATAGGATGGACTACTGGATGGGTCCTAGGATGATACTAAGGAAGGTATTTAGCTGAAGCATCATGCTTATATGTTGAGCGATGAAAATTAGAACTGAAGTTTAGTTGGTGGAGTGGCCAAATGTTCTAGAATGATGCACAACTAAAGTAATCTGCCTTATAATTTTTAATGTTTGCACTCCAACATAATTCACGTGCTGGAATGATAGGAGGAATCAGGATGAGCTGAGGGTAGTGAAATTATCAAGAAACTCGATTTGGCATATAAGGCTCCACCAAATCCATAAAGTGTAGGTCGCCTTGATACGTCGACTCCGAATGTTTTATACTCAGATCTTGATTGAACGGTAAGAAATCAACCTACAAACATATGTAAAACAAATTGGGATATCAATTATTTCAATAATTCAATAATTAAAAACTACTTGCAAAAAAGTATTTCACCTACCTACTGTGCCCTCAGAGAATAATTGCCTCCTATACTGAATTATGCCATCCATAGACTTAGGGGGAATCTTCTAACGAGATGTATCTCACCTCACAACTGCAGCATTTCATGAAGGATTATACGTATGAAAATTACTCCGCCGAAAGCACATAATATACTCATAAATCTATGCCCGTGCACAAGTATTACACAGATAAAACGTAATTAAAATAATAATTAAACAAATTTTGCCAAACCAAAAACACAAGAAATAATTATGTCTAAAAGTATCATGCAAACACTATTTTGCTTGCACCTAATTCTAGATGCTATCCCAAGTTACCTATATAGATAGACTAAAGTCCCAACTCTAAGGTTTTGATCCCCTAATCTACTCAAATCAACTACTAATCTAAGCGCTGATAATAGAGCGTGGTTGCTATACTTGTCGACAAAAAGTGTACATGATAGCACGTACCACATATAAAACCGGGTATAAGACTCATCATCCACAATACGGTCAATTGTAAGCTTATAAAAAAATACCATTTGGTGCGACCATGCTTCCCTTCACAGAAGTAGACCAAACCAACACCTTAGGTTCATCCCACATCTTGACTAGAAGCTCTATCACATCACTATTAGTAGGAAAATGATTGCTAATACACTCATAGCCATAAGAATTAAGATTGATAATGTAGATAAAGTCATGTAGAATGATCATCATCTCATCGAATGGAAGATGGGAGTTGTTGGTCTTCGGATTCCACTTTTCAATAAGAGCAAATATGAGTGGAGCATTGTGATGGTGGAAGTATGTGGAACGTAAATGTTAAAGGCCTGTGGTCTTGCTATAGTTGTATACAATGCCTATGCCCTCATCATCACTAGGTAGCCTTCTTAAGTTTTTTATCCTAGACTGGCCCCTCATCACAATGCGTGGTTCCTATAATAAAATCAACATTAGACCAATAAATTACACAATAAAATTATAGAAACCAATATGTATAGTAATATAAATTATGTTAGCATCATTTCATTGCTTATGCTACGTGACCCTTAAAAGTTAAAACTGGTCATAAGATCAGGAATGAGTGTACCCCCACTAGTAATCCCCATCAATCTCCAATCGTTATTCAATGACGAGGGCTAAAAAGAACCAACTGCATGGGCATATGTGCTAGTCCCGACAAAAGCTTCATCCTTGGAATAATCATACTCTTCCTCAAAAGGAACGTGATATCTGTTTGTAGTATGTCGAGCTTTGCCACACTCCATTGTTGCTCGTGCTCTAGCACTGGTGGTAACTGTACTCTTTGCCACCCTGGTCATAGCGAGTAGGGATGGCAATATGTCTTGGACCCGACCTAGACCCACTAGACCCGCCTCATTTTTAGCGGGTATGGGTCCATAATTTTTGGACCTGACAGATCTAGATCAGGTCTGGGTCCATATATACCTTAAAGAATTTGGGTCTGGGTCTAGCTCTAGATCTAGACCCATTTAATATACATATATGTATATGTGTATATACATATATATAAGTACATACTAATATTATGTTTGTCATTATTGTCTTAATCTTATATAAGCTCCTTATTCATTTTTTTAAATTTTATTTTTGTATACTTACTTTATAAATAATATGTATATAACACTGTATTCTAAAAGTTAGGGATATAAACAAAGCGGATTTTACCTGAAACCCGATGGATATTTAAACGAATATGGATGATGAAAAAATACCCATCAGATTCGAGTACGGATACATATATGGGATATCCATACTTATAACTGTATCTATATCCGTACCCATTTACCCAATATATAGTTACCTCTTTACCCTTTATTTTAAAATAAATATAGTATAAATTAAAGTTAAAATTATCATTTGGCTTAACTTTAAATGGGTTTATCTATTGAGTGATAGATTTATCCGTTCAATAATATCCATTAATGGGTAAATAAATAATTTGTCAGGTAACGGATATCTAACGGATACTGATATGAATTCGGATATGGGTATGGATTTTCTTATCAGATACGGATACGGATATGGGTATACCCGCCCCGAATCCGCCCCATTTATATCCCTACTAAAAGCATTAAAACGCCATTTGAAAAGTTAATATAACTATTTTAATATATTTATATATTTCACTTAGATGATTTTTTAACAAAAAAATACATATTAAGTTATATAAAACATAAATGTATTTGTATTAGCATAGATTATTAATTATTTTTTTTAAAAAATAACCAGACCCATTTAGGGCTCGTTTACTCGTTAGACCCGATGGATTTGGATATGGGTCTGAACTTTTAAGACCGACGAGTCTAGGTTGGATCTGGGTCTAGATAATATAAATGGGTTCGGGTCTAGGTATGGCTGGACCTAAACTAGACCCAACCCATTATCATCCCTAGTAGTGGGAGTAACATTTTTCAGATCTTTTCCTTTGCCTCCCCACCAGGTATCTGCTAATAAAAAAAAATCATTAAATATTATACATTAGCTCATCATTAAGTTATGGTTTAGGGTTAAGGGTTAAGGGATTATCATTTAGGGTTTAGGGGTTACTGTTAATGGTTTAGGGTTAACAGTAAAAATGTTAAAGGGTTTAGGGTTTAGGGTTTATAGGTTAGGGTTAGAGGATTTTGGGTTAAAAGGATTAAGGTTTAGGGTAAGAGGGTTCCAACAGGTAAGTTATCCTTTTGGAACAACATTTTATGGGTATACTATCCGGTGGTCGTTGAAGTTGACAAGTGAGATACCCATTGAGGATAGTTTATGACGGGTGAATCTCCCACCAGTCGGGAATCCTCACGGGTAAATTATCTGATGGAAGGTTTTCTTGATAGGTGAGTTACCTATTACTAGTCATGACTGACCAATGAACCACTCGTCGACTACTATTTTGACACTAACCTCCATTTTTATCATTCGAAACTCAGATTTTGACAAAAAAAAATTATAATAATTTATTTCACTAATACATGTTTGATCTATGTATATAATTATTAATTTTAGTTCAAAAACACCCAAATTAAAAAAAATATAATAATTATATTTTGTATTTCAACTACTTCGAAAATGATAAAATATAACAAAAAAAATAATGAAATCTTACATACTTTTTTACGTAGAATGTGTTAGATTGTTGATTTAAATATGATTTGTTTAATTGATTGAAGAATGGGAAGAATTTGAGAGGACTTGAAAAGAGGGAGAAGAGGGAGAAGAAAATATTTGTATCGGAGAGAATAGAGGGGTAATAAAATGAGAGGACTAAAATTAAAATTAATTAAAATATTAGTAGTATATGAATGTATAGTATGTAATTTGGACCTGGAATAAGAGCATCTGCAACGAAGGAGCAACAAAAAAATTAATATATCTTTTAAAATTATTTTAATGTAATTAAATTTTATTTTATATTATAAATATTTATATAGAGTACAATTTTAATGTAATATTCCCGGTCAAATTTTTTGCTTCGGCGCGATTTCTTGCGCCTGCTTGCTTTTATTGCACTTCTTGCTCCGTTGCTGTGGCACGTCGCGCCGAAGCAACAGACGCAAGAAAATTTTTGCGCCGTTGCTGTGGAAGACCTGAGGGGTTGTGTTTCTCAAATTAAAATCTCAGAACCCACTATCACACGGCCCCGAGTGTTCTGTGCTCCCCCACTCCAGTGACCTGCGTCGGCGTCCTCCATTCTCCGGATCTGCGGTCGACCTCCTCCACCGTCTGGCTTGCCTCCGACGTCCTCCGCCGTCGATTTCTTTAGTTCGCTGTTTCTGCTCATACGTCTGGTGTGCTACAGATATTTCTAAGATCGCTGCTCGCCTGCTCGTCTGTTCGCCGTTCGCCGTCGATTTTCTTTCCAGATCTGCACGGGTAGGTTGCGGGGAGCGCGAGCTGAGATTACCAAGTACCGGTCGATCAAGGTTAGCGGCAGGCTTCTCTTCTGTTTTGTATTATTTTGGGCAACGGTTCTATAATCTTTCAGCATACTGCCGCAACGGTGTTCGTTTTTTGTTGCTTCTAGTTCGGTAGCCTTCGATAAAGGAGGTGCTCTGTTGACATACTTTATGTTTTTGGCTTAATCCTGCCTCTTTTCTATTTGTAAGGTTTTTTATGGGTGGGGGGAGGGGCGGTTTGGAAGGATATCTGTCCTCACACTTAACAGTGTATTGTACTACTATATTATATATTGGGTATGTGTCTAGGTTTTCTTGCTGATTCTGCATTTTGATCATTAATGGAGAGAAGTTATAAGTTTTTGCATTGATTTTGGCGACATTTGATTGGGCTTTTGGCTTGAAATTCTTGGCTCATATGTTGAAGAATTATTTTTCAACAATGTATATGTGGAACTCAGCCGAGAAGACATGTTTCTGGTAATCTATTTTTACTAGAACATATTAGTAAATATTCTGGAATCAAATTCTTGATGATAAGTTTTTATATACGCATAAGATTTTTTTTTCCCCTGTGAAAGGCCTCTATTTGAATTTATTTGTGTTGATTGAAACGACTGGTTGTTTTATTGAAATTATTGACTTTGGTTTTTGACAGGCTGTTTAGGTTGATATTTGTAAAGAATTAAGCTAAAATTTAAATGAGAAATGGGTTTATTATTTAGGTAATGGATTTGCTTGTCGGATAATATCCATTGTTGGAATTATACAACATACGCAACAAAGAAAAACAGAAAGGAAGATAGATGAAACTGGCAAACTGTAGTGCAATCCTCATGTCGTCTCACCTTCAAAGTTAACACAACGACCATCGTTCTCATGCACTCAATGAAGAGGGTAATAAAACTACATATATATGCCTAGAATTTTTTGAATAAAAAACTAGGACAGAGAACTTGAAAGATTAATTGAGTTCAGAAAGGTGAGTTGTTCATCCCCTACAAAATTAAAACCCAAATCACTAGTTTTTTTTTTTTTTAAGGAGAAAATGAGAGTTAAAAATATAAAAGAGAAAATCACTCACTACTCTAGAAAACCAACAACTCAAAATGTTTCAAAAAAACGTTCAAATGAAGTGAAAAAATAGGATTTGGAAGACGAAGCAAAGTCAATCATAAAAACCAGCCCAAAAAGGTATGTACCTAAGCCTGCTTTGGATCAAGACTCACTCAACAAGCCTAGCTCGGACTGGCTGACCAAATAGTGGGTACACACGTGTGTGTGGTCTGGCCCAACCTCCAGTAAATCCACAAAACTACCCAAGTCAAACACATAATCAGAAAAAGAGAGATATAAATAGTGAGCAAAGCACTCTACAGCCAACAATGCGAGGACAGAACTCACCCAACAAAATCCATATCAAGGAAACAGTGGAGGAAGAGGAAGAAAGAAAGATTGACAACGATGGGGAGGCTATGGCGAGGGACAAGCGACAACAATAGTGAGGAGGTAGCAAAGGGGCAAGATTGTGAGAGAGGAAGTGAAGGTTTTTTAAAAGAGAGGGTCGAACAATAGATAATCAAAGATCCACTATTTTAGTTCAGGCTTCATTTTTTGAGCACTTATGAGTTGAGATGTATGTCTATTGCCTCGCTATATCGAAGCAACCGGCTATGGTATCTGATTGTAAGGGTGTTTATGAAGTGTTGTGTCTTACTTGTTTTATCGCATTTGCATTTGATTAGATCTCCAATTGGCGTCTTTGGTTATGTTTAGTGTATTTGTATGCTTTAGATGACCTCTCATAGAGTCTTTTTGTCTTGTTTCTTTGGTAGTATCCTTATCTCCATATCCATATAAAACTTGTCCGATTTGTCCACACATATCCATATCCATGACCCTTCGTGCCTTAGTTCTTTGTCCTTGAGCTTCTTTGGTTCTTCATCTACCACAACATTCACCATCCTTCAAACTCTCCCTCATTTTTTCCATTTAAATGAGTCAATTTCTTCAATTTATCTTTTTCTTCTTGTGTTCTCTATGTTCCTTATAGCTCCTTGTATAACACATAGCATGTTCACTAGGGATCCCACTCAATTGTCGTACTCTACTACTACAAGTTCTGCCTTCAATTTTACGGTATATCTATCACATAGAGGATTGTTGCTAAATCTCACCTCATAGTCATCCAAACTATTTCAAATACAATTCCATTTCATCATTGATTGTTTTCTTTCATGTAACACTTTTTAACTCCTAGGACATAATACCATATCCTTGATTTCATTTCTCTTTTGCTAAATTTCTCTTCATTGTTGCTTCTATCATATTTTTTAGCATCCCTAATATTGGTTTTTATGTGGCTTCCACAATGCTACCATTAAACACATCTATTATATTATTTGTCACGTAATCACAACCATACAATTAAATATCGGTCCCGATACGCAATATCGGCCGATATTTATTGGATTTTGGGTCAGCCAATATGCGAAATTGGCGATGCTCGATGGATTTAGAATTTCACATATGTATCGGCGATATATCGGTTATCGACCAATATTTGCCGATATTTACTGGTATTTGCTTATATTTATTGTGGAAAAAAAATGCCTCGACAACCGTAACATATAAAATATCGTTCGCAATGTTCCGATACCACGACACCGCTACCGCAATCGCAATTGCGACCGCGATTTTATTGCTTGATCACAACTACTATGCACTTTAACTGTAGTTTATGCCATAACATTGGATCCTTTTCTTCCAAGTCAATAGCAGCTTCTTCATCAAATTCTCTCAACTCTCAAAGCTTGTTTGAATGCATACTAGGGGTGGTGGAATTTGAAGTGCTTTAGAAATGATATTTGTATGCTATTGGCACTAATGTGTTTTTGCAGAATATCTATGTTCAACTTTAGGAAATATGCATTTAATGAATTCCAACACCCTCTAAGAAAGGACTATTAGTGATCCTTAATAATAATACTTTGAAATAAAATAAGCGTGAAGCAATGTGTTTTTTTTTTTTAGATAACATACAGACTGCCTAGCATTTCACAGCATTCTTTTTACATAGTATGCGTTTAATGAAACTAATTAAGAAGATCTTATATATATTTTTTAGATAATTGGTAGAGAACATACAAAGCAAGTATATTATTACCTTAGTTGCTCACCGATGATTGTTAACCCTTATTTGTGATGGCGTGATCTTCAATTGTCTCTTAAATTCACTGCTATCTCTAAATTGGCATCCTAATTCAATTTTCAATTCACATGCCTTTGTCGGGGGTTAAATTTTGGGAAAATATTATGTGATTGTTCTTCCTCCCTCTCAAGCCTTGAGCTAGCACAAGGACTAGGTGGATCCCTCTCAGACCAATATTCTTTATCATAATCTCTAAACTCTCTACGAGTTAATGCCCACTCCACACCAACTTCTCTCCTTCTTTGTGCAACTTTTTTAACTTTTTCTCATACTTCTAAAAGCTCATTGTCATCAGTCTCAGACCCATCCTCACCTTCTGAAACAACAACAGTCTGTATCATCTGATTCAGAATCTAGCATCCTAACATGCATTTTTAGGACTCCTGTTAGCAATTTCAGCTGCAGCAGAAGCAATAACATTACCAACAACTTCATCAAAGCAAGTACCTCCCTTATGAAGAAAAGACTCTAGCCAAGCCACATCCCCATCCCCAACAGTATCAGCAAGCTCAAGTGCTCAACAACTTCCCCTATACCAGTTTCCTGATCAACCTAAATTTTTTTATGTTGATCCCAATATTTACATCCTATTCATTCCTAAAATCTTCTATATTGACATCCCCTTAACAACTATCACCATCCTTTCCCTCAATGAGTAACCCTTTCCCCTTATGTTCCTCAACTCCTCCATCACTGTTAGAAAAGAACAATTTACTATAAGAGACAAGAAATAACGAAAGATATCCTATTTAATTCATCATAAACGATATAGACCATAACTGGCTCCATGAAATCAAAGAAGACATCAAACTATATAAGTCATGTACAAGACATCAAAAGTCATGTAGTTTCTATGTACTATAAGAGAAAGGAACACATATGGTCCCACTTCATTCAAATCAAGCAATAGAGAACAAGAAACTGATGAAAGTGGAAATACTATTGATCTGTTATTTAGTTAACATGATTAAGTGATATGAGACCCCCTAAAAAAACTCATCAAGATTATCAATTAATTTGTATTATAGTTTGGCAAGTACTCTAAACCACAGTACATACTACCTTGAGAATTTTTTAATCTGTTTACATGGTAGAATGTACCATTGAAGGAAGAAAGCTATGTACTCTTAATCTGTTAGTGTTTATCATATCGTTTAACAAATCGAGCACTAAAGGACAAAAATATACATAAAACTCATCATAATCAAAACCCTAAAATCAGAAAACCTAAAACAAAACCCGAAAATTGAATCTACGGCATAGCGAACAAAATCTTAAAGCCTTAAAGCCAAAATTACATACCAAAAATGGGTGACAACTTCGGGTGCTATCTGGTCTTAGGAATTCGAAGTAATCTTACAAAATCATCGCCAAATATTTCTCCAATGTTCCATCCTATAAGCAAAGCTGAGGATCAGAATGGAGGGGATGAAAAATATGAAATAAAGAAGAAAAAGGTTGAAGATGATCGTGAGAGAGAAACGAAAATCTACCGAAGCTGAAAAACAATGTGCTGTGCTGAAGGAGGAGCAAAGAAGTGATATCAGGATGAATCAACTTGGGGATGAAGAACCACCACGACAGAGGAGTGAGGGATGAAGAAAGAAATAGAAATTTTGGGTGATCATTTTTAATTTAACTAGGTAAAGAATAAAAGAGTATTTGGGTGTAACTTAGTTTTGTTGATTTGTGTTAGTAGTATAATTTTAATTTAATGTTTAATTTTTAATTACAGCATGTTATATTGTATATTGTACCTTAAAAATAATTTATTAATTAATTCTGGCAAGCTTCGATAGTCAGAAATTCTTTAAATCCAGTAAGTTGGAAACTGTCATTCCTTAATTTTTATCCCCCTTCTATATATACACTATTCCTCCCATACATAGCGATATGCTACACCTCTCTGGTTGTAGTTTGGGATGTACATTTTCTGCTTCCTTCTTTTTATTTATTTATTTTTTTTGAAAATTATCACGCCTCTGTTTGAGTTGCAGACCTATTGATTTTAGGTTAAGACTGTAGCTCAATAATATTAGTAATATGTAATATTATTAAAAATTAATAATAACTGTAAGTCCGTAACTGTGAACAAATAAATAAATTGTTATTATTAATATTTTTTACTTTATA
Organism: Tamarix chinensis; assembly: GCA_030549775.1. NCBI lineage: Eukaryota > Viridiplantae > Streptophyta > Magnoliopsida > Caryophyllales > Tamaricaceae > Tamarix > Tamarix chinensis. Next base: position 80,771,759 of record CM060178.1, read on the forward strand.
ATTTATTTTTTCTTTTATATTATGAAATTAATATTAGTTTATTAATTATTATTAGTATTATTTTCATATTAGTATTAAGTATTATCATTATATTATAAATTATGGTTTATTATTATTATTAACATTGTATTATTATTGTTATTATCATTTTTCTGAGATGATCATTATTAATTATTTTTATTATTATTTATAATATGAAAGTAATTATTTTTTATTACTATTATTAATTTATAATTTTATTATTCTTACTATTACTATTACTATTACTATTATTATTATTATTATTATGTTGGTATGATATTATTTTATTGGTGCTGAGCTTATCTAAGAAGTCAAAATAAGCTAAGTAGTATAGGGCTTTACAAAAAGGTTTTATTTACATTGTTATGAGAGTTGGATCCCATGTATTTGTTAGTGGGTTCATAATTTTTTTTCTGACAGATTGCGTGGTGTGTGTTTTATAGGTACTGAGTTGACTCCTTTCGTCGAATGGAATACACATTAGTTCCGTGGCTGAGCTGGGATGAGTGGGACACTGTTAGAGTCTCTCTCTTTTCTTCTCATCCCGAGTCTGTTGTCTCTGCTCTCCACAGAGTAGGAAAAATCTTAATTCTCTTTTGACTTTCCATTTTTTTTTTGCCTTTAAATTCTAGTGGTATTAGTACTTGTAGTTTTTATTTTATTTATTTATTTTAATCCCTGGGTGTTTCCAGATAGAGGCTTGGAGAAGTAGAGGATGTTTGCCGATAGTGATAGAAGCTACAGCAGCATTTATTCAAATTCAGCAACAAGACCCGTATTTCAGGTAGTTTCTTTTCACAAGGTCGTATGCTGTGTTTTATTTGTTTCATGTAGGGGCAGTTAAGTAGTTCTTGTATTATAAACCTGATTCCAGTTATAATTTCCATCCTTGACACCCTGCCCTGGCGCTCCAATCTTTTATTTTTTGTTAGTTTTGGTGTGATTGTAATCAATTCAATCTTTTGTAGGGCGGATCTATGGGATGAGAACACTATGTCACAGGAAATGCTAGCAATGCTTTATAGCATGGCTGTGATGAGGTAATAGTATACACTATTTTCCTATTATCTTTACTGTATATATAGAGTGCTATATGTTTAGTTGTTCAGTCAATGATGCATTTTGTTTCTATTCATGTAGTTGCTGCCCCCTCCCCTCATTTTGTGTGTGCATGTAGCATTGAGGTGGAGTAAACCAAAGGGAGATGGTAGGTATGCTGCTTTGGTTGAAATGTGAAGTGATCTTTGGTAAATTTAGCACTTCTTTGGTCATAGCATTTGCTTGGAGAATGGAGATTGGTGAAATGCTTTTATGATAATCTTCTATGTATCTGACCGTGTTTAATCACTTTATTTGTTTTTTTTATATTTTTTTTAATGTTGTGAGACAGAATTTCTGAGGGCTTTGCATTTGTTGAGAGTTTTGGTGTCTTATCACTTTGTTGTTGTTCTTTGTTTTAGTTATTAGTTTTGATCTTTGGCTTACAGACTTATTCTGATTTCTTAAGGCTTGTGAACGGTGTTGTAGAGACGAAGCGGAAAAGATCTAAGAAGTCTATTCAGGAAGTCGCTGATGTAATCAACCTGCCACGTATGGTGGTTGATATTCGCCATGGTAATGTTTTTGGTTTATTTTTTGGTGATAGATGCCTTTTCTTTTGGAAAATTGCTGCTAATACCCCTATGTTATGCAAAATTATACCATATGTCTAGGGATATTTTTTTGTTGTTCAATATACCCCATATTAACAATATTTTGCAGCAACTGTGCTTCTGTTAATATTTGGTTCAGCGGTATTAAATTTTCTTAATTTATTTCCAATTTACCCACAAAATTTCTGGTTGATATTCATTTCTCTCATCCTCCATCTTCTGCGTCAAACCCTACCATGTTTAAACATACACTAAAGATCATCCACCCTAAATGACTAACCAAAGCACAAAAAATGATCCACTACATAAATTGAAAATTCTAACTACTTAAACCCGAAACCCAATTTTACAGAAGAAGCATTAAGAGCATTCACATGGTTCCTTCAACCATCTTTCCTCTTCCTCCATCTTCTCTCCGCTACCTTCCTTTGTTCACCCCAAGCCCTTTCCACTTTAGCAACTACTGCACCAGAATCATTGCCAATACTGCTTTTCAAATTGTCCTCTGCAACTCCCCCTCAAAAGAATACGAAATGTAAATCTTCCCAAATTCATGATGATTGACTTAAAATTTCATGTGTTTGTCATGGATTTTACTTGATTTGAGAGATTTTCTGGGTATTCCTTTGTTTTGTTTCTTTGTAATGACAATAGACTTCCACGTTTAACTCCCAAAAGGTGGTAGAGCCGTAGAGAGTCTATTGAATTAAGGAAATTGTTTTGTGCTTTACTTAATGTGTTGAATCTCTTGCTTACAGTTTGATGACTGCATTTGATGTTGTCTAAAACTTGAAATTTTCTTCCTGATACATAGTTTAGCTCCTCTGTTTCAGACTTTCGGCTGTAGGGTTTTTGATATAGTTGGATATTTGAATTGTTAGCCAGTGCAAGTTTTTCTTTGTCCTCATATTGAGTATCCCAGTTTCATGGTTCATTAGGTCGTCATGTTTAATAACAAGAACTTGATTATGTTATGGATTTTGTTGTGGCTGTGGCTGATTTGTCAAATGTATAGGTTATAGAAAATTTTCTATTTTATACCCTAAGCTCTTGAATCCAAAAAGGGAAGGAAGAAAAAAGTGAAATTCTGGGCAGGGAAAAAGAAAGTGAAAAAAATGAAATTGTTATGTGTTTGATTTCTTAACGAATAATGATTCTTCCAGATTTATTTTTTTGGAGATTTTTTCTTTACCTTATTTAATCTCTTTTATTTATTTATTATTATATAAGAAAAACTGTTTATAGCACAGAGTATTTGCCTATTTGGTACAGTATATATATATATATCAGATTGAACACGATAAGCCAAATGTGTTTTAGCATACTGCTCTTGAAGACCGGAATCGTTATGCTTTGCTCTCATTTGCTTTAATGTTAACTTGTTTGTCTTTTAATTGCTTTAATGTTATCTTAGTTATCTTTTACTATGCAGAGGCCTCGCACCATGATCTCCCTTCACTTCATCTTCTTCGTCTAGCATCAATTGAGGTATATTTCCTCATTCTACTCTTTCTGGTTGATGAATGATGGTATGTTTTTATCAGATTGGAGGATAAAAAGTGACCACATATTTCTCCATTTGGTAGTCTATTATTGACTTCTCATGCTTCAGGGTGGCTAAGGTTGTTTATGTTATCCGATATTTGATGAATGGATCTGATATCCGAATCGATCAGATCTGAAAATTAAATAACCAATCCAATATAATTTTTTTCAAATAAAATAACCGATTCAGTCATTAAAAAATTCCAATAGATATAAATAATATTCGATCCGAAAAGCTATTTATTTTTCACAATATTTTATTGTGTAATCATATATGTAGAGATGCGTGTGTGTAATTTGGAAATATTTTATTATAAGTAAATTTCATACTTTTTAATTATTATTTTTATTAAATATTTAAATATTATCCAAAATTTGAAAATTACAATTATTAATTGGATATAATATAATTTAAGGTCTGAATCAAATTATTAGATTATATCGGTTCAAATTAGGTTGGTTTATTATTTTTTATCAAACATTTTTTGCTGATGTTTCTTATTTGGGGCTCATTTGAAAGTTTTGGATATTCAATGGATTATTTGTTATCTGAAATTCTGGATATCTAAAGTGTCGGATATTTGGAGCTTTTTGCCAGATATTTGATGATCGGATATCTTATTCATGAATACCTAGGGGTGAAACTTAGATGCTTCACGTGGTAGAATATCAGAATAGTTTTTGTATAGGGTTCATGAAGCTCACAATTAGTGTACAATGATAATTGTGTCTCTGTATTTGACTTTAATCTGATAGGATTACTTTTTTTTTTAGTGTAATGCTGTAGTTTGCATCTTTGTGAAGATTTATGGTATTTCCAGTGGAATTCTAGGTACTAGTGCTTATTATTTTACATCTTGATGGATATCTTCAGGCACTTAAGTGGTTGATTTCCTATTATTGGGATCCTCAAAAGAAGAATATACCATATCAAACAGGTGAAACGAGCAACATCAGGAAGGAAATAAAGTCCATATTACGAGAATTATCTTCAAATATGAAGGAGAATAGACGCCTTAAACTGAATGCTTCACAATTGAAGAAAAAACGTGAGTAAAGGATTCCCTATCCCCACCAGTTCTTTCTTCTGTAAAAATATGGTGCCATGATTTGTGAGTTCTGTATTGTTGTTTTTGTTTTGCTTCTGCCAACCAGGATATATCAATGGAAAGTAGCTTTATTTGGAAATGTTTTTTCGAGGTTACTATGTATTTGATAGAAATAGGAATGAGTACTGTCAATTAACTAAGAAAAAAATCACAGGAAATGAGAAATGGTGAAGAAAAGGTATTGAGTGAATGAGGATCAGAGCGAGATACTAGCCAGGCACATGAGGACCTGGTCCCTCCCCCTTAGCTTCTATTTCCTTGCCTCTTTCCTACTGTCATTCCTCTATATTCTAATAATTCCCTTAACCGTTTCATCCCTTCAGATTCTCTCACTCTGACAGTACACACGCCAGCAAAGCAAAGCCCTAATATACTTCTATACAGACCTCCCTACATGTAAAATCCCTCTTGATCCCTCAAAATAACCAAACCTGACCTTCCCTCTGTCTTACATGAACGTTTCTCACCACCTGCAGCCTTCTTTCCACACCTGACATAGGGGAATGCCACAGAGGGTTTATCTACCTCCCCCCCCCCAAAAAAAAAAACAAGGCTTTTACCATGTCCTCATGATGGAATGAAAGGAACTGAGTATCGATAGGATCAATCTGCACCCATAATGATTCAAATTCAGAATGACCCTTCTATCTTAGAACTGCAAGTACCCCAGTTGGCCCATAGCATACAGCCTGCGCCTCCTCATGTTTAACTTGCCATTCCTGCTGAAGTAACTAAAAGGGGGTCCTTAACTGATTACTGCTGCAATTATTCCTTTACTTAGGTACATGCACTAGTTAATAATGACAGATTCATGAATTAGTAAATCCATTCATGAACTATTAGGTACATTAATTTTTTAGGTTCATATTCTATTATGTTCATGTCCATATTTATTACATTCATGTAGTAGATCAATTATTTTAATATGTAGTATGTACATTGGAATTTTTTGGTTCATCCAAGCCCTCTTCTATGTAAAGATGCTTGAAGAATACATTTTACAGAGCCAAAAAATTAATAAAAATCAATATTATTTGAAAAGGTCTCTCTAATTGTCATATGGTATAAGAGCCACACTTCTGGATCTATATTGTTGAGTGTTCTCAAACTTACCTATTATCTTGACATCATGTCTACCAATGAGTCAGAGTTTTGTTTGATTTACTTTAATGGAAAGAGCTATTCTGCCTGGGTGTTTCACTTCATGATCTTTGTTAAAGGCAAGGAGATGTGGGGATATGTTGATGGCAACACTCCTGCTCCAGACAATAGCAAAGACAAAGACTAAAATGCCAAGTGGGAAGTCAAGGATGCCCAAGTCATGTCTCGGATCTGAAGTTCTGCTGATCCCAATATCATCCCAGATCTTTGTTCATCTAAAACAACAGCCAAGATGTGGAATTACTTGAAAACGATTCATAGTCAACAAAACGATGCTCCCCGATTCCAACTTGAACATGAATTGGCTAAACTTTGACAGGATAGTTTCTTGATTTCTGATTGTTAGTTTAGTTTCAATATTATTTAGACTAAATACACTGATATCATTTATGCTGCCCTGCTATCTGAAGGATTTAGTCCAGTCCAGTCTGTCCATGAGATCAAATCTAATGAATCTGAGACCTAAATTTGAAGCCATTAGATCCCAATTTATGAATCCACTCATCCAGTGTCTGTCCCTTCTTTAGATGTATGTTTTAGTGTTATACAATTAAATAGTAGTTTTGCTATAGTGCAGTGACAGTTATTTAGCAGATTTTGGGTTGGCCATGACGTGAAATTACCGATATTTTACATTTTTAAAATTTCACATATTTAGCATTGATAAATTGGAAATATCGCTGATTTATTGAGAATTCCTAAATTTATTTAAAAAAACATGCATGATAATGTCTTCTTATTTATTTATTATATATATCTTGGACCAGTTTACTATTAAATTATACTAATGTATTGCTATTTATTACCTTCGCATTTACCACTAAACAAAATGCCTTTTTTTTATTCGTTCCAAGGAAAATTTAACATATTTTGACTTAAATGCTTCTACAGAACACTTTATCAAATACTTATATTTAAATGATCAATAAATAATAATTAGAGTGTATAGTGAAATAAAAATAAAAACCTACACTGCAACGATCGCAATATATAATTTATTGTTTGTGATGCTCTGATACTGCAATGCCACAATTGTGACCACTATGTTTTTTTTTTTTTCGATAAGTAAGAAATTTTATTACTTGTGAAAAGGAGAAATATTACAAACCAGATATCAACCTACCATATAGTCAACAAGACCAGCCCACTTTTGGAATTTAGCCTTATAGTGTGGGTGCATTAAACGTCTAGCTACAGTTAAGACAATAGCTTGACTAATACTATCAACATCTCTACTTCGGTTTTCAAAGATCCTCAAGTTCCTCTCATACCATACATTTGCAATATAAGATGAAAAAAGAGCTCCTAGGATCTGCTTTTTCTGTCTATTTTGTCTAGATCTTTTCAACAATGATTGCACCTCCTGTTGCCATCCCTGAATAGGGTCTCTTTTGTCAGCACATCTTCGAATTTTCCTCCATATAGCCGTTGTAATAGGGCAGTGGATAAACAAATGGTCCCGGGTTTCTAGATCTTGTTGGCAGAATACACACTGCTCCGATACATCCATACCAATCTCCCGAAGTTTTGCTTTAGTCATCAATCTATCCCTGAACGCCAGCCAAATAAGGAAACTGTGCCTTGGCAAGTTAAGGGAGTTCCACACCAACTGGGTCCACTTTTGGTTTTCCTGCTTGGGGCGCACAATTTCATAAGCAGCTTTGATGCTATAATTAGTATAACCATTTGAGCACCGCGACTGGAGAAAACTTTGTAGCTGAGGGCGTACAAGCAGGATTCTATGAAACAGCCAGGAAGTATAAGTAGTGGGATTATACTCCCACTCGTTTATATTCTTAAGGTACACAGCATGAATCCACTTCACCCACAGCGAATCCTTCTTAGTAGCGATATTCCAAAGGAGCTTACCCAAAGCACACTGATTCCAAATTCCCAGGTTGAGGAAACCAAGCCCACCCTCGGCCTTGGGAGATCATATCTGTTCCCATGAAACCAGGGCTCGTCTTCTGACATGAATCTTTCCTGACCAAAGGAAGTTTCGACAGAGACTCACGAACTGATGGAGGATCTTTCTTGGAAGGAGGATCACTTGGCTGAAATAAAGCTGTATACTAAATAGAACAGACTTGAGAAGCTGAAGTCTCCCCGCATAAGATAGATAGATAGTACTCCAGTGTCTAAGCCGAGCTGTAGCCTTTTCCAACATGGGTTGGAGAAGACTAGCCGAGATTCTCGAAGAGGTTAGAGGAAGGCCAAGATAGGTAATCGGAAGGGTACCTTCCTGGAACCCCAGAAGATCGATAATTGCTCCTTTAACATCAGATGACACGCCACCAAAAGTTATTGACTGCTCAGCATCATCCCACTCAAACCACTATGGAACAAAATTGATCCATAACAGTTTGCCTCACAAGGTAAACCCAGAAGACGGGATATGAGTACTATTTCGTGGTTTTGTCGCAAAAGATTGGTTCATAATGCCTCTAATTGTCCCTGGAAAATCTGCAACTGCTGCAAAAAGGATGTTCATATCATCAAGGAATGTCCTATTTGTCCCCCTAAAACTTCAGAAATAGCATATTCTGCCCACTTTGGCTTTTTGAGTGCTAGGAGTTCTGTAGATCTAGCTCCTCTTACACAAAGTGCTCCTGCTCCTATCCAAACAGTGACCCCAGTCTCCAGAGATGGTTGAACATATGATCATTTCCCCCTTTTCAGCCTTAGGATTCTCAGATAAACCCTTCACTACATCATCTCCTTGGTATTTTGATTCTGGGGCTTCCCACCACATGACAAACCATGCTGATTCTCTTACCAATGTGAAAAAATATTCTGGAACTCTCAATATTCATACTGCTGATGGGAATCAGTTACCTATTACAACCACAATTGATATTTCTTCCTCCCTCATTAATGTCTTTGTGTCCCTTAATCTCACCACCAATCTTTTTTTTCCCCGTTGGTCAATTAGTTGAAAAATATTGTAAAGTGGAATTTTCTAAATCTGGTTTTGCTGTGGAGGATCAACAATTCAGGATGATGATTGCAAGGGGGCCTAAAGTGGGAGTTCTATTTCCTCTTCAATTTCCTTCATGGGGATCTTCAATTTCTTTAGCATCTTTCCTTTGTAATTTTGCTCCATTTGATTCTTGAACTTGACATAAATGTCTTTGGAATCCAAACCATCATGTACTTCATGCTATACTCAAATCTGGTTTTCTTGGAAATAAGGAATCGCCGCCTCTTAATACTGTCCATTTTGACTCTGACTTTTGCCATAAATTTTCTTTTCCTAGTCACACACCAGCTGTAGTCCAACGTTTTGATCTAATATATAGTGATGTGTGGGTATGCCACCGGCAAGTTGGTCGCTAACTACAAATTTTTTGTCACCTTTATTGATGACTATTTATGTGGATTTATTTTCTCCATTCTAAAGATGAGGTCTTTTTGGTCTTTAAGATTTTTCATGAATATATTCAAACCCAATTCTCTGCCAATATCAAAATCTTTGTTCCAATTATGGGGTTGAATACTTGCCTCATTCATTCCAGGATTTTCTACAAAATAACAGCATAATTTCCCAACGATCTTGTTCTTCAACACCTCAACATAATTTCCCAATTCTCAGCCATTATCATTCATCACCTCACTAAATCTACTCAATGTTGTGACAAAGTTCTCCCTCCAATTTTCCAATCATTATTTGTTTTTTCTGTGATCCCACGACTTGGATCTAGTAAGGTTGCATGATGACTTCATAATTTACTAAAATGTAATATGTTCAGACCATGGTGCAGTTTTTTAGGGCTGATACTTTTCTCGCTATTTTGAAGCCAATATTGCAACTCTGAAGGAGACATTCTATTAAGTAATTGAATGTGGTAGCCAGAGTTGTATCTTTTGAAATGATCAGCCAGCATTTTATGCACATGGTTGATTTTTTGTACTTAGCTTAATTAGATTTCAACTCTTGCTTGTATGAGGATGTGATCTGTCTTTCTATCTTTATATAGGCGGTAAACACTGTGAACTGCTCTCCAGACATAATAAAATTCTCTCCCTTATGGCTAGGAAAGTCAAAACTTCAAGAAAAGAAGGTGAGACAATCCAACCTTCAAGAAAAACAGGTAAGGCATTGCACCTATGTAGTGGTTGTGACCGTAATTTATTAATGATGTCTAATACGTTTTTCTCCCCCACTTTCTTTTGAGGGTTATGTTAGTTGATTTGCTGATCTATTGTTACTATGCCTTTATCTGTGGAAACTGCTGTTGTTGGTTTGCTGATTTACTTTCTTTACAATGTAAATTTACTAAAATTAGTGTATTCTTTTAAAAATTGCAGTAGAGCAGCTTCGGTTTGGGACCAAAACTCTTTCCCAAATTAGAGACTGTCTGAATTATTTAGTTTTTGAATACACATCTGCGCTCTTATGCTTTTCAAATGCAAAAGTTAGACTTGTTCCATCGCTGAACTATTTTCTTAGAGAAGTTTGACTTGCAAGTTAGATGTATTTGGCTTCCTTTGCAGCTTCTGGGTTTCGTTGTTTTAGATTTCAACTACGCTATGCTTTGTTCCCCCCTTCGCTTTTCCTCTATCTATGCCTACAACTGTAACTTCAAGAAAATCAGTGTACATGTGTAAAAGATTTGATGTAGAAAGGAAATATCACACCCTAGGATTTTTAATGTGTGATTCGCTTTATTTGATTTTCAGGTATTACAAAGCAGATTGCCAGGAGGTTGAACAAACTTGGAAGGTTATATTCTCTTTTCTCTTCGGATGTGGTATATGCATTATTGGAGTTGCTTCTGAAGACAGTTGACCTGCCAGAAAAAATTCAGATTAATTTAAGTACTGATGCTATGGAGGCTTTATTTAAGAAATGGAAGCCCGTGATAATCAAGTTCTGTAAAGATAAAAAGGAAGTACTTTTGAACCTTCTGAAGGCAGTCGTTGATATGATTCTATCTCTAGAAATTATTGAAGATGATGCTGGTAAGTGCTGAATCATTCTTATCGTAGGATTCTGTTTAATTCAATGTTGTAGTTATGTGACCTATTTTTATGTAGGTCCCATGAATTGGGTTTCTTAGGGTTGGATTTACAGGGACTCTAGTTAGAACCTTCTCTGCTCCAGTCTCTTACTAAGATAAAAGTTGACCTTAAACAAACCATTGCTGCGACAAACAAGGTGGATTTTTTCAGATGATTACTCTTTTATATTTGGCATGGATCAAACTGCACAGGGCTTATAAATGCTCTTACTCTTAGAGGAAGAGCCTGGGGTGGGGTTGTCTGAAGATGTATGCCGACAATTTTCGCATTGGCTTGTCTAGTTTTAAGTCCTTTGTACCACTGCACACTTAGCTGCTTTCTGATTCCTTTTTAACTTGTGTATTATCACGATACATGATTGAATTTTGCATTCTCTTTCTGAAATACATCTATGAAGGGCATTCTGTGCAGCGAGGTAGGGAGCTGTTGTCAAGTTTATATGATGTTAATTCTTCTGGTTCCTGTACTACCTCCCTTTGTTATCTTTGCCGCCATTGACATGATTTTCGTTCTGTAATCCTAGGTACTGATTTCCGTAGTCTGTCCAAGTGCGATGCTGAGAGTCAGCAGATAGAGATTCTTTCGTTGTTGTTTGCATGGTTGGTAGAACTTCTTGGAGATACAAAGGGTCGTCAGAATGCAACCGAATCTTCTTCTCTTCCTAGAGTGACTATGATTGAACTTGTTCGGAGATGCCTGCTTGCGTTTCACCCTGGGAATGACCGCCTTTTAGACTCTGCTTTGCTTCTTTCCAAAATGATTGGGAGTGAAAAACTGGGTGAGAAACTGAAAAAGGTCTCGTTTATAGTTCGATCTCACCATGATGTCCCTGAAGATTGTCCTTCAATCATGAGTCCTGAAACTTTCATGCACAACTGTCACTATCAAGAAAAATGTATCCGTGAAGCTTCCAAGAAATTAGAGTTATTGAAGCTCCGCAGAAAAAACGGTGCAGACAATGTTTTGAGGAACAAAGGCAGTGATGTGGAAAAGACAAGTAGATGGGCAGTTGTAGAATCATGGACTCCGTGTCCTATTGGGATGCTGCCTCGTACTTATGGTTCGTCTAGCAGCTTTCTTCCGCGTCTTGACCGCATTGATGATGGCCGGCCAATGGTGCTTGGAACAGCAAACAGGATAGATAACTTAGAACTGAAGCAATGCAGTGGCAAAAGAGAAGCCACATCTGATTTGGAGCATTTGGATAACACGAATGTGAAGAAGATGAGAGATACTGTAGATGGGGAACATGTACCGAAGTTTAGGCAAGAAGATGACACTGATCTTGTCCATTTGTGCACAGCAGAGATCGGATGTGGTGGTGAGCCGGACGATGGACATGTTAGCAGTCCGCTAGATATAAATGATGGAAACAAGGGGAAGCGTATGATAGGTGGTGTTGTGAGAAAAATTGGGGAACATGATGTACACGCCATTGCGAATGCTATCGAAGTTTTGGGACCCTAATTTTCTCACCTGTTTTTCTGGATGTATTTAATTTCTTGAGATAATTAGAGGAACATTGCCCCCACCCATCGAGCTGTTATTTTTTCACAAATTTTTCTATGAGAACTATTTGACCGTCTTGAAAGATATAGAGGTTTAAAAGCTAATATAAACTCATATTAAACCCTAAGAGTGAACTCTAAGCTTTTATTTCTCCTCTTATGTTACAACTTATATATCTCTTATTAATGCTCCTTACATCTTTAATTAATTAATTAAGTTATTCAATTGATTTATTAAAATATTAAAACATTTATAAGATTATATATTTAAGATTCAATTTTTGATTCTTAATCTTTTTTGTTTGAGTCTAAAAAATAATTCTTCTATTAAGATTATCGGTTCTTGAATTTATTTTGGTGTTATAGGATTAAATATTTTGATTGAATACTTTATAATCTATAAATGTTTGAAAACCTTACATACTATATATATATATATATGGTAAGGGATATATACAAACTATTTTTATAATATAACCATAGGAATTTATTTTATTTATTGGATTAGTATTTATTTAACAATCAAGATCTGATAAATATTTAACTTAAATTTTAATCCAAACTTGATATACAAACTATTTTTATAATATAAACATAGGAATTTATTTTATTTATTGGATTAGTATTTATTTAACAATCAAGATCCGATAAATATTTAACTTAAATTTTAATCCAAACTTGATGTAGTTTGAAGTGTGAAGCCATTGGAATATATCGGTTTGTTGATCTTCAACAACGAAAGGAAGGCTTCCAAGTGAAGTTGCTCAGTTTTAATAGAAATGCCAACAAATAAATATATAGGGATGACAAGGATGTCACGCACCGACTCTGCACCAAGTCTAGCTACGTGTGGCCTTAGTCTTTTCTCACTCCTTGAAAGACTAAGTCAGCCTTCTTCCTTCAAGTGTATTCCATACTTAGGCTAGAGATGCCTCTTAGACCACCACACCGAACCTTCACACAAGAACTCAAGAGAAAATTTTTAGAGAGAGAAAGGGAGAATGTATTTAGAGAGAGAAGCTCTGAAGATACAACTCTTGTTGGATGATCTCCAATGCGCCTCTACCCCCCTTTATTTATAGGAGAGGATCCACTCCTTCACCTCCCCCAGTAAGATTCTAGATACGGCCTAATGAATTTCTCTAGAATGGCCCAATAAGCCCATTAAGGGTTCTAGAATAGTCTATTAGGGTTTCTAGAGTCTCCTTTAGGATTTCTAGAATTATCCATACATCTCTACACAAATAGAGAAGGATCTAGAGACATTCCCCTCTAGAACTTTCTAGAACCATCCCTATACATCTCTCCATACTTATCTAGATTATAAGGATATTCTAGACTATTTCGATATTGGTAGAACCTCGATGCCAACCTTTTGATGTGGCCCGTAACATTCTCCCCCACTAAAGTCATCGATGTCCTTGACGATGATAGAAGACAAGTACCTCTGGATAGCCTCATGGAACTGCCACAAATCTTCTGCCTTCTCCCAACTGTTATAGCTTTCAGGTGACCCCTTTCACCGGATGAGATACTCTTTATAATTGAGCATCCCTCTCTTTTTGATGACTCGGTCGTCTAGAATCTCCTCAACCTCATGAGTGAAGGAAGTCACATTCACTAGAGGAGCGCGCCTGGACTCCTTTCTTGAGGGGTATTCTATGTCTTCATGATAGGGCTTCAACAGGCTCACATGGAAAACTGGGTACAACTTTAGCTTGGATGGAAAATCTAACTGATAAGACACTTTCTCTACCTTCTTTAGGATAGGATAAGGCCCCTTGTACCTCCTCACCAAGCCTTTGTGCACTTGGTGGTAGGCCTTGAATACCTGTGGAGACAACTTCACCATTACCAAGTCTCCTACCTTGAACTCCAATGGTCTGCGATCTTTGTTGGCCCACTTCTTCATCTTCTTCGAGGCCCTCTCCAAATGTGCCTTGGTTAGGTTAAGGTGTATACCGCACCATCTTACTCCTAAAATCTTTGAGTCTTTCCTTCCTTTGCCATCTCCATCAAGCTTTTGGCAAAGGTATCATGATGGATCCCTTCCTTAACTCGATCTAGGATGTCACCGGTAGGACCGCTCATACTAGCAAGCATCGCCTTGCGACTTAGTGCATCGGCTACCACATTGGCACTTCTGGGCTTGTACTCCATCTTATAATCAAACTCAGCCAAGAATTCTTGCCAATGAGCTTGCTTGGGACTCAGTTTCTTCTGGTTCTGGAAGTAGCTTGTTGCAACATTATCTGTCTTGATCACGAACCTACTTCCAAGAAGGTAAAACTTGCAAGTAGTGGATGATAGCGGTCATCTCTTTATCATGGATGAGATACCGCCTCTCCATATCATTGAGCTTGCGGCTCTCAAAAGCAATGAGATGCCTCTCTTGCATGAGAACTCCTCCGATGGCAAAGTCGGAGGCATCCGTGTGCACCTCCAACTCTTTGGAATAATAGGGCAAGTATAGGACCGGCTCCTCCATCACGACCTTCTTCAGGTCTTCAAAGGCCTTCAAACACTCTTCATCCCAACTCCATGGGACCTTCTTCTTTAACTAGTTGGTGAGAGGTGTGGCTCTACCCGAATATACTAGGATGAATTTTCGATAGTAGTTCACCAGACCAAGGAAATTCCGTAGATCCAAAATATTCTTCGGGGCCTACCACTCTTGGATAGCAAGTACCTTGGCTGCATCCATCCCAATCCTCCCATTCTTGATATAATGGCCTAAGAATTGTACCTCCATGAGAGTAAACGAGCACTTCTCCTTTTTCATATAGAGATCATTTGCTTTAATTACCTGGAAAACCTTTCTCAAGTGCACCACATCATCTTCCAATGTCTCGCTATAGACCACTATATCATCAAGATATACCACCACAAAATTATCCAAGTAAGGGTGACATATCTTATTCATAAGAGTACAAAAGGTTGTAGGAGCATTCGTAAGACCAAAAGGTATTACAAAGAATTCATAAGCTCCATATCTCGTCACACACGTGGTCTTTGGGTCATCCCCTTCAGTGATCCGCACCTGCCAGTATCCCAATCTCAAGTCCAACTTGGAGAATCATCGAGCTCTTCCAAGTCTATCAAATAAATCTGCCACCAATGGGATCGGGTACTTGTTCTTGATGGTCACCTTGTTGAATGCCCTGTAATCGATGCACATTTGAAGACTCCCATCATGCTTCTTCTGGAATAACACTGGTGCACCAAACGGGGCCTTGGATGGCCTGATGAATCCCGCATCCAGTAACTGCTTGAGTTGCCTTCTTAACTCCTCTAACTCCGGCGGGGCCATCCATTAGGGACTTCTTGTAGGTGGCTTTGCTCTGGGCTCTAGATCAATGGCATGATCCACCTCCCTCCTAGGTGGAAGACTTTGGGGCAACTCTGCTGGCATCATGTCCTTGAACTCATAGAGGACCTGTTGGATCTCCTCTGGGACCTCCATGGGTTTTGAGGACTCTTCCTCTATCATGGTGGTCAAGTAGCACGACTCTCCCTTCTTGAATCCCCAGAATATTGTATAGCGGAAAGAAATTGGGACTCTACCTTGGCTTGGGATAGGGGAACAACATGGGTTTGCTTCCCTTGGTGAGGTACATGGTGCTATCTCCCAGAAATGTGAGGGGAGCTGCCACATCTATGAACTCCATGCCTAGCACCATGTCGTAGTCCTCCATTTCCATCACCGTGAAGTTCATCCTTCCTTCCCATGACCTAAGGGTCATGGGGACTCTGTATGCTACCCCATGGGTAGGCCTAGCATCAGAATTGACATCCTTCATGCGTCCTGCCTCCTTGGTCACCTTGAGGCCCATCCTTTGTGCTTCCTTAGGACTAAGGAAGTTATGAGAAACTCCAGTGTCCACTAGGGCCCTACTAGTGACACCCTTGACTTGTGCCTTCACGTATATCAACCCCTTGGCCTGCTCCTTTGGCTTGTAGTTGAGGGAATTAAGTAAGGTTAATGACCCCATGTGAGTCTCACCCTGATATGCCTTCTATCCTTGAGTATTCACCATAGCACTCAAGGCTTTCTTTTGAGGACAATCACGAAGGAAATGATTACCACCACACATGGAGCATTCACATTTGTACTTAGAATCCTTACCTCCATGATCAACTCTGTCCTTCCCCTTTGAATCGGAGGGCTTGTAACCCATCTTATGGGGCTTGGCTCCCCTACCTTTGTTAGAGCCATCCTTTCAACCCTTGTCCTTCTTCTCCGACTTGAACTTGATCAAGAATTCAGCTTCCCAATAGGCTTATGAGAGATATTGGACCTTCCTTGTCTGAAGTTCTTGTTCGGCCCAACCTTGGATTCCATCAATGAAGTAAAGCAGTCTTTCACTCTCTATCTTGTCTGGGATCTCCAACATTAGGGAACTATAGGCCTTGATATACTCCTTTATGGTCCCGGTATGCTTGAGACTCGTTAGCCTCCTCATAGCATCCAACTCAGCGTTAGCATGGTAAAACTGCTTCTTGAGCTCTACTTTGAACTACTCCCACATGTTGATTACACAGATACCCCTCTCCATTTCTCTATGGTGGGCACGCCACCATAGCATAGCATCATCCTCTAGATAAATGGTATCCTGTGTAATCCGCATATTATCATCAAGTAAATGAGTAGCGGAGAAATACCTCTCAAGGCCATAGAAGAAGTTGTTGATCTCCTTCGCATTCATTTCCCCTTTATACTTTGATGATTGGGGAATATCCAAGATAGCCAGGGATCCCCTCGAAGATCCAGCGTCCATTGAGATAGCTTCCTTGCAACGAGCACACTTGACCTCAACTGTTGCAAGCCTTTCTTTCAACTTGATATTTTCGGCCATGAGTTGGCCATACAACCCATCCATACGATCCAACACTTCTTGCATAAGATTCTTATTGGACTCAAGCATGTCCTCCTGAAGCTTGGTAGCTAGGGCATTCACCAAGCCCTGCACCTCCTCCTTGTTGGATAAGGACTCCATATCCTTCTCCAACACTTCCACCCTTTCCTCTAAGGTGGAGAGATCCTCCTGGCAAACCGTCATGGAGCGGTCCATCATTTCCATGACTTCCTCCAAGTTCGCCCCATGATACTTGGAAGTGGACTTGGCCTTCTTCCTCTTCTCAGCATTAGGGACATGAGTGACTTGCGATGATTCGGTTGAAACTGTGCTTTGATACCACTTGTCACGCACCGACTCTTCACCAAGTCTAGCTATGTGCGACCTTAGTCTTTTCTCACTCCTTGAGAGACTAAGTCAGCCTTCCTCCTTTAAGTGTGTTCCACACTTAGGCTAGAGATGCCTCTTAGACCACCACACTGAACCTTTACACAAGAACTCAAGAGATAACTTTTAGAGAGAGAAAGGGAGATTGTATTTAGAGAGAGAAGCTCTGAAGATATAACTCTTGTTGGATGATCTCCAATGCCTCTACCCCCTCTATTTATAGGAGATGATCCACCCCTTCACCTCCCCCAGGAAGATTCTAGATACGGGCCTAATGGATTTCTCTAGAATGGCCCAATAATCCTATTAGTGGTTCTAGAATAGTCCATTAGGGTCTCTAGAGTCTCCTTTAGGGTTTCTAAAATTATCTACACATCTCTACACAAATAGAGAAGGATCTAATGACTTTCCCCTCTAGAACCTTCTAGAACCATCCAAGAGAGTGTAGAATCCTATACATCTCTCCATACTTATCTAGATTACAAGGATATTCTAGACTATTCCAGGACTAGTAGAACCTCGATGCCAACCTTTCGATGCGGCCCGTAATAGGAAGCCCCATTCCCATTTTTGAATCCAATAAAAAAAATCCCTGAATTCGTTTTGATCACTTATTTTTGTTTTTATTTTTTTTTATTTCAAGGAATCTCCAATATGATCTTTGTAGGAATCAATTCCTTATACCTAACCCGATCTTTGATGTATTTTCTATCTTTAATTTATTTTCAGACTTAAAACCTAACTTGATTTTTAAAATATGATCCCATCATCGATCTTTTTTTTAAAGTTTACTTTAAATTTATATTCTATATAAAAAATAATATATATATATATAAATTATTCGGGATGTGCTCGGTGATGGAGACCTCAAATATATCTCAAAAAAATCTTCAAATTTTCCCCTTGAACCTAAATGGAGAATCCCCAATAAAGCCTTAAACTTGCAAGTAAAATTACTATCCCTACGAATGAATCTTCGACCAATATTCATACCAGAAGGTGGTCAACTTTGAATGTTCTCCAAGCACATATCCAACGATGATTTTTAGATAGGATTACACCAATAAATTCTTATGAAGAAGGATAATCTTACCAAATGAGAGAGAATAAGCTAAACAACTTGATTTTATTCAATTCAATATATGCTTATTGTGTATAATCTGACTACAAGTATATATACTCATAACTTGGCTTGTTATAATTAATCCTAACCCATCTAACACCTCTCTAGTTGTCATAGAACCAACTTGTACATTTTTTGTACAAAATAGTTGTTTGTGGTTAATTAGTTCGAACCACTAAGATAATTCTAACTAATGACTCACATTGTCCCAAGCTGTTAGATTGGTTAGTTTAAGTTATAAAAAAACCCTAACAAAATGTAATCTAATTCTCTAATGAAATAAATTAATTACACCATTACAAACATTAAACTGGATAATATACATACATGAAATAACAAGTTACGAAACCCTTAATTACGTATGATAGCCTAGAATTTACAAAAAATGCTACAAAAATGAGGTCTTTGCATGTGCTTGTTGTCTTCTTCTCTGTGTATGCCATAACTCGAGTGTTTGAGAATGTTTTGTACACAAAAATGTCTTAAGTATCTTTACATCTTAAGTATATTCCTCTTACAAATGTAAGACATATTTTTAAGAATATCTTAAAATCTCTTTATTGGTAATAATATAAATATCATTAAAAACATTCTAGGATGATCAATTCCATTACTAAGTATGCCATTTTTTTTTATTAAGATGATTATAAGATACTCTTGCATCAAAACCTATCTCTAAAGCTAAGTTAAAACTCACACCTCACTTCAAGTTCAAACCCTTAAACTCTAAGTCCTAATCCCGAACCTCAAATCCCAAACCCCAAACTCCAAACTCTAAACCCTAAACCACCCAACATCTGAATTGTCTCGATGGAGATCCAATTAACCAATTTTCCTACACCAAAATTTGAAAATAGCCTCTATGTTCTTGTGAAATTGTGGGCTAATTGCTCTTCTTGCCTCGCCCTTTCATAGAGGTGGTAATTCCTTCCCAGCCAACAATTTAGTTTCTACCAGAAAAGCAAACAGGTATTGATTTCTACTGAAGGAAAAACCACTATCTAAACCAACTTTAAGACTTGCCTTAGCTATGATTATCCTTCAACTTCAGAATCTTCCATTGGCCACAACCACAAAAATTCTTCCAGTTTCACTGCTAGAAGCTCACAATGATGATGATTGCCAAAATTATTACTAGATACTCTTGTCGTTGTGGAAATGGAGGATTCATGGGAGTGATCAACTACACTTATAGAAGCTAAGATGCATAATTGACAAATAGATCTTGTTTAGGATTGGATATGGCATGATAATTGATAACTAGAGAAATTAAAGTAATAGGAGTAGAGTGCGATGCAAACTTGATGAGTGATGAGGAAATTGGCTGCTAAACATGGGCATCACAAGTGAAATAGAGATAAGCAAAGTCATATAGATAATATACTACAATGATGTTGGTTTAGAGCTTGCAACATGGAAGAAGATGTCGATGTCGTTGGTGTTCGTGGTTGTATTTTAGATCTTCTCAAGCTAAGGAGAGGAGGATGATGAGAATGTATTGGATGTAAGAATTCAACTATATTTCTGAAATGCAAAGAGGAGGGCAGTAAATGATGGATGTACAATTTTATTTTTTGGGCATGAACAAAGCCCCACATTGATAAGTAAGAAGGAATTAGATCGATATATAAGTCTAATAAGTTAATCCTCCTATTACTAATTAGTTTTAGGATGACACATTACTTGGACTTATATATGGATATGGTATTGATTCTTTCTAATTGGACATGAACTGGGCCTTGTCCCCTAGAACAAACCAACACACAATCTCCCCTCACCGGGAAGACAACACTCTAGTGAGACAACTATTCTTATTCATTGCATTGGTGGAGGACACACTATACATGAAGTACCAAATTATCACCTTAAATCTAGAGCTCCTTCCTATATCTAGGTCAAATTTTCCTTTCCAATAGAGTATTAAAAAACATCCATTCAAAATTTTGAGGATACCATCCTAGCTTCTAAACTAAGATTTGATATCTCTTGTTGGCAATAAAATTGGTGTAGGACAAACTATACATGAAGTACCAAATTATCACCTTAAATCTAGAGCTCCTTCCTATATCTAGGTCAAATTTGCCTTTCCAATAGAGTATTAAAAAACATCCATTCAAAATTCTGAGGATACCATCCTAGCTTCTAAACTAAGATTTGATATCTCTTGTTGGCAATAAAATCGGTGTTAGACCATGCCTGATTAGAAAGAACCCAACATCATATCTATATATAAGCCCAATTAAGGTTTCATCCTAAAACCAATTAATTTTATTGCCAAAAATATTTAATTACATCTTTCCCAAGACATATATTCCTATGAATTCTATCTATTTTATTCTCAACTTTAAATCTTCTAGATCTAATGGTGGTTAAGGGTTCCTACTTTTGTACTTTAAGTATGAGTTTGTACTCGATATCCTTTCTATATATATGATGTTTATAAAGTATGGATATATTTATTTATTTATTATATAATTTTATACCTTATTATGAATATATTTAATGTATCATGATATGTAATATAATTATCCTAATAAAATATAATTTATGTTGAATTGACAGTAGTTCATTTTAGTTGCAACTTTGTACTATTTTACAAAAATCGTAATGAGTTTAGTTATGATAGTTTACCCATCATATTATATATCAAATCAAAGCCCCAAAAGTATAATTTTCATAAAAAAATATTGATTTTACATTTTGATTTATGTACCAAAATAAGATGTAAGGATTGTTCAAACCCAAAAAATTAGTATAACTTACTAAATTGAATTTTTAGTGTATTATGAGTGTTTGTGGCTATGGTAATATTACTTTGAAACCCTCTCTCTCTCTCTCTCTATATATATATATGTGTGTGTGTGTGTGTGTGTGAATAATTTTATACCTTTTTTTTCTATTTAAAATTATGAGTTTGATGAATATAGGTATTTATACAAAAGCTTTAAAAATTTCTTCTATAAACTAATTCAAATCATACAATGGTGATGTGTTTTTGTTGTTATTTAGTAATTATATGAAACATGTGGTCTTATTTGATTCTATGTGCTAGTGGTGTCTTATAAAATTGTGGTTTATGTTATTTTACGATCTGATTATATACTCATGATCTTTTATGGCTTATTTAGTTTTGATTTGTGATGTTGGTTCAAGGTTAAACCGAGTGACCTACCATTTTCTATGAAAATTTATATTATGGAGGGTTATCTTTTTGAAATATACTATATATGGAAATATTTTTTTTTTGAAAGTATTAATTATGGAAGATTTATTATGGTGAGTTATTATATAAGGAAGGTACCTAATATTAGAAAGGTTGATGTTTAAGGGACATACAAAAATGCATATAAATGTTTGTGTGCTTCAATTATGTTATATGATCACCTTAATTAATACAATAAAATTTAAAGTGAAAGCCTTGAGTTGGGTTTAGGGTCCTTTATGGTAGCCTCTCAAATTTTGGTTGTACTGGCTATTTATGTTGGGTCAGCTATGGTTGTATATATTCCTCTTTTTATTTGGTTGTATTGGATATCTATAATGAGTCAATTGTGGTTGTATATATTCCGTTTTAGTTTGTTTTAAATATACTCTATCTAGATTTGTGATCTTAGTAGGGGGTGTACACATTTGAGGATTGTGACCATTGGTAATCCTTATTGGCTTGGTCTAATGGGAAAACCTAAATATGACCTTTGACTCTTCTCGTGTTTTTAGTTTAATTCGGTTTTGGCTCTGACCCTTAGTTGGATTGTGATCCTCCAAGCCCATATTATTCATTAGGCTGACTTCTTGGTAAGTTTGTTTCCCATATTCAAAATATTAAAACTCATACTCTATATTAGGTGGCTACATAAGGTGGGGGGATAATAAAAGTGTTATTGATATGTATTAATTTATTGTATGATATGACTGATTTGCATATTATCCTCATATGGTGTATATATATATGCATGTATGTAAATATTATGCTTCCTTGTACTTATGTGTTACTTCGATGTTCCCCTAGATAACTTATTGCCCATTTTAAATGGGTTGCAATGCTACATGATGTATATGATGAGATGATAACCAAGTGCAAATTGAGTAGAATCCTATTTATTGATAACGATTACTTTCATAGATTATAGTTGTATTAACCATTTTATTTTTATTTTGCATTTAATTGCTTTATTGAGTTTATTAGACATTGTTTTTTCCTTTTATTTGATTTAATACTAATATATATATATATATATATATATATATATATATATATATATTTAAATATCCTTAACAACTAGAGTAAGTAGAATAATAGTGTCTATTTATACTAATTATAATGGGAATACCCTCATCGTATTTAGTTTTCACGTAGATTTTTTACTATTTCTCTAACGAATTGGTTTTGAAAAATGGGAATATTACAGTACAAACTACCTCAGTGAAAATATCAACCCATTTCTAGATGGATGGAATATGTTGTATGGTAAATTCACCAACTATCTCTGATAAAATGAAAATCTATATGAATTTGTTTGGATTAATGGTGAAGTATAAGATTGGCAGCAAGATAAGTGGAACTTATATTGTCACACAACAGTGTAGGCAAAGTTGTGATAAGGATAAATTAGCTCACGATGGAGTTGTTGTAGCCATAATAGTTCAACAAAGGTAGAATTAAGATCACTGTATTCAACCTTAGTGCTCAAATGAGCAACCACAAGCTGCTTCCATGAAGACCAAACAATGATATTACCACCATGAAAAAATATAGCAAAATTATGTTGGCAATGAGTGTAACACTTCAAAATTTAGTATACTTTTTTTTTAATTTTGCAAGAGCTAAACATAAGATAATTGAGTATCACCACTATATTTAATATGATTAAGTTTTCGTACCTTTCTCATATTGAGTACAAGGCAAAACCATTAACAAGTTTATATAAGATAACAATAGAATAAGAGAAGTTTTACAAATATAGATAAATTTTTTGGAGATAAAATCCAAGTACAATATAAAGTACAAAAAAAAACCCACAGATCTAAGAATCTATAAGGTATCCAACAAAAACTTTAACTAACGAATAACTAAGACTCTACGTCCAACCCAAAATATACAATCACTCATTCCCACAAAGTGCATTGAACTTAGCAAAGTCCTCAAGACGATCACCAAATAATTATGTATCCAACTAATAGCTTATTTGGAGTTACTTATCAAAAGTAATTATCTATAATAATTAATTATTTTAGAAATGTTTTAGCATAAAAAATTTCTAAAATAAGTTATTATTATGGATAACTATTGTCATAAGTAGCTCCAAACATAAGCTAAGTCATCTAATTGTGGGAATGAAAAATACTCATGAAAATGATGGTCAATACTTATGTATTGTAAAAGGTAACAAATACATATAAAGCATGTAGGGCACATAAGATCAATAATAGGAAGTTATACATCCACACTATTCATGCTAAAAGATGACCTAAGATGTAGATAAATTAAATATCTATAATTAGATGATCACAATAACCCATTTATTTAATTATATTGAATTCAAAGAACCAATAGTAATAATACTTTCTCCTTTTCCCTATAGATGGGAGAAAATAAGTCAACCACACAAATACCCTCACACTTAGGGTAAAACATGTCTAGACCACTAGTAAACCTTTAATCTTTAAATATGTGTATCCCTATAAGTTAGTGGATTGGATTATTATAGAATATATTAGGATCATCTAGTTCTTATAAAACTAAAAATATCTCAATAATGTCAAATACTTAGTCATGACTCATTTACTCTTCCACTTTAAGTAAAATTATCTTATTAATATTTTCGCAACATCTAACACATATCAAAAGCCTTAATTGAGTTATCTATTGTCATTTCACTTCCAATTTTATTGTCATTGATTTATTATGAGGTGAGTTTGTTATCAATTTATTACTAAGATCTCTATTTATCATGAATTTATTCTAAAAATTGATAAAATCCAACACTTGGAGATTATCACTAGTGACACATTGAACATGCTATATGCGTGTGGAATAAAGGTAAGACAGAACAATTATTAAATACACAAAGGAAAATTTCACAATTTTAAGGATAATAACACCCTTATAAAACCCTAATTTCACAAGTGCATCACATCTCTATCTATAAGGCTCTCAAACTCACTGAATTTAACATAATAACCCAAAACATTAGTAAAAAATCATATAAAAAAATCATACCCTAATTTTAATATTTCAAACATAAAATAATGAGGCTAACATTTTGGTTACTATTTCTAATTTAATTCATTTCTATTAAAATCACACATTATATTATTTATAATTTATTGTAAGGTCACTAAACACCTACCATGGATAGTTACTTGGAAAGTTTTTAGGATTGATTATTGGCCCTACAAATTAATACAAGTCCTTTTGACTATGATTTTATCAACTCACATGCGTCCTAGAAAACATTCCTAGAGGTCACTCATTCTTAAATTTCTCTAAATCAATCATGTTTAACCGTATAGTTCTTAAATGATAACTTTACCATAAAGAAGGTATACCTTGTTAATATAGGTAGGCTTATTAATTCCTTTAACCCTCAACTATTTATCACTAATTTGGGGGTATTATATACACCCCCACTCAATAACACAATATCGTCTTTGCTCTTCGATAGTAACTGCCTCATTACAATCTATCCCAAGATTTGTTCTACTAGGCAGATAATTGGCTCATCCAAGTTTAGCTTGCGATTGTGGGTTCACTTTTATGTCATTGTAACAACCCAACACACCGGTTGTAAGTAATTAATTGGATCTCTTTTAGGATTAATTACTAACCCCATAAAGCAACATAAGGCATTTTGAACATGGTTTTGATCAATTCACGAGCATCCTAGAAAACTTCTCGAGACGTCACACAATTGTTGATATATGTAGTATTATCAATTATTTTAAACCTCAGATATTACCAATAATTTGAGGTATTAAAATTATCAAGACACTTCAAAAATTATAATTATCATATTTTAGGGCATGTAATGCTTATCACATCAAAATTATAGATCTATCCCCAAAGGACCAAAATGCCCTTAGTTTGCTTAAACATCTCCAAATTTACTATTTTCATAACTTAGGTTGCACTAGTCCAAATCCTAACATATTATATGCCAACTTTATTTTAAGGAATTGAAGGAATATAATGACATTATTACTTTTTCCAAAAACTCACAAAGAGAAAATTTTACCCCTAAGGCCGAGACTCTTACATAACCAAAAATTGTATATTTCTCCAAAAATTCGCCAATTTTACACATAACCACCCATGGATTATTAACATCTAAAAAAATATAATTATATTTAATTAAGACAAACTACAAAATCTAAAATGCCATAAATTAGAGACCACCCCTAAAGCCTAAGGCCTCCATATCTTGCAATCTTAACATATTACACCAATCGCCATAATGAAACATAATTAATTACACTCCTCCATGGGAATATTAATTAAAAAAAATACTATCATGATTTTTATTTTATGGCAAATCCTAGTAATGCATAAAATATAGAGATTTCACACAAAATCATAAAGCTCATGGATTTACCATCAGCACATGAATTATGAATTTAAAATAAAACCTATCATAATTTCTATCATAAAACATGATAACTTTAAAGTTCACAAAAATTAACACATGACAACCAAAAATCATAATATAGAAATATTTATTCCTTACCAAAGCTACTCATGTCTCTAAGAACAAAAATATTCCTAAACATACCTTTTTCCACCCTTTGATCACCTACAAAAATAATACAAGGATTATATAAGGAAGAATGGAAAGGAGTAGAATATAAGAGAAGAAATGAAATAAAAGAAGTGAGAATAACCCTCAAGATTTTTGAAAATGTGACTTGAATAAGCTTGATAAAACCTTCACCAATCTATGAACTTAAATTTCTTTTGCTTAAAACAAGTACTAATTAGTAAAGATTAAATATTTTAGAACTTAATGTGTAAGAAAATAGAGAGGTAGGCTCGATACCAAAGCATCTAATAACACCCAATAAGAATAAGAAGAGATGAGAGAAAATATAGCAAAGTTCAAGAATAGAAAATTGGCTAAGTGTAGGGTGAATAACCAAAGGAACATCACCCCCTTATAACAGTCTAATAAGTTAGAAGATAGAGTGAAAATTTAGATAGGAGAGTTGCTTGCAAGTAAGAGGAGTGATAGACATAGGTGAGAGAGTATAAGAGAGTTGGTAGATGGTGATGGAGGTGATAATTGATGGATTGTTTATTGAAGGAGAAAAGACAATATGGGATTTGATCATGAGGTATAAGAAGGTCAAAAATTCAAATCCATCATATCCAAGAAAGTAAAAAAAAAATGGTTTAAATATAGTAAAGTTCAATAAATAGTTAAATTGGAAAACTAATCAACTACTTCTAAAGAATCATAAAAAAATTCTGGAAATGTGATGAATTATTTTAAGAACCCAATTGTAAAACAATATTAGGCAAAGAAATTTATTTGAAGTAAAAATAAATTAATAATGATAAAAACGCTTAGCTTTAGTTCACCACCTGATGCCTCAGACGATAGGGTTTGGAATACTGCTAGCTAGTCAACTGATGGTAAGACCCAATTATTTGAATTAAAATTAGGGTTTGAAGGGTGGAAGGATAAAAGTGAGGGTTTTCTAGGTATTGATAGATTTTCCACACAAGGTTTAAGGGTTAAAGAATGGATTAGAATACTAATAATGTAAGAATTAGAGTTAAGAAAGTTGGGGCATTACAATGAAAATCTTTCAGGTTAGATGCCCAACCAATATCAGAGTACTCTACAAGTTTATTATCGATATTGGGAGTGAGAAGGAGTCCAAGATGCATGGTGACCTTTAGGTAACACAAAATGCACTTACTTTCTCTCTAATGGAGGTTTGTTAGATGATGAATGAATTGGCATATGCCACTGATATTATATGAGATATCTAGTTGTGTGATGGTGACATACTAAAGTGCAAAAACTACACTACAATTAAGATGAGGGTATTCAAATAGGTAACTTGTGAAGGAGAGGCTTGAGTGTACCTTAGCTAGAGAGGAAATAGGTTTTTAGTCTATTATGTATGTGCAAGAAATACTTTCCCATATATATATATGGATTGTGAGAGATGAAGGTGAGATGTTCCATGGGAAAATTCTATACCAAGGAAGAAGTGAAGGGAATATAGGTCTTTGAGGGAAAAGGTAAGATGTAAGTTATGAATAAATTGATAGAGGAAGGTCGCACCACTACCAGTGATAATCAAGTCATTAACATTTATCAACACATAACACATAAAAGAAGTGATTCACTTGACAAAAAATAAGGAATCAGATCAGAAGGATTTAAATCCTAGTGAAAGAAAGAAAATCTTAAGTCTGTTAGACCAAGAACAATGAGTCTAATTAATACCATATAAGGCTTTGTGAAGTTAACATACATGAAAAAGTTTCAAAGTATCAATAAATCATTTGGGTTGTTCCATATTGACTACCTCACTTAATTTGCCATTAATAAAAGCATTGTTTATGTCAACTTTAGAAAGGCACTAATTATATGTGATGATGAGAGAGAGAATAACATAAATGGTTATGGGATTTAGTATTGGGATGAATGTATTAAATTAATCAACAACCTCTTATAGGTGGAAGCCTTTGTCTTTCTAATCAAACTTTGAATCTATCAAGATTACCATTGGATTTTTATTTCATCCAATATACCCATTTGCAACCCATAATGTTGGTATTAAGAGGATTTGGAACAAGTTTCCATGTGTGATTTTAAATAAGAGTGGAATATTTGGCTTCCATTACTTACTACCAAGCACAACTTTTGGATCATGAGTGAAGTTGTGGGGTTCATTATGGTAGAAGGGGTAGTTTTTATGTGACGATGAATGGTGATTAGAGTGCTCTTTGTGTTTGAGAGAGTTGGTGCAAGCTCGAGTAAGCATGGGTGTGTGGAGGTGGGAGCAGGGCCAAGAAAAGACTACTAGATAGAAGTATAATTGCCATGACATGTATATGGAGAAGAGGAAGGAAGGGACAATGACATACATGGAAAAGGAGAGGAAGGGTCGGAATCAGAAGAAGTAGGTGGTTGGTGTGAAGGTAGAATGCTACTATTGGTGTTGGATTGGGGTGGAAGAATGATAGAGGAGGGTTAAAGCCCGTATGGATACTCTAGAAGGGTGAATAGAGTATTTTGTAGTAATAATGCCACATTTAAATTTTGTGAGAAATAAGTAAAAGGATAAAGAATAATAAACATGAAATTTATAGTGGTTCAAGAAAATCTACAAAGCTTCTCTATATCCACTACCAAAAGGTTTTTCCTTTTAGATTTTAATCTCTCTTTATTTATAATGGGTGTTTGTTGATGACCACTTGTCTCTTGGTTTATGAGCTTACAATATCAATGACCCTCTAGGGGATAATTTACACGTTGCCTATATTTCTTCTCTAGGATTATGAGACTAAAATCTCAATGACATTTTTTAGGAATGCTAGACAACACACAACTCTTCATTTTTGTTTGATATGATGAGCTTAAATGAATATAATAAAAATCTTCATTAGATAGAATATGAAGGTGAGTTATCACTAGTGAAGGTTTTTATCTAGCTAGAGAAATAATAATTACATGTGTATGATCACTCTAGCAAATATGAATAAGAAATTGAGAACTAGAGAAGTTTGATTTGGATTTGAAAGTATAAAATCAAAACTCTCCTTGATCCTTTGTTAGATGTGAAAATGATAATTTGAGAATAGTTTTGCTATCTTGATTATGTTTATTAAAGTGGAACAACTCTTATTTATAATGGTAAAATATAAGAAAAACCAGCACTAGCTGTTGGGTGTAAATAGTAATCCAACAGGAAAACAAATCATAGAAATGTCTAGACCATTCGATTTGTATTCAAACTAGTTGATTGGTTTTAAGAAACCACTCAATCGGTAGAGTTAGTTTTCAGCACTGCACACCTTTACAAAACATTACTATAACTTGAGATACATAGTTCAAAATTATATGCCATATTTTTTTTTAAATTTAAAGTAGAAATATTGAGATTTCCATAGAAATATTATTCATCCAAAAATAATTTGTATGGAATTTGTGGTAAATGTATAACTCATATTATATGGAAAACTACTAAAAATAAAATTAATTTAAGACAAATTTTTGGACAAATACTTAGAAATATTTTTGATGCATGAAATCACTTTAAGATCTTTCAAAATAATTAATGAATAAGATTAGAAATATCAAATCAATGAAATATCTAAGTGCTCAATATGTCATATGTATATAAAACCTAAGAATGCAATATAATCTTTGAAGCTTGAGTTTTGGTATCGTGAGCATTCTTTCTTATCCCTTCATGGTTTTTTTATTACATATATGAAATTGAAGTACTTGAAGCTATAGTCTTATTTTGTCATCCTTTTTAAAATTTGGCTTGTGCATGGGATATGATCTGTATACTTGATCTTCTTAGCATTCCTTGACTTAGTTAAGTGTTGAATACTTTACTTTTTATTATGATACACATGCACACTTAACAAGAGAATTCTAATTTATAATTGAGTTTTTTATCATAAAAAAATAGTTCATTAACCTATGAGGCCAAAATTCACCCCCATTTTGATGATGAAAAACAAAAGATGGCAATATCATGAGAGATGAAGTATAGAAACGTGAAAGAGAAAATCAATACATTTTCTCAAATCATATGGATCTTATATTTTCCTTTTTACAATAAAGTCACACAAGTATCATGTAAATGGAAATATAATGATAAAAACAAGTTAGCACATAGCATATTTTCACCATTTCTCCCCCTTTTGTCATCAATAAAAGGAAAGGGCTTCAAAAAATAAGTAATTAAAAGATAAGTGCATAAGAAATTAAATGCATATGGACTAAAAATCCCCCACTATATATTAACATTATCAATTATAGCATAAGAAAATCAGTCATACTCAATAGTATTAATGAATTACATGAGTGAAACAAATATGACATATCTCTCCCTTAGGCTATGCCTTGGGTAATAACACAAGTGATCAAGTAAAAAAATTATGCTCCCCTTAAGGGTATGAATATATCAACAATAATATCAAGATCATAATATGATCACTTAAGATATTGTTATCTTGAAAAACATGAGTAGTGGAAGCGGAGATATGAGTGTCAAGATTTATAGGAATAACTCATATATGATATCACTAAAGCTCATAATATTTCATAATTTCAATATTTATAGTAGTAAGGCATGGAGTATTTAATGAGTTAATAAAGATACTCAAGTAACATAAATATTATAAAATTACATTTTAGAGTTACATAAATCTAACTAAGTCAACAGACAAGAGGGTGAGCGCAACAAGGATTATGCAAATATGTGAGATTGTCCCTCAACATGAGATTGAAATTATAATTTCATTTAGACAGTTATGACACGATACTTTATCTCATGTTTCCCTTTTATATGGTGGATATAAAGCACAAGGAAAATAAGGAGTGTGATGAATTATCCATTTAATGAGTAACTTGTCGTTAATATGATGCATCGGAGATCAAGACAAAAACATCAATGAAATGTAAGAGTATCACTCACTTGCACTAAGTAATACATTTAAGAATAATAAATATACATTTTATCATGATGTTGAGAGATGGAAATGATCATGTATATGAGATATCGTAAGTAAATCTATCAATGAATTCATGTGATCAATTAATTTCAGAATTGCATCAATCAATCAGAGCAATGAATAGACAAGTTTATGTGTGGCTAAGATGTGTATAGAAGCATGTACAGAAGATGTCACATTATAATAATTTCAAGAGTAAATATTTATGATCACATCATATAGGGGCATACCATCACTCAATATTCAATAACATAAGAAAAGACTAAGGTATAGCTCATAGAAACACATGTCATCAAGGACTTGTATAAAATTAAGAACCATAAATGATATGAAAAAGAATATCATAGCTGTAAATATATGCCCAATAAATACTGAAACAAGCATATTTAGTGTTGCAATCAATTATGCAAAATCAAGGCTAAAATAGGAATATTTAGGCCAAATATTATTTATGCACTAATCTACTCAATTAAGGAAGTATCTTAACTCCTTGTCATGCCCATGTTTTTATCAATTGTTTCTATTTAATAGTAATGAATGGATGAGAAGTATAAGAGAAGAGAAATAGGATGAATCATGCACATAAGAAAACAAATGTCAAAAAAAATGATGAATTTGTGAGCTTGATAATTATATTAATTTTAAAACATTAAACACCATCCATTTGTATCAAGTATAAGCATTTAGTCATCAAATAATACACTTTTTATATATATGGATGCAAAGCTAGCAAAGGAAAAATGTCCTAAGCACTTCCCATTTCATGCAATATATATGAATGGAATTTAATATTAAATTATTAAAAATATGCACTAACATTCACACTTTAATGAAAACTAAGTTGTAAGCCTTAATCACAAAGCCATCCATGACTTGCTTCTCAATGTATAATCAAGAAGGAGAAGTTTGGAGAAGACGTGTACATCAAGAAAGTAGTTTTCCCAATACATATGACTTAAAAGATTTATTTTTTTTAGGAAAAACATAGATGCTGATAATCAATATCAACTTTCAGAAAACTTATTAAAAGTGTCATGTATGCTCATAGGATATAAAAGATTTATGACAATATTGAGAGCAAGTCAAACCATATATTAGTCAAAGATATGAAAGTGGAAGCATCGACTAGCATGATAATTCTAATATATTTATGAAATGATCAATTAGATATAACAAGAGGTTCACGTATCACATAACTACAAAATAAAGAGTACAAAAACATGTGAGAAAATATAATTAAGATTATTTTTATTTTTTAATGGATCTATGTGAAGTGTGTGCGTCAAATAATTCAAAGGAAAGTCACACATAGAAACTAAGGTTATAATTGAATTTCAAAATTAAGGTGGAGAGCATACAACTCATAAAAAATATCTCATCATGCAATTCATGGAGTCATGTGAGAGGAACCTATAAGTTCAAGTTCACCATATCTAAAATGCTTGCATAAATATGTTAGATTACCTAGAGTGGTTAATAAGATTCAACATATGGTACTTATAGTAAGGTATATCACTCAAACTCTCATCATGTTAGATATTTCAG
The DNA here is from genome assembly GCA_030549775.1 of Tamarix chinensis. Lineage (NCBI taxonomy): Eukaryota > Viridiplantae > Streptophyta > Magnoliopsida > Caryophyllales > Tamaricaceae > Tamarix > Tamarix chinensis. Next base: position 80,804,391 of record CM060178.1, read on the forward strand.
ATAATCATAAGAGAGAGAGAGTGGAGACAATATAACAATTCAAGGCATATCAATTATGAGAAGAGACAATTTCTAATCATGTATATTTTATTGTAACCTACAACAACATTGAGATCTCATACATATCAATTCATCATAGATATACACAATTTTAAATAGTGATCAAACATAAGCATGCGTATAAATATGAAGAAAAGTAAGGCATAATGTTTACAAAGATAAGTAGTACGAAATATTCCAATCAATCATAAGAAAATATCAAATCTATAGAATCTAATAATTATATTACGTGCACAAATGAGTATACCTAGTGAGAAATTAGATGGACTCAGATGAGAAAAATATAAAATATCCCCTTAAACATATAAGTTATACTCATTAATGTATCGTGGCGAACAACTTGAATCAGATAAAATAGTTTAACACATGCCAAGTTGTTTGGTTAGAGTTTACTAGATATGGATAACCAGTGTCAGTAAGGTAGAACTCTTCTCCTAGAGTATTTCTAATATCTCTCATGCTAAATAGTTATGGTGAAATTGCAAGAGCATGTCCAATATGTGATTTGGAGATACCATTAAACCTATAACCTATGCTCAAGTGAAATGGAGACACTTTACTTTTCTAATAGAGTTAGTACTTATCTAGACAATTTGATCATAGATTAATATAAGTATTATGATGATGAAACTTCTTACTAAATGTAGCAATTTCTTAAAAATGATGAGAGCATATTTTGAAAACATACTTAAATGAAGCATTGTCTTAATGATATAATCTTTTAAGAAATTTCTCAAAATGTAATATTAAAAGCACAATTGCATAAGAGATATAATTAGATGAGTTAACTTATTCACATGTCAGAAAATCATCAAGAAACATGAAAGTGTGGTAGATTCATAAGCACATTAAGTGTGCATCATAACATATTGTCATTACTTATAAATCCAGTGGGGCATGAATAAATTAAATAAAGTTTATTCAATTAACTAAATATGAGCTAAAAATATTTAAGAGAAATTCTTCATGATATGAGTAAATTAACATAGAAAAAAGTAATTTATGAATATATGGCAACAAATATCGTGCAAGGATAACAATGAGAGAGTGAGTACAACTAAAAAATGTCATACAAATAAGCAATATGACCATGGACTATATAGAGCTCTGATTAGCACCAGTGGTACCTAGATCTTAACTAGATGTAGCTATAAGGATAGGCTCAAAAAGTATGGATCAATATGGGTGAGAAGTAGTGGTGAGATAAATGACAAGAAAATTTGAATTGAGTAAAGAAAATCATATAACAGTGTATCCTCCGAGTTCTTTACATCTAAATTATCCAACTAAGTATCAACACCATCTCAAGTGCCCAGTGCACTCTCTAAATCCTTAGTATTTCAAGGAGGTATATTCTTCTTAGTTTCATTAACCTTGGCACCTTGATCACTAGTAGCGATAATAAAAGTAACCATGTCACCCTCAAATATATAAAACTATGGAGTTGTAGATGTATTTTGTACCTAATTCTATGTTGTGGTAACTGTAGGAACGTACACATGAGTCTATAGACACAACGACCCCTTAAAAAAGGTATTAGGATACATGCAATGAATAAGTTTCTCAAACTATAAAGCTTGATACCATTATCTAGGTGATGTATAATATATACGTGTAGATCTCTAATCAACCATCTGAAAGCCTCTGATAAGCAAGTCATATAAGCCTTAAACTATAGCTCTACCCTAATGAATTTATGGAGGAGAGAAGTGGATATGGATGAATTATATGATATAGCAAGAGGAACTATGGGATATGTAGTGAGTGGATCATAAGTAGTAGGAGGGATATCCTAATCACCTATATCATGAGCATGAGAAGCCTAAGTAGCTGGTATGCTACTAGTGCGTGTAAATGAATCTCTAACCTTCGAAATAAGTATGAGGCTTCAAAAATCTTTTCTCAACTCATATCCTATCGGTCATGAGTTCATCTTATCAAAGATATCTAATCCATTCTTGAAATGGAGAGGAATGGAATTGAAATCTCCAAATGAGAGCTATATATCCTCCAAGATCGTTATGATGAGAGAATCATACCTTAAAAAAGCATGTGTATAACTTACCATGTGTGCCATATTTTAAGATATATTGATCCTAAAACACATGAAATTGATTGATTCAACCATCAATGTCGATGCAACATCTAAGGATAAGTTTGTTTTCCTTAAAGCCACTCAACCATTTTGTTACTTTAAAATAGATGGAAATAAATGATGGCTAAGGGTGTATTCCTTAGTGAGGTGAAGTTTGTAGGATTTTTTGGACAAAATGAATAGGAATTGAGGATAGGATTAGAGCAAAGTAGTTTGGGATCAAGTGGCCTGTTGAAGGAAAGTAAAGCAAGCTTGAATGTTTTGTTCAGAGAAAAAAACCCTTATTTCCCTAGATAAATTAGTTGATTGGTTTGAGAAACACATTATTTTTTCTTGATATATTTTGAAAAACAAAGCTCAACAACCATTTATCGATTCAAAGGGGGCACATCAACTAGTCTCTTTAATACATCAAATAGTTTTGCCACTAGTTGATTGGTCTCTTCAGTTCATAAAACCTTATTATGAGCATGAAAGATAATCAATTCATGAATTTAAAAATCCATTGTAAACTTGGTTTAAGCACAAATCATGTATACTAATTCATAATCAAATCAATATTTATCTAGTTTATCCAAACATATTTTAACAAAACTTTCAAGAGTCAAATAATGACATTTAAAGTGTGAATAATGCTCAATCTTCATAATTCTAGTTTAGCTAAGACTTGTTAGCAAACATTTTTGTCATCTACTCATGCAATATTTCACATTAAAGACAATGTAATAAAAAAGACATAATACTAACTTGGAGTTAGCAAAATTCACATGTCTTTCTCTTTCTTTTATGAAGAGGTATAAGAGTTTTTGATGATGTGATTTTTATTTGATCTTTCAAGCTCTTCCTGCACTTCTTATTTTCCCTTATAATAAATTTTCAAATACATGCTTTTGGTACCCATATCTTTTTGAGTCTATATGGGTTAGTCCTAATGGATTATTAATAACAATATAATTGTTTAGAATCAAAATCATTTTTGAAAAAGGGAAATACAACCCTATTTTTTTTATTGATGGAGGTTGTTTCTAATATTTTCACATTTTATTAAAGAATGAATTCCAATCATTTCAAGTTTTGCATCCAATTCAATTTTATGCTTTTAACTATAAATGTAAACCGATCATTTTCATTCTTCAATTTTACATGCTTTGAGAATAAGCGATAAAACATTTTATTCAACTCAATTTTGACAATCCATAATTAAAAAAAAAATTAAAAAAAATGATCATCAATACCATAAAAACTAATTATAGATTTAGCTAAGAAATTGGTTACCTCATCCTTTTTACTTGAAATGCCATCATTTATAAGGATGAAACAATGATGTATAGTTTCCTCTTCCTTGTTACTACCATAAGTGATAGCCAATATTTCTTGAATCTCTTTAACAGTGGTGCTATCTAGGTTGTGCTAGAATATATTTTCTCCAAGGCCACAAGGGAACATCAAGATAGATTTGTCATTTAAGATGGCCCTTTGTTTGTCAAGCTTCATCCATTGTTCAACCTGTTTATCAATTAATTCATTAATAGTGGATATTTAAATCTTGGTTGTACCATGTCGAATGATGAACCATAAGGCTCAACTTTGTGCATTGAAGAAGCTGCTAATTACTGTTTTCCAAAGCCTAAATATTTTTCCAATGAACAACAGAGGCCTTGAAGGTATTATTCTTCACCCATGAAGTTAGACGTACTTGAGGATATTAAAATTTTAATTGTTAGACCAACTTGATGAAGTATCAAGCTTTAATACCAATTGAAAGCCTATACAGATACTCCAGAGGGGACAATAAAGTATTTTGTAACAATAATGTTTGAAATACCCCGAAAATTTTTAATTTAAAAAATTATATTTCAATGAGGTTTTATTATCAAAATTAATTAAATAAATTATTTTTATTAAAATAAAAGGAAATTTATTAGGGCTATTTAAGAATAAAATAATAAATAATTTTTATTAGAAAAGTTTTGGGTATTTTAGCTAATTAAGGATTTTATTTTATAAATTAATTAAATAAATTATTTTTATTTAAAATATGAAATAGAAAATAGTTTCAAATTAATATAAATTTTATAAATAATTTAATTGAAGAAAATTAGGGTATTTTGCTAATTAAAATGGAATATATAAAAATCTTTTAAAAATCCTAATTTAGCCTAAAAAGGGATTTAAATATTATTTTATGTAAATATCCCAAATATTCTAATTAATTTAAATACCCAACCTAATTATTTTTCTCTTTTCCTTTTTTTTCCTTTTTTCCTTTTTCTTACGTTTTCTTTCTTCTTCTTTTCTTCCTTACCTTCTCCTTGATTGGGCCTGTTTCCCACGGCCCAATCCTTCCTTTCGTTCTTCCTTCTTTAGCACGACCCAGCCCGCGCGTCCATCGCCTTTCTTCTGTCCCTCTCTGTGTGGCATGTCATCCCTTGTTTCACCTAAACTCTGCATTTCATTTATATCCACCCGCTCGACTGCCCGACCGGTTCCTTCCTTTTTCTTTCTCTTCCCTGGACCGCCAGTCTAGCCCTTTCTTCTTCCCCAGCCCTTCGCACCGTCCCCGTTGCCGACCGACAACTCATTGCCACCTCCGAGAAATACGCCGCTGATCTCGCCTCTTTGACCGGCCATTTTCCCTCTATTTTTCTTGCTAATCCGTCGACCCCATCGTTCAACCATTCTCCTTTCTTCTTGCGCATGTTTTTCCTCTTTCCCAGCCGACCACAACCCTTTTCCCATTTTGATTTCTGCCAACTAACCTCGTTACCGGCGATCGAAACCCTAACTGCCTTACCCTGTAGCCGACCCACAGAACCCTAAAATCCCTTCTAAAACCTATAAATACCGCCATAATAGCTTGTATTGAGCTTTTGATTTCCTTACCCAGAATATTTCCCTTGTGCTCCGCCGCCCCTTTAGACGCTAGTTCCGCTGACTTCGGCCAACCCCCGCTACCCACTCCACCTACCAAACTCAACCATGCTAGTTGCCTAAACATCCCATATCCCTCAATTCTTCCTGCACAAGCCACCCTAGCTGTGCGAATTAGCCTTCCCGATCAACCCTCTCTTCAACCTTCGCCACCCTTTGCGCCGCCATTAGCCACCTCTCCAACCTCTTTTGCCGCTTCTTTCTCCTCCAAATCTATTTTGTAGACCCTCCTCTCCCTTCCCCTACCTCTATTTTCCTCTTTCTCCCTCTCCTCCTCTCTTTCTCTTCTTCTTCTCCATTCAACCACCGCCGCCGCCGTGCGCCGCCACGTTTGGCTGTGCCGCCACCCTCATTTAACTCCTCTCCCTCTAGGCAGTCTTAAACACCCCATCTCCCACCTTCATTCTCCCTATTTTTTTTCATCCTTCAACTTTTACCCTTTTCTCTTCTTTTTCTTGCCACCGTCGGTGCCGCTATGCACCACAAGCCAAAGGTTGAACCTTAGACCCTCTCAGCCCTTTTTTCTATTTTTACAAGCCTTAATTTAATTTATTTCATTTATTTGAATATAAATAATAATAATATTATTATTATTTATATTTTTAATATGTATTATTATTATTATTATTATTTCTATTGAGGGATAAAGTGTAACACCCCCATTTTTACCACTTGAAAATTTCTTTAAAAGAGTTGATTGCAGAAGCTAAGCCAATAAAAAAAACGTAGGGTGTTACCGCCACACTTAGTATAAGTCCAGTTCCTCTACCTTTCTTACACTAAGTGTTAAGGCTAAAACGTTTATCCACTTAAATTAAGAATAACAATGGATAAGAAGAAGAGAAAGGTTTCATTATAATATTAAATTGTTCTAATAACACAATATTAAATAAAAGAGTTACAATTGACAAAGGAAGGAAATACATAAGGGGACATAAGAGTCCAAAAGATATCCAGATCAAAAGATGACGGAATGGACACCGGATAGTCCTAACTCTCAAACCCTACCAAAAGCCATCATTTTGTACCCTCAAAGTACTCCTGCAAAGTAAAGCCTGCCCTTTGAATAGGCAGGGGACCATAAAACGGAACCCATCAGTACAACGGTACTGAGTAAACCAATATACAATACTAAACATGTAAATATCACATGGGGCACATAGAAAGTAACACAAAGTATCATGTCATAACATATTAAATAGTACATACCATAGCAAAGTGCCACATTCATACCATAACTCATCATGCCATATGCCACATGTCCATCACAACAAACTTATCCATATTACAAATATTTCATTAATCCAACTATACCGAGGGTGTTCCACCAAAAGAAAAACACCAAACCATAATTAAGGCCTTTCACAATAACCACATCTATTTCACTTATAACATGATAAGGAGATCACCGAGATAATTACCAACCAATGTGCCAAATCCAAATAGTGCATAAATGCAACTATCAAACCAACATACCAAAACCAAGTAGTGCACGGAGGCAACTACCAAATCGACAAATCACAACAATCCATTTACATCCTTATACAATAATTTTTTATATTTTAATTACTCGAGGGGATACAAATAATAACCCGGAGACATAAAAGTACACCGGTCATACCGGCGCATTAAAGCAACATAGTATCCTCCCAACTTATAACCTAGAGACATAAAAGTACTATGGTCATATTGGTGCAATAAAGCAACGCAATATCCTCCCATCCTCGGACACCTAATCCTTAAGTATTGATACCCCCTATAGGGCCCGTAGGTCACCTATAGAGTAGACTAGGGCCTTACTGGGGCACAACCGACACACCAGAAAACCAAACAAATCGAGGACTCCTACCTCGTCTCTAGGGTAGCTACCCCTAGAGAGAAACCATTTCCAAATCTCGAGGTCTTCCACTTTAAGTATTAATATCTTAATAAGGTGATCATAAAATATCACATAATGCACAATAATTCCAATTTCATTCTTAACCTTTTTTATTTTATTTCCAATTATTCAAGTCGATCATAAGGTCAACAATCCAAAACAAAATCAAATTTAACTATAAGGCCAACCTAGGAATCCATTAAGGTCATATTATTCCAATTATTCACCCTTTAAGGCATAATAAGTCATAAACGGCCAAAATGCCATTATATGTTATTTACTCAATAGTTTCCCACTTTAATACCAATTGTTATTAGACTTCAGCAAAATTCATGGTATGAATAAATAACATTAAAATAGGTCCATTAATATAAAATAACAATTCTATAAATTTTTAGGAGTAACAAAAATACCATTTTGCCCCTAAAACATAATTAAGCTCATTTAGCACATTAAACCGTATTTATGCATACTTATTTTAACACAAGCAACCCTATTTTAATATGTTATCATACATATATAAATTTAACATATCCTTGCATAAAAATACATGGTCACACACTTAGAGAAATTAATATCAATATATGGTGCATGCATACCTTTTTATGAGATCATAAGAAAGCATAAATTACACTTAAGAATAGCATAAGAAACTTTAAACATGCTATCACATGATTTTTATATATTTAGTAGCAGCATATGTTTACCTATTTCCAATCACAAATAGTAAAATAACACAAAGAATTCCCAAAAGAATATCAACACCTTTGAAAGATGGAGGCACACGAGGAGAAGATAAAGGATAGCAACTTCACGATTTAACCGAAAATCTAACCTTCTTTACTTATTTAAAAATAAATAAAGGCTACATAGAAGGAAATGTATAAGTGAAGAAAAGAGAGTAAGGATAAAGAGAGGAGGATGGGTCTTTGTTATAAGCTCAACAAAGCTTAAGAATACTTAGCAAAAATAACCAAAATGAAGAGAAAGGTGAGAGCAACCAAGAGGAGAAAATGAGAGAAATGATGAATGAAAATAAATAGAGAAAATGGGGAATAATTAGGGTATGGAGGGACAAAAATCTGCAGCCACAAGAGGGGGAGAGATAGCTTGTTCAACACTTGAATGATAAAGGACATGATGGTTGAGTGTGTAAGGTGGTGGAGTGTAGTTAGGTTTAAATAAAGTTATGAAAACCAATCAATCAATCAAGGGATGGGGTAGGTGATGGTGTGAAATTCCAAAGTCAGCTTTAATCATGGGAAATGTAAGTGAAGAAGGTTGAGTGCAAGAAAAGCCAAAGTGACACAACAAGTAAAGGCAGAAAGTGTATGAACGTAACTTTAACTCAAAATTTGGTTGAATGAATAAGACAATGGTCAAATTGATACAAAATCTAATCATGGAAGTGTAAGGAAGTAATTTCGTGCATGAACAGTAATTTTGGGATTTATATATTATTTTTAGTGGTGGAAAGATCAATAAATAGGATAAAATAAAAAAAAATAGCAAAGAATCTCATAAAATTACTAAACTTTGTAAAAACTCTTGAAATAATATTTTAAACTCACATGTAAAATGTTATGAATTGAAAACAAGATTTGATATATAAAATATTGAACTTACGGTTAATTAACAAGCTTATAAGGTAATTACTAACATAAATACAAAAGCTATTCCTAAAATCATGAAACTTTCCATATCATCCTATTTAATCATTTAAAACCTAAACATAAATTTTCATAATTTTTTACACACATATGATATGATATTTAGCTAGCATACCGTAATTATATATTTTGCATATAAAATTCAAAAGGGATAACAAACACAAATAAAATTAAACCAAGATTTATAGATTTAAATTTAAGCACATTTAGGACCTGAATAAAATTTTATAATAATATATTACAAATTTTAACATAAAAGTACACATATATAAATAGTATTTTATAAACAAAGTATGCCTAGCCGCAAAATCGCAATTACTACTGAATCACGCAAAACAATTTTGAGGCTCTAAAATTTTCTAAAATGATTTATACAATTAATTACACATAATTATAACTAGTTAAAAATGGGGTATTATATAAAGCCCCATTGTAATTTTTAATTTGATTTTAGTATTATTACCCTTATTATTTCTTTTATTACTATTATTAATATTAATATGTGTTTATTATTATTATTATTATTTTATTCCTATTTAGAAATTACTATTATTAATATTACATTATTATTATTATAAATATTTTACTATTAGTTTTGCTATTATTATTATTATTATTTAATAAGTTTATTATTTTTCAACGTAGGGTAGAAACCCTACTTCTTTTTTTATCTTCAAATATTATCATTACTATTATTATCATTATGGTTGATATTATTTTGTAATATTATTATGGTTTTTATCATCATCATCATCATCATCATCATCATCATCATCATCATCATCATCATCATCATCATCATTATTTCATTATTATTATTACTAAATTTGGTTATCTATTTTACTAATATTATTGTTAGTATTATTTAATTAAAGGTGACGAAGGCCTTATTTCACTATGTTTTAAGTAATGCCATTTTTAGTATTATTGTTACTATTTTTATTATTCTTGTTAATATTGGATTTGATATTATTTTTGGTATTTTTGCTCTTATTATTTTAGTGTTTTATCAAAAGCCTAGTCTTAGAATAAGTTAGTATTTAATAGTATTTTTTGGTAAGAGGGAGTCTAATTTCTAGATTTTCCCTTATAATAGGTGAAATTAGTCAAAGCCCTAAGGAGGCGTAGGAGCGTGCTCCAAGACTGGTGTTGTTTTAGGTAAGGGGTTACTAAGGCATATTGTGTGCTGATGTGCCTTACATGTTTTGTATGCTTTATATTCTATGTTTATTGTTGTAATTATTTTATATATGGTATGACGTAGAGTTCAAGCATGTTATTGTTTTGTTATATGATATGTGTATTATGTATATGTGATGATATGTATTGTGACTCTGTAAGACATGCATGTGAGGGTGTTGACGTAGTTTGTGTGGGAGAAAGGAGGAAAAAGAAGAATGGAAGAAATAAGTTGAATAAAGGATGTGAGTTGACCTAAGTATTTTAATGATCCATGAGTAGAAGAATAAAATGGGAAATTTAGGGTTAAGTGTGGGAGTATATAATTTATGGTTTTATATGGGAGAATCTAATCTATAGTTTGTATGAGAGAATCTAATCTATGTTTTATATGGGATAATCTAATTTATGGTTTTGTATGGGAGAATCTAATTTATGGTTTTGTATGGGAGAATCTAATGTAGGGTTTTGTATGGATGAATCTTTGTTTTGTATGGTTTGAATCTAGGGTTTGGTATGGATGAATCTTTGGCTTTGTGTGGAGTAAATTTAGGGTTTTGTATGACGAAATCTTGGGTTTTGCATGGTGGTATCAATGGTTGTATGGTGGTATTAGGGTTTGTATGGTGGTGTTAATGGTTGTATGGTAGTATTAGGGTTTGCTTGGTATTAGGGTTGGCATGGGATGTATAACGAATGTGTGGGAGTGAAATTTACATATGGAACATTGGTTTAGGATGTGAGGAAAGTAATGTAAGCGTTGTTTGGGTGGTTGAACACTTTAGATGGATGCTTAGAGTTTTTATGGTATCATGGATATTTAGTGATTAAAGTATAATTATGAGGGTGGAATTTATGACTTGTTATGTGTGAAGTGTAAAGGGAGTGATTCATGCACATTTAGGGTTGAAATTTTTCGAATAAGATACTTAAAACATTAATTACGTAAAGCGGAAGATGTTAAGCCGGACCCAAACCGATCCACCAACATAATATTGGCCAAGTATTGCAGTTACCTAGAGACCGATCTACCGGCATAATAGTGGTAGGGTATGTTACCCTAGTGATCGATCCACCGTTAAAATAGTGGGGGATCCCGAGCTCAAGAAACCAAACCATATATGTTGTTAAGATGTGGGAAGACACTAATGACTTACAGTGGAACACCGTGGAAAAGGGGCCAGACTGATCCATCAACATATAATAGTGGTAGGGTATGTACCCTAAGTGACATATCCATCGGCTATAATAGTGGCCAGAAGCCAAAGTGCCTTGGAGACCGATCCACCGGCTAAAATAGTGGGGTTTCCATACTTGTATGGACTTCATAAAGAGCATGGTGTGAAAATACTTCGGTAAAGGATTAATGAAGTAATTAATCTGAACTATATTGGATCTTGGCATTTTCACCTAATCGTTCATTTGCCTTTATGCTATCATGATGGATTATGCTCTTTTAATTCTTCTGCATTATTTGTATGGCTTTATATGTTGGCCTTAGTGCTTGGTTACCTTACTCAGTACGTAGCGTACTAATCACCCATTTTATGAGTGCTACTCATTCCCACAAGTAGTATGCCTTTCTGACTTTGTACAGGTGGGCGAGACATTTGGTGGGGCTAAGTGTTGAGCTTATGGTTGATTCAAGGGTCGAGAGTGTCGTGGCCATTTTCACTCTTCTTGTTAATTTATCCGCTTCTGTTATTTTTTTATATCGAATTTACCCTTTTACAATTCATTACTTATATTAAGTATTTTAAATGAACCCTTTGATCGGTCGAAAGTCTATTTCTCTTTTGGATATGAATTATACTTCTTTTATGCGCACTCTGATTTTTGATATTACGATCTTTCTAGTTCTTTTGTGAACTCTTGATTCAAGTTTAATATTGATCTTTTCTTAACCTTAACACTTGGTATTAAAACGGTCGGAGAGAACCGGTTTGGTACTAAGTGTGGTGAAAACATCCGTAGAATTTATGGGTTTTAATTTAAATATTTCTATTTTAACTTCTTCCGTAAAAAAAAAATAGTAGATTAGTCGTATGAGGCCGTTACCGCCAATGGAGTGTAAAAAGTACTCCAATGATTGAATTCCAATGGACAAAAAATCTCAAAAATTTGCAGATTAGTCGATCAGTGTTCAAATCAATTGACTTATTTTAAGAAAGAAGTTGATCAATGGAGTCAATTTTTAACATTGCACACCTTTATAAAAAATATCTTTACTTGAGCTATAGAGCTTGAAATTGTATGCCATATTCTTTTGCTATAAAGTAGACATCTTAAGATTTCAAAAGAAATATTAAACTTCAAAAAATAATTTCTTTGCATTTATGGTGAATTTTGCAAGTTATATTATATGAAAAACTACTTAAAATAAAATTAATTTAAGATAACCTTTTGCATAAATACTTGGAAATATTTTTGATGCATGAAATCACTTTAAGATATTTCAAAATAATTTTTTAATAGGAGTATAAATATCAAATCATTTAAATATCTAAGTGATCAATATGTAAATTATATATATATAAAACCTAAGACTATAACATACTCTTTGAAGCTTGAGTCTTGGTATATTGGGCACACTTCCTTATCCCTTCATGAATTGTGTATTACACATATGAAATTGAAGTACTTGAAGTTAGAGCCTTATTTTGTCATCCTTATTGATCTTTAGATTGTGCGTGGGATATGATTTGTAAATTTAATCTCCTTAGCACTCCTTAATTTAGTTAAGTGTTGCATACTTTATTTTTACTATAATACACATGCACATTTAACAAGATAAGTCAAATTCATAATTGAGTTTGTTATCATCAAAACAAAAGTTGATTAACGTATGAGGCCAATAGAGGGGCTAGGGAGATTAAGAGAGGGATATGGAAACGTAAATGATGCACTTTGAGGAGGATATAAAGAAGGGGAAGTGAGAAGGGGTGGGAAGTTGTCGAGAGTGGAGGATATAAGGATACACATTTTCATTAAAAACTGCATGACATGTAATGTAGGTTCTAGAGGTGGTATGATGGTGGCATAAATAATATTTATGTTTGGAACTATATCCAAGAAATATAAAGGTTAATAATCGAAACTCTAGCTTGCGGAGATTGTAGGGGCAAAGGAAATGATAATAGAGGCAGCCAAATTTTAAAAAGGAGTAATAAGGTGGGATGATTGTAAAGGCATTCATAGGGATATTTGAAAGAAAAAAGAGGAGCAATGGTGCTATTGGTGATGCAGGAGCAAACACTCAAAACTTGGATTTCATGATTATAGAACCAATTATTCTTCATTTAGAAAATATCTTCCACACATTTGATGATAAATGAATGGTTACATTGCTAGAAACATACCAAACAAGCTACTATGTGTCTACGTGAACGTGCATGGCATGTATGGAATGGATGACCATATGTATGGGGAGTTTATTTGTAGCTTGGTTGAGCACAATTATTAATTTAGCTAATTAATTAATTAAGTAGTAGGGTTAGATATTAGATAGAGTATAAAGTTAGCATAAAGTAGCATAATATATTCTAGCTTGAAATATTTTGAATTATGCTTTTTAACTAAGTGGGAGATTGGCTATATAAAGCCATGTAAGTCAGAATTAGAAGCAGTAATTTAAGAGCAATATTGAAGTTGAATGCAACATTGAATTCTGTGTGATTTCAATTCAAGTTAATCGAAACTACATAAACGATTTAGCTTGAAAATCTTAATCTCTTTGTCTATGTGAATGAGAAATAAAATCCTATCCTCCCTACTTCCCACAAACCATATTTTTCTAGCCATTATTATCATCCATATATCACCCTAATTTGAACCTAATTGAAGCCCTAATTTAGTTTCCACATTCAAAACACTAAACTCTTCCATTCAAACCAAACATAACTTTAACCCTAAAAATCAAATTAAACCCTAACCCTAAACCACGACATCATCTTCCATCTAAATCCTAACATTAGAAGCATCATCATCCTTAACACATCATTGTCAAATACATATCATAATTAGATTACACCATTTGAACCATCATCATTAATTACTCATCATCACTAAATCATAATCTCTTTGCTCGAAACACATTCATCTTTAATTCACCCTATTTGAATGTTCTCATCATCTATCCCTCATTGTCGAACCTTATTATGCTTATTACTAACATAATTGAGCCATAATATCACTAATTTGAGAATTCCATCCTCCCACACACATCGTTAGAAGAGTAGGCTACAATATGAAAGGATAACTCCCAAAAGCAAAAGGGGAGAGACAAGATTGTGTATGTAACGTATACATTTCCTAACAATAAAACAATGATGGTATTCAGTTGGACCATTTTGAGCTTGAGTATAAGGACAATAAACCCGATGGATGATGCCAAGAGAGTGAAGAAATGAAGAAATATTAAGATATTCCCCACCTCAGCTAGTTTGTAGAGCTGTTATGTGAGAGTTAAATTGAGCTTGAATCATCTTACGGAAGGATTTGAATATATTAAAGACTTGTGACTTGTGAGGCATAAAATAAATCCAAATATATGTACTGAAGTCGTCAACAAACATAATAAAATAGAGAGGCCCATTAAGAGACGGACCTGGTAAGAACTCCGTACAGCAAAATAAATTAATTCAAAGGGAGAATTACATATATAACATAAAGTAATTCATACATGTGCCTTGGTCCCACCATCATGCATTATTCATAAACTATTTATAATCCAACCCCCAAACTGGAAAAAAAAATACAGATTCACACACACAATTACATAATACAAATAAACCCGAAGTTCCTCACTTGCAAATAGAGGCTAATATCCTTCTTGGTGGTTCAAATGAGCGACGAGAATGCACAATAGCCCAGTTATCTAACAGAAGGACATCACCCTTCTGCCACGGAATAGCAACACATTCTTCTTCATGCATCTTTAAGCAGTCGTGTACAGCTTGAGTTGGCAATGGCCTACCATCTCCAAAGGTAACTGCCTTAGGATCATTCTCCCCTTCCCATGTGGTATATACACCAAATATACTGAACCACACATTTCTTTTTCTTGATTTGTCGAACTTGATGCCGGAAACGGGACCTATCATTGTTTTCACTCCGCCGTCTTCTAACCATTCTAGTTTTGTTCCAAGCCTAGCAGCCCTGATGATGATTGAAATTAATGAAACAACAGTTTGCATTAATTTATTATCCATCTATTTAGTTTGATTTGCCTATATATAGAGGAAATTGATTAAATGCTTAAAACGCCGTCCGTACCTTTCTTCAGCTACGGATTTATCCTGAGTCATGTAAGTAGATTTCCACCCACGACCAACATAAGATAACGGATCATCATCTCCGCCCACAACTCGGGAATAAATTAAGCCATGCTGTTCGATTTGCTGCACGAAATCAGGGTAGGCTTCTTTCATCCTGTCGTAAATGATGTGGCTTAGTGCTATAGGAGTTTCTCCGCCACTTTTCGGCTCTACCTCGCAGAAGAACAACAGCTTCGTTGGAAAATCTGCAAGCTGTATAAATTAAGGAGAGAAAACTTATAAACATTGTATCTGATTTGTTATATGGGAATGAATGATCAATTGATCATGAATAATAACTAGACCTGTGCAGATGAAATTTGCGTCCGCCCGATCACAGTCCTAAACTAACCTGATCCAAAAAGGTTATGGGTATCGATTGGGCTATTTTTATTTTTATTTTACCCATTTAAATATAGGCTGGAAAAGGTCAATTTTATTGACTCAGGCATTGCTTATCTTTTTGATAGCAAAAATAATATTATCCTTCGTTTTACTTTGCTAGAATCGTTCTACTTATCTAATTAAAAGTGATTTTGACAAATAACTAGCTACTACAATTTTTTTATTTTTTATTTTGGTTTTTCCTTTGCGTGATCATTTGTTCTTAATTAGCGAAAATGTCATAGCCATATTAAAGTTAGGATAAAGTCGTAAGAAATGATTGCACGAATGGAATTGAAGTTATGTAAATAAATAGCATCAAAATTCAACTCGATAGTTATATATACTCACACAATTCATAAATAAATAAATAAATATATATATATATATATATATATATATATGCAAATGCAGATATATAATTGCATACAAATAACTTGACATATACGTACTTGAGCCATTTCATGGTGAAAAGGGATCTTGCGATTAGGAGGCGCCTCGTTAGCTGTATAAACTCGATCGGTAACCTTAATCCGAGGAGCCGCCGAACCAACGGTAACAAATTCATCGTAGCCGAATGCTTCGACTACGTCCTTGAAGTCGGAAGCTGTCGGCACCTGGAAACCTCGGAATAATATTGCACCTGCGTCGTGAAGCCGAGACGCTAGCCACGTTTTATGGGCCTTAACGGCTTCGGTCAGGCTCATGCCATGGGATTTTGAAACGTTGTCGTCGTCGGAGTTCGGAGATAAAACGAGAGGGAGAGGGACTCCGTCGAATACCTTTTGCTGTGGGAGAGTAACTTCTCTAAAGACTTGGGCCATTTTCTCTCGTGATTAGTCTCTGACTTATGCTTAATTAGCTGGTTGCCGAGATTGCATGAGAATATATGGAACGGGTTAGGGCTATTTATAGCGATAGAAATCGAGAGCAGGAAACCTGTTTGATACTAGTACGCTATCTTTTTACGTATGGATAGAGACGACTATATATGTATATTTACGTACCCTATAATATATCAACGTTTAACGTTTTGATTTTAATCAAGCTATTCCCTCATTTCACGATATTAGATTTATACTCCTTTATTATTCATTTATTTCTTAATCATAATGACAAATGAAATTAGAGTATTAATTAAAAAAGCACAATTAAAATACGGGTATATTAATGAGCTTAGGTGTCAAATTTTATAAAATCTATTACTCTTAGATATTTGTGCTAAAATAAAATACTAGTCCTTCTGAAAAATTTTAAAGAATCTACTGCGAAACAGAGGGAGGAAACGTTATGAAACGGGAACTACCAATAAGAAATAAATGCAAGCCTGTCAAACATTTTTTAGAATCAATTAATTATTATTGTCTTAATGCTTATCTCTTTGTGTCTACAGGCATTGCACCACGTGATGCATTTTACCACATGCAAGGCATGACAAACAGTCGTCCGCGCATGCAAGTGGAACGGGGCGGCGCTTCATTGGGGCGTTTTATTTGACGCCAGCTTTGTACGCAAGTATAATGATAAATTAATAAAAAAAAGTCTCTCAAAATTAAATTATAATGACTACGAGAAATGACGAAACTATAAAAAATTTAACTAGTTTCTTACTGGTGGGTCGCACAATTCAGGTTTTAGCATGTATGATACAATAGTATAATGTATAAGGTTTTAACTAGAACTATAATAACATTTAGATCCACGAATGTCTCTTCATAGCCTCTCTGAATTAGGCATCCATTATACGTGAGGATATCTAACGTGTTATGGGGAATTTTAGGCTTTTGGTAAGAAATTTAAATTATTTAGTTTCAGCTTTTAAATACTATATAGATTAATTACGATAACAATTTAATTATTAAAATAAATATAGGATTTGTGAAAGCTTTGTATCTTTTCTTCCTCCATAAATTCTTTACAAAATCTGAATTTGGATTTGGATTTATAAATATTCTGGTATATACAGTGGGCAGAGTCAGGATTAAAATTTTATGTGTCATCGTACAAAATAATACTCTTAAATAATATCAATATATTGTAGTTAAATATAAAATTTTATATAGTTTTACAATATTATTCATCAAATTTTTATACTTTGAAAGTAATTTATAATAACATTATTGCAAATAAAATTAAATGCATCCCTTTCTATAAATATTACTAAACAATCTTAAAGCTATTTGTAATACCCTAAAATTTTAAAGCCTATAATGTAATAAATAACCCTTTTTTGGGAAAATTTAAATTTAAATTAATTTAATTTAATTAATTTGTGGATTTTTGAATATATAAAAATGGATATGAATATTTAATAAATTAAAATAAATATTTTATTATTTTATCATACTCATTTTATTTAAATAATGTTCCCAACTAATATTTTACTAAAATCATCCTTTTAAACCAATATATATTAAATTATTAAATATATTTATCTATCAAAAATATTAAATACCTTTATTTTAAAAATTATTTTAATTTTATTTTGCCCCGTTTTTCTTTTTCCTTCTTTTCTCTTTCCCCCTTTTTTTCTTTGTCTTTTCCTTCTTTTTTCTTTTCTTCTTTTTCTCCTTCGAGCCACCAGGCCCGTGACCTCCTCCCCCTCACGCTAGGCCATCAGCCCACTTCCTCCTCTCCTTCTCCCTTTCCCACGCTGTCACCCCAGCCCATCTTCCCTCTCCTTTTTCTTTTCCTTTCTCCCCCTGGTTGGACCAGCCATGTTTTTCTTTCCCCTCTCCCTCACGCACGTGGACCGACCTGCACCCCCTTATTTCTCCTTCACCCGGCCGGCCTGCCCCTTCTTTCTTTCCTTCTTCTTCTTCTTCCCTCCTCCTCCCTTCTCCTTTGGTGCTGCAGCGTGCTACGCTACCTACAATTCCAGCCTGCAACCGCTGCCCTTGCAACCCTGCTTCTTCTCCCTCTCTCTCCTCCGTCCCTTTCCTGTAATTTTTGGGCCTACACGCCTTGCACCGCATGCCCCTTCCTTCCTTTTTCTTCCTACCCTCTTCCTACAACCTGCCACCCTACCTCCTACCACCATAACCTTCCAGCTGGTACCTGCCTCCTCTCATTTCCCTCTTCCTTTTCTTCTCCCTATCACCTTCTCTTCTGCTCATTTTTAACTTGCCTTGAGCCCCCTCACCTCCTTGCAGAGCCTTCTCCCTTATCTTCCTTTCTTTATCTTCTCCTCCCCTATTTTTGCTCCGCTTCCCTCAACCACCACCCCTACAGCCCAGCTGACCACTAACACCACCTCCTGCCACCCTCTACTACCCCCTACACCACCAAGCCGCCACCACACGCCCCTACAACCACCTTCCTTTTGCTTTCTTTTTCTTTCCCCCTTCTTGGCCTCCACCTTGAACTACCACTATCCGCCACCCTCCTTCCTCTTTCACCACCACCACGACCACCAATCCACTCCCTGAAACCTCCTCTACCACCACCTTGCCTCCCTTGGCTGAAACCCATCCCATCAACCCCTCCTTTTTCTTCTTATTTTCCCTTCCTTCTTCTCCTCTTCCACCCTTGCATCTAATTTTGCAGCCATGTAGTCACCGCCTCCACCGCCCTAAGCCACTGATCACTGACCCCTGACTACCACCTACAACCTTACTCCATCCCTGCACCCATCCTCCACCCTAACTCCCCTCCACAAGCTCTCTATCAGCCCATCCACTCCCAAAACCCTTACCTGAAACAACCACCCCTCCCTTCTTCCATCCCTCTTCGACCCCCTCCTTCCTTGCTATTTTGCATGCAGCTCACGCTACATGAGCAACGTGAGTCTGCTACCTCCCCTTGGACATGTTTGGCTAATAATCTCGAGGTATAATGATGGTTAATAATAGTGTATATTTAATTAAGTTTTGATATAGGTTTATTCTTTTGATTTTTCTACTTCTAATATGATAAATATTGATATTATTTTTACGTATTGATTTTACAAATCAAAGCTCAAACCTTTAACTGGGGTACCAACAAGGTTTGATTATTGCGGAAAATAAGGTAATTATTATACCTTACTAAAATATATGGATATACGTACGCTAGAACATTAGGATTTTAATATGCTTTTATGCATGATATATGTTGTTAAATATAAGGTGTTTAGTGCCATATGTTGGTTGGTGAAAAGAAAAGCATGATAATTTATGTGTCATGTATGGAAATAATGCTTAAGGGAAGGAGCCTTGTTATTAATGACAATGTTAAATACATATGTATGGTATGATATACTAATGTGGCCATTTGTTGCATATATAATATTAATGTAAGCCCTAGGAGCATTTTAGTAAATTCTCGTATGTGAAAGCATGGCCTAAAAAAGTATGTGTGGCAGGTGATAATATGTGCTAATGTTAAATAATAATAGTTGATGGAGTTAGATGATGTGTATGGAGCATGTATACCATTATTTTATGTAGTGAGGGTATTTTAGTAAAAGTGGTATAATAAGGGAAAAATGATAAATTATAAGAGTAAAGGGGGTAAATGGTAAATGGATAGGTAAGGAGGGCATTTTAGTAATTTTTTATGGAAAGGGGGGATAAAATGGTAATTTGGTATAAAGGAAGGGTATTTTGGTAATTTTGTAAAGTAGAGGGGTAAAATGGTGAGTTAATAAAGGAGAAGGGTACTTTAGTAATTTGGTATAAAGGAAGGGTATTTTAGTAATTATGTAAAGTAAAAGAGTAAAATGGTAATTATGTATAAAGGAACGGTATTTTGGTAATTATGTAAAGTAAAGGGGTAAAATGGTAATTATCTTGATAATTATGTAAAGTAAAAGGGTAAAATGGTAATTTGGTATAAAGGAGGGATATTTTGGTAACTATGTAAAGTAAAAGGGTAAAATGGTAATTTGGTATAAAGGAAGGGTATTTTGGTAATTATGTAAAGTAAAGGGGGGTAAAATGGCAACATGATTAATCAAAAGGGAAACTTGGTAAATTTTAATAAGTAAGGAGGGCAAATTGGTAAATTAACCAGCCAAAAGGGCAATTTGGTAATTTTAAATAAGTAAGGATGGAAAATTGGTAAATTAACTAACCAAAGGGTTAATTTGGTAATTTTAATAAGTAAGAAGGGCAACGTGGTTAATTAACCAGCCAAAAAGGGCAATTTGGTAATCTTAATAAGTGAGAAGGATAATTTGGTAATTTAGCCAACTAAAAGGGCGATTTAATAAATTTAATAAATATAGAGGATAATTTGGTAATCTAACACATGTAAGGGGTAATTTGGTAATTATGCAAACATGAAGGGTAATATAGTAAATTGGCAAGTGAAGAGGGGTGACTTGGTAATTTTACAAACAAGGGGTATTTCAGTAATTTTGTAAATATGATAGGGGTAAATCGGTAACTTGTATTTAACATGTCGATGGATTAAATGAGTTTCATAATTAGACATAAGTAATATTGAATAATAAGGTAAGAATATTTAGTAAGTTAGTGAGTCTCATAAGAGTAGGCATAACCTAGGGTTGGATGGATAATTAAGGGTGTGATGTAATGTTTATCTCATAATTATGCAAGAGGTGCCTAGTTTATAAGTATGCATGGAAATGTGTGTTGGATATGTTGAAGCATATGTTAGGGTTTGGTGTATGCTATAATCCTTGATATGTAATGCTTGATTCTATGACCAGTATATCTTTTTGTCTCTAGATTTGTGGCATTTTTCCTTCCCTTGAATTAAATAAATGGACATGTTAAATAAGACATGAATAAAGTACTAATTATGTAAAGTGAAAGATTATTGAGTCGGGTCTAGACTAATCCATGGGCATAATAGTGGCTAGGTGCAAGATGCCCCAGAGACCGATCCACCAGCAAATAATAGTGGTCAGGTGAGTGTTGCCATGTGTGTTTCCGATCCACCGACTAAAATAGTGGGTGATCCCAAGCTCAATAAACCAAATATGAGATATTAATAAATTGTGGGAAGACACTAATTACTTATAGTAAAACACCATGTGAGTTGGGGCCAGACCGATCCACCGACGAATAATAGTGGTCAAGTACAAGGAGCCCTGGAGGCCGATCCACGGACAAATAATAGTGGTCAGGTGCATGTTGCCCTGTATGTTTCTGATCCATCAACTATAATATTGGGGGTTCCCGCACTCACATGGCTATCATTCAAAGACAATGACTGAATAATAATTAATTAATAATTTAAGACCAAAAGTATTGATTTCACATTATGACCTATTGATAAGACATGAGTTTGGCTTCAGTGTCGTCCCTACTTGGATATGTGATGGAATTGCTAAGTACATGGATTTTTTGTTATGCATTTCTTACCGTATGTGGTGTTGCCTTGTGTATTAGTCCTATTGTCCATCATCATTTTCCTAAGCCCGAATATGTTATCATTTTATATCGTCTATATATTATGTGTTACATGTGGGCCTTACCTTTTGGTTTGCTATAAAGGGTTACTCGATGCCGTAGTATTAAAGGGTTCCATTTGTGGAACCCTGCCTATTTAATGGGCAGTGTCCCTTGTAGGATTATTGCAGGTGTTATTTAAGTAAGGATCGGGTAAGAGCGTAAGGATTGTCTAGGAATGATTCAGGGTTTTCTCTTTTACCTTTTATTCTTTTGTTAAAAGTATCTCTGTTATTGTAACCACTAACAGTGAGTTTTATTATTGTAAAGAACTTATTGTGCTACTCTGATTTAAATAATATTTGAGTTCGAGCAAATTGTATATTATTCTTTTAGCCTTAACACTTGGTACTGGAACGGTAGGAGAAAACTAGTCTGGTACTAAGTGTAGCGGTAATATCCCTGAAATTTAAGTTTTTACCTTTTTGCTTCAGCTAAATTTTAAATAAAACAAAAATTTTGAGTAGTGAATTTTGAGAGTGTTACACTATTGATCACACATTTTATTTCATGATGTAGTTTTGATGAAACTCATTGCAGAAAATACTCGTTCGACGCTTACAATTGCTACGAGAAAAATTAAAGCTAATTTCACAAGCCTATAGATGAAAGGATATGTCTTATGCTTCTTGGTTTGCACTAATTTTCTTGAAATATCAACAAGTCCTTTCAAGCCATAAAACTTG
This sequence comes from Tamarix chinensis, assembly GCA_030549775.1. NCBI lineage: Eukaryota > Viridiplantae > Streptophyta > Magnoliopsida > Caryophyllales > Tamaricaceae > Tamarix > Tamarix chinensis. The sequence goes on from CM060178.1 coordinate 80,826,988, forward strand.
CTATTTGATCGAATATTTCTAATATAATTCTCAACTTGATTGTCTAATACCACAACATTAATATTAGAGAAATTATTAGGATAAAAAGCGGTCATTATAATTAAGGATTGATTGTTAAAAGCTTCAAATGATCATGAAGGATGCAAACACGCAATACAACTCAACAATTCAGTGCTTGCCACATCAAACTTGTAATTAAACTCCTTTAGCTACGAATCTATAACACTATAGAGACAATCATATTTATAAGTATGTAGATTCATGACAATTAGAGCTTGGCGTGTTGATATCTTCCCCTTAACATATTATTCATCCATACTGGGCACATCAATGCCTCGCTTGTTACAAAATAAAACAACTTCATTCAAAAAGCCTTCCCATCAATCATCTCCCATCTCTTGCAAACGGTCTTTAGCAATTTCAACAGGTGCCAAGGCATTCAAAATATCTTGATCATTATTTTGTAATGCCTGAGATAAATAACCTGTAACTTTCATAATATTTATTATCAAATGTAACATAAATTTGTAATCTATATAATAAGCATTTAATATCCCCATTTTTATCAAACATCCTATTAGCTTCCAAGTCTTCAAGCACCTTAATCAAAGGAGAAAACAAAATTTTGAGACTCAAAAATGTCCTTAAATAAGAACCCCAACGAGTATCACCGGCCCTTATAAGAAAAGATTCTTGGTTCAATCCCCGACCATATTCTATCAAGCCTTCTTCCAATACATTTGCTATGTAATTAGTTTGTTTATCTCGTAGAGAATCGTGATGCTTATTGGAAGATCCAACAACATTCACAACACATGTAACATTGCTGAGAAAACAACTAACCTCATTATGACATTTTACCATAGCAATAAGAGTCAATAGAAGTTGATGAGTAAAACAATGAACATAATAGGCACAAGAAGTTTCATTCTGAATCAATGTTTTCAAACCACCAAACTCACCTCGCATATTACTAGCTCCATTGTACCCTTGTCATCGTAATTTTGATAAACATAATCCATACTAGCTCAACATTTATTCAAATGTAGCCTTACCTTAAGTGATAAAATAAATATATCTTTGACATGTACAATCCCAACAAACATTTCCATGACAAAACTCTTATCATCAACATAACACAAAGCAATGGCCATTTGTTCTTTCTTTATCACATCTCCTACTTCATCCACTAATATGTCAAAGAAATCATCTTCAATTTCATTGATTATCTATATATATATAAAAACGGAGTTGTCTAGCAGACAATATACAGACAAATTTTTCCGCCTAAATTATATTCATTATTACTAATCATAAATTACTTCTGTCATATATTATTGCTAATTATTATTATTACTAATTAACAAGATGGAATAATTAATATATCTATTATTAATATAATGCAACTATTCATTTTCTATGTGCATTAAATGCATATAACTATTCATTTGCCGCACATTTATCGAACAACTAATTTTAATAAAATATTAACCAAATATTTTCTTAATTAATTATCTAAACATATGCAGAAAACTATGCAACTGTTTATATCCTATGTGTAGTAACTACATATAACTAATTTTAATGAAGTATTAATTAAGTATTTTCTTAATTAATTACCTAAACATATGCAACCAACTATTCATCTCCTACGTATTAATTGAGTAGTCAAACTTTTCATCTTCTGCATATAAATAAATAAATAATATAAATAATTAATACACTATATAAAGTGCCATATATTATTGCTAATTAATAAGATGGAATAATTAATATAACTATTTATTAATATAATGCGACTATTCATCTCCTATGTGCATTCAATATATATAACTATTTATTTGGTGTACATATGTCGAACAACTAATTTTAATAAAGTATTAATTAAATATTTTCTAATCAAATATTTTCTTAATTAATTATCTGAACATATGTAGAAAACTATTCATTTCCTGTGTATTAATTGAATTGTTGCACATTTGAAAACTATTCATTAATATAATACAACTATTCATCTCTTATGTGCATTAAATGCATATAACTATTTATTTGCTGCACATTTATTGAACAACTAATTTTAATAAAATATTAATCAAATACTTTCTTAATTAATTATCTAAACATATGCAGAAAACTATGCAACTATTTATATCCTATGTGTAGTAAATACATATAACTAATTTTAATGAAGTATTAATTAAATATTTTCTTAATTAATCACCTAAACATATGCAACCAACTATTCATCTCCTACGTATTAATTGAGTTGTCAAACTCTTCATCTTCTACATATTAATAAATAAATAATATAAATAATTAATACACTATATAAAGTGTCATATATTATTGCTAATTAATAAGATGGAATAATTAATATAACTATTTATTAATATAATGCGACTATTCATCTCCTATGTGCATTCAATATATATAACTATTTATTTGGTGTACATATGTCGAACAACTAATTTTAATAAAGTATTAATTAAATATTTTCTAATCAAATATTTTCTTAATTAATTATCTGAACATATATAGAAATTTATTCATTTTTTGTGTATTAATTAAATTGTTGGATTATTCTACATTTGAATATATAAATAATTAATACACCAAATAAAGTGCATATTCATTTGATTTACATGCATATGTCCATTGATACAATGTGAATATTCATCTCTTATGTACAACAAATGTATATAATTATTTATTTATTGTATCTATGTCAAACAACTAATTGTAATAAAGTATTAATCAAATATTTTCTTAATTAATTACTTGAACATATGCAGCCAACTATTCATTTTATGTGTATTAATTGAATTGTCAAACTATTCATATCCTACATATTAACATATAAATAATTGATAAATAATCAATACACCAAATGAAGTACATAAACCAGTCAAACAATACATATGCATCTGCTGCCATTAATATAATACAATTATTCTTATCCTACATGCAGCAAATGCATATAACTAAATTTAATGAAGTAGTAATCAAGTATTTTCTTAATTAATTACCTAAATATATGCAACCAATTATTCATCTCCTGCGTATTAATTGAGTTTTCAAACTCTTCATCTACTACATATTAATAAATAAATAATATAAATAATTAATACATTATATAAAGTGCATAAACCAGTCAAACAACACATATGTATAGGTTCATATATATATTTATTTGTTGTCATATAACTATTCATCTATTGCCATTATTATAATATAATTATTCATCTCCTGCGTATTAATTAAGTAATTATCTATAATTAAAACACCAAATGAAGTGGTTATATATATTAATTACATATAACATTTCTACTTCTCACTTCCTCCCTTTATTAATTTTGATTTTGTCTCTAATTATATAATTAGAAGCCAGTTGAAAAATTAAAAAAACACTGCATAAGCTCAATAGGGAGTAAAGACAGAAGCATTCAAGTTTCAGAAATGGCACCTATCTACATATATCTAAACCAAATTCACCCATCAGAAGATCATTAGTGCATAATGGTGTAGTGAGTTAATCTAATATTTTCTAATTATTCTTTGTTTACTAGATGTCATAGGTAAGATTGTGAAAATAAAACTTGAAGGCATACGTGAGAACCAAAATAAGAATTTGACCGAGTTAATGGATATTTTGCTGGAGGACAATGAGTGAGTAGAAAGAAGAAATAATTTATCATATTATTGTTAACAGGTATAATAGTTGCATAAAAAATTAATTCCTTACTTTCTAGGTGTGATTGTAAAAAAGAGAGGTTGGAATGTTGACTTTGGGATGATGAAGTTGGTCAACTTAATAATTTTTTTTAAGAGTAATTGTATGGAGCCAGTGGTTGTTTTATGTTTAAAGCAACTGATTTTAGCGGTATTTTTAATAGCAAATATTCACAACTAAATGTCATAAAAAAATTGCAACATCATTTGTTTGCAAAATTAATATTTTCCCCTATGTTACAGGTACAGTGAAAGTACATAATACTTTTCATATCAGTAAACTACTAATTATTTTATACAATGATAATAAATAAAAGTCACGGTCAATCAAAATCCCATGTTGAATCACTATTGAAAAAACTAATATTTGGCCACGGTTTGTTTTACGTTATAGTGTCAAGAGTTACACATCGTAATAGACTAAAAATATTGATATGTGACAATGAAAGAAAAGAAAGTACATCCACAACAAATGTTGTCTTCAATGAATTGTTCCAAAATATCTAGCTACATTATGTATTTTCTTCTTCAGTTATTTGCTCCATATACTTCATATTTGTCATTTCTATATATAATGTATTACTTTATTATTTCATATTTCTCCCAATATCTTATCCTTTATATTAACTATGATTTCTTATAATAATTTTATTACTTCTTATAATATTTTTTATTCTTATTATTTTAAAATTTATTATTACAATGTCTAAAATTCTACCCGTGCATCGCACGGGAAAATGTAACTAGTTTCATATGCAAATGCATAACTAATATCCTTTTGAATCTCAGGTGAAGTCATCTAATTATTCTTTGGAGCATTTCTTAACACAACTCTAGTTATAGATTCATTGTTATGCCTCAAAGCCTCCTAAAAATAAATAAATTTACCTCGTTTTAGAGAATCTTTTGACTCATCTTGTCCTTTAAATGCTACTCCCCTCAAGAAGAAATCTACCAGCCTAAATAGATGCGTTTAAATGGATAAAATAACCTGATTTGACTTGTTTGGATTGCTTCATGAAATAGGCTTCAATGCTTTGAATCTATTTGACATTTTTTAGTAGCTTTAAAATGAGGACTATTAGAACTACCAACATGAACTTTAAACCATTTTTAATTCTAGCATATAAATCATTTGTCCACAAAATGATCACTGCCAACTTTAGATTCACTTTTAAATAAGTAACAAGATAGACAAAATACAACATCTTTAACTATATTGTATTCCAATCAATCATATTCATCAAACTAAGGTGAAACAAATCAATGATTTTTTTCCCATCGATAACATTTATTGGAAAGTTATGAGTACGAGGTTGATAAAGGTTGTTTGAAAGATAGTTTATTCTTACCTCATCTTGACTATTCGGATAAAAATCTAAAATCTTTTTTCTTAACCCCAGATCTACTTCTGAAATTTTCAAATCAACTTTACCTTCATTAGTGAACATTGATTCTTATGGTTGACTTGAAGAAGGTAGTGCTTGATTTTTGAAAGTCGGTAAAATAACTTAATTAATAGAATTAGATTCTTGGTAGCTATTCTTAGACCGGCTTGAAAAATATTGTTGCATCCTAAATTGAGATATTAAATAATTTAATGAATTAACTAAGGAAATTACTAAAAATTAATTGATAATATAATTTTATAACAAACTAATTAAACAATTCAATCTATTAACAAACTAATTAGTAAAATAGGGCTTACTAAATTAATTAGGGTTTCTACATTATGATTTCTATAAACTAAAAATTCTAATCAATTAATCAAATAGATATAGATAAATTAACTATTCATAATTTATCACTACAAATTTAACTAACCAAAAATTAAAGAAAGTCTTACCTTCCTCAATCCTCACTTCCTACGGTGTTGTGGCTTCCTACACAGGTTGTGCTGGCGGTACCTTCCTCAACTCAATCCCCTCAGTTGTTTTTGTTTGATGGGCGGTGGCAGCAACAAGCAACATTAATTTGGCGGGTGGGGTTGGAAGTGGGGCGACAATGGTGAATACTAAGCGGGCAAGACATCTGACTAAGAGTGTGAGGGACGAAGAAGAAGAAGGGAGAAGTAGAGGAAGTAATGTCATTGATATTGATGGAGTATGGCATGGCAAGCGGCGGTCTCTAGAAGCAGTATTGTTAAGCAGTGGAAGAAGGGGTGAAAGAGGTCATGGGACGACAAACGATTGGACGAGGAAGGTAGGAAAGTTGAAGAAGTTGAGGGAGGGAGACGAGACGACCAACAAGTAATAGGTAAGGGCGGAGGGAGCAAAACGACACCATTTTACATATAGAATTAATTCAAAAAATAGTTGTATGGGATCTCATAATTGACAACACAAGGACTCCAGTAGCCTAACCATGAATCTATTTGAAAGTACTAATATAGTGTCATTCATATATTATATATATATGTAATGCCTGCAAAATAAACACAAAACTATCTTTCTGCCAGGGCTCCCTAATTTTACGAAATAATATGTGAAAGTCCTGATTTTGCCCCTAGGTGTATAAGGTTATAATATTTTGGATAAATTCTTCGGACAATGCCACCTTTGAAGCGGCGTCACTAGATGGCTCAAATAAATTTAATCCGTCCAAATCCCTAAGAGCTAACACTTAACGCGCGTTAAGCTTTTGTCAACGCCAACACATTGACCCTCATGCAATCAATAGGATCGTCAATACGAGAGTATATATAATCTCCCTCTAATTCCTATTCCTCGATTTTAGCCAAAAGGCTGGCTGAGAAACGTACGAACGCTAACGGTCCAAGGAGACCGCGTTCGCCTAGAGTGATCAACCACGCCGACGGTGAAGTCATGCAAATGGTAGAAACCAACGTGTAGATAAAATCCTAGTAGGATGTTTTCTATGCAGATCCAGTTAAGCAAACTGTATATTTTATACGTTAATGTTCAAGTGCAAAGTTCCGTAACGTATTTGCCACTTTTGACTTTAGTATATGGAAAGTTGGAAACCAACGTTAAGTTGGAAATAAAAGTTGGTGAACTAATTACAAAATCGGCCGGTGAAACAAATATTTAACTAAGTATGCACATAAAGTGCATAAATGAGACAATTTACAGTATTTAACTTACATGCATTCAAAACTAAACTACACAAGAACTTAAAGTGCATAAATCAATAAAAAATTATAAATATAAAAAAGAGAGAGAGAAATTACATAATATAATATTGAATTTATATGAAATATACAATATGTCCTTAAATTTTTAAATATGAACAAGATAACTCTCTAAGTTTAAGGAGTTTCACAGTACATAATCCTATATAAACAATAATCGTTGACTATGTGTTAGAGGCTTTTTTTAAAAAATATATATCCTATAAAATGACCATTTTACCCTCATGTGCATTAGGCATTCTTCCCTCCATTTTTCTCTTCTTTTACTTTTTATTAAAAAATAGATTAGTTATTGTTTTTCTTTCTTTACTTCCATTCATTTTTTCATTTATTTCTTGAAAACATGTGTACAATGAAAAATGTTAAGATATATATATATATATATTCTCCCCATCCCCATCCCTTTTCTCTCTCTCTCTCTATCTCATAATATAAACTAATTAAAACTAAGAGTAAACTCATAATATATATATATATATAATGAATCAAGTATCTAATATGTTATTTTGATCACAATAAGCAAAATCTAACTAAAACAAACACAAGTTAAACCTAAAAATCAAATATAATTTAAAACAAAACAAAGGACCATCATTCTTTAAGCCTTCGACCAAGAATCTAGCTCAATATTGTTCTTCTTTCTTCTTCAATACAACTCACAAGAAAAAATAAATCCCAACTTCAGTCAGACCAAATCTAAAATGAATGAATGGAAACCAAAGCTTCAACTCAATCTTAATCGTAACACTCAAATCTAACACCTAATAAACAATTAGACTAGATCTAAAACTTAAGACAATCAACAAGGACATTCAACGATAGATATTCGTCAAAATCAAAAATTAAACACCTTAATCAAAGCTTAGTGTGATGAGGGTGACCCCTTTTATCTAAGTCTTTTCTATGCGATACTTAGAAGTACACCCTATAGTATTTACTAAGTTAACATTCCCCAAGCTAAGGCTATAACCAAACCTTAAAGGATGAGTAAAAACACCAACACTTGAAAAACCTAGGAAACTTAAGGAAATTGAGAGAGTGTTTGTGTGTATGAAAAGAGTACTTTATTGATGAGAGAGTAGAGAGAGCTTTAAATTATGAGCTGGTGGAAGTAAATAGGACTCATCCTCTATTCATAGTTGAATTTCTTCTCCCTATTTTTATATGGCAGAAGGTTCTAGATATTTTACAGCCTTTAATATTTATATGATAATTCTAGAAAATTCCTTGTAGGACTTCCCTATACTCTTATATATTTAAAAGATCTAGATAGTTCTTACATTATCTAGAGTGCCTCCAGAATGCTACATTATTCTATACACACCTCCACTAGAGTCTACAAAACTTTACGATCTTTTAGAACCTTTCGGATAAAAATGCAAAAATAAAATAAAATGAATAAGCCATGACATTAGGCTCATATTTGAATGAACCTTATATGACCTTGAACAAATTTGAATGAGCTCATATATGAGCAAGAAACAAAGAACTTGCAAAATCAAATAAAATAGAACACAAACGATCCATAAACAAAGCATCAAACAACATATATCTGAACGAGCAACTACAAACAAATATCTAATGTAGTAGCTGGATTAAAGAAAATCCAAGAGAGGCTAATCAATTAGACTTGGCAAAATTGACCCAACCCGACCAACCCAACCTAAATAACCTAACTTGAAACCCAATAGTAACCCGGAAAATAAAACCCGTTCATAACCCGAAAGCCAAAAATAATCCGATTCAATTTGGACCCGACCCGAATTTAGCTAACACGATAATGACCCGAACCTAAATTGACCCGAACTGAAGTGACCAAAATCAATAATAACCCGAACCAAGCACACCCCAAATCCGAACCGAACCGAACTCTAACTCGAACCTGAACTCTAACTTTAACCCGAACTAACCCAAACCCTAACCCGAACCCGGACCAACCCGAATCAGACTTGAACTGGTAATTGAATATTCTTATTCATATATGATATTTTTAACTCCATATACTTATCAATTTTTGAAACAATGTAAATAAATGCAAACATTTATAAGCATAAATTTATACTTTTGCTTCACTTTGTTTGATAACTTCCTACAACTTAAATTCGACACTCTGGACCATAATAATAAAAACCTAATGACGAATCATTAAACTTATAAAATCTAGAACTTATGAACATAACCTTTCAATTCAATTTCAAAACCATTATATATTATAGTAGTATATATATAATCTTGATTAGAAAAAGTCTAATTGGATGAGATCTACAATCTAAGTAATGAATACCTATGATAGAATTTGGCCAGATACTCCAATGTAACCTTCATAATTTATTACATTACCTACATACATCAGTAACATTCTATTATTGCCCCTTGGAATAAAACTAGCACAACATACATTATAAAAACAACCATACATGTGAAAGGCCACAAATTATTGATCTTAAATGGTTTCAATGCTTGAACTCATAGAATACTTCAAACATGATGGAATAGCTTGTGTAGCTGTGTCATGTGAGGTGATGTGCCAACTCGCATTCCTATAAAATAAAATAAAACAATTAATATAGGTGAATTGATCCTCAAATCTAGTTCTTTAAAAAAAAAATTCTAAACATTATAAATGCAAATGATAATGAATAAGAAAAAAAAACTCAAGTAAATAGTGATACCAAAAGAAGAAGAATAAGAGCGATATGGTATTGTATTAATGATTCATGAGGACCTGACAATCAAATTCAACATTTCATCATACACTCATTGTATGATACAAAATACACAATAATATAAAATATGATGATAATTACTAACAAATAAATACAATATAAGTCCAAGCAAGTGCAAATAAGAAAAGTAGAGCATTGATAACACACCTACAATGAATACTTGATCTTCTCTTAATTGATGAAGGTGAATACCTCTCTTTGATTGAAGGCCTAACCTTGAGGTAAATAACAAAAAAATACTAATTAGAAAGGAAGAAATTTACTATCCAAAAGGAAAAATATTTCCTATAGGATAGTTATAATACTAAGAGAAAGACATCACCTAACCATCACCATATATGTTGTTACACAAACATCACACCAACAAGTCATACACCTTAATCTGAGGATTATATAACAATAATAAAAAAAGAAGATAATATCACCCCATTTTTAAGTCCAAACCCAAACCCCTTTATTTGTTAAGGGAAGATCTAGTTGAGATAATAACAAGACAACACCTAACAATATAACCTGTAGAAGATCAAAGAATCCACATCATTAATTCAAATAATTGTTTTTATAAAACTTGCAACACTAAAAACCTTCTCACTACAATATATAAAGAAGTAAACTTTCACCTATTAAAGTTAATATCACTACTAAAAGCAACCTATGAAAGTTACAACATTAAAAAAAAATCCTACAACCTCTTCAAAAATATCAGTGTAGTCTCCCTGTAGTGAAAGAATATGTAGTTAAATACACTCCATTTGGAAAAAGCTACATAACTATCAATTATATAAAGAATTAAAATAGTACCTATGGATGTTATTAAGGGTGTCTAGTAGGGGGGTTAGCTCCATCCCACCCCACATTGCAACCAACATATTCATCTTCCTCACTTGCTATAGAAACAATAACACATTGGAAATTTACTATGATGTAGAAACAAAGAATTTAATAAAAGCCTTAGAAACACTACCTTCAAACCATACAACCAACTACGAGTAGTTATCAATACTTCAATAATTTCAGGAAAGTATGAGCCTCTCCACTTAGTTAAAACTCTACCTCCAATGCTAAAAGTTGATTATAACGCAACAGTTGTAAGGGGAACACTTAAAATATCCCTATCTAGATGTGCAAGCTCTCCATATTGAGACTTATTCTCTCTCCAAAAGTCAAGAATGTTTAGCTTGATTTTGCGGTCCATTCTTGGATCATCTAGATACTTATCCAGCTTTGTCTTTTCATTATAAGTGGATGCAGTCTCATTTTCGTCAAAACCCTAAAAATTACAAAAGCAAATATATATATATATATATAATAAATCAAGAATGATAAGTTTTTATATATATATAATAGTCAATTGAATATAAATATAATAACAAATCAAAATCAAAGTAAAGGCATAAAAGATTAAGGGAATGTGAGAAATGTAAACTTACAGTAGAGAAATCAAATTTGCATTTGCGAGTAGAACCAAGGGTGCTAGTATCTAATATTGATGATGTTCCACAAGATTTATTGCAATTACCTCCTCTATCATTAACCGAAGGATAATCCACTAGAAGCATCCCTAACTTAAACCGCATATCAATGACTTTCAAATAAGCCCTTTTTCCATCCTCAAATATTTTTTGATAACAATATTTTAGAAAATCCAACTTACAATGAGAATCAAGAATCACAATAAAAGCAAATAGTGTACCATATTCATTATCATCTAAGTTGGCCCAATACTTATCAAATTTAATCTTCATTTCTATAGCCATTTTCCATAACACTTCATCGTCCCCCTTTATCAACTCATTTTAAAGCATTTCAATCTTCCATACATTCTAAAAATACAAATTTGTCATGGGATACTCACTACTAGAAAATAACTCAGTAATATCATAAAATGGTTCTAAGACATCTCGAGTTTTTTCAAGCATGTCCCACTCTTGAGGTCCTGGAAAATTCTTGTACAAGGGGTCAACAACCACCATCTCCTTAAATCCATTACAATAAATAATAGCTTTATCGATCATCAAATAAGTAGAGTTCCACCTTGTGGGAACATCAAACCATAATGCTTTAGTATCTAATATCCGAGCTAATTTCACACAATTTTGAAATGTAGTCTTCCTCGATTCTGACCACTTGATGTATTTTACACTATCTCTAATCTTAACAACAATATCCTCTATTACCTTAAGCCCATCCTTAACAATGAGATTCAAAACATGAGCACCACACTGAACATGTAAGTAAATGCCATCATGCAACAATTTTTTTTTGATCATTTAGTGTATTTCTCAAAGGATCTTGTATTCTATCAGTGCTTGAGGCATTGTCCAATGTGATAGAGAAAATATTATCCTTAATACCCCAGTCTTGAAGCAAACTTGACACCGAATTATGTAAGATTTGTCCTGTATGTGGTGTTTCTATATGATGAAAATCCAGCACTCAGTTTGACAAGAAGTGCACATATCAGAAGTCACACAAATACGACCAGCGATACTACGAAGATAGTTCTTAAGCTCAATTTTTAAGTTTGATTGCAATTTCGATACATCTGATTTTGTAGTATTTCTACAAATGGTTCTAGCTTGATTATTCAAGTATGCATGAATTTTTCTATTGCCTTCGTGTTCAACCCAAGAGAATGCATACCCATGATTGATGATAGCCCTTACTAATAGATCTCTGTAGATCTTTTGGCTGTAAACATTAAATTCTACTTTTATAGTTTGTCGATATGATGGACATTTATCAAAATGTCTTTTTATATTTTTTGTTCCATAATGTGAACTAGCAATAAAAGAAGCCACCTTACAATGGCTGCAAAGTGCTCTCTCTTTTCCATCCTTTGTCTCTGTTCCTTTAAGTCTCAGAAATTATTTCCAAACTAAGCTCATTTTCTTATCTACTTCTTGCAAAGCAGGATCCGGAAGATTACTAGCATCATAATTTCCAGCTTCCACAACTATAATAAATTATTAGTATTAGTATTTTATTAAGATAATCAGGAAATTGCATACAATACAAATGGAATACCATAATCATGAAATCGCATACAGTACAAATGGAAGACCATAATTATGAAATCGCATATAATACAAATGGAATACCATAATCAAGTTAATATAATCATGAAATCACATACACACAATATGTTTGAGGTAACATATGTTTAACAGGCTAACATATGTTTGAGGTACACACAATTTGCATGCTAACATTTAACAGGCTAACATGTAATCTGGAATTCTGCATGCTAAACATATATACATAACAATCTGTTTGCATGCTAATGGCCTAAACATGTATGACTAGACCCAACATAATGACTTTTGCTACTTCCAGCTCAAATTTAATCTTTGATTCACAGTGAACAACTAAACAAGAACTAGTACATCCAAAACAAACCATCCCATAGGCCACGACCAAACATCCCTCAAGAAAAAAGACAAACAAACCATTCCCAAGAGAGGAGTTCCAACTTCAAAAACCAATACCCACGGAGACCTGTCTAAGAGTACAAGCGGATAAACAAAACCTATAAGACAACATTAATAATAATATACAGAAAAATTTCATCATCAACTAGGATTCAAAAATCAAAGTCACCACTAATACAATAACACTAAATCAACATCGTGATGAGTTGGAGAAATAATAAAACTGATAGGCATTTTGATTGATTTCTGCAACAAAGAGTTGCCAAACAATGAAGAACTATACAGCTAAGTAACCTCACCTCTTACCACTATAGTAATGGTGATTGAAAACTTAATAGAGGAAAGGAGGAGATGGAGTGGAATGGAAGAAAATTGAAACAGGAGCAAATGGAAAATGTCAAAACAAGAGGAGATGGAATGGAAGTATGGAACTAAATGGAAAAGGTTTAAACAGGAGCACTGGAGGAGATGGAATGGAACTATGGAAGTATGGAATGACATTGAAAAATTTGAAACAGAGGAGGAGATGGAATGGAATGGAAAAGGTCGAAACAGAGGAGTTGGGAGTGGCCGAGCGGGGACCTAGATGGAATTATGGACTCTAGAACGAGATGTAGCACAACATCAGTGAGTCGAAGCCAAAGGAGGGATCCAGGGAGGTGCTGAGTGCGCACCAGTGGAAGTGGTGACTGGTCTGGTTGTGGTTGTGGAAGTCTGGAAGATAGGTTTTTTTTCCGTTTGGTTTAAATCACACAATTCACACCAAAAGCAAACGCGGCAGTGATGAGTGACCGGTGATGATTGGCGAAGCAGTGTCTGTGTGAGTGTGAGTGCGAGTGTGCGGCTACACTGTGAGGTGAGCTTGTGTGACTTGTGTGCCTTAAGGCCTTAACTGACTAACCGGGTAATAGAGTAGACTAGTAGTAAACTAGTATAGCAGTAAGTAGTAGTAGTAGTGTAGTTGTAGCTATATATGTGGGAGATATTTTGATGAGTGATATCTAATATATTAGATTTGGAGGGAAAATAAAATATAGATATTGGGGGAAAATAAGATTTAGGTGAAATATTTAAAAAATATAAAGTTACTAGAAAATTAGAAAAATTTTAACTAATATCTTATTATAGTTTATATAAAATTACAGGGCTTAGAAAAATAAGAAGTAAGTGAAACATTTAATAGGGGACAAAGTGTTAAAAAAATATTTAGTATTTAATTTATAAAAAATAAAATGAGTCAAAAATGAGACTTTTAAATAAAATTTAATCATTGTAAGATTTTGAGTTTATTTTCTCATAGTATTTAAATGTAATAATAATATATATAATGTTATTATTAATTATAATTATCATTTAATTTAAAGATAAAAATTTATTTGTATTTGTAACCCTAATTAAAGTTTGAAACTAAATTATACATGTAATTTATTCACAACATGTTTAACATTTACATCTTTATACTTTATAATACTAATTCCATTTGATACTATTTGTTAGTTGGTATGTTAGTAATATTTTTTTATAGTATATATTTGTACTCATTTTGAAATTTTACGTTAATTATAGCTTTAGCATTTGTAATATACTTTTTTACTCCTTAATTCATAATATCAAATTATCAATAGACTAGTATTCCACCTCATATGTAAATTATATCATTTTTAATTTATTTTAACTAAAGCAATATTTATTCATTTTGTTTTAAATATATACTCTCATTTTAGTGAAATTTCAATTCATAAATATTGAACTCATTATTTTTTACTCAAATAATTAATAGAAGGTATTTTTTACTTCATCCAAATAGTTTAGATTAGAAAAAGAGTTTATAACTATTGAAATGCAACGCACATGAGATAAATTATGAAATTGTTAGATCATGGCTCATAGCAAAAGAATGCAAATTTATTATGACCTATTTTACAACCTATGAAATTATTGGATATTTTAAAGCTTTATTAACTTTAAAAACAACTAGGGATAATAATAGCTAGGTATGATATTGAGCTAAAAGATCTAAAGGGAGTCAAGGATGAGTCATCGTCATCAAGTTTTCAATGACAACAATTCTAGCACCTCACAATCCTCACTAAGAATATCAGATTAAGATTAATACTTCAAAGAATCAAAGGCTTGTAAGGAGTAGCTATTAACTAAAAATAGGTTGGTTGAGAAAGGTATGAATGGACCAATGTGTGAGATATGTGAACAAGTAACTTAGACTTTGGTGCATGAGATTAATGATTGCCCAATTACCCAAGTGTTTTATTTGGATGATGATAATCCATAGTGAAGTTGTATACTATAAAAAGACAATGAATTTGATTGAGTCTATTTCATAATCTAACACTTAGATGAAGAGACATTAGAAATGACATGTACACTAGTATAGGTTATTTGAATGAATTGAAATAGGAGTAGATCAAATGACTCTGCACTGATTCAGTGACCAAAGAATATTATTGAGGATACCATGCACTTACTTCTAGAATATGATGCCATAATATCAAGAAATGAAATAATTAACAAAGAAAGGGCATGGTCCACCATGTTAGCAATTATAAAAATGAAGGAAATGGATGATTTACATGTTGATGCAAATTAAACATGAATAATGCAGGAAAAGTAATGTAGGAAATCATGAAAATTATAATTGTAATTTAAGGTATAAAAGGTGATATAATGTCACTTATTAGCTATGTTGTAACCATTATAAATATCTATCGACATATTTATAATATAGATAATTATCTTAAGACATTAGACATACAATATATAATTTAGTGTGCTATGAGAGAGTATTGTTTTACTAAGTTAGGCATTAGGACAAATTCATTGGAAGTGGTGTAGGGTTTATAATCATAAGACAACTTTGATATTTCATTTTTCACAAAGTTATTGATGATTGTGTAATACCCCGTATTTTTAAAATCCAAATTTATTAAGTTTAATTATTTTGTTAGCGTAATTTGATGTAAATATTTAATTATTTTAATTTTGATTCGTTTTACGAATTTATCGACGATTTCGAATTCATATTTGAATTTAATTAATTGTTGTCGTTGCGAACCATTTTAGATGAATTCGTTCACGACCGTGATTTTATTATATTCTTATGATTTCGATTTTCGGTTAAAAATATATATTTTCGTTCTTTCTCGTAATTTGATTTTTAATATTTTAGATTCGTTTTCGATTATAACTTCGTCGTGTGATTACGACTTTATTTTGGAGTTATATTTCGTTAACGAAATATATTATTTAAATTATGAAATTTCTGTTTTAAATAGTTAAATTTATTTTAATAATTCTATCCGTAGAAAATATTTCCGACTTTAAATTTATTCGTTTTCGGTAATCTTTAATATTTTCGGAGAGTTTTAAATTAAAAAGGTTTTCGGAAATTATTTATAAATTTCTTTCCGAAATTAATTTTCTTCCGTTTTACAATTTTTGGTTTACGGAAAATCGATTTCGGAAATTATCTAAATTTGTCTCGGTTCATTCGAATTTAACTTAAATATTTTATTATATGTTTTTAAATAATTTTTCGAGGTCTTATAATGTATTTCCGTAAATAATATAAATTTTTACGTTCGTTGTTAAATTGTTCCGAAAATATTTCCGAAATTCTGTATATAGCTCTTTTATTTATTTTAAGCTTTCGGAACTTTACGAAATAATTTTCGTTTAATGAATTTTAGATAAAATCTTCCAATAATAATTTTTAAACTTTTAGTATTTTATTTTATATGAGTATTGGTAAAAAAAAAACAGCCTAACCCAAACCGGTCGGACCCCCCCCCCTTCTTTCCCTTTCTCTTCTCTTCTCCCATTCTCTCCTTCCCGTGCGTTTTGCCCCGTTCTCTGCGCAGAAACCCCAACCCCGACCTCCTCCTCCCTGCTCCTCCTTCACCGGCCGTCGACGTCTCCCGACCACCGCAGCAGGCACCAGCCGCGAGCAGCCACGCACTGCAGCCGAAGAGGGCAGCAGCAACCGTGCGCTGCAGCAGTGACAAGCAGCAAATGCAGGCGGCGCCGCCATCGCCCGGTCACCGGCGAGCCTCGCTGACCACCAGCGAGTTGTCCCCGGTCCCAGACGAAGCTCCTCCGGCCTTCCCTTGTCCCGATTCGTTGATTTTCGTTTGGTATAAATTTCCAAAAACTCTAATTTTGAATTTGATTAATTAAATGTGATTTAGCTTATGAAAAGCTAAATTGATTGTTGTATTATGTATATATGTGCTGTACGATTGATTTGGATATGTTAATTGTATGGGTTGTGTTGAAAATTTGGGAAATTGAATTTTAGGCCGGGTTATGCCCAAATTTTTTGGATCCGTTCGATTTGGCGATTTTGGGTAAATTGATTATACAATATGTTTTTTAAATGTATCTAATTTCATGTCGGAACCGTCAATTTGAGAAATTTATGCATAATTTATCGGAATTCGATTCCTAGGTCAAAATTCTTGTGTAATGAAATTGGGTTGCGTAATTGAGTCGTTTCGCTCAATTGATTTTATAATATCGTTTGAAATGTATTTAATTTCATATCAGAAGTATTGATTTGGGAAAATTGTGCATAATTAGTCGGAATTGGATTTTTAGGTCAAAACTCTTACGGGTCCAAATTGGATTGTGTAATCGGGTCGTTTTATTCAATTGATTATACAATTTATATTAGAATATATTTAATTACATTTCCGAACCATCAATTTATATACTTTAGCAAGAATTGATCGAATTTGCGTTCCGGGCTAAAAAACCCTAATTATGCTAAATTAGGTATTTCTTTTATTGGTTTTGATCAATTGATTGTATGTTATGTTTTAAAATATGTCTAATTGCATTTCTAAATATTCAATTTAATTAAATTTATAGAATTTTACCGAATTGTATTTTCGGGCCTAAAACCTTAGATTTCAAGTAAAATTTTGGAATTGGTCATTTATATGGTCGTTTTTCTAAAATTGAATTTATAGAAATAGTTGAAATGATCCTATACGCAATCTAATACCTTCAATCGTAATTAATTGATTTGAATTATTCGAATTTATGTCTTGGGTTGTGAAACCCTAATTTTGGAAACCGATAGTCTTAAATTGGCTACTCGAAAGATTTCTTTTGTTAAAATTGATTATCTAGATTTATTTAAAATTAGTTTAATAGTACTCTTAAGCTATCAATTTGAGATAATAAAAGTTATTTAGCTGGTTCGTAGCGTGGGCATTAAAAGCCCTAATTTTCGGAGATAGTTTTATATAATTAATTACGCTATGCTTCTTTTACCTAATCGATTTCCATATTTGACTTTAAATCATTTGAATTATGTTTTTTTATCTTATTGGGTTGGATTTGGTTCTATGCAAATGGTTGGTTGTCCTTTGGATTGTAAAACCTAATGAATGAGTCATTTTTGATAAAATAGCTTATAATCTATTATTCTTTCCGGCATTCCAAATCAATTTGAAATGTCCCAAGTGATGAGTGTTAATCCGATTTGGTTAATATTTAATTTTAAATCTTAATCGAGCTACGCTCGCAAGTCATGGGTTTTATGCACGTTTTTCAAGAAAGGTTGTTTGTGTCCGTTTGTGTTGATTTATTTATAATTGAATTGTTGATCGATAAGATAGTTTCTAACCTAGTTCCGACTTCCATCGGTGATCTAGGAAAGCTTTCTCGTGGATCCACGAGCTAGTGATCTCTTTCCCTCTGATCTCACTTAGCTAGCTTCGGATCCAGGTAAGTCTCTACTTACCTCCACTTATGGGTGTTTCGTAAGGGTCTAGCTAAGGCCACTTGTGTGATGTGTGATCTACTTACCTTGGATGCTTCATATATATATATACCATGTCCTGTTGCGTATCACATGTTGTCCTTAACATGTTTTATGCGTAGCGCAGCTTGGAGTTAAGGTAGGTGGTATGTGTTTTTCTTATAACATGAATGTGATATCCGTATGTGGTGATTATGATGAGCTGTGACATGATGTGAATTGACTATATTTACCAGAGATCTAAAGATTGAGTCTACTCGATCGGGGCTGGACATGTCCCTAAGTAATGTCCGGGGCTGAGCATGTCCCTAAGTAATGCTCGGGGCTGGACATGTCCCTAAGTAATGTCCGCGAGGCTTAATGCCCGATTCGGCTTGGTTTGGTTCGGCATTGCCCATAAATGCCCGTTTGATAAATATTCGGTTCGGCATTGCCCATAAATGCCCGTTTGATAAATGTTCGATTCGGCATTGCCCATAAATGGCCGTTTGATAAATGCCCGATTCGGCTCGAGTTGGTTTGGTGTTGTCCAAAAATGTCTGGTTGGTTGGTTAACATTATCCATAAATGCTTGGTTGGTTTATCTGAATCTCTTATCGGTTTAAGATATTTCATATGTTTTGCATGTTATTATATATGTATGGTAGGACTTGTGATGTGGGTTTGAGTATGCGTAATATTATATCAACGTTTTGTATCATAATTTAATATGCACTTGATGCTGTAATTTACGTCTCTTCCATAAGGTAGGGTAGTGGGATTTACTCAGTATTGGTCCCGTACTGATACTACCTTGATTGAATGGGTCCTGTGATGATCCACCAATGGTGGGGAGCAGACCTCTTATGCAGGTTTGATCGGTTACTATTTGGGGTGGAAGGCTTGACTTGAGTGAGTAGGCGATCCGGACATTATTCTTCGAGTTTTGTTTAACTGTATTCATCTTTCTAGAAGTTTCAAGTATTGTATTTAAAATTCAAGGGTATTGTAATTAACTTTCATTTTCTCGTACTCTGATAAGCTTTTAAAATTCGGATTTATTTCACAGGTTCCGCTGATTGATTCAGCGATGATTTTATTTAGTGAATTGATTCACTTGCCATCTGCCTGTGGATATCTCCTTGTGGGAGTTTATCCTTACGGCATAGATGTTTGGAGTTTTGTTTGACAGGTTTTAGCCTTGCATCTAGCATGAGATAGATGGTGGACATTTATCTTGTGTTAGATGTGGCGGTAACATTCCCCAGATTCACTTCTAGCTTCCGCTTTATCCTTTTAAATTTTTTTTTTCAGGAGTGAAATTTGGGGGTGTTACAGATTGTGATTTTCATTTATCACATATTTATTTATTGTATATTAAAATTTATTATTGAAAATAAAAATAGTGACAATGTAACACTGAGAAATTAAAAAAATATAGCAAAAGAAGCTAAAACCAAACTAATAGTAATAGGATAAGGTCGTACTATTATAGCTAGAAAAAAAACTCTCTTATTTTAAATTGTGACATTGGTGAGTTCAAAGATTTAATTAATATTCTAAAAATACTTAAAGTTAATTTTGTAAAAATGAAAAATAATTTATTTTATTTTATTTCATACAAGTTCTAATTTTTATGTTCAAACTCATTTTCGATCATAATTCATACTGTTATAAATTATACCTAATTTAAGTTTTTTTATTTGACCCAAAATCTATAGACCCGAAACAAAGCCGAATTCGAAAAACTCGATAGATCTGACACTTAGTTGATCCAACTTACATTCGATCCATATAATGACCTGAACATGAACTCAAACCTAACCTGAATTCTATAGACCTGAGTCAAACCTGAAATAGATCTGAACCCGAGAAATCCGAAGAACATAGTATCGACCCGACCTAAATCACACTCAACTCGTCAATTAACCTGAATTGAACCCAAACCCGACCCAAAGCAATATAACCCAAAACACACCCGAACCCGAATACGAACCCGACTCGATTCTATAGTAAACAAAAGTTGACCCGACCCGTATCAACTCGACTCTAATCCTACCCAAATGACCCGTTTGCCCCCTCTAATTCCTATTCCTCGATTTTAGCCAAAAGGCTGGCTGAGAAACGTACGAACGCTAACGGTCCAAGGAGACTGCGTTCGCCTAGAGTGATCAACCACGCCGACGGTGAAGTCATGCAAATGGTAGAAACCAACGTGTAGATAAAATCCTAGTAGGATGTTTTCTATGCAGATCCAGTTAAGCAAACTGTATATTTTATACGTTAATGTTCAAGTGCAAAGTTCCGTAACGTATTTGCCACTTTTGACTTTACTATATGGAAAGTTGGAAACCAACGTTAAGTAACGTGCTCTTTTCGCCGCACGTCCGTTGATATTATAATTTATTTATTTATTTTAATATAATATAATTTAGGGACACACGATAAATGTTGATGATATAGCTTTCCATATATACTAACCACATACCCGAAGATAAACTAGTTAAACATTTAAGGTAAGATAGTGGATATAAGAGAAGTTTTTAATAGATTTCAATAATTGAATCAATTAAAGTCATAGTTTTAAAAATTAGATCGGCCATTCCGATCCGTAAACTAATAAGATTTTAAATGTTAGTCATCATAAGCATAAAATTATAAAAAATCAATAAAAAATCGATCGTATTAGTAAAAATTGGTGAACTGATAATAAAATCGGTCGGTGAAACAAATATTTAACTAAGTATGCACATAAAGTGCATAAATGAGATAAATTAAAGTATTTAACTTACATGCATACAAAACTAAACTACACAAGAACTTAAAGTGTATAAATCAATAAAAAAATTATAAATATAAAAAAAAGAGAGAAATTACATAATATAATCTTGAATTTATGTGAAATATACAATATCCTTAAATTTTTAAATATGAACAAAAATAACTCTAAGTTTAAGGGGTTTTACACTACATAATCCTATATGAATAGTAACCGTTGACTATGTGTTAGAGGCTTTTTTTTAAAATGAAATTTACCCTATAAAATGACCATTTTACCCTCATGTGCATTAGGCATTCTTCCCTCCATTTTTCTTACCCATTTTTCTCTTCTTTTATTTTTTATTAAAAAATAGATTGGTTATTGTTTTTCTTTCTTTACTTCCATTCATTTTTTCATTTAATTCATTTATTTCTTGAAAACATGTGTACAATGAAAAGTGTTAAGATATGTATATATATATATATATATTCTCCCCATCCCCATCCCTTTTCTCTCTCTCTCCATCTCATAATATAAACTAATTAAAACTAAGAGTAAACTCAATATATATATATATATATATATATATATATATATATATATATATATATATATATAATGAATCAAGTATCTAATATGTTATTTTGATCACAATAAGCAAAATCTAACTAAAACAAACACAAGTTAAACCTAACAAATCAAATATAATTTAAAACAAAACAAAGGGCCATCATTCTTTAAGCCTTCGACCAAGAATCTAGCTCAATATTGTTCTTCTTTCTTCTTCAATACAACTCACAAGAAAAAACAAATCCCAACTTCAGTCAAACCAAATATAAAATGAATGAACGGAAACCAAAGCTTCAACTCAATCCTAATCTTAACACTCAAATCTAACACCTAATAAACAAGTAGACTAGATCTAAAACTTAAGACAATCAATAAGGAAATTCAATGATAGATATTCATCAAAATCAAAAATTAAACACCTTAATCAAAGCTTAGTGTGATGAGGGTGACCCCTTTTATCTAAGTCTTTTCTATGCGATACTTAGATGCACGCCCTATAGTATTTACTAAGTTAGCATTCGCCAAGCTCAGGCTATAACCAAACCTTAAAGGATGAGTAAAAACACCAACACTTGGAAAACCTAGGAAACTTAAAGAAATTGAGAGAGTGTTTGTGTGTATGAAGAGAGTACTTTATTGATGAGAGAGTAGAGAGAGCTTTAAATTATGGGGTGGTGGAAGTAAATGGGACTCATCCTCTATTCATAGTTGAAGTTCTTCTCCCTATTTTTATATGGTAGAATGTTCTAGATCTTTTACAGCCTTTAATATTTACATGAGAATTCTAGAAAATTCCTTGTAGGACTTCCCTACACTCTTATATATTTAAAAGATCTAGATAGTTCTTACATTATCTAGAGTGCCTCTAGAATGCTACATTATTCAGTACACACTTCCACTAGAGTCTAAAAAACTTTACGATCTTCTAGAACCTTTCAGATAAAAATGCAAAAATAAAATAAAATGAATAAGCCATGACATTAGGCTCATATTTGAACGAACCTTATATAACCTTGAACAAATTTGAATGAGCTCATGTATGAGCAAGAAACAAAGAAATTGCAACATCAAACAAAATAGAACACAAACGATCCATAAACAAAGCATCAAACAACATATATTTGAACGAGCAACTACAAACAAATATCTAATGCAGTAGCTAGAATAAAGAAAATCCAAGAGAGGCTAATCAATTAGACTTGGTAAAGTTAACCCAACCCGACCAATCCAACCTAAATAACCCGACTTGAAATCCTATAGTAACCCGAAAAATAAAACCCGTTCATAACCCAAAAGCCTGAAATAATCTGATTCAATTCGGACCAGACCCGAATTTAGCTAACCTGATAATGACCCGAACCTAAATTGACCCGAACTGAAGTGACCAAAATCAATAATAACCCGAACCGAGCACACCCCAAACCCGAACCAACCCAAACTTCAACCCGAACTGACCCGAACTCTAACTTTAACCCGAACCAGACTTGAACTAGTAATTTATTATTCTTATTCATATATGATATTTTTTAACTCCATATACTTATCAATTTTTGAAACAATGTAAATAAATGCAAACATTTATAAGCATAAATTTATATTTTTGCTTCACTTTGTTTGATAACTTCCTACAACTTAAACTCGACACTCTGGACCATAATAATAAAAACCTAATGACAGATCATTAAACTTATAAAATCTAGAACTTATGAACATAACCTCTCAATTCAATTTCAGAACCATTATATATTATAGTATTATATATATAATCTATATTAGAAAAAGTCTAATTGGATGGGATTTACAATCCAAGTAATGAATATCTATGATAGAAGGTGGCTAGATACTCCAATGTAACCTTCATAATTTATTACATTACCTACATACATCAGTAACATTCCATTCTTGTCCCTTGGAATAAAATTAGCACAAAATACATTATAAAAACAACCGTACATGTGAAAGGCCACAAACTATCAATCTTAAGTGGTTTCAATGATTGAACTCACAGAATACTTCAAACATTATGGAATAGCTTGTGTAGCTGTGTCATGTGAGGTGATGTGCCAACTCGCATTCCTATAAAATAAAATAAAACAATTAATATAGGTGAATTGATCCTCAAATCTAGTTCTTTAAAAACAATTTTCTAAACATTATAAATGCAAATGATGATGAATAAAAAAACTCAAGTAAATAGTGATACCAAAAGAAGAAGAAGAAGAGCGATATGGTATTGGATTAATGATTCATGAGGACCTAACAATCAAATTCAGCATTTCATCATACACTCATTGTATGATACAAAATACACAATAATATCAAATATGCTGATAATTACTAACAAATAAATATAATAGAAGTCCAAGCAAGTGTAAATAAGAAAACTAGAGCATTGATAACACACCTACAATGAATACTTGATCTTCTATTTAATTGATGAAGGTGAATGCCTCTCTTTGATTGAAGCCCTGACCTTGAGGTAAGTAACCAAAAAATACTAACTAGAAAGGAAGAAATTTACTATCCAAAAGGTAAAAGATGTTCTATAGGATAGTTATAATACTAAGAGAAAGACATCACCTAACCATCACCATATATGTTGGTACATAAACATCACACCAACAAGTCACACACCTTAATATGAGGATTATATAACAATAAGAAGAAAAAAAAAAGATAAAATCACCTCATTTTTAACTCCAAACCCAAACCCCTTTATTTGTTAAGGGAAGATATTGTTGAGATAATAACAAGACAACAGCTAACAATACAACCTATAGAAGATCAAAGAAGCCACATCATTAATTCAGAGAATTGTTTTTATAAAACTTACAACACTAAAAACCTTCTCACTACAATATATAAAGAATTAAACTTTCACCTATTAAAGTTAATATCACTACTAAAAGCAACCTATGAAACTTACAACATAATAAAAAATAAAAAATCCTACAACCTCTTTAAAAATATCAGTGTAGTCCTCTCTGTAGTGAAAGAATATGTAGTTAAATACACTCCATTTAGAAAAAAGCTACATAACTATCAATTATAGAAATAATTAAAACAGTACCTATGGACGTTATTAAGGGTGTCTAGTAGGGGGGTTAGCTCCATGCCTCCATTCCACCCCACATTGCAACCAACATATTCATCTTCCTCAGTTTCTATAGAAACAATAACACATTAGAAATTTACTATGATGTAGAAACAAAGAATTTAATAAAAAGCCTTAAAAACACTACCTTCAAACCATACAACCAACTATGAGTAGTTATCAATGCTTCAATATTTTCAGGAAAGTATGAGCTTCTCCACTTATTTAAAACTCTACCTCCAATGCTAAAAGTTGATTATGATGCAACAGTTGTAAGGGGCACACTTAAAATATCCCTATCTAGATGTGCAAGCTTTCCATATTGAGACTCATTCTCTCTCCAAAAGTCAAGAATGTTTAGCTTGATTTTGTGGTCCATTCTTAGATCATCTAGATACTTATCCAGCCCTTGTCTTTTCATTATAAGTGCATGCAGTCTCATTTTAGTCAAAACCCTAAAAATTACAAAAGCAAATGGATATATATATATATAATAAATCAAGAATGATAAATTTTTTATATATATAATAGTCAATTGAATATAAATATAATAACAAATCAAAATCAAAGGAAAGGCATAAAATCTTAAAGGAAGGTGATAAATGTAAACTTACAGTAGAGAAATCAAATTTGCGCTTGCGAGTAAAACCAAGGGTGATAGTGTCTAATGTTGATGATGTTCCACAAGAGTTATTGCAAGTACCTCCTCTATCATTAACCGAAGGATACTCCACTAGAAGCATCCCTAACTTAAACCGCATATCATTAACTTTCAAAGAAGCCCTTGTTCCATCCTCAAATATTTTTTGATAACAATATTTTAGAAAATCCAACTTACAATGAGGATCAAGAGTCACAGTAAAAGCAAATAATGTACCATATTCATTCCCATCTAAGTTGGCCCTATACTTATCAAATTTAATCTTCATTTCTATAGCCATTTTCCTTAACACTTCATCGTCCCCCTTTATCAACTCATTTTAAAGCATTTCGATCTTCCATACATTCTAAAAATACAAATTTGCCATGGGATATTGACTACTAGAAAATAACTCAGTAATATCATAAAATGGTTCTAAGACATCTCGAGTTTTTTCAAGCATGTCCCACTCTTGAGGTCCTGGAAAATTCTTGTACAAGGGGTCAACAACCACCATATCCTTAAATCCATTACGATAAATAATAGCTCTATCGATCATCAAATAAGTAGAGTTCCACCTTGTGGGAACATCAAACCATAATGCTTTAGTATCTAATATCCGAGCTAATTTCACACAATTTTGAAATGTAGTCTTCCTCGATTCTGACCACTTGATGTATTTTACACTATCTCTGATCTTAACAACAATATCCTCTATTACCTTAAGCACATCCTTAATAATGAGATTCAAAACATGAGCACCACACCAAACAGATAAGTAAATGCCATCATGCAACAATTTTTTTTTTATCATTTAGTGTATTTCTCAAACGATCTTATATTCTATCATTGCTTGAGGAATTGTCTAATGTGATGGAGAAAATCTTATCCTTAATACCTCAGTCTTGAAGCAAACTTAACACTGAATTATGTAAGATTTATCCTGTATGTGGTGTTTCTATATGATGAAAATTCAGCACTCAGTTTGACAAGAAGTGCACATATCAGA
Source organism: Tamarix chinensis (assembly GCA_030549775.1). NCBI lineage: Eukaryota > Viridiplantae > Streptophyta > Magnoliopsida > Caryophyllales > Tamaricaceae > Tamarix > Tamarix chinensis. The sequence continues at coordinate 80,853,860 of CM060178.1, forward strand.
AGTCACACAAATACGACCGGCGATGCTACGAAGATAATTCTTAAGCTCAATTTTTAAGTTTGATTGCAATTTCAATACATCTGATTTTGTAGTATTTCTACAAATGGTTCTAGCTTGATTATTCAAGTATGCATGAATTTTTCTATTGCATTTGTGTTCAACCCAAGAGAATGCATACCCATGATTGATGATAGCCCTTAATAATAGATCTCTATAGATCTTTTGGGTGTAAACATTAAATTCTACTTTTATAGTTCGTCGATATGATGGACATTTATCAAAATGTCTTTTTATATTTTTTGTTCCATAATGTGAACTAGCAATAAAAGAAGCTACCTTACAATGGCTACAAAGTGCTCTCTCTTTTCCATCCTTGGTCTCGGTTCCTTTAAGTCTCAGAAATTCTTTCCAAACTAAGCTCATTTTCTTATCTGCTTCTTGCAAATCAGGATCCGGAAGATTACTAGCATCATAATTTCCAGCTTCCACAACTACAATAAATTATTAGTATTAGTATTTTATTAAGATAATCAGGAAATCGCATACAATACAAATGGAATACCATAATCATGAAATCACATACAGTACAAATGGAAGACCATAATCATAATATCGCATATAATACAAATGGAATACCATAATCAAATTAAGATAATCATGAAATCACATACACACAATATGTTTGAGGTAACATATGTTTAACAGGCTAACATATGTTTGAGGTACACACAATTTTCATGCTAACAATTAATAGGCTAACATGTAATCTGTAAGTCTGCATGCTAAACATATATACATAACAATATTTTTGCATGCTAATGGCCTAAGCATGTATGACCAGAGCCAATATAATGACTTTTGCTGCTTCCAACTCAAATTTAATATGTGATTCACAGTAAACAACTAAACAAGAACCGTTACATCCAAAACAAACCATCCCACAGGCCACAACCAAACATCCCTCAAGAAAACAAACAAACAAACCATCCCCAAGAGAGGAGTTCCAACTTCGAAAACTAATACCCACCGAAGACTTGTCTAAGAGTACAAGCGGATAAACAAAACCTATAAGACAACGTTAATAATAATAGAAAGAAAAATTTCATCATCGGCTAGGAGTCAAAAATCAAAATCACCACTAATACAATAACACTAAATCAACATCGTGATGAGTTGGAGAAATAATAAACCCTATAGGCATTTTGATTGATTTCTATAACAAAGAGTTGCCAAAAAATGAAGAACTATAATGCTAAGTAACCTCACCTCTGACCACTACAATAATGGTGACTGAAAACGTAATAGAGGAAAGGAGGAGATGGAATGGAATGGAAGAAAATTGAAATAGGAGTAGATGGAAAATGTCAAAACAAGAGGAGATGGAATGGAAGTATGGAACTAAATGGAAAAGGTTGAAATAGGAGGACTGGAGGAGATGGAATGGAACTATGGAAGTATGGAATGAAATGGAAAAATTTGAAACAGAAGAGGAGATGGAACGAAATGGAAAAGGTTGAAACAGAGGAGTTGGGAGCGGCTGAATGGGGAGCTGGATGGAATTATGGACTTTAGAACGAGATGTAGCACAACATCAGTGAGTCGAAGCCAAAGGAGGGATCCAGGGAGGTGCTGAGTGTAGACCAATGGAAGTGGTGACTGGTTTGGTTGTGGTCGTGGAGGTCTGGAAGATAGTTTTTTGCCCGTTTGGTTTGAATCACACGATTCACACCAAAACCAAACACGACAGTGATGAGTGATCGATGACGATTGGTGAAGTAGTGTCTGTGTTAGATGAGTGCGAGTGTGCAGCTACAGTGTGAGGTGAGGTTGTGTGACTTGTGAGCCTTAAGGCCTTAACTGACTAACCGGGTAATAGAGTAGACTAGTAGTAAACTAGTATAGCAGTAAGTAGTAGTAGTAGTAGTAGTAGTAGTGTAGCTGTAGCTACATACGTGGGAGATATTTTGATGAGTGATATCTAATATATTAAATTTGGAGGGAAAGTAAAATATAGATATTGGGGGGGGGAAATAAGATTTAGGTGAAAAATTAAAAAATATATATATATAAAGTTACTAGAAAATTAGAAATATTTTAACTAATATATTATTATAGTTTATATAAAATTACGGGGCTTAGAAAAATAAGAAATAAGTGAAACACTTAATAGGGTACAAAGTGTTAAAAAAATATTTAGTATTTAATGTATTAAAAATAAAATGAGTCAAAAATGAGACTTTTAAATAAAATTTAATCATTGTAAGATTTTGAGTTTATTTTCTCATAGTATTTAAATGTAATAATAATATATATAATGTTATTATTAATTATAATTATCATTTAATTTAAAGATAAAAATTTATTTGTATTTATAACCCTAATTAAAGTTTGAGACTAAATTATATATGTAATTTATTCACAACATGTTTAACATTTATATCTTTATACTTTATAATACTAATTCCCTTTGATAATATTTGTTAGCTGGTATGTTAGTAATATTTTTTTATAGTATACATATTTGTACTCATTTTAAAATTTTACGTTAATTATAGCTTTAGCATTTGTAATATGCTTTTTTACTCCTTAATGCATAATATCAAATTATCAATAGACTAGTAGTCCACCTCATATGTAAATTATATCATTTTTTAATTTATTTTAACTAAAGCAATATTTATTCATTTTGTTTTAAATATATACTCTCATTTTAGTGAAATTTCAATTCATAAATATTGAACTCATTATTTTGTACTCAATTAATTAAATATATTATTTTTGCTAAAACTTTTTTATTTGTAAAATTGGTAGATCATTAATAATAATTCATTGGATGTTCACCTTATCTTTTACATATGTGCTCTGAACTTTTTTTTATTGATTTATTAGATGATTAATGATGTTGGAGCTTAAAAATCAAGATTTATTGAAACTTGAAAGATAATCTGTCAATTTTTTGTTTATAGAATTACCGTATAATAAGTTAATTACTAATATAAAAGGGTAAATAAGTTATAATTTAATAAATTTACTTAAAAATGTGCATATTCGATGGTATGTTTTGTTTTGTAGTTAAATTAATGACAAGTGAGATATTTATAATAATTGCAACCAACTAAAATTGAGTTAACTCATTAAATAAATTATATTTCTAGTATTTATTTTGATATTGGTTTCTTTTATATATGAATATTTAATATTTTCATATTATAGATTGAATTTCCCTAATATAATAGTATCTTAGCATATCATAGAATCTATGACAACACATTACTAGAAACTGTGTGTGATGTGTTGGAGATGAATAAAATATACAGGTATATGAGGATGTAATGCATGAGTAAGCCATAATAGAAGGTATTTTTTACTTCATCCAAATAGTTTAGATTAGAAAAAGAGTTTAGAACTATTGAAATGCAACGCACATGAGATAAATAATGAAATTGTTAGATCATGGCTCATAGTAAAAGAATACAAATTTATTATGACCTATTTTACAACCTATGAAATTATTGGCTATTTTAAAGCTTTATTAACTTTAAAAACAACTAGGGATAATAATAGGTAGGCATGATATTGAGCCAAAAGATCTAAAGGGAGTCAAGGATGATTCATCGTCATCAAGTTTTCAATGACAACAATTCTAGCACCTCACAATCCTCACTAAGAATATCAGATTAAGATTAATACTTCAAAGAATCAAAGGCTTGTAAGGAGTAGCTATTAACTAAAAATAGGTTGGTTGAGAAAGGTATGAATGGACCAATGTGTGAGATATGTGAACAAGTAACTTAGACTTTGGTGCATGAGATTAATGATTGCCCAATTACCCAAGTGTTTTATTTGGATGATGATAATCCATAGTGAAGTTGTATACTATAAAAAGACAATGAATTTGATTGAGTCTATTTCATAATCTAACACTTAGATGAAGAGACATTAGAAATGACATGTACACTAGTATAGGTTATTTGAATGAATTGAAATAGGAGTAGATCAAATGACTCTGCACTAATTCAGTGACCAAACAATATTATTGAGGATACCATGCACTTGCTTCTAGAATATTATGTCATAATATCAAGAAATGAAATAATTAACAAAGGAAGTGCATGGTCCACCATGTTAGCAATTATAAGAATAAAGGAAATGGATGATATGCATGTTGATGCAAATCAAACATGAACAATTCAGGAAAAGTAATGTAGGAAATCATGAAAATTATAATTGTAATTTAAGGTATAAAAGGTGATATATTGTCACTTATTAGCTATGTTGTGACCATTATAAATATCTATCGACATATTTATAATATAGACAATTGTCTTAAGACATTGACATTACAATATAAGAATTTAGTGTGCTATGACGGAGTATTGTTTTACTAAGTTAGGCATTAAGACAAATTCATTGGAAGTGGTGTAGGATTTGTAATCATAAGACAATTTTGATATTTCATTTTTTACAAAGTTATCGATGATTGTGATTTTCATTTATCACAGATTTATTTATTGTATATTAAAAATTATTATTGAAAATAAAAATAGTGACAATGTGACACTGAGAAATTAAAAAACTATAGCAAAAGAAGCTAAAACCAACTAATAGTAATAGGATAAGGTCGTACTATTATACCTAGGAAAAAAACTCTCTTATTTTAAATTGTGATGGCGGTGTGTTCAAAGATGTAATTAATATTCTAAAAATACTTAAGGTTAATTTTGTAAAAATAAAAAATAATTTTATTTTATTTTATTTCATACAAGTTTTAATTTTTATGTTCAAACTCATTATCTATCATGATTCATACTGTTATAAATAATACCTAATTTGAGTTTTTTGATTTGACCCAAAATCTATAGACCCGAATTCAAAAAACTCGATAGATCTGACACTTAGTTGATCTGACTTACGTTCAACCCATATAGTGACCCGAACCTGAACCCAAACCTAACCCGAATTCTATAGACCTGAGTCAAACCTGAAATAGGCCCGAACCCGAGAAATCCAAAGAACCTAGTATCAACCCGACCCAAATCACACTTGACTCGCCAATTAACCTGAATCGAACCCAAACCCGACCCAAAGCAACATAACCTGAAACACATCCAAACCAAATTAGATCCGAACCCGAACCCGACTCGATTGTATAGTAAACAAAAGTTGACCTGACCCGTATCAACTCGACCCTAACCCTACCCAAATGACTCGTTTTCCATCTCTAATTCCTATTCCTCAATTTTAGCCAAAAGGCTGGCTGAGAAACGTACGAACGCTAACGGTCCAAGGAGACTGCGTTCGCCTAGAGTGATCAACCACGCCGACGGTGAAGTCATGCAAATGGTAGAAACCAACGTGTAGATAAAATCCTAGTAGGATGTTTTCTATGCAGATCCAGTTAAGCAAACTGTATATTTTATACGTTAATGTTCAAGTGCAAAGTTCCATAACGTATTTGCCACTTTACTATATGGAAAGTTGGAAACCAACGTTAAGTAACGTGCTCTTTTCACTGCACATCAGTTGATATTATAATTTATTTATTTATTTTAATATAATATAATTTAGCGACACACGATAAATGTTGATGATATAGCTTTCCATATATATTAACCACATACCCAAAGATAAACTAGTTAAACATTTAAGGTAAGATAGTGGATATAAGAGAATTTTTTTAATAGAATTCAATAATTGAACTAGTTATATATATATAATGAATCAAGTATCTAATATGTTATTTTGATCACAATATGCAAAATCTAACTAAAACAAACACAAGTTAAACCTAACAAATCAAACATAATTTTTTTTTAAAAAAAACAAAGGGCCATCGTTCTTTAAGCCTTTGACCAAGAATCTAGCTCAATATTGTTCTTCTTTCTTCTTCAATACAACTCACAAGAAAAAACAAATCCCAACTTCAGTCAAACCAACTCTAAAATGAATGAACGGAAACCAAAGCTTCAACTTAATCCTAATTGTAACACTCAAATCTAACACCTAATAAACAAGTAGACTAGATCTAAAACTTAGGACAATCAACAAGGAAATTCAACAATAGATATTCAGAAAAATCAAAAATTAAACACCCAAATCAAACCTAAGTGTGATGAGGGTGATCCATTTTATCTAAGTATTTTCTATGTGACACTTAGAATCACACCCTTTATTATTTACTAAGTTAGAATCCCCTAAGATAAGGCTATAACCAAACCTTAAAGGATGAGTAAAAACACCAACACTCGAAAAACCTAGGAAACTTAAAGATATTGAGAGAGTGTTTGTGTGTAAGAAGAGAATACTTTATTGATGAGAGAGTAGAGATAGCTTTAAATTATAGGGTGATGGAAGTAAATGGGACTCATCCTCTATTCATAGTTGAAGTTCTTCTCCCCATTTTCCTATGGTGGAAGGTTCTAGATCTTTTGCAAACTTTAATATTTACATGATAATTCTAGAAAATTCCTTGTAGGACTTCCCTACACTCTTATATATTTAAAAGATCTAGATAGTTCTTACATTATCTAGAGTGCCTCTAGAATGCTACATTATTCAGTACACACTTCCACTAGAGTCTAAAAAACCCTATGGTATTCTAAAACCTTTCAGATAAAAATGGAAAGAAAAAAAAAACAAAATGAATAAGCCATGACATTAGGCTCATATTTGAGCAAACCTCGAATGACCTTGAACAAATTTGAATGAGCTCATATCTAAGCAAGAGCAAAGAACTTGCAACATCAAACAAAATAGAACACAAACGATCCATAAACAAAGCATCAAACAACATATATCTGAACGAGCAACTACAAACAAATATCTAATGTAGTAGCTGGATTAAAGAAAACCCAAGAGAGGCTAATCAATTAGATCATCCCTAAAATGCACAAAACTATACCAAATCTTTAAAATACAAAGAAGCTTAGATTGAGACTAGATCTTAGAGACAACAAGCAAGAAACAAACAAATCTTCAAAGAAAGGAACTAAATCGAATCTAGGAGATTCAAAACCAAATGACCAAGTTTTACTGGGAGGGTCAAAAACAAATGATAGAGAGGAAGTGAACTTAGTTGACAACTTTGTCATCCTCTAGCCACACCAACAACCAACATCAGCACCGACCATATTTTTCCCTCGATCTTTGCCATATTAGTTTGATATCAATGTAACCTAGTTTTGTTTTTCTCCACAACCAACCCCAACAACTCCTTCCAAATCCATGAGAGAACACTACACACTAATCATTAGTGCATTGAGAGGGTGGAGGAAGTTGTGGTGGGAGTGAGGAGAGAAAGATAATTTTTGCAAGATTTTGGGAAGGGATGATGAGAATATTTTCTTGATTTTCTTTCTCATTTTAGTTGCCTAATCAATTTCTTGTTTTTGATTTTAGTTATTTAAATGATTATTTTTTGCTTTACATTATATTTTTGTTTAATATATATATAAAAGATAATGAAACCAATGGTTATTAGCATGTTTATTTTATTTTCTTTCATTTTTATTTTTATTTATATATTTAGACTCTTTTCTATTCTACTTTATAATTTAATAATTTTAATTTTAATTTTTTGTTCAAAAATAAATAAATTAAATGAAAAGGAAATAGATGTAAGTATAAAATACCAAAGTTAATTGATTAAAAATGAAAGAAGAAGAGGGAAAAGGGAAAAGGAAAAGGGTAAAAAAAATGGAGGGAAGTATGAGTAACATAGGCAAGGGGTAAAATCATCATTTTACAACGTCAAAGGTGATTTTTAAAATAATTTTGACACATCGTCAATGACTAATATTCATTTATTGCAATGCTTGATCATCCACACCTAGTTATCTACCATAAATGAAAGTCATGGTAGTATTAGCTACATAATTGGGATATCGCACTAACCATACAAGGTAAAAATACATCGAGGGGGCATCTTAAAGGATATTATACCTACCACACCATGAGTGTATCTACCATGAGCGATAACATAATTGAGATACCACACTTTGAAATGTCCCAAAAATTTTAATTTTAAAAATTATAATTAAATAATATTTTATTAGAAAAATTTATTAAATAAATTAATTTCATTAAAATAAAAAGGAAATTAATTAGGAAAAATTAATAAGAAATTTATAAGTATTTTAAATAGGAGAAATTTGAGTATTTTAGCTAATTAAGGATTTTATTTTAAAAATTAATTAAATAAATTATTTTATTTAAAATAAGGAGGATAAAATAGTTTCAAATTAATAGTAATTTTATAAATAATTTAATTAAAGAAAATTAGGGTGTTTTGCTAATTAAAATGGAATTTATGAAAAACCTTTTAAAAATCCTAAATTAGCCTAAAAGGGATTTAAATATTATTATTTTTTAAATATCCCAAATATTCAAATTAATTTAATTAACCTAACCCATTATTTTCTTCTTTTTTCCCTTTTTCCTTTTTCCTTTTCTTTCTTCCTTTTTCCTTTCTTTTTCTTTCTTTTTCTTTCTTTTCTTTTCTTTTCTCCCTCCCCTCCCTGACCTGGGCTAGCCCGTGGCCTATTCCTCCTTTCCCCTCTTTCCTTTCCTTCAGCACGGCCCAACCCCTGCAGCCGACCCCCTTTCCTTCCCCTCTTGTGTGGCACTTCCCTTCATTTTCTATCGAAATGCGGCATTGTGTTTAAAAAAAATTAACCAGTGTCACCGGCCGGTTCTTCCCCCCTTTTTCCTTTCTTTCTTTTTCTTCTGGACCGCTGGTTTGGACCCCCTTCTTCTTCCCCATCCCGTCACAGCTGCACTTTCTTCCCCATACTTCACCTGTATTCCGCTGCCGACTGTGCGGCTGACCAGCCAATTCTCCTCTCTCTCTCACCTGCTGACCCGCCTGCTATTCGACTCAACCAACCCTCCCTCTCTTCTCACACAAAATTCTTTCTTCCCCAGCCAATTAGGCCCTACCACGAGCTAACCTCCGCCGGCCTACCATCACCAGCCGGAGCTTGCCCACCTACTTTTACCTATTCTCCCGTCTCCCCTCTGACCTTATCTCCCTCCATAACTCTATAAATACTCCCATAATCTACCATGTATTGAGTTTTGATCTCCTACCTAGAAAATCCACCTTGTGCGTCGCCGCCCCTTCAAACACAATTGTCGCCGACTCTGGCTAACTTTGCCGCCTTCTCTACCTACCTAAGTCTTCCCTACACTGCCCCCTAACTAACTAAGCCTCCCTCATCCCTTGATTTTTCCTGCACAAAGTCGCCCCGACTGTGCGAAGTTCCCTCCCCAATCAACCCTCTCTTCAACCTTCGCTGCCTTTCGAACCACCATTAGCCACCTCTTCTGTCGTTGCTGCCCCTCCTTTAACCTCCCAACCGGTTTTGTAGACCACCTTATACCTTCCCCTACCATTCTTTTCCTTTTTCTCCCTCTCCTCCTCTCTTTCTCTTCTTCTTCCCCATTCAGCCACCGCCGCCGCCGTCGTGCGCCGCCACCTTTAGCTACACCGCCACCTCCATTCTGTTCCTCTCCTTCTAGGCAACCATAATCACCTCTACTCCCACCTTCATTCTCCCTATTTTTTTTCCAACCTTCAACTTTTTCCCTTTTCTTCATTTTTTCCGGCCACCATCGCCGCCGCCGTGCACCAACGCCGATGCTACCCATCTCCGCGGACTCAAGGTGAAACCCTAAACCCTCTCAGCCCTTTTTTTCCTATTTATTTAAGTTTATTCTATTTTATTCCAATTTTTATCAATTATTCGATTAGTAATATTATTATTATCATCATCATCATTATTATTATTATTGGATGTAATATTAATGTTACACTTTCTGGGCAGGGTCGAGAGTAGTCTTAAATTATTTAAGTTGTTAGTTTCAAATTATGGGTATTAATAGTATTATTATAAGTTGTATTATCATTATTAATATTATTATTAGTATTATTATTTTTTATTATTACTATTATTTATCTAAGGAGGGCTGAAGCCCTATTTTATGATTATGATTCGCATACTCCTATTTTATTATTAATATTACTATTTCTACTATTATTGATATTATTATTATTATTATATTATTATTATTATATTATTATTATTATTATTATAATTAATATGTGTTATTAATATTATTATTATGATTATTATTATGATTATTAAATGGTACCTTCATTATTTGGAGGTAGGGTCAAAAACCCTACCTTATATTATATAAGCTTAAGTTGTTGTTGTTGTTGTTATCATCATCATCATTATCATCATCATTATTAGCATTATTTTGGTGGAGGGTAAAAACCTTCATATCACCATCCATTTTGAATTACATTAATATTATTATTAGTATTTTTAGTAGTATCTCGTATAGTTATTATTAGTATAGTATGATTTTTATTTAAAAACCAAGTCTTAGGATAAGTTAGTAAATAATAGTATTTTTTGTGGGAGGGAATCTAATTCTAGTTTTTTCCCTCATAATAGCTGAGACCGGTCAAAGCCCTATAGAGGTATAGGAGCATGCTGCAAGACCGGTGACGTTTTAGGTAAGGGGTGCTAAGGTCGTTTGTGTATTATGTTTTTTATATGCCATGCATGCCATGTGATATGAACTATAATATATTTTATGCGTAATTGTATAATTGGTATATATGCACCATGATATGGAGTTAAGATAAGATCGTGCATTAAATTGTGGCATGTGAACTATGTGTATGTGATGAAATATTGTGGTACGTGATGATATGTGTTGTGATCCTGTAAGACATGCATCTAAGGATGTTAATATGGTTTGTGTGGGGGAAAGGATGAAAAAGGAGAATGGGGGAAATAAGTTGACCAAGGAATATGAGTTGACCTAAGTATTTTAATGATCCACGAGTGGAGGAATAAAGTGGGAAATTTAAGGTTTCGTGCGGGAGAATTTAATTTATGGTTTTGTATGGGAGAATCTAATTTATGGTTTTGTATGGTTTTGTATGAGAGAATTTAATCTATGGTGTAACATGGGAGAATCTAATCTATGGTGTAATATAGGAGAATTTAATCTATGGTTTGTATGGAGTGAATTTAGGGTTTTATATGGAGAAACCTTGGGTTTTGTGTCGATTGAATTTAGGGTTTTGTATGAAGGAAAGTTGAGTTTTGCATGAAAGAAATTTAAGGTTTGGGTATGGATGGACCTAAGGTTTTGCATGGCAGATTTTATGGTGTTGCATGGGGGAATCTAATCTAGGGTTTTGTATGGTGGAATCTAGCGTCTTGCATAGATGGACTTAAGGTTTTGCATGGAAAATTTTATGGTGTTGCATGGGAGGATCTAATCTAGGGTTTTGTATGGATTTAATTTAAAGTTTTATATGGAAGAATCTAGGGTTTTCATGGTTGAATTTAGGGTTTCACGTGGAATTTTTAGGGTTTGCATGAAAGAGTTTGAAGGTTTACATAGGAAGGTTGGCATCTGCATGGGAGTAAAGTTTACGAATGAATAGTTGATTTGGGGTGTGAAGAAGGTAATGTAAGTGTTGTTTGGTTGTTTGAATACTTTGGATGAAAAATAGTACGTGGAGCAATGTAAGGGTACGTAGGAGATCGAGCTAGGATTTGTATGGAAAATTAGGGTTTGGAAGAGCTGCTTAGGGTTTTTCTAATATCATGTGTATTTGATGATTAAAGGGTAATTATGAAGATGAAATTTATGAGTTGTGGTGTGTGGAATGTTAAAATGATTTGGGTTGTGTGAAGTGGAGTAAGATGGGCCACTGAGGCCTAAATTAGGGTTTTTGGGGAAAACCTTAGTGTAAAGAAATAAGTGGACTTGGAGGTGTGTAGTAGTGGGCCTTGACCCACATATTTCGATGTTGGAGTTCTAGTGTGAATTTGAGTATAGAGGAAAGGTCGTTGGGTAAGTTAGGAGGTGTAGGGTTCTCATAATATGATACGGGTCAGTTGGAGGATAAGTATAAAGGGAGTGATTCATGCATGTATAGGGTTAAAATTTTCCGAATAATATACTTAAGACATTAATCATTTAAAGTGAAAGATTGTTGAGCCGGGCCCGAACCGGTCCATTGGCAAATAATAGTGGTTAGGGCATGATGTCTTATGTGTAACCGGTCCACTAATAATAATAGTGGTCAAGCTTTGTACCTGTGTGTTTCCTGTCCATCGGCTATATAGTGGGGGATTTTGTGCTCAACAAAACCGAACATATTTGTGCCAAGACATGGAAAAGACACTAAGTACTTACAGTGAGACATCGTGCGAGAATGGGCCAAAACGATCCACCGGCGAATAATAGTGGTCAGGAGCTTTATGCCCTATGCGTTTTCAGTCCACCGGCTATAATAGTGGTCAGGAGCTTTATGCCCTATGTGTTTCCGGTCCACCGGCTATAATAGTGGGGTTCCCGTACTCGCATGGATTTAATAAAAACCATGGTGTGAAATGAGTTTTGATCAAAGATTAATTAAATAATTAATTCAGACTATATTGGGCCTTATGTATCTACTAGAATATTTGTACGATATTATGTTATCATGATTATGCTCTTTTATTTTCTGCATGGTTTATGTGATTTTATATGCTGTCCTTAGTGCATCTGTTACCTTACTCAATACATAGCGTACTGATCACCCTTTTCACGGGTGCTGCTCATTCCCACGAGTATTAGGCCCTTCTAACTTTGTGTAGGTGGTCGAGACATCAGTCGGGGCTGAACGTTGAATATGTTTTGGCTCCAAGTTCGAGAGTAGTTTAGCCGGATTTACTCTTCTTGCTATTTTATCTCTTTCGGCTATTTTTTTGTATCGAACTTACCCTTTTTGATTTATTACTTGTATTAAGTATTTTAAATGAATCTTTTATCCGTTGTAAGCTTATTTCTCTTTTGGATATGAATTGCAATTCTAAATGCGTACTTTGATTTTTTATGTTATGATATTTCTAGTTCTTTTGTGAACCCTTGATTTAAGTATTAATTTAAGTTTAACAAAAATTTATCTTAGCCTTAGCACTTGGTACTGGAATGGTTGGAGAGAACCGGTACGGTACTAAGTGTGACGGTAACATCCCCAGAATTTACAGGTTTTAATTTAAGAGTTTCTATTTTAATCACTTCCGCCTTAAAAAAAATTGGTGAATTTTGGGGTGTTACACACTTGCCTAATATATAGACATACAAAGTACTAGAAGTCATGTACACGTATACTACGCCCACCTAAACTAGTCATTGATGGCATGCCATCCCACCAAAGTATTTACCCTACCCCTTAGTAATATAGGCATACTCCTACCAATCATAAAAAAAAAAAGGTGCTAAGTGAAATACGAACATAAGAGTAACATGCCCACTAACTCATAATTAGTTACCTCGAGGGTACAAAAAAAATTAATCTTCAAAAAAATCTTAATTTCATTATAAGTATTATATACATACCCAAACCCATTTATAATAAATAAAAAATAGGTTTATATTTTATATTTTGCATAAAATTAGGACTATATAGTGCAACTTCCCAAGAAAATAAATAAATAAGCGCTTGTTTGAGGCCAAAGCAAAGAATGGAATATTACTATAATTTAGCTTTATGAATATCATATAATTTGTTTAAGAGATTGTATGCGACAAAAAGGTAGTTAGATGGAAATGTGGAGTAAGGAGGAAATACATTATTTATTTGTTCTTATTATGTTTATCAAAGTGGTGCCGCTGACTTAAGTGCAAGATCTTATTGTATAATTTCTAGTTTAGGGAAGTGAAACTATACAAAATAAGGCCAAACTAAATTAACCCTCAGCGACGACCTAGTTAAGGTTTGGAAATTTCTAATATGTGGACCAAAAAGACCGGTTATAGAATTTTGTAATATTGAAAAGTTTGAAAGTAACTCCTTTTTTTTTCAAATTAAAAATTAGCTTATAAATATATGTGATATAAAATAATAGTATTTCATGAACTTAAAATTTGTTATAATAAAAAAGTGACAATCCCATTAAACACATAATATCTAATTAATAATAATTTAAGTATGTTGAGGATGGAACCATATGAATTAACCTTCAAAAGTTATAAGAGAAACCCTAGATGGGTGAATATGGTATTTCACATGATAGATACCAAATCAAGATTTGTTCTATAATTTCTAATGGTGCAAAGGTCCAAACCTCCTCTAATCTACTACTAAAAGATATTTTCTTTTAGGTTTTAAGTCTCACTCTTTCATTTGTATTTGTGATGATTATTCTCTCTAGAAGCACAAGAGACTAGTTTCACCCCAACTCAGGAGCTAACAATACTTCTTAAGGCTCACTCCTAAGTTTGTGTTGGAGAGCTCAACATTTGTTTATATTAATGAACAAAAACTTTTTTCTTTCGTAGATTATTGGATTTTTTTTTGTGAAAGCTATCAGTCTTGGCTCTTACAACTAGCTATGTTTATTTACCAAAAAAAAACTTATATAATATGTAATTTGAAAAAGTTATGAGTAATGAAATTATCCCAAACCAAGCTTTAATAGATACAACAGTCCATATGCTGACGAAAAAGCTAATAAAAATCATCATTATTAATTTATTTTGAGTTACTTATTAGAAGAAATTATTTAAGATAGTTACTTATTTAAAAAAATTAGATTAATTTTTTAAAATAAATAATTATCTTAAATAATAACTTTTAATAAATAAATCCAAAGAGGATCTATAACTATATTATATATGTTCCAAACTTTCAACTAATTAGTGAATACACAATATAATCTAACCCTCACTTTCTAAACTAAAAATGATTTTTATCACGAGTTGGTAATATAAGTAAATGGAATCATCTATTGTGATACATAAAAAACAATAGATTTGAACAATTTTAAGAAAAAGGAAATAAATTAATAAATAAAACAAACAAACAAACAAAAGAAGAAATGTTTCCTCCTATACTTAATACCTTCTCCAATATAAAACTAAATCCATTCGGAATCCCATCAATTAATTTATCAAAACAAATTAAATAGTTGGCCTAACCCTTTTTTATTCTTAATTAAATATGTTCCTTAATAAGTGTCTATACAACCACGATTATAGGGTCGAGTCATATATGACTTTTGTCATCTTGTCCCAAAAAATTCTCTTTGAACCTCTTTTATCTAATGAATTTATTAAATCCAATTTTTTTCCACATGAAGCCTACGATCCAAAATCACTAGTTAAAGGCATTAAAACCAAGCAAATTTTAGAGAGGCTAGCTAGAGCGACGAAACAGTAAAATTATTGTACCAAGTTCAATTCAAAGAAAATTGCTTACGGCTAGTATCTGTAATATACGTGCAGCCATGAGCCAATATCAACACTATAGCCAATGCCAACTCAATGGTGCCCAACACTCCTCTATTACTTACAAAGTGAAGCTAATACACGGCGAGGTGGCTCAAAAGAACGGCGGGAGTGGAGAACAGCCAAATTATCCAGCAGCAGAACATCGCCCTTCTGCCAAGGAATGGCAACACATTCTTCCTCAAGGATTCTTAAGCAGTCATAGATGATATCAGATGGTAATGGATGCCTATTTCCAAAGGTAACAGCGTTAACAGGATCATTTCGTGCATCGTCCCACCCTGTATAAGCGGCTACCATGCTATTAAACCAAATCTTCCTTTGCCTGGTATTGTCAAACATGATAGCCGGGATTGGACCCATGATTGTTTTCACCCCATCATCTGACCACTCTAGCTTCATTCCTAACTTCGCGGCCCTGATGCAAAACAATGTAGATTAAGACTAGTTTCGGCAATTTTCAATGCCTATCGGTTATCAATCCCCCCTCATCGAGATAAGGCCTGCTAGGCTCTATATACAAGAACAGGAAAAGATTTAGGCAATGAGATAAATGTTGTCTATGCAATATTAGTGACAGAATGCGACTTTAATCAAAGACTAAATAGGCATGATATAGTGTGTGTATATATGCTGTCATATGGTAAGGCTACTTTCCCCAAGCGCACCAACTCCTGCAATTTGTGCCACGCAGCATGAATCACACACAAATATATCCACACAATACAAGTTTCAGTAAGATACAAACCTTTCTTCAGCTACGTGTTTATCTTCTGTTAAGAAAGTAGATTTCCATCCACGACCGATAGGAGACGATGGATCATCATCTTCACCCAAGACTCGTGTGTAAATTAATCCGTGCTCCTCAAGCTGTTGCACAAACTCTGGGTGTATTTCTTTCATTCTGTCGTAAATAACATGACTAAGAACGATAGGAGTTTCTCCACCATGGGCAGGTTCTACTTCACAGAAGAAGAACAATTTGGATGGGAACTGGGGAACCTATTAGAATACTTATAATTGAGTCACAAAACCAAAGGCATTATTACATTAAAAACCAAATAGCATATGACAGATTAACAAGAAGTCCAATATAACAACCACGTCTGTTCTTTCTGTATCAAAATGCTTATGTTGATGCCCACTAATCAAAGAACGAGACCTATGAAAAAACACACTGATAAAATAAAGTGCAACGGCATGCTACCGAGGAAAACATTTAGTGTTACATTTGATATGCAGTAATAGATGTGGAAAAGATAACTTCATATTTCGCATCTCTTATATGGTGTATCAAAAAATGACAAAGCCTTTCAGAGAAATTCTGTCGGAACAAAGACATAAAATGAGCAATCTAGCATAGACTATGTCACTATGGGGTATCTTTTACACATCATTACCCCCATACCAAACTACCAAACGAGCACCTAATAAAGACTACAATAAACCAATAATCCACAATGGCATGCCCGAGTTGAAAAAAATGAAAAGATTTAGACAACTTGAAGATCAACTACAGCCACAGCATCAAGTATTCACTCGGCTTGGAGTCTGTGCAGCTGATCATGTTCAGTAGTTGGTATCAACCTATCCATTCATCAATCAAAAATAGCATAGAATGAAAGAGAAAAGAGCTGAGAACCACAATCTAAGGACTAGGAACATAATATGTCTGATCAGACAGGCTGTTTGTTTTGAGGTTAAATGAGGTTAATTTTTTATTATCCTCCTTGTCAAATTTATTTGGCCTCCAGATTAGATAACACTAATAACTATCCTCATTCAACCTAAATTTACCCTCATATTGTTAACCTGCCCTTAATCCAAATTATTTTAATGATTTTGAATATTCACCCTCATTCACCTTGATCCAAATTATGACTTATTTACTTTTGTTAATGCTCCATTTGGTTCAGGGAAAGTTTTAAAGAAAAGAAAGAAAATAAAGAGGAAAATATTTTTTTGTGTTTGGCTTATATAAGATAATAAAATAGGAAAAAAAATAAGGTATAAAATTGATAAAGATTAACTATATGATTTTCTTTGAGGAAAGTTTGAAGGAAAGTATTTTGATTTTAATTTTCTTTCCCTTAAACTTTCCTATAACCAAATAGAGCCTAAATTAATAAATACCTAAATAACAGTTTCAAACATAGATCTAGGTTCACTACCTAATTTACGTAAACCTAGGTTCACCTCATTCTAAACAGACCATAAATCAAACACACAGTCATACACGGTCTTTTATTCGAAAGAATGGGATAAGAAACTACCTAGTATACATAGCATTTATGCCCTATTTGGATGGCAGTTAATCCAGTTTAATAGAAGTTAATTTTTTAGTTCACCCTATTTGACAACTTATTTAAAACTTAACCTAAGTTAGTTCAGGTTAAAAACTAACTTCCTTTAACCTCTATTCACCTCTAAAATATTAACCACCATTCACCTCTCAAATGTTCAGGGAGATTAAAGTCAACTTATTTATAAAAATTTGTCCATTCACCTCAAAACAAACAACCTATGTATTCCCTCATAAATACCCAAATAATATTTCAAAACATTCAACTCCGTTCATGTAACATAATCTAAACGGATCTAAGGTATGAAAAATGTTGCAGCATAATCAGTTCCCCCTTACATTTAGGATCGCTGGGAGCCATGCCTAACCAGCGCAGCGGTAGTCTATGGTCACACGCTGCCATGGATCGCCGCAAATCTCCTCTGGTAGTCAATCATAAGTCTCCAGAGCCATCTCCGACTGAACCAGATGAACCAATTGAGGAGATTTCTCTTTCGTTGTCTGATAAGATTTCTAAGACTGCTGAGGATCATTCGGTGGTTCAAGAAGTTCAGACTTCAATCGATACTAAACCCATTAATCTTGATTTGCCCTCCCCTGTCGGAATTGATCCCCCACAATTTCAATCTTCCTCAGCCGTTGAGGGTTCGCCTGCAGCCAGGAAATCGATTTCTTGTGATCATAACAATCCTATTGATGAGGGTTTGTCCTGGCGAGACAAAATTATGATGAATCGCAGACCGGACCAATTGACTCCTTTATCATATATTCCACCTTCGATTCATCAAGGTGAATTAATGGCTGAAATTCAACAGGATGAAGTGATCAAGGAATCGCAGTATTGGGATAATTCTATTATAGGTGTCGTTTTTGGAATAAAACCATCTTTCCTGCATATGACCATTTCATTCGATGTCACTGGAACCATGTCAAGATGCCCAGGATTATGCTTCATGATGCAGGATACTTCCTATTCCAGTTTGAATCAAAAGATGATTGTAATGCTATTCTTCATACTTCACATTGGACCTTCATGAATAAGCCTTTAATCTTGAAGTCTTGGCATCCTGATTTTAGATTCCAACAAAGTGACTTCCGATTCATCCACACATGGATCAAATTACCAAACCTTCCTCTTGGATACTGGTCCCCTGATTCCTTGGGAAGGATATGCAGTTGTGTGGGCAGGCCTTTAGGGATTGTTAAAGTTACTGCTGCAAAAGAAAGAATATCATATGCCAGATTGTTGGTAGAAGTTGATGTTCAAAAGACCCTACCAGATTCAATACTTATTAAACTGCCAGATGGTTTTGTTTTTCATCAGAGTATTAAATATGAATGGAGACCTTCCTTATGTTTAGTTTTCCACCAAGTTGGTCACTTGGCAATACACTGTCCTTCAATGAATAAACAGACCAATGTTAGGTTTCCTAATACTAAACATGAGAAGGTTTGGAGGGTGGTAGATAATAGAAGATAGCCTACCATTGAGAGACTGATGCAAACCAATCATTTGCTCAATTTAGTTCAGCACAATCAGTTACTAATACAGCTCAAATTACCCCTGTTGTGACAAATGTTAATGCAGCTGCTACTTCATCATCTAATCAAGTTGGTCTACCTGCTATAGATCAACATGACAACCTGCAGGGAGAAATTCAGTATCCATGGTTTACAATGGTCAAAGGGAAGAGAGTTATTGATGAACCATATCTCCCTGAGTTTGATATACACCTCCAATGAATTTAGGCTGCTGGAATGTTAGGGGGATGAATGACTTCCAAAAACAAAAACTCATTCATCATTGGATTGAAAATAATAAGCTATCATTAGTAAGGTTAGTAGAAACAAAAATAAAGGAAGATAAAGTTGCTACTGTAGTTAATAAGTTGCCCATAGATTGGCTTTGGTGTCATAATTATGCAAGTCATCATTATGGTCGAGTCTGGCTGGGCTGGGATTCTAAATGATGGAAAATTGATGCTATCACTCAATGTGCTCAAGGTATATCTGTTGTTACCACTGATCTTCATAAGGACATCAAGTTTAAAAGTATTGTTTATAGATTGAATACTAGATCTGCAAGGAAAGACCTTTGGGACTGGTTATTCAGTAATAATCAAAATTCCCTTCCTTGGGTTGTGCTGGGAGACTTCAACATCATTCTTAACCAGAATGAGAAATTGTAGGGTAATTCAATAAATGATCAGAATGTTGATGATTTTAGACAATGTGTCAACTCTCTCCAGCTCTCTGATATTAAATATACAGATGTTTTCTTCAGTTGGTGTAACAGACAAGAGGGACCTGACAAAATATATTGTAAATTAGATAGAGTCATGGGTAACCATCTATGGCTTGACAGATTTTCCTCCTCTTCTGTCAACTTTCAATCACCTATAATATCTGATCATGCCTTCATGGTTCTAACCATTTCTCATTCTCCTATTTATGGACCTAAACTTTTTCGTTTCTTCAATCTCTAGACTCTTAATGCAGATTTCCTCCCTATTGTTCAGGAATATTGGTTGAAATATTATCATGGCAAGCCTATCTCAGCAACTATGGCTAAGCTAAAGGCCCTGAAGCAACCTTTAAATCTTCTGAACAAAAGGGATTATGGTCATATCTCAGAAAAGGTGGAGCAAGCTAGATCCAATCTTTCTATCATCCAGCAACAGCTGTCTTCTTCTCCACTTGATAAAGATTTAATTCAGCAAGAGAAGAAGCAGCAGACTCTTTATTCTTATCTTTCTGAATGTGAGGAAAGTTTTCTCAGGCAAAAACTTCGTGTTTCTTGGTTGAGTCTGGGGGACAGCAACACTAAATATTTTCATAATATTCTCAAAGGTAGTAATCATAATAATCAGATAACAATAATTAAGGATGATGCAGGAACCTTGCAGTCTGATCCTATCACTGTCCAATCCATCCTTACTGATTTTTTCCAAGACCCTTTAGGGAAGACTGATGAGGTTTCAAGTCAGATTCTCCCAGATATAATTAACCAAGGTCCTAAGCTTTCTGTTATGCATCAACACCATCTGCTAAGGCTTACCACTAAAGAGAAAGTTCATCAAGGTGTATTTTCAATGCACTCTAAAAAGTTCCCTGGTCCTAATGGTTTTAATCCTTGCTTCTACAAATCTGCTTGGGATGTGATTGGAGAAGATCTTTGGAAATGTGTTTATGATTTTTTCATTGCAGGGAATTTGCCTCATAGCCTCAATGTTACTACTCTAATCTCATTCCTAAAGTTCCAAATGCAGATAAACCAGGTGACTATAGGTCTATTGCTTGTGCTAATGTGCTATACAAGATTATTGCAAAGGTTATCACCTCCAGGTTGCAGCCTATTATGGCATCTGTTATAGGTGGATCTCAATCAGGTTTTATTAAGGGGAGAGCAATTGGTGAGAATATTCTCCTTGCTACTGAATTGGTTAAAGGATACAATAATCATAACCTATCCCCAAGATGCATGATAAAAATTGATATGAAAAAGGCTTATGACACAGTGAATTGGGGCTTCTTGGAGAACATGCTGCTTGCTTTACACTTTCCACCACATGATGTTATGCTTATCATGACCTGTGTGTCCTCTGTTAGTTACTCATTAAAGATCAATGGCACTCTTCTCCCCCCTTTTAAGGCTAAAAGAGGAGTGAGACAAGGAAATCCTCTTTCCCCATACTTGTTTGTTATTGTTATGGAATATCTTCACCAAGCTCTCGTAAAATTATGGACCAACACTGAGTTTAAGGCTTATGCCGCTCATCCTAAATGTATAAAGGTGAAGCTAGTCAATTTAATGTTTGCTGATGATCTTCTTCTGTTCAGTAAAGGTGATATAAGATTTTTTATGGCCTTAATGGCCACTTTTAATCATTTCTCTTCACTCTCTAGTTTGAATAAATGCCCTTAAAAGTAACATTTTCTATGGAGGTCAAGTTACTGCTGAAACTAAACTCTTCCACCAGTCAGTCCTGCATATTCCCTCAGGTGATCTTCCAGTGAAATGTCTTGGAGTTCCTTTATTAGGTTCCACTCTAAGGAAGCAGCACTACAAATCCCTCCTGAAGAAGATTAATGGGAAGCTTAATCAGTGGCAGAACAAAACTCTCAGCTATGCTGGCCGTCTCTAACTTATAAACTCTGTTCTTATGGGAATGCAAGCATACTAGAGCCTCCTTTTCATGCTGCCTAAACAAGTCCTTCATGACATCAATGCTATGAGTTGCTCTTTTCTGTGGTCTGGAAAGATTTCTTCCCACAAAAGTCTCGTTGCTTGGGAAACAGTCTGTGCTTCAGAAGAGGAAGGAGGCTTGGACATATTAAATCTTCACTGGTGGAATACTGCAACAATTGGCAAACATCTTTGGTCAATTATTCAGGGGAAGGAGGTGCTTTGGATAAGATGGATTCATGCATACTACATCAAGGGCCAGGACTTATGGTGTATCAATACACCTACTAATGCTTCGTGGGTCTTTAAGAAGCTCATGGAAATAAGACTTGTGTTTCAACCTCATTTTGATCCTGATCATGTTCAAACTATTTGCACAAATGCAGAAGAGTAGAACATCTCAAAAGTCTAACACCTTTTGAGACCAGGGAAAAGCTCAAGTCCTATGGTATAACCTAGTTTGGAACAGGCTCACTATCCCAAGACACCAATTCATTCTTTGGCTTGTCATGCATGGCCGTTTGTTCACAAAAGACCGAATGCAACACCTGGGATTCAACTCAATCTCGAGATTCTCACCTTGTGAATTTTGTCAGCATCATGATGAGACTCATGCTCATCTTTTCTTTAAATGTGATTTCTCAAGCTCCATTTGGCTCTCTCTTAAACGACAAGAAGAACTCAACACCTAATCACTTGGGAGCATATTGTTCAATGGCTCATTCAAGGAGTAAGGGGTCTAAGAATTCGGCAAAAAAAAAAAAATAGATATCTAACAGTTGCCGTAATCTACCATATTTGGCATGAACGGAATAGAAAAATTTTCCGACAGACTAGTCAATCCCCCACTCAAATCATAAAGACTATTGTTCGAGAAATGGCGACGCGAGCTGAATTATTTCACCATTGCAAATCTTATAGGGAACTTGTTGGCCTAGTAAACTCCCTCGTATAATTTTGTTTTTTCTTCTTGTAATCCGGAACGTTGTAGCCTCTTTTTCATTAATATATATTTCACTTACTTAAAATAAAAATAAAAATAAAAAGACAGAGAGAGAGAGAGAAAGGTTAGCAAATAGCAACGAATTGACGATCAAGTATTACACCTAAATTTGATCATACCACCATCAAAAGCACATAATGATCAAAATATTAAGCAAGACTGACAGATGCTGCATTGAACAAGAATTACAACAGTATAGAGATTAATTCAAACATATTAGCACATTAGAAACCAAGAAACATACTTGAGCCATTTCATGATGAAATGGGATTTTCTGATCAGCCGGTGATTCGTTGGCCGTAAAAACCCGACCAACAACGTTAGTCCGAGGAGCAGCACCGCCAACATAAGGAAGCTCCTCGAATTCAAACGCCTCAACGACGTCGTTAAAATCGGATGCCGTGTCAACCATGAAGCCTCGAAATAAGATTGCTCCCGCTTCATGGAGACGGGATTGAAGCCATGGCTTGTAAGCTTTTATGGCATCACAAAATTGAGAGGTTTCGTAGCAAGTGAGAGTTGTACTTGGAGACAGAATTATAGGGAAATCAATTCCACCCTTATAGTGTTTTTCTTGAGGCAAGTGGGTTACTTTGAAGATCTCTTCTTCCATGGTTCTGTGTGGGTGCGCCTCGTTCCTTCAATATAGGATAATGATACTAATTATAAAAGTTTATGCTTTCCTGGCTTTCGATGATTCACGTTCGTCTAAATTTCTGATTTTGGCTGTTTTTCCGTCTACCGTCGGAGGGTTTTTTCACATGGAGTCCTAGCGGAAATAGAAAAAAATATATCATATTTTATATATTTTTTATACAATCTATTTAAAATAATAAAAAAATTGACAAATGATATTAGGAATAATTGTGTCTGCCATAATATTCAAAATTAGAGTGAAATTAAAAAGTCAATGGTGAACAAACTTCTAGAAGTTAATTGCATGATTGTAGGAACTAATTTAATTAATCTAAGTTATCTAAGTTTATTCTCATTGTACTATAAAAGTTGCAATATTATCTTAAGACATAACAACTTAAAAATTCAAAATCCATTATGAACCTTATAACCATAGGGGTGCACAAAGTATACATAGTCGTTGTTCATCATTAGTGACAGAACTAAGAAAAATGGTAAGCGTAGAATAGTAACCTACCACAACCAATATACCTTAGATGATTACAGGAGGAGGACTACAATCAACATTGATCGATGGCTATCGTATTAGACTACCAAATTTTACAAATGAATAATGGCAATCTCTTACCTAGGGTTGTAAACGAGTCGAGCCGAGTCGAATACCTCTAGGCTTGGGTTCTGCTTGTTTAGCTAAACAAGCCTAAAATGATGTTTGGGTTCAGTTCGTTTAACTAAATGAACGAGCCAAACTAAGCTTTTAATGAGCCGAGATCACGAGCCACAGCCAAAAAATGAACCGAGCCGAGCTTTTTCGAGTTCGGGTTCGGCTCGTTTATTAAAAGAGTCGAGCCCGAGCCTCACTTTTAGGCTCGTTTAACTAAACAAATGAGCTGAATCGAGCTTTTAACCAGCCGAGCCGAGTTGAATACCGAACTGGCTCAACTCATTTACAGCCCTACTCTTACCTTACAGTTGAACAATTATGAACCTACATCTACCAAAAATTTAATGGAAAAAGTTAAATATTAACGGTGACTTTTAGATATATGAGTGTCAAGCCATATGACACCTTATCCAATAACACCTTGTCCAATTAGTTTACCTAATGGAAAAGAAACAATTGTCACTGAAGAAGGTAATGCTACACTAAGGAATGGAATGCTTTTGCATCATGTGTTATATGTGCCAAAATTGAATTACACATTTTTATGTCTCAACTAATTGATGGATTAAAGTACGGTGTCACTTTTACTAATAAGCTTTAGAGGACCCTGATTGGAGTATGTGAATAAGATGAAGAAGTTTACCTTTTTCACTTTATGGCATAGAAAATAGAGTGTGGATTCATACATGTTGTGGCACAGAAGAATGGGGCATCCAAACAACAAAGTAATAAGTGTGTTACCGCATGTTACTAGTAGCACTAGTGACCATAGGGAGTGTGATGTGTGTTTTCAAGCAAAAGAAACTAGAAGTTTCTTTCTTCTTAGTATGAATAAAGCTTATCAACTTCTTCCTTTGATTCACCGTGATATATAGGGAACTTGTCGTATACCCACTTCTTGTGGTGCTATATATTTTTTAACCATTATCGATGATTATTCTAGGGTGGTATATATATATTTGATAGCCGAAAAGATAAAAGTTGTGAATTGTGCACAGAATATTTGTGTTATAGCAGGCACTCAATTCAATGGAAAAGTAAAACTCTTTCGTTGTGATAATGGAATTGAATTCAATGGGTTAAGCAAGTATTTTGCTGAAAATGGCATAATACATCGGACCTCTTGTGTTGGAGTGCCTCAACAAAATGGGTGTGTAGAATGTAAGCATCAACACACTCTCAACATGGGTCATGCTTTACATTTTGAAGGCAATTTTCCCATTAAGTTTTAGGGAGAATGCATACTCATTGTTGGATAATTGATCAATTAAATATCAAGCACTCTCAATGGAGGAAAGAGCCCTTATGAAATATTTTTTGGAAACCGATCAAAGTATAGGCACATTAATATTTTTGGGTGCTTTTGTTACACGCATAGTTAAAATCGTGATATAGATAAGTTTTGAGAGCATAGTAGATGGTGTGTATTTGTTGGACATCCATTTGGAAAGAAAGGCTGGAGATTGTATGATCTAGATAAAGATGAGCTCTTTGTGTCTAGAGATGTTACCTTTCTTGAATTAGAATTTCCCTATAATTATTCATGTGTAGAAAAGAAGACAAATGAAGAAGGCAGAACCCCATGTGTGTTTGAATATAAATGATTATAATGATGTAGATAAATTTGATCGACAGGAGAGTGGAGAGAAGCATGTATTATGTAGTGGAGAACAAGGGAATGAAGTAACTATCCCCACACTATACGTAAGGGAGAAAGTTGGAGAAGTGAAATGAAAACGCAGACGGCATACATAAACCCAATATTTTGAGGAATCATCAATTACCATTGAGAATGACCAAGGTTGTTAAAATCAAAATTCTAAGTAAAATCGATCAACGGTCCATAGAATCGAATACTAGAATTGTAATATTCTATCAAAACCAAACAAATATAATCTTATATAATCTGTATGTGATAAATTATTCATATGTAAGGTCAAGTAACACTAAAAACTCAAATTTAAGCTCACAAATAATCCAAATTAAGTGTATATTGATCCTGTGAATACAAATGAACTATTAGAAGTTACTGCAAAGGGGAAAAGGCAAAGGGGTGTATATTGATCCTGGAGGGGTTATTGCACAAAGTGGTAGTGTACCACCCTTTGAACTCAAATGAAGCTTGCTATGTGGAATTTCAGGGGTATTAATAAACTCCTGAAGCAAAAATTAGTTAGTAGATATATATAGTATAATAACCTTGATATTATTTGCCTTTTAGAGACTCGTGTGAAAAAAGAAAAATGCAAGGTGTTTTGCAGAGAATTGGGAATCAGTATTACTTAGTCCATAACTATTATGCACATCATAATGGTAGAATATGGATTCTTTGGAGAGACTCTATGCTGAAACTCCAAGTTCTGGGTATTTTTGAACAAGTTATTCATGTTTCTGTTGCTTTAGCTGATGGCAAACAGTTTTATGCTTCTATTGTGTATGCTCAGAATGATAATGTTGCCAGGAGAGCACTGTGGTCACAGCTTGTGGATTTTCATTCCTCACATAAGGGTAGCTTAGTAATTGGTGATTTCAATGTTGTTCTCTCAGTTAGGGAGAAGAAAGGTGGTAATTTACACTTAGCTGATATGGAAGATTTTGCAGACTGCCTATGTACCTATGGATTGGGGGAGCTCTGATCCACTGGCCCTCTTTTTACATGGTCAAATCAGCAATCAGGGTCGGCTAGAGTCAGCTATAGACTGGATAGGGCTCTTGGTGATCAGGAGTGGTTTGCCAGATTTAATCATGTTTCGGTTGAAGTGGTTGAAGACTGTCTCTCTGATCATTGTAGGCTACAGCTTGTGTGGCAGAATAATGATAGAAGTGAGGTGAAACCTTTTAGGTTTTTTAACTTTTGGACCACTTCTCCTGACTTCTTACAATGTGTTGCTAATGTTTGGCAATAACCTGTTCAGGGATCCAAACAGTTTTGTTTTGTTATCAAGCTCAAACGGTTAAAACAGGCTCTAAAATAATTTAATTTAGATCACTTTGGTAATTTGAGCAGAAAAATGGATCAAGCTAAATCTGATTGGTTGAAGTGTAAGCATAATCTTCAGGCCAATCCTGGAGATACTGAGTTGGAGATACAAGAGGGAATTCTAAGGAAGAGATGGTGGCAGCAAGTTAAAATGGAAGAACATTTTCTTCAACAAAAAGCCAGAATCCAGTACATAAAATTGGGGGATGGTAACAATGGCTTTTTCCATGCAAAAATTAATGAGAGGAGAAGATACAATGCTATATATGCTCTGTATGATGCAAATGGAAGAAAGATCACTTCCCAGATGGATATCAGCACAGAAGTCCAAAACTTTTATGCTCAGCTGCTTGGTTCTTCTTCACACATGCTAGAGGTGGTTCATCCTGAAATTGTGAATAAAGGCCCTACACTTCACAGTGCTCACCGAGCACATCTGAGTAGACCAGTTTCTGAAGGTGAGATAAAGGAGGTTGTTTTTAGTATAGGAAACACAAAGGCTCCTGGACCTGATGGATTTAATGCCCATTTCTATAAGTCAGCTTGGCTTATTGTGGGGCAAGATGTTATGGATGCTGTTAGACAATTTTGGGAGACATGTTTTCTTTTAAAAACTTTGAACAACACTTCCTTGCATTTAATTCCAAAAAATTCTGATGCTCGAACTGTGGCAGATTATAGACCCATCTCATGTTGTAATGTTGCTTATAAAATTATCTCCAAGATACTCACTACCAGAATGCAGAAGATCTTGCCAGACATAGTACACAGCTCACAGAATGCTTTTGTGGAAGGGAGATGGTTAGGTGAAAGTGTTCTGCTGGCTCAAGAGTTGCTGAGAAAGTACGGAAGGAAGGATATTAGCCCCCGTATGATGCTCAAGGTTGATCTAAGGAAGGCTTATGATACTGTGGAATGGAGTTTCATTAAACATCTTATGGAAGGTATGGGTTTTCCTAGTCACTTTATACACTTGATCATGCAATGTATTTCAACAACACAATTCTCCATTTGTTTGAATGGTACCTTATGCAAACCATTTAAGGGTGGTAGGGGATTAAGACAAGGTGATCCCTTATCACCATATCTATTTGTTTTAACCATGGAATATCTCCATCGGTTATTGAAAACTTTGTGGGATGAAAACAAGTTCAAAGGACATCCATAATGCAAGACCACAAAGATCATTAATATCAGTTTTGCAGATGATTTACTCATCTTTTGTAAAGGGCATGTTATATCAGTTGAGTTGATTCAGGAAAAGCTGAAGATCTTTCACCTCACCTCTGGTCTCCAAGAAAACCCTGAAAAGAGCAGTGCATTTTTTGGAGGGGTTAATGAAGTTGATAAAAGACTGATTTTACAGAAGTTAAATTTTAAAGAGGGCACTTTTCCATGAAGATATCTTGGTGTTCCTCTAAATCCTGCTTCCCTCTCTGTCAGCCAATATCAACCTCTCATTGATAAAATTGTGCATAAGCTGAAATCCTGGACTGTGAAATATCTCAACTTTGCTGGGAAGTTGTAGTTACTTCAGTCTGTTATTTTTGGTATTGAAAATTTTTGGATGCAAATGTTTGTTCTGCCAAAGGCTATCATTCATCAACTAGACAGTCTGTGTAGATGTTTTCTGTGGAACAATATGGATCCACAAAAAAGAAGAGCACCTGTTGCTTGGTCGAAAGTTTGCATGCCTAAACAAGAAGGAGGGCTGGGCTTGAGACAATTGGTTCACTGGAACTCAGCTTGTCTTGCAAAATTCTTGTGGAAGCTCATTGAAGTTAAAGAAAGTCTATGGGTTAAATGGATTCATGAGAGGTACCTCAAAGGGAGGGATGTTTGGCAGCTGGAAGAGAAACCAGAGTTTTCGTGGAATATAAAACAACTGCTCAGGGTAAGAAATCAGATAAGAACTTGCTATGCCAACTGCTGTCGTTCTAGAAAACTAAGTTCTAAACTATTGTATCAGCATATCAGAACCTCAGGCCTGGTAGTTGAATGGAGTGCATTTGTTTGGAAGCATAGAGGGTTGGAGAAACATAAATTCATTGTCTGGCTTATTTGTCATTCTGCTTTACCTGTTAAATCCAAACTGTATCAATGGGGGATAACCATTGATAAATTGTGTGAAGTTTGTAGAGATGAAGAAGAGGATTTGGATCACCTATTTACTAAATGTCCAGGTGCTCGAGTCCTTTGGATTTCTATACTGAAGTGGCTGAAAATACAGGGGGATTTCAACAACTGGCAAAGTTGTTTTCAATGGTTGATGAAGAAGACTAAGGGAAAAGGCAAGAAAGCGGTGTGGAGAGCTACCTTCAATGCACTGCTCTATCATATCTGGATTAATAGGAATTTGGTTGTTTTCCAGATGCTACAAAGGAATCCGAGGACCATTATTAGACAACTTATTACTGAGATTTTTGTTTGCTTTGGCGACACTCCGAATGTGCATATAAAAAATTATCTAGAGAGGCTTAATAGATGGATAGTATAGTTTGATAAGGGGAATGCCCCTGTGAGGTTGTATATTTTTTGACAATCTGTATTTCATTTCTCTATTTGGTAATAAAATATTTTAATTACCAAAAAAAAATCCAAATTAAGTTGTAACAAACTACGTAGTTAAACTATTTCACTATAAACCAACACTATGCATAAGCCCTAGTAACCTAAACCTATAAAATCATCATAAAAAAATATCCATAACCAAAAGGCATGTGAGTTATCAGAAATACTAAATCAGTATACTCATAATAGGTTAATCAGGCTAATAGCATCATCAAATCAATACCTCAATAAAATAGTAATCATACAGGGATTCAACTAGAACATTGACAAAGTAAAGCAAATAAGCACACCTGAATATTAACAATTAAAAAAAAGGGAACATTAATCTACATATACAATTTTGAAAATTTCAGCAACATGAACCCCTATAACACTTTTACCCAACTTCAAAGTCTATATAAGCAAACGAGCAAATTTATTGTGATTCATAATCGGAATAGGTCTACATAAGTTTATTGTTTTGTTAATTTCACAAGTAAAATCCAACATCAGTCCAAGATGAATAAAAAGTAGTCCCTAAAAGCCAAAAGAAATCAAGTAATTGAAAAAGGAACCTAATTTGAACAAAATGTAGGATTCTACCTTAGGCATGGAATAAAAAGTGCTCATCAACAAGGAAAATTAAACTAGATTAAAAAAATGTTCATGACAAGCATAGACTCAAACCTAAAAACTCAATTAAATATGCCTTGAAAATTATCAAGTCATATCTACAGTGAAAGAGAACCTTTAAACAAAATTACTAAGAATCTTCATCGAATAGGATCAAGCACTACAACCCTAACTACATGCATGTTGACGTTGCTGCTAGAGTTTTCAACATTCATTAATGGCATTGTTAGATATTGCTACTATTTAAGGTTGAGGATTACAACTCATCGTCGGACTTGTTATGACATGAAAAGGAAAAATATATATATGTAAAGCAAGGTGAATAAGGACGGGCTACAATAGAATAAACAAATGACCTAAACAAGGTAGAAGAAGATAAGCCAGAAGTTGGTAGAAGACGAGTGATGAAAAAACAAATAGACTAAAAGAGATGGAAATAGGGACTCCTTGAGGAAATCAAACAGAATGACCACTATAATAGGCACACAAATATGTTAATTATAGAATCATTCCTTCAATAATGATTTTGATCAATTTTATGTGATTCCAATGATTCTATGTATGCTTATGTTCCAATTCTAATTTTATACACAATCTGAATTGTTAGACTAAGATAGAGTTGTCTAATTCTACAAGTTGGATCGCGAGTTCAACAACACTAAGTGTGGAGGCTTCAAAAGTCTCATTATGTTTTAAGTTAAGCACCAAGAGATTAGAATATAAAATTAGGCATGATACTAAAGGCATATGGTTTTATACGATCTTATGGGGACTAATCATCATTTACTTATCAAAGACATGGATTGCATCTTTATGTACTTGTGTATGTCGATGATCTGATAATTATAAGAAGTAGCGGATATGAAGTGACACATTTTAAGAAGTATTTGATTTGATGCTTCTATATGAAAGATCTAGGTGAGTAAAAATACTTTCTTAGGATTGAGTTTGCAAGAGACCTGGAAGGGCTTATTTTATGTCAAATAAATAAACCTTGGATATGGTTAGTAAAGCTAGACTGCTAGGATTGAAGTATGCTTATTTGCCTAATGAGATTAATCATAGGTTGTCTCTTGCGAAAGAAGGTGATTATGAAACTCTAGAGCAATATTGATAACTCATTGGATAGTTAACTTATCTGGTTATTATCAGATATGAATTAAGCTATGTGGTACATACCCTTTTCCCAATTCATGCAATCGCCAAAAATAGTGCATTGGGAAGAGACCCTTCATGTTGAATGATATTTGAAAGGCAATCTAGGTTAAAGGTTTTTTTATGTGGTGATAGTGACTTGTGATTGTATGTGTCTAGTGACTCCTATTAGAGAAGTTGTCCTCTTAGATGATCTTTAATAGGACATTTTTTTTATTTAGATGATATTTAATAGGTTATTTTATCACGTGTTAGGGCACTCCCCTATTTCTTGGAAAATAAAAAAATAGGTCTCTATATCAAGATTGTCAGTTGGAGCTAAATATAAAGCACTAGCTACTCCCACCTACGAATTGAAATGACTACAAGGGTTGTTATGGGACCTGGGTGTAAATCATGCACAACCAATGAGGATATTTTTCGATAGTCATAATCAAGTATTTTATGAACAAACAAATCATATCGAAGTTCATTTTCTCTTCATATGGGATGACATACAAGTTAAAAATATTGATACTATTTACATTCGAACATATAATCCATTGGTTGATATCTTGATAGACATAACCAATAACATTTTAATCATTTTTATAGCCAGCTGAGGGTTGGAGTAATGGAAATAATTATGTACCATATTACTTGCATACCATAATATTCAAAATTAAAATGGAATTAGAAAGTTAATGGTGAAAAATTCTAGAAGCTAATTGCATGCTTCTAAGAGCTAAGTTAATTAATCTAAGTTATCTTATTTTACTCTTCTTGTATTATAAAAGTTTTAATTTTTCTCTCAAGGAATGACAACTTTAAAATCCAAAATCCATTACATTTTATGGTATCAGAGCCCCATAGGGGTGCATGAAGTGCATATTGTAACACCCCAAAATTCACTAATTTTTTTTTAAAAGTAGAAGCAATTAAAGTAGAAATACTTAAAACTTGTGAATTCTGGGAATGTTACCGCCACACTTAGTACCAAACTGGTTCTTTCCGACCGTTCCAGTACCAAGTGCTAAGGCTAAAGAAAATATTTACATTAAATTCAAACCAACAGTTCATAAAAGAACTCGAAAGATCATACCTTAAAATCAGAGTACGCATAAACATTTATAAACCATAATAAAATAGAAATCAGAGTGCAAAATTAAGAGGATAAATACTCAATACAAGGTAATAAATCAAAAAGGATAACTCCAATACAAAAGAAATAATATAAGGAAATAAATCGCATAAAGACTGAAATACGGCCACAACTCTCTCGAACCTCGAGCCAAACATGCTCAACACTCGGCCCATGGCGGATGTCTCGCCCACCTACACAAATCAGAAGGGCGTACTACTCGTGGGAATGAGCAGCACCCGTGAAACGGGTGCTTAGTACGCTACGTACTGAGTAAGGTAACCGAATACTAAGGCTAACAAAAAAACACATAAATCATGCACGACATAAAAGAGCATAACCATAACTGCATATGATCAAGCAGGTAAAAGTACAAAGGCCCGTATATAATCCAGATTAATCGTTTAATTAATTTCTTATCATAATCCGATTCACATCATGCCTTTTATCAATCCACGCTAGCATAGGAACACCCCACTATTATAACCGGTGGGCCGATCACAATAGAGCATCACGCCCTAACCACTATTATTACCGGTGGATCGGTTACAATAGAGCATCATGCCCTAACCACTATTATTACCGGTGGATCGGTCACATATAGGGTAGAAACCCTAACCACTATTCCTAACCGGTGGATCGGTTTGGTTCCTCCTCGCATGGTATTCCACTATAAGTAATTAGTGTCTTATATTTACCTTAGCAAAACTCTGGTTTATTTTCATTGAGATCGGGATCCCCCACTATTATAATCGGTGGGCCGGTCACAATAGGACATTATGTCCTAACCACTATTATTACCGGTGGATCAGTCACAATAGGGTAAAACCCTAACCACTATTTCTGACCGGTGGATCGGCTGGTCCCGTCTCAATATCTTCCACTTCATATGATTAGTGTCTTAAGTATCTTATTCTAAGCTTTTGCTCTGGACATGCATGAATCAATACACATCACAAATCACAATTACACTTTAATCACCAAATATACTTGATACGACAAAAACCCTAAGCAGCCACCATAGACCACAATTAACCTCAACAAACTATAATTCAGTCTCCTCCGTACCTTTAATTTGCTCCACTTGCTATTTTTCATCCCAAGTGCTCAAACGCCCAAACAACACTTACATGACCTTCCTTACATCTCAAATTAACTTTCCACACGTAAATTTCATACCCATGCATACGTTAATCTCCCCATGCAAAACCCTAACTCAACTATACAAACCCTATTACCGCCATTCAACCATCAATGCCACCATGTAAACCCTAATACCACCATACCACTATAAATACCACCATACAAACCATAAATACCACCATACAAACCCTAATACCACCATATAACCATAAATACCACCATACAAACCTTAGTAATATCATACAAACCCTAATACCACCATATAACCATAAATACCACCATACAAACCTTAGTAACATCATACAAACCCTAATACCACCATATATAAAACCATCAACCATTATGCAAAACCCAAGATTTCATCATACAAAACCCTAAATTCAATACACATAACCCAAAGATTCATTCATACCAAACCCTAGATTCAAACCATATAAAACCCAAAGATTTGTCCATACCAAACCCTAAATTCAATCCATACCAACCAAATATTCATCCTTACCAAACCCTAGATTCAAATCACATAAAACTGAAAGATTCATCCTTACCTTACAATTGATTAGATTCTCCCACATAAAATCATAAATTAGAATCTCCCAAGCAAAACCATAAATTATATTCTCCGTATAAAACCATAAATTAAACTTCCCCATATAAAACCATAAATTATATTCTCCATACAAAACCTCAAAAATCATAAATCAGATTCTCCTACACGAAACCCTAAAATTCTCCATTTTATTCTGCTACTCATGAATCGATGGAATACTTAGGTCAACTCACATCCCTTAATCAACTTCTTTCTCCAGCCTCCTTTTCCATCCTTTCTCCCTCACAAACCATATTAATATCCTCACATGCATGTCTTAGAGGGTCACAACACATATCATCCCATATATAGTACACATGACATATAACAACACAAAAGCATGCTTGAACTCCATGTCATACCAAATATGCAATAATTACAATAATAACATAGGATGCATAACATAAAAGGCGCACAATGCACATTAGCCCATAAAAGGCCTTAGTAAACCCTTACCTGAATCGACACCGGTCTTGGAGCAAGTTCCTACATCTCTTTAGGGCTTTGACCAAATAA
The DNA here is from genome assembly GCA_030549775.1 of Tamarix chinensis. Taxonomy (NCBI): domain Eukaryota; kingdom Viridiplantae; phylum Streptophyta; class Magnoliopsida; order Caryophyllales; family Tamaricaceae; genus Tamarix; species Tamarix chinensis. The sequence goes on from CM060178.1 coordinate 80,888,643, forward strand.
TAACATACTAATAAAATAACCATAACAAAATTCTAACTTGCTAAAGACATAAAAATAATAGAGATATTATAAACCTTGATAATATAGGGTTAAAAACTTTACCCTAATAATAATAATGATATTAATATAATAATATCAAAGATAATAAAACTAATATCAGTGAGAATATAAATAATATTAACAATAATAATAATAATAATAATCATAATAATAACAATAGTAATAACAATAAAAACATTATTAACAACACTAATGGTAAAATATTTGTATTAACAATAATAGAATAAGAATAATAGAAATTTGAAATATAAAATAATAATAATTATTATACTTATAACATATTAATATTAATAATAGTAATAAAAGAAATAATAAGGGGAATAAAAATAAAATCGAATTAAAATACAATAAGGCTTCAGCCCTTAACATAAATAATAATAAAACAATAATACTACTACTAATAATAATAAAACATCTTAAGAATATAAATATTAAGAATAATAATAATGTTATTTATATGCAAATAATTGAAATAAATTAAATCAAGGCTTATAATAATATGGAAAATGGTTGAGAGGGTATAGGGTTCAACCTTAAGATGGTGGGGATAGGCGGCACAGGCGATGGTTCACGGTGGTGGCCGGAAAAATAATCTAAGAGAGAAAAAGATGAAGAAAAGGAGAGAAGGAGAACATGGAACAATAAAATAAGCTTATGGTTGGGTGGAGGAGACTTAGAAGGAGATAATGGGTGGTTTATAGGGTGGAATAAGTGGCGTATAAGGCGGCGGACGGTGGTTTAAGGTTTCGGGGTAAAAATTCTGACAAAACAAGCAACCAACTTTGCACGGTTATGGAGGCCCGAGCAAGAAGAATCGAAGGTTGAAAATGGTTTAGTTAACTATATGGCGTTGCAGGGAAGAATTTGGGATGTGGCGGTGGCGTTGAAGTTGGCTAACAGCGGAAAAATACGCGTCTGAAGTTGCGGTGGCCGACAACTCGGGCTTAGGGCCTCAGGGACGAAAAACTCCAAAAACTCCTACAATCAGGCTATTTATAGATTGTAGATGGTATAATAGGGTTTTGGGGGTCGGCAAGAAGTTATGGGGTGCGAGAATTTGGGCAGCCGGCGGCGGAAAACGGTCGGCCAACGTTTGGGTTGATTCGACAGTTCGCGAGGCTGGGGAGAGGTAACGGGAGAGAGATAACGGACGAGAGTTACGCCAATTTATTCCTCGGGTCAAGGAGAATTCAATGAGGCAAGAAATGGCCGTTCAAAGCCATTGTAGCCGGAGAAGCCATTGATGGGGTCAAGAGTTGCAGCTGCGATGACGGAGGAGGAAGGAGGAAGAAGGGAGAAGGAAAGGAGGTGGTCCGGTCGACCGGGAAAGAAAAGTAAAAGGGGAGAACTGGGCCGGTTAGCGCCGGTTATTTCCTTCATTAAATGAGACGCGGTGTCTCGACATAAAACGCTCCAAAACGCCAAGTCTAGAAGCACGCAGGAAGGCGCCAGCGACGCTGGGCCGCGGAGGAAAGGAAAAGGAAAAGGAAACTGGGCAGCCGAGACAGGCCCAGTCCGGGGAGAAGAGAAAAAGAAAAAGAAAAGGAAGAAGAAAGAAAAATAAAGAAAAAGAAAGAAAAAAGGGAAAAATCATGGATTAGGTTAGGGCCAAATAAATTAATCTGAATATTTATGATATTTAAAAATAATAATATTTAAATAAAATAATCTTTAAATCCCTTTTTAAGCTAAATTAGGATTTTTAAAAGAGTTTCCATAAATTCCATTTTAATTAGCAAAACACCCTAAATTTCTCCAATTAAATTATTTATAAAATTATTATTAATTTAAAACTATTTTCTCATTATTATTTTAAATAAAATAATTTATTTAATTAATTTCCAAAATAACATATTTAATTATCCAAAATACCAAAATTTCTCTAATAAAAATACTTACAAAATTCTTCTTAATTTTTCCTAATGAATTCCTTTTTATTTTAATAAAATTAATTTATTTAAATAATTTTTCTAATAAAATATCATTTAAATATAATTTATAAAATTAGAAATTTTCGAGGCATTTCACATACAATCATTATTCATTATAAGTGACACAATTGAGGAAAATGGTGGGCATGGAAGAGAAGCCATAACCAAGACACCTCAAATGACTAAAGAAGGAGGAAAAGAATCAACATTGACTAATGACAATCGTACCAAACTACCAAATTTCACAGATGAACAATTAAAATCTCTTACCTTACTATTAAATAGTTATAAACCTGCATTCGGTACAAATTTAATAGGAAGGCTAAATATTTGCAATGGTTTTTATATATACGAGTGTCAAGTCATTTGATAAGAAGAATAAGTGTACTAGAAAACTTATGGCCAATCACACCTTGTCCAATTGATCTACCTAATGGCAAAGAAATAATAACCACAAAAGAAGGTATGCCACATTAGGGAATGGAATCGTTTTGGGTTATGTGTTGTATGTGCCAAAACTGAATTGCAATTTAATTTTTGTGTCTCAATTAATGGATGAATTAAATGGTGTTGTCACCTTTACTAAAAATACGTGTATGATATATCACCACACTTAGAGAACCATAATTAAATTAGGTGAATGAGATGAAAGAATCTAACTTTTTGGCATTGAGGCATAAAAAATAGTATGTAAGATTGATAATGTGGACTCGTAGGCGTCGTGGAACATAAGAATGAGGTATCTAGGCAACAAAGCAATGAGTTTATTATTGACTGTTAGTAATAGTACTAGTGAGTATATAATATAATGTGTGTTTTCATGTAAAACAAACTTGAACTTAATTGATCTAAGTTAATCTTCTCTCAGGGAATGACAAATTGAAAACCCAAAACCCATTACGTTTTAAATATCCATGTTAGTTTTTAAGTTCCTCTAAAATGGGTATTTTATTAAAAATGTTGTTATTATGTCTAAATAATTAATATAAAATACATAAAATATGAGAGAATTATTTCCATCCCAATTATCCCCGTACCAAGCAAGTCCTGAGTTAAATATTATTTTTTTTGCTAAACTAATTGTCTAAATTGGTCACTTATCTTATTGCTCTTACAACAACCACTATACTTTTAATTTATCATATTTAGATAGCCAATTTTAAATTAATCCTTGTTATTCAATTATAAACTCAAACATTAAAACATGATAAATTTAAAGAATAATAGTTAATTTAAGAGGAAGAAGTACCTTAACCAACTTAAAATAACTAATAAATGTGCAATGAATAAGATAATACTAGTATTTTACTCATTTTATTTTTGTATTCAATAACAAATTATAAATAAGTTAAGTCAAGCTGAAATACATCTTGTTCAAGATTTCTCATTTGAAAAATTACTTGAGGTGAATTGCCTCATTTATTTAAGGAATATAATATTTTATTTTATTTTTTAGAGGGAAAACAACTTTACGTGGAATTTTATTGATTTAGTTTATGAAAGGTTATAATACTAAATTGTTCAAGGATGTGAGCATCTCATACATCAGAACCATTAGTTGAATAGTAGAGGAAAGCCAGTCACTTTGTCAACTTTTTTTTCCTTCCTATTTTGGTTCCCAAACTAGTTTACTAGTTTGTGGACTAGTCAAATGGTCCCTTGGGAGTGTTTGTGTTGACTTTTTAAGGGTTGACCCTATAGGTTGATTCGGAGTTTGACCTTAGATTATGTGTGTGTTTACCATTTATGTTATATTTTTATTTAGTTGGTTTTTTGAAACGAGGAAGAACCTTTGAATTAAATTTTTGGTCAATTATATGTTTGTCTTTTGAATAATTGAAAATAAAAATGTTGAAAATGATTGAATTAAAATGGCTTATGGCTTGATGCCTAACTATAGGCCCATATGGCTTTGAGTTGTAGTGCCCTTGGGGTCCTTTCGATTTTATGAGATGGTTGGTTGTGATTTGAGTGGTTTTTTCTACTATGAATCTCATCATCCTTGGAATGATAATATTGGTTAAGGTTTTAGAAAGGAATCTTGTGTCTCAGAATATACCACGAGTGCGTAGATGGACGTTTGGGTCAAAGGGACCATTTATTCTCTCTAGGGATTCATAAACCCTTTAGTGGGTACACGTACTTAAAAACTTGGAGTGGTGAGGTTTTGTGTATACACGACTTTATGTCGTGTGACTTCCTTAATTAACTATCTTGGAAGTTAGTTGTGAATTAGACTAGAAAACCGCCATAGTACCACTTGAATGATTAGAGCAAGGTTGGATTAGTAATCATTGAAATATTTGATGTAATAAATAAACACCATGTTGATTTGTTAGGTATAAGCAATAAACATCGGGTTGATCGTGTGGTTGGTATTTTGTATAAGCTTATATGGTTGTGATCATGTTGATCTTTGGACCCTTATTAGGGTATGGTAGATTAATATCTTATGTGGAGTTTATAGTTTCATGATTTTTCTTAATTATTGGTATCTCACGTAATTATATGTTTCATGTTCGATTTATGTTGTTGTTTATTTATATGTAATGTAGACATGTTACCCTTTTTAAGGTATAGTGATTTACTCGATACGAGGCAATCACACTAATTCTACTTTTTCATGTGGTTATTTTGTAGGGTTTGGTGGTGACTTGGGTTGGGTCATAGTTTGTTGTTCTACTATTAGTTTTGGTGTCCTTATTATCCCATTTTTAGAATATCGAATGTTGTAGACCTTTTTGTATTGTATTTAAGCTTTACATTTGTCTTGAGTTAGCTAGTGGTCATACTTTATTTTATATTAAATATGACAGTAACACCTAATATTTGTATAATTATTTATGCTAAAATAAAATTTATAAGTAATAAAATTAGTGGTGTTATATAAATATTAATTTTATTATAAATATATGACACCTCTTTTCTCCCTCTTCAGAAAATTTCCCCCCACATTAATAAGTACTAAACTTTTGGGGATTTTAATTGAGATAATTCCTAATTTTTCAAGACTTGAAGGAAAATAAAGCTAAATATCATATTATTAAATTGAATTTTATCTTACTTTTATTGTAATATAATGTATAGTTTTTTTTTTAACAAATACAAAATTGTTCATATATATATATATATATATATATATAATATTTAATTTTGATTTTTTTATGAAACATGGAGGTCCTTCAAATTATTATTGTTATTATTATTTCAGAATGTCTTCTAGATAGTAGCTATTGTGCATTTGCTAATTTTCTAATGTCTTAACTTAATATTTGAAAAAAAATATTTCAAGGCAAAAACTGAAATAAATAAATAAATAAATAAAACGTAAAAGCCCGCCTTTCCATGCCCTCGACGGAAAATTCAAATAATGCAGAGACGCTATCCGGAATCATTCAGACTCCGGAACGAGGCAAGACACGTAAAATTCAAAAAAAAAAGAGAAACACAGTCAGGGAAATCCAGACGCCGGAACGAGGTTAGACGGCTAGAGAAATGAGAAGAAACGACGTGAAAGCCAAATCAGGCAGAAAACCACTGAGAGAAGTTTCCAATCAGACCTTAAAATCCTCTCAATTAACGAAGAAGAAAGCAGCCAATGCGGGCGACCGCGTAGATGAAGACGCAGTAGATCGCCTTCTTTTGGTTCATTCCGACATTACTAATCTTCTTCATCAGGTAATATTTTGGTTGAAATAGAAGAGAGCGAGAGAAAGTGGAATATATTAATTCATTTAATTAGATTGGTTACCGTATGGTAGAAGTATTATGCATTAGGTCATTTGGACTTGTAATTGTTAAAATTTGACCCATGATTTTTACTAGATGAGGCTTTTCGTAGGTGAAAGCTATAGTTCCCAAGAATTCTGAGGTTTTTGCTATATCTCTAGGCTTTTTATTAGGTCGCAAATTGATTGACGCTTTTCTTTGTAGCAACTATTGTGTAATGTGCTTATCAATTGAAGTCGCTGTGTTTTGAGCAGAGACGTTTGTAGAATGGTGAATTGGGGCAGTGGTTTATGTCTTTTTGGGAAGTACATCAGGAATTCAGCAATGCAGTAAAACCAAAAGAAAATTATGAAGCTAAAAGCTTTGAAAATTCTACGGTCTTCAGTGTCTAGTAAGTTGGTGGTCATATTTCTGGGGTAGTTTTGCTGATTCTACAAAATGGCTGAATGAGATAATCGTGATAGAATGAAGAAGATGGAAAACCGAGAAGGGAAGAGGGTATTGTTGTTTTCATTGTGATCACAACCTATCCAGGGTTATGTATTTATACAATGATGTTGTATACTATAATTTCTTATGTCTAAAGTCTGCTGCTGACCTGAGTTGATCTAAAGTTTGCTCCAATTATTCGATTCATTTCTATATGCTGATAATTAGCAGTAAACTTGTATTATGTTTTGTAATGTTGATTCCGAAGTTCTGGAACTGAGCGGGAATTACTATGGCCTCGTTCATTCTACTGAGTAAAATTTTTCTGCGGCTTAACCAGGTGGCCACTGTATAAGATCCCCTGATCAGGGGTGGAGCTATTCAGGGATTTGAAGAGAGTGCTCAGTACGATTGTTGAAATCTATTAGACATGCTCCCCCACGCCAGTTTTGTCACTACTCTTTCTAAATTCACGAATAAACATGACGAAAACACTTGCGATGGATGAAGTAGTTTTTATGGCCACTAGATCCTGGTTGTTGATTTATAAAATAACTAAATAAGGACGCAGCCAATATGTTAGTACTTCTTGGCAGTGCTGTAATGAGTTCTGGTCGCTTAGTTTGCTGAATCCCAAGAATTAAACTAGCGCTACCCTCAGTGATTATTTAAGATGCCCGTGACGTCTTTTTTTGGCCTCACTGATCGCTAGCAAAAAACGCACACTAACTCACTAAGATCCTATGCTGCTACATAGCACGGGCTCTGTAAAAGCTTGTGATGTTTGGTTGCTTACTCTCTTCTTGAACATTGCTACATAGACAATCGTTTCGAAACTGCATCTGTCTATTACAGTTCTTTTTTGTATTGTAGATTGACGAACTTGTTGCACAAGCGGTCACAGTCAAACAAGGGAGAAAGGAAGTTGAATCTTTTACCACCGTCCTATCAGAGATCAATTCCATTCTCCAGGTCCAACTCTGAATTTCTTGTGCTATTTTGTTTTGGTTCCTTCTTACACCCGTGATCCTACATGCTAGCCCTTATCTTCTCCCCCCCCACCTCCAAATTAATGCAGCCTTGGGCCCCAAGATTCCAGAAGGCACTTTATGGCTCTACCCCTGTGTCTGAGAATCAAGGGAGGCAGCCTGTGCCTGGTGAAGACGCAAATACAGTGACAAAGTATGCTGATCATGATATTGAAAGCCCTGACCCTAGTGAGCTGGATTCTATGGTCTCTCCTTCTCCCCTCGTGTCCTGGCGTGCTGCTGACTGTACCATTGAGGTGGGTAAACAACTGTTTCTTCTCACACCTCTGCCTAGGACGCAAAAATCAATGGCTAAAAGTCAAGCCTTATCAAAGACGGTTACATTTGGAAGGATCCAACCAAGTATTATTGTTGGGACTCCCTCTTTGTGCGCTAATACTTGTGATGCAAACATCAGCAAGTTTGATCCTGTGCTGGCGAAACCAAACTCCGAGGATTCTCCTAATGCTGTTGCCAAGAAGCTAGATACTACATTCGAATTTGGAGCCGCTGCCTCACCAAAGTTGACCAAGGCAGACTGCTCTATGATTCTCATGACACCCTGCCTAAAGAGGTCGCCTCCAAAATCCTGTATGTTACTTGAACCCAACGATGAGTTCTCTAACAGAGATACTGGTAGGTTTCGTAAGTCTACCCCGTTTCCAAATCCTGTTGGTGGTCAAAGGATGAGTGACTCACCAGATTCCGAATCCTGTAACACTGAAAGTAATGGAAATTTGGGTTTGAAGTATCAACAGCTCTTAGGATTAAGAAATGCTTCTACATTTGGCGACAGAAAGATAGCACTACAGGCATCGCCTGCTTGGTTCATGTCACCGCCCAAGACCTGTACTCTAATGGAACCGCCTGATGAGAAATCACTGGATGATGCTTCATTGTTGTGTCATGTGCAAGGGTTACCTGGTGCTCTATATCAGCAAGTGCATTCTGCTGCTCCTGATCGAAATGATGTCCAAGACAACTATCAAAGGAACAAGAAAGCTGGGAATGCTGGTAAACTTCTTCCTTCCTTTTAGATTTGAATTTTATGTTTATCACCTAGTTAGCTTGCGGTGCATTTAAGCATTTGTCTGGTAGGTAACTTGGGTGACAGCTTTGCGCTAAAGAAAAGCACGCCAGTGTGGAAGGAGCCTCGAAGTACTGTGTGTACAGGCAAGCACCCTGGGGAGAATACTCTAAAGAGGGAGCTGTGGACAAAGTTCGAAGCTGCATCAACAACTGGGCTCCATAGTAATTTCTCCACTCTCCAGGATACGTCACACAAAGGATTTCTGGATAGACTGGAAGAGGCATCTGGCGAAGAGATATGATGATGATTGATTACTTGATTTATAGCAACGGAAAACTTATTGCTATAATGTGCTTGAGGAAGAGACGGAAAGGAAGACATAAGTCACATAATTGTTGGTATGAACTTGAGCAATTTTGAATCTCGGAATTGATATTTTTTGTATATCTTTTATACAACCCTAAGGAATTGTAACTATGAAGTGGGAATTGTTATGGGCATATCCCATATTTTCTGAGTTGACATGGTATCTATTTCTTGAACTTTTTCTTAGTATCCTTTGGCAATTATCCCCATTTTAGCACACAATTTGCTATTTATTTTGCCACATTGTCAACCCCAAAATAATAATATAATATATATTGATATCATCACATATCTTACCAATTCATATATTATAACTATATTTTAATCTCTATTATTTATATAAGTATAATTTTTATTTTTGAATAAAATAAAATTTAATTTAATATTAATTATTGATGGAAAATATAAATGACTACTAAATTATGTTATTAATTTTCAAAAATTAATATATTAGTTCTAAGGTAATACTATTATCAACATTTTTTATTTTGAATATCAAAATTATTATTATTATTGTTATTATTATTAATTTCAAATTTTTGTTGTTACTATTATTTTCAAAGATTAATATTATAATTAATGTTATTTTCAAAGTTGATAATATTATAAATGTTATTTTTGAAATTAATAATATTATTATTACATATATATTTTTTTGGAGATGGGAAGAAACTAACGTGCTTTATTCAAATGTAAACTAGCATATTTATATAGGATTTCTTGACTAATTAGTTGTAAATGGAGAAATGAGTATTTCAGTCTTCATAATTAAAGTAGGGGGGACATGTTGTTTATCCATAAACCTACGGAGCCTAGAAGAAGGTGACTCGTGCAGACAGTTGACTCCTTTTGAATAGAAAAGAATAGCCAAACCAACCCAACTGGCTTGTCAATCTTAGAGATCTTATCGGTCGACAAACCGGAGACAGACAATCACGGTCCTGACCTTACCAGCACCGAAGGTGTACTAATCAATGAAGAAACCTACTTTTTCTTTCCTAATAATAAAGCAAAATCAACCAAGCCTAACCGGTCACAACATGTTGTTTATATTTATTGAGTTGGAGGGACTTTCGCTGACTGAATCCATCCATAAACCTAGACTTTATAACCAAAGCGTCACGACAACATCCAAAGGTTACCTTTGGATTCTTAAGTAGGGGGGACAAGGAAGTTAGAATGCCGACCACTACCCACTAGTGGCTGAGAGAAAGCGAGCAACACCTTTGATAGGTTGGGCGGAGCCTGAAGAAGCGAGCCCCTCTCAGAGAAAGCCATTGCGCGCTAGCCTAGCTAGCTAACGTTTTTCAGTGTTTTTATGTTAGTTGTAGCGCGCTTTCCCTCCTTCTCTCACTTCGGAAAGATTTAGCGGTCTTTTCTTATGATGACCTGGTCGAGAGAGTACGATACATTGGTGTAAAAGATTGAGTAGGATCTTTTAGGTTGGTTATAGTAAGGCTCGGCAGTTCTTGCCTCTATCATTAGCTTGGGTAGTTTCCGTTTCTGGATGGAATAAGCAATAGATTTACCTTTTTCTCATGGAGCTATATTTTTCATTATAGATTACAATCCGAAGCAGAATGAAGATAATGTATTGGCAAGAATGTTAGACCTTAAAGAAGCTATCATATCCTATTTAAGCTGGGCTAGTCTATTTTTAGGGTTCCATACTTTGGGTCTTTATGTTCATAATGATGTCATGCTTGCTTTTGGTACTCCAAAAAAACAAATCTTAATCGAACCTATATTTTCTCAATGGATACAATCCGCTCATGGGAAAACGTCATATGGCTTCGATGTATTTTTATCTTCAACGAATGGCCCGACATTCAATGCCGGTCAAAGTATATGGTTGCCCGAATGGTTAAATGCTATTAATGAGAATAGTAATTCACTATTCTTAACAATCGAGCCCGGAGACTTTTTGGTTCATCATGCTATTGCTCTACGTTTACATACAACTACATTGATCTTAGTCAAAGGTGCTTTAGATGCACGCGGGTCAAAGTGAATGCCAGATAAAAAGGATTTCAGTTATAGCTTTCCTTGCAACGGTCCGGGACGAGGCGGTACTTGTGATATTTCGGCTTGGGACGCATTTGATTTAGCAGTTTTCTGGATGTTCAATACCATTGGATGGGTTACCTTTTATTGGAATTGGAAGCACATCACATTATGGCAAGGTAATGGTTCACAATTGAATGAATCTTCCACGTATTTGATGGGATGGTTAAGGGATTATCTATGGTGAAACTCTTCACAACTTATCAATGGACCTTTTGGTATGAATAGTTTATCGGTTTGGGCGTGGATGTTCTTATTTGGACATCTTGTTTGGGCTACGGGATTGATGTTCTGAATTTCCTGGCTCTCCAAAAATGGTAGACGGTTCTGATTAAACGGTTCTTAAGAAGAATCGTAAGGATCTCGCTAGGAAACGCGGATCCTATTTGATTTTCACTGTCTTACTAAAGTCTCAGCTCACCCTTCGCCCGCCCGAATTCATAGAGATGGGAAGTGGCTAGAGCAGGGGTTTCGGCCGGTTCTACCTACTATTGGATTTGAACCAATGACTCTCGCTGTATGAAAGTGATACTGTAACACCCCCAAATTTACTACTGAAAAATTTCGTTTAAATCAAAGGTTTAGCGGAAGCGAAAGAATTTAAAACTGTAAACTTGGGGGTATTACCGCCACACTTAGTACCAGACCGGTTCATTCTACCGTTCCGGTACTAAGTGCTAAGGCTAAATCCGATCGTCAATAAGCACAAAGTATCATAAAACGCAAAACGACATTATCATAAATCATTAATAAGATATAAGTCCAATAGAAGTTTGAATACGCTTTAGGATTACAACCCCATAATATTTTTTTCCTTTTAAAACATGAAACGTAATACAAAATATAGCTAACAAAACAATTCCCAGAAAGGGTTAGTATCCGGATCACCTACTCACTCAAGTCAAGCCTTCCACCCAAATTAGTAATCGATGAAACCTGCATAGGAGATCTGCTCCCCACCATTGGTGGATCATCACAGGACCCAGTCAATCAAGGTAGTATCAGTACGGGTCCAGTACTGAGTAAGGACGCAGGTGCGCTAAGGCCAAGCATACAATCATACCACATAGCATTCATAGCACATTCACATAGGCAACATGCGATAACACACAAGATAAGGCCTGAGTATGTTCCGATGATTTATTCTTTATCCTCATTAATAATATGTCCATTTCACGCATTTTCTTTAGTAGTCCATGTGAGTGCGAGAACCCCACTATTATAGTCGGTGGACCAGAAAGTATACACTCAGGGCAGAACGCTCCTGACCACTATTTTTTGCCGGTGGACCGGTCTCCAAGGCAGAACGCTCCTGGCCACTATTATTTGCCGGTGGACCGGTCTGGCCCCGACTCACATGGTGTTTCACTGTAAGTACTTAGTGTATTTTCCTTATTTTCATTAACAGCATGTTCAATCCACACACATTCTTTAATAGTTCATATGATTGCGGGAACCCCACTATTATAGCCGGTGGACCGGAAGGTATATACTCAGGGCAGAACGCTCCTGACCACTATTATTTGCCGGTGGACCGGTCTCCAGGGCACCCCGGCTCCTGGCCACTATTATTTGCCGGTGGACCGGTCTGGGCTCGGCTCAACAATCTTTCACTTTACATGATTAGTGTCTTATCCGTATCTTATTGAATCACGTCGCACCCTTGACATGCATGCGGTTGATACTCTATCTCTTTTCCCTCCAGAGGGACCGTCCCATATTTTGAGACTCGCACCTCTTCTCACACCCGACATCCATCCCCCGTAGACTTAGGTAAAGTAGCATATAGTAAGACACAAACCCCAAGGATATAGGCCATCCCAACACATATGGTATCGCCTCTGCATGTTCTCATCCCTCTAGGGTTCCTCCTCAGATACCCTAATCGGACCTATGTGGCCCAACTCTTTCTTACTTACCCAAACGCTACGTTATTCTCTATCTCGCACCTCATTCTTTATTAGGAAATTTCCCAAGTGTATTTCTTTATCTCCCAAGTTCATATGTGACCAACAAAACCCTAGTTGGCCACTCAAACCCTAATCGACCACGCCAACCCTGGTTGGCTGCGCCAAACCCTAGCACTTTACTTCTTCAACAAGTAACCTCCCTCCTTTAGAAAACCCATACTCATCCTTTATATAAGTGAATTCTCACTCTCAACCCCTACTCCTTAGGCCATTAATACCACCATGTAATCATTAATACCACCATACAACCCTAATACCACCATGCGAATCATAATACCACCATACCAACCATAATACCACTATACAAACCCTAATACCACCGTGCAATCATGATTACCACCATGCAACCATTAATACCACCATACAACATTAATACCACCACAAAATCATAAATACCATCATACAAACCCTAATACCACCGTGCGAACCCTAATACCACCGTTACACCCATAATACCACCATACAACATTAATACCACCATAAAATCACAACCGCCATCATACAAACCCTAATACCACCATGCGAACCCTAATACCACCGTTACAACCATAATACCACCATACAACATTAATACCACCATAAAATCACAAACACCATCATACAAACCCTAACACCACCATGCGAACCCTAATGCCACCATACAACACTAATACCTCCATAAAATCACAAATAACATCGTACCCCATTAATACCCCATAAAATCAAAAATACCCCCATCCAACATTAATACCTCCATAAAGTCACAATACCACCATACGAACCCAAATACCGCCATAAACCATTAATACCACTATGAAATCATTTGTACCAACATGCGAGCATTGATGCCACCATTCAAACCCTAATCCCACCATACAAACTTCAAGACCCCCATGATGGTTCCCAACTCATACTACCATTTATCCTAACATGCATGTCCTAGAGGGCCATAGCATAATACGTCGTAAACATCATACATATAAACGTCATGCTCATGTCATGGAAGCACAAACAACATACCTCAATCTCCAAGCTGCGCTACACATAAAACAAGTTATCCACAAATCATACAATACATGACATAGCATGGCATACACAACATTCAACACATCAATGTCACACATAGCATAAGGCCATTAGCATCGTCCTTACCTAAGGCGACGCCGGGCTTGGAGCACGCTCCTCTAACTCCTTAAGGCTTTGGTCGGGGTTACCTATAAAAGGGGAAAATGCTAAGTATTAGTTTCCCCTATAATTACTATCAAACCTCATTTTAGTTTAAGGTTAGGGTTTTTATTACTAAAAAGGGTTTTATACAAAAACTAGGGTTTTTACTTTAGAATTAGTATACTAAATATTAGTAGTTAAAATATGCTTATTTTTAATACCTATTGTTACACTTATATTATTAGCCCCATTAGCCCTATTCTTATAATAATAATGTTCATGTTAACTATAGAAAAATAATGATAATAATAATAATAATAAAACTAATACTCATGACACTAATGTTTATAGTAAGAGAAACCCTAGCCTTTTTTTTTAAGGCTAAGTCTATTAATGGTGTCATATTCAAAATAATATTATTATAAGGTCACAATATTACAAGTAACTATTCCTAAGGGTGATAATGACAATATTTGTATATTCTTGAATAATAAAAGGGTTTAAATGCTTTTGATTACAACAATAAGGTAGTGATAGTAGTAATAATAATAATAGCTGATAATAGTGTCATAGTAATAGGGTTAGGGTTAATGTTAAATGGTATGGTAATAAGGTTCAAGTACTCTTCTTAGTTAACAACCAAATGATATTTACTAGGTTGAGTTAAGTAACATGGGTAAGACAAGGTAGTATTATTATTAACAATAGTGGTAAATGTGTTAAGTGTAATAACAGTAGTAGTAGTAGTAATAATAATAATAATAATAATAATAATAGTAATAATAGTAATAATAATAATAATAATAATCACAATAGCACAACCAATTAAGGCTAAGCAATACTAATAATAACCATAGTAAGGATAATAGAATAATAATAATAAAAATGTTAATACTAATACTCATAAAAATAAGACCAAAGTTAAGTATAATATACTTTAGGGTTTAAAAGAGATGTTAGTATTAGTAAGAAACAAGAACATTAATAATAATGAGGACAATAATAATGGTAATAATAATAATACTAATAATAATAATAATAATAATAAAAGTAATAATAATAATAAAAGTAATAATAATAATAGTAATAATAAGTATATTAGTATTAATATTAGTAGAAAATAGTAGCAGCTATATACAAAGGGGGTTAGGGTTTGGATGGGTGGAGAACCACCTAGGGTCGGTGGTGGTCCGGCGGCGGCGCGTGGCGGCAACGACGGCGGCGGTGGAGGAGGAAGAGAAGGGAAAAGATCAAGGTGGTGGTTAGATGGGAGGAGAAGAGAGGAAGTTTGAGGTGGGGGAAGAATCAGCAGGTGAAGGGGAGTGGAATGAGGGTGGTGGCGTGGCAAGGGGCGGCCGCGCGGCGGCGACGGCGGCGGCCGAGGGTGGTGGAGAGAGGTGGAAGATGGGGGAGGAAGGAGGAGAGGGAGGCAAGGGAAATCGAAGGCAGGGGAGGGTAGAGGGAGGTCTGCTGGGAATTTTGGAGGGTGGAAGAGGCCCTGATGGCGGCCGGGATGGCGGTGGGAGGCGGCGCAAGGGCGGCGAAGGCTGGAGGTGGTGGTTTCGGGTTAGGATTTTTGCACAGCTATGGAGGCACGTGCAGGGCAAGGGAAAGGGTGCTGGTGGTCTGGTTTCGTAGAGGGCGTTGCAAAGATGATAACGGTGGGGAGAGGTGGTTTCGGCGGTGGCTAGAGGCGGTAGAAATGGTGTCTGTTCCGGCGGCGGCGGAACAGGGTTTCAGCAAGGTCCAACGGGAGGACTTGCTGTTGGCCGTTCGGGAGGGGGTATTTATAGGCCAGGGGGAAGGAAAACGACGAAGGGAGGGAGGTGGCACGCGGGGCAGGGGTGCAGGTGGCCGGCCGATGGCAGGCGGTGCAGGTCTGCCATGGCAGGCTGGGTCGGGGACAGGGAAGAAGAAAGGAAGGAGGAAGGCACGCGGAAAAGGGAGAGAAGGACTTGGTCGGGCCAAAAAAAGAAAGAAAGCGACGGGAGAGAGGCAGGGAAGGACGATCGGGTTGGTGGCTGCCGGAGAAATCGACTTGCAGGTCGATTGCAGGTCGGGGGGGGGGGGGGGGGAGGTCGAAGAAGAAGAAGATGGCAGGGTGGACCGGTGGTCCAGGGAAAAGAAAAGAGGAGGGGAACCGGCCGGTTCGGCGTGGTTTATTAAGTCCGCAAGTCGAACGCGGCGTTTCGACGTTATGGGCGACAAAGCGCCGCGTCGCGTTGCCCGTTTGGCAACGGCTATAAGGCCATTAATTGAGGCGCGGCGTTTCGACATTTATGAGGGTAAAACGCGGCGTATGGGGCGCGCAGCAGTTGGCGTCGCGCGACGCTGGGCCGCGGGCGGGAAGGAGGAAGGAGAGGCCAGGGCCTGGGCTCGCGCGAAGGGAGAGGGGAGGCGAGGGGTCTGGGCCGGTGGGCTGGCCCAGCCGGGGGAGAAGAAAGAAAAAAAAGAAGAGGAGGGAGAAAAAGGGAAAAAGAGGGGAAAATAGGTAATAAATAGGATAGGAAAATTAAATAAAATAACTTATGGGTAAATTGGGGTATTTTTGGGTTGTTTATAATATTAATATTTATGAAATATTAAATAAATTCCTTTTTGCTTATTTTAGACTATTTTAGATAAATTCCCTTAACCTTCATGCTAATTAGAGAAACACCCAAATTTTCTTCCAATTAAATTTTTTTATTATCTTCCTCTTAATATACCTTAATTAACTCTCCAAATTTTAATAAATAAATTTATATAATTAATTTTCCTAATAATTCCTTATTTGGCCATAATTTCGGAAATTAGGATTTTGGGATATTACAGATACTCTAACCACTGAGTTAAGTAGGTCAAGCTGAGTCAAGTCGGATAAAATAGACCCCTATAAGAGAAAGCCGCGTAACCAGAGTTCCCCTTATTATACAAGAAGGGAAGGGTGCTAAGAAAGAGAAAATGTTATCACTATACGAAATAAGAGTACGCTAAGATAAACCACTTATGCAGGGACTAACACCAGTATAAGTAGACCTAAGTGGTTGATCCGGTTCACTAAAGAGCAAGAGAGGAAAAACCGATGGGGCAAAGGTGGTGAGGGTATCTGAGTCAGCATAGCTAATTGCGTATCCAGAAGCACAAGTAAGATCATTCATTAGTAGATACAGTTATTGATCCATCACCAGTGGCGTGAAAAGCATATCCTTTTACAGGTAAAGATCCAAATGGAGTGCTTGAAGTAGATCCAGTTGATTTGGCTTATGTACCGACACCATCAATAGCTTATCCATCACCATCTTGCCCAACTTCCAGGTTGGTAGCCAATAGGGATGTAAACGGAGTGGGTTTTACCCGAAACCCGACGGATTTTATCCGACGGATACTTAAACGGGTACAGATAAACGAGTACGGATATGGATATGGATATGGATGATGGATTAAAATATTTGTCGAGTTCGGGTACGGATACGGGTATGGGATATCCATACCCGTACCCGTATCCATATCCGTATCCGTTTACCCGATATATAATTACTCTTTTACCCTTAATTTTGAAATAAATATAGTATAAATTAAGGTTAAAATTGTCATTTGACTAACTATAAATGAGTTTATCCATCGGGTAATGGATTTATCTGTTGGATAATATCCATTAACGGGTAAATGGATAATCCGTCGGGTAATGGATATCCAACAGATACGGATATGGATGTGCTAGCGGATACCCGTTTAGGTACGGGTACGGATTTTTTTATTGGGTACGGATACAGATATGGTATACCCGACCTGAACCCGCCCCGTTTACATCCCTAATAGCCAGTAGCGGCACTAGTGCTTTCTTTATTTAAAAAACTGATGAAGCATACGTTGATCCAGCAAAAACCAACCGAACAAGTGTGCGATCGAATACAGAACCAGCTTTTGTAGTCGTAGGTTAAGTTCTCCTCTAGAAGAGCCTAGTGTAGGAACTTGAGTAGGTCCATTTCTGGTAGTCAATGTAGGGGCTGGTGTAGAAATTGCAACTGAAGAATATAAATGAAGAGAAAACAACTAGCATTAGACCCAAAGGGAATGTCAATGAGTATAACAATCTGATTTTCTGAGGGCGAGCAGATGGCATACACTCTTGATGAGCCTTTTGTCAGTCTTTTCTTTCGCTTGACCAGTAAGACCAGGGAAAGAAAGCCTTAGTAAAAGAATTCAAATGATTGTGCGAGCCAAAGCTAAAAAACAGAATACGTAAACCACCATTGTTCATCAACTGGAAGAGTAGTTGCCAAGTTGACAGAAAAGTCAATAATCAAATCTATTTCAAAAAAGAAGTTCCGCGCATTCTTGGAGAAGGGAGGATTCTCGTTCAATAAACAGATCACCTCAAAGCTTACTAAGGCAATGAACAAAGAGAGCAAGCTTCCGAAAGATAGCAAAAACAAATTATCATCCCTGCTTTTACTAAATATTTCAATCCCCAAATTTAAGTAATATTCCCCATAATTAAGGAAATATAATCAACATAATCCTAGAGATGCACATTAACACAATCACCAAATTACGCCAAATTACCAAATATGCATGTATACTTCTAACCCAATGTTTTCCAACACCCCCCTCAAGTTGTTGAATAAAGATCCACCTTTCGAACTTGGACATAATCCTGTGAAAATCTTTACTAGTGAGCCCTTTAGTAAGAACATCGACTAGCTGTCAATAGAAACACAAGCAATGCAAATTAACTTATTGTCCATTCTCTCTTTTAATAAGTGTCAATCTATTTAATGTGCTTTGTCATGTCATATTTGACAAGATTGCGGGTAATATTGATGACCGACTTGTTGTCACAACATAGTTTCATAGGTCCATCTAGTGGAATCTTTAAGTCTGCTAAAATTATTTTCAACTAAGGTTTCTCACACACTCTTAGTGCCATAAATTTGAACTCTACCTTGGCACTTGATCGCGTACAATAATCAGAAGTGGACTATCTATCTAACAAGACTCTGCATAATCGGCATCCCTATGCTTCAACAACCTATCATCTAGTTCTTCTAAATACGATTCATTTCCCGTGATTGACCTTATAACATTGAAAATTCTAATGAGAAACTTGCACATGAATATCCTTAGGATTATGCATGAACTGGGTTATTATAAAGCATCATATGCAATATCAAGTCATGTATGTGCAAGATAAATGAGCATTTCCGCCAGTCTTTGGAATATCTCCTTGGCTTCTCCAAGTTTACGATAGATATTAATGGGTATAGAAGTTGTTTTACATACCATCTTCCAATTTCTCTCAAAAGATCAACACCATACTTTTGCTAAGAAATAAAGATGTCTTGTTTAGAATGATCAACTTCAATTCCCAAAAAAATACTTCTATCTCCCTAAATCTTTATCTCAAAGTCTTTGACAAGGTGGTTTTTTAGTGCTACCTTCTCTTTTCCATCATTTTCAATAAAAATTATATCAACCACATAGATTAAAAAGGTGGAAACTCCCCTTGAAGTTGTGTGTTTGATAAATAATGTATGCTCACAATGGCTTTACTTGTAACCTATATTGTGTATCACCTTTACTAACCTTCCAAACCATGATCTTAGAGAATGTTAGAGGCCAATAGTATTTTCTTCAATATAAAAACTTTATTCTTTTTAATATCCTTTCCAAAACCTGATGGAATGTCCATGTATATCTTCTTTGCTAGATCACCATGGAGAAACATATTCTTCACATAAAACTACTGTAGATCCTAATTAAAGTTAGCAACCAAAAACATCAACATCCTTAGAGCTAGTTTGGTATAAGGGTAATAGAGGTGGAAATATTTTTCCTTATTTTGTATCTTTTATATCAAGTATTTAGAAACAATAAAAATATTTTTCAATGAAATACTTATTTTAGTCTAAGGTAAAATCTAAAATGGCTATTCATTTAAAAAAATTCATTTTAAATAGATTGTACTAGCGATATAAAATATAGGGATACTTTTTTCAGCCATATTACCCCCATACCACATAAGCACCTTTTGTATTCATTTTAGCCATTGGAGCAAAAGTCTCCTAATAGTCTACCCCATATGTTTATGCATATTCCTTATCTATTGATTATGTTTTGTACCTTTCTAATGACCTATCAAATATGTACTTTATTGTATACACTATTTGCAACCTACAGCTATAAGAGTTAGTACAACATATTTAAGTCTAGAAATAGAGATACAAATCAAAACTTCATGTATAGAGAGAGTAAGCTCAATCTATGAACTCATTAGAATTAGTCAAGTGACGATCTGAATGTCGAAATCTCTTGTTTTGATTTTGTTTAACGTTGCATTTTGTGTAACATTCCCTGATTTTTTTCCTTGTGATGATAATGTAATAATGAAATCAACAAACTATATTGCGTGGTTCCTCTGCTTAAGAGATACTCCTCTCTTAAGTAGCATAAATCCACGATCCTAACCCTATCCCTTTTATTTCTCATAATAATTCAATAGAACTAGCACAATGTGTTTGAACTCTCAAACTTACACAACCCTACTCTAGATTGCCAATGCATACCTAACTCTAGGTGCTAACCCCACCTTAACTCTAAGGTGTAATGCACAAGTTTAAACAAATAAACTTGCCATGATGACTTCTACTCTGTGATTAGTAAGATTACAATTAGGTAATGAGATCAACAATAAGCACCTAATGAATAACCTCATCAACAACAACCCAATAATGTCAAAATTAGCTTTTAGTTTAAAACAACTTCACTATGAATGATCTATTGTTAAAGAACTATTTTTCCTTTTTTGTTTTTCTCTTCAACATAGGCTACATGCCATTAAATTACTAGGGGTTTATTGTTAAATAGAAAATATATGAATCAAATTTACCCTCGTAAAACCTAAGAATGGTCCCAAATTTTCTTCCGTTCAAATCATAGGGAAAGTTTAGATAATTACATCTTAGTCTGATACAACTAAATGCAAAGCCACTAGGTGAAAAACAATGTTAATTCATGATGTAAAAGATTTAAAAAATAATAGATAAATATATATAGAGAGAGAGACAGACTGACAAATAGATAGATAGCTAGACAGACAAACAAACAGACAGATAGATAGATAGATAGATAGCTCACTTTGTAAAGCAAGTAAATAAGTCAACTCAGATCCTATATTTTTAAGAATAAAAATTAATCCATTCTTCTCTCTCTTGATTTTTTTACCCAAAATCATGAATTGAAAATTATGCCAAAAATGTAAAATTAAGATAAGATTAATACTCATATTTTATATTTAAAAAATAATTCATATAAAATAATTTTTCAATTTTCAAAGTACTTTCCTAATTAATTAAACTCTACATGAACCCATAAGAAACTTAATATGAAACTCAAGCTTAGTTTCCTTTTAAAACCCATTTTAAAAACTCTTTTAGAAAAACATTTGGCTTATGTTGCTTAAGTTACTTCAATATGAAACTTATTGTCTTACATAAAGACACTTAGCCTAGATACTCCTTCAAGATTCAAGATCTTCATGTATATACCATCCCTTCTTTTGTTTTGTCTATTATTCCATCTAAATTCATCTATTCAGAAACTTTAGACCTATAAAATATACACACATAGAACAAAGAGAAAAAAACATCTTATGTTTGTTATCATAAAAACTATAAACTCAATAACAATCTTATTTTTTTCCTCAATAATTCCAATACTTCCCATGTTTTGTTCTTTTCTAGTAACTCCATCTCCACTCTCATAGCTTTCCTCCACTAATTTTTGGAAAGTGTCATAGAGTTCCAAGAATTAGGATAGTATTCAAGTTATGTAGAAAACTATTATAGGATTTGAAGAGATTTGGGAGTGACACTAATTTGGTTAAGGGGTACAATAGGTGCTTAGTACATTCTCTGGCTCCATTTCTCAAGGTAATAGATAGATCATACTCAGATTATGGAGGTAAAAATTCTATACATACCTTAATTTCAAGATTTAGAGTTAAATCTTAGACCTACACAAGTTTAGGATCATGATTTCTTCTCCTGAAGTAAAATTTCATATATATATCGCACCATTATTCACATCACTGGCGGATTCAAACAACATTTGGTTATAGGATTAGGTTGTTTGTCTCTTTTTTGTGCTCATAAGTGTGGTGATCAAAGGAGTGTGATTATAAGTGTTGTGATTCTCGATGGTTGGATGTATATGAGGGTAGTAGTACATCTAGGAAGAAAAGATATGAGGCATTATCTTCCATTAAATAGGACTTCTCCTGAGGATAAGATTGAGAGAAGAAGAATTGTCCATCCTCAAATGTGACATTGATGGAGGTGAGAAATTTTCTTGTGGTTGGATGATAACATTGATTACCTTTCTAAGTTAGGGAATACCCTAATAAGAGACACTTCATTACTCTTGGTCTAACTTTCCCTTATTTTGGTTATAAACAAAGGCAATACAACCACAAAATCTTGGTGTGAGGTTATTTGAAATTCAAATATAGGGGTATGCTTTGGTTGTCAAGAACTTTATATGGCAACCTATTTATAGTGTATTTTTTGTAGGGGTAATCTATTTATAGTGTATGCTATAATAAGGAAAACATACCCCAAATATTGTTTCAGAACTTGGTTTTGGAAGAGAAAGGCTCTAGTGGTTTGTAATAGATGATCATTTCCCTTTTCAACCACTCATTTTGTTATGGAGTGTAAACATAAGAGGATTCATGTAAAATTCCTTCTTTGTGGAATAATGGGTTTAGGATCTTATTATAATAATTTGTAGCATTATCAAATCAAAACCTTTTAATTTTTACACCAAGATGAGTTTGGACCATTTTATGAAAGCTTTGAACAATTGTGCCCAAATCATATTTTGATTTAAGAATAAAAATCCATGTGACATGGGTGCAATCATCAATAAATATGACAAAACATCGAGAACTAATAATATTTGTAATTTGAGAAGGACCCCATATATCTAAATGAATCAAACAAAAGGATTTGAATATCTTTTGTTACTTACTTGGAAGGCACCCTTTTGCATTTAGCAAATTCACAAACATCAAAATGAAGGGTTTCAACACTTACACCTTTAAATAAATAAGTTAAAAAATGTTAACAGCAAATAAAGGATGGTTAATGGAGAAATGATGGTGCTAGATTAAATCTCTATTAGATGTGGATAAGGATGACTTATATATGGCATGCATAATGATGTGATATAGTTTGTTAGTTACTTTAAGGTAGTATAGTATTCCCCTTTCCTTAGTAAGTCAAATATTCTTCCCTGAAACTTGGTCCTAACGTACCCAATAAGAAGGAAATAACATAGCATTGTAGTTTACATCCTGGGTAAGTTTATGTATATAGATAATGCTAGTGGATAACTTAGAAACATGGAGCACATTTTTAAGTAATATGGATGGAATAATCTAAATATTCCCAATTCATGCCACTATGGTGGAAGAACCATCAACAATAGAACCTTTTTTTGCCACTAAAATAGGGTCTATTATTGAGAAAATGTATTGAAGAAGGTGTCATGAGGTTAGTATCTCTAGGGTCAATTATCCATGGAAAAACATTAGTCGAGACATGTAATCCTAGAGATAGAGAGTTATTATGTAACACTTCAAAATTTACTACAAATTTTTTTTTTGCAAAAGTAAAACATAAGATAAATGGATATTACTACCATATTTAATACGAGTCCGATTCATTTTACCATTCTCATATTAAATACAAGGTAAAACGTTACGAGAATTTAAATAAGATAAAGAGAGATAGAGAGGAATTTCATAAAATAAAGTAAAAGGTTCAGGGATAAACTCTAAGTATAATGCTAATCAAAATAATACAAAAGGAAAACCCATGGAACTGAGAGTCCATAAGATATTTTGACAAAAAATCTAACTACCAAATAACATAGAATTTACAACCATATCTCAATAAACAATCACTCTTCCACAGGCAGAACATCAAAGTCAATAAATTTTTTGAGATGGTCATTAAAAATCTACATGTCAACAAAAAGGTTATTTACTCATGATAATGATCAATACCCATAAAAATGATAATACTTGTATATTAGGTAAAGTAATAAATATATATCACTGGGATAAGGCATGCAACACACAAGGTCACCAAGAGGAAATTCTTCATGCATACTACTCATGATTGGGAACTATTTAAGATGCAATCATATTAAATACCCATAATTAGGTGATCCACAAACCCATTCCATTAACACATTGAGGTGGAGGAAACGGTAGTAATAATACTCTCCCCTTTTTTCCACAAAGAGGGAAAAGGTATTTAGTCTCATTGATACTCTCACATTTAGGGTAAAGCATGCCCAGGTCACTTGTAACCTCAAATCAATAAGTATACATACTTTTATAAGTTGGTGGATCAATCAAATAGAGTATACGAGGGGTCCTTTGGTTAAGTTAGGGCCATGCAATTAATTTCAATAATTCAAAATTATTCGGTCTTAACTTATTTGTTCTTCCACTTTAAGTATTAATATCCTATTAGTACCATAATCAACACTTAACACATAGAAAATGCAGTTCCTTAGTCACTTAGGTCATTGTACTTCCACTTTTATTATCAAGCTTATTATGAGATAAATTACTCATCACGATCCTTGTTTATCATGAATTTATTCTAACAATTAATCACATCCAACACTTAAAGTGTATCATTAGAAACACATTGAACACATTACATGG
The DNA here is from genome assembly GCA_030549775.1 of Tamarix chinensis. Classification (NCBI taxonomy): domain Eukaryota; kingdom Viridiplantae; phylum Streptophyta; class Magnoliopsida; order Caryophyllales; family Tamaricaceae; genus Tamarix; species Tamarix chinensis. Next base: position 80,913,119 of record CM060178.1, read on the forward strand.
AGTAAAGTTAATTCATAACATTAAATATTAAAAACATAATAAATCCTTTCACAAGGTAAAAGACCATAATACCCTTATAACATAAGTTCACCACATCTTCATCCATAAGACTTTCCAACTCACTAAATTTAACGCACTAACTTAAAATATTATTAAAAACAACATATCCAAGATTTTTTAACTCAACTCTAAGTTTTCACACATAAAATGCCAATTCCACCTTTTTAGTTATTATTCCCAAATTAAATATTTTCTCATAAAATTATACCTTATGCTTATTTATAATTTATCAAGATAGTTCATAAATCCTCATTTTTTATATTTCAGTCCATGTAATACTTATACAACACCCAAATTTCTAGAACCAAAAAAGGAATAAGATGCCCTTTACTTAAGTGTCTCTAATTTTATTATTTTCATGACTTAAGTCATTCTTATACAAAACTTAACATATTATACATCAAATTTAATGTGAAAACCTCAAGGAACACAATAAAATATCTATTTCATTCAAAAACTTACAAGAATGCCATTTTAACCTTAAGGCCAAGTCTCCTCCTAAAATTCACCCAATTCTATAAGTTTCCAATATTGCCAATTTTACACCAAATCACATTTGTATTATTGTCATCCTAAAAATATAATTTACAAAGATCAAAACAATCCATAACACCACAAAGGCCACATGGCCAAGACCTCCCCAAGGCCTAAAACTCCCAAAATTTGAGATTTCAACACATTACACCAATTACCATACTTAAATAAAATTTTAATCTACTCAATCTAAGACTTAAATATATAAGATAATATATTTTTAGGCTTAGAATTTTATGGCAAAGCTTAGTAAGACAAAAAATATAAAAAATTCTCATAAAATCACAAAACTTATAAAATCAATCATTTTACCAAGTAATGCGTGTATGTAGATAAAAATAAAACCTACACATGCTTTCTAACCTAAAATATGAAAACCATATAAATCACCACATAAATACAAATGAGCCATAACCTAGTGATATATATATTCCTTACCAATGCTACTCCGATCTGTATGCATGAAATACTCCTCGGCTCTTTCTTCCACCTTTGAGTCACCTAAATAAGCAAAAAAAATTAGATAAAGAGAATGGCACAGGTTAGAAGAGAAAGAAAATTTTAAAAGATTTGAGAAAGACCCTATGATTTCAAATTTTGGATTAACCAATCTATAACATTAGCTCTCCTTTGCTTAACAACAAACACCAATGATCTAAAATTAATATTTTAGAAGTAAGAAGATGAAAGAAAAATGAATAGAAAGAAAAGAGGGGCTTGGTCATGGGGAAAAAACTAGAAACATAATACTCAAGAGTAAGAGAACAAGAGGAAGTGAGAGAGGAGAGAGCAAAGTTGGAATTTTCAAAAATGATCAACTGAGGGAAATCACCTCTTTATGGATGTTAACCAAGGTACGAGAGAGATAGAATTAATATGGGAGGGACTACTTGCAATTAAGAGGAATGATGTGAGTGGCTGTCATAAATGAGATAGTGTAAGAGAGTTGGTATAGTGATGGAGATGATCATGGTTATATTTTTGGTTAAATGAGTAAGAACCATGTGGGATCATATCATAGGGTATGAGAATATCATAATTTGAATCCCTCATATCCAAGAAAGTTAACAATGATTAAAAATAATTTAGGTGAGGTAGAAAGTCCAATAAATGTTTAAAATAAACTGAATAATGTTCATAAATCATGAAAATTAGGGAAAGGTGAGGAATTAATTAAGGGTCCCAAATATATAAATATATTGGGCTTAGAAATTAATTTGTGATAAAAAAATAAATTAAGAAAATTCATAATGGTGAAAATACCTAGCTTTAGTTGACTAAAAGAGGCTAGTGATTAACCACTTGAGGTCAATAGGGTTTAGAGCACTGCTAGCCGATTGACTAAAATTAATGCTCGATTGACCACATGTTGGATGAACTAGGGTTTTGAAGGGTAAGAAGATAAAATGAAGGTTTGAGAGGTATGAATAAGGGTCCACACAAGGTTTAAAGTTATAGAAGAGGTTATAATACTAATCACTTGGGAATCAAGGTTAGAAGAAACTAAAGGTATTACACCTTGAGAGAGAAAAAGATGTTGAACCACAATATGATTTCATTAAATGGGCCCTAACATGAGTTTTCTTGTTATGGGATTGTTCAGATGTTGTAGTATATTGAATTACCTTCAAATATCATGGTTTTTCACCTTATTCCTTACTAGATGTGGGATGCTTCCCATGGAGTTTTCAACAATAATCTTTCATGTATTTGGGCTTCTTGTAATAAGTACACCAGATGTTATCCTCAGAGTCACAACTAGTTGTATCATAGGCCAACCTATGGATGTTCTCATGCTTTGAACTAAGGTTTTTTCCTTCTTTTTCCACCGTAGAAAAATCTTCGAGATCTTTAGGTTTAGGTATGATTCCAAGATGTATTTCCTCAACTTTAACACGTGTTATAACTTCATTCAATGAAGAAACTTCCTCATTTTAGAGAATTTTATCCTATCAAATTCCATATTAAATCTAACCAAAAAATCATTTATTCTATCTCTTTTAATAAAATCTTCAACATTACAATATCATCAGCACACTTTATCTTGAGAACCTGGTAATGATCAAGTTCATGCCACGTATTTTGCAACAAGTTTTCCATATTTTATAGCACTTTTACTCCCTTTTTTCCTACTCCTAATCTCTTTACTTTGATCTCATAGGAATGAGCAATATCATTGGCCTCACAAGAGGTTTCTTCGAAAACATCATAAATATCATTTATAGAGGGAACAAACATACAAGTATCACTAATCTCGAGTGTCACTGAACCTCACAACTATGACATAATCACTGAGACATCTTCATTCTAAGCATCAAATTTTGGATATCTTAGTTTTGGCCTATTATAAGTAGGCAGCTGAGATTTTCTTTTCCATTTAAATAGGTACATACTAGTTTTGACCACTTCAAATAGTGGCCATTTAATTTATACACTATTTAGATATTTATTAGATCACCAATATGTGGCTGAAAATTTATTATTACTTCATTGGTTTGGAGAGGAGTACGTGTTGCAATCATGTTAGAATTTGTCATTATTGGAATGATACGGTGAGTAGATAGAAAAACTAATGCTACTCATGGTCAATCTCAAAAGACAATGATAGGGAAAGCAATTGGTAATAAATGCCAAAAAATTGCTAAAAAAAACTAAGGCAATAAAATAGTAATGAAGGCTAAAGATCCAAGGGAGAACTCATAAATGGAGTTTAGGGGAAAAAATCCCATAGTAGACTATTTTAGAGCTTTAATACTATATTTTGAGATAAAAATAAATTGATATACTTTATTTAAATGTCAACTAGCATATTTATACAAAATTTTATAACTAATCGGTAATAAATGAAAAAAAGATCTTCCTAAATCAATTCCTATAATTAAGGGATTCTACTAAGTATTTCAACCCCCATAATTAAGAGATTTTACTAAATATTCTAGTCCTTAAATTTTAAAAATATTTATCATAATTAAGGAACTGTAATTAGTATAATCCTATGGATGCATATTTGCACAATCATCAAATTACCAAACATACATTTACACTACTAACCTAGTGGTTTCTAACACATAAAATTTTGTTAACATAAAATTTTGTTAATATTATTAAATTCAAATTTTGATATTATTACTAGTGTAATCTAATAATAGATACTATTAATAATAGTTTTTGAAGCTAATATATTTTATATGTTGATTTTTTAATCATTGATTTATATATATATATATATATATATATATATATTAATTTAAAAACTTTTAAAATACTCTTAACAACAATGCCTTTCTATTTCTCAACGGATATTTATATGGTGAAACTTCTATTATACCTTTACCTTCAATAAATATTTTTTTTATTTCCTATAGATGCAAAACCTCAATCATCTCAAAATTCATACACTCTCCTACCACTATCATTTTGGAAATCAAAAAGCCATATTATGTATGCATCTTCAATCTCCTCAAATGCTATCTGGGCCAACATGTAATAATTCATACCATGTCATTGTAATGATAGGGTTGCCAAACTATGATCTCATGTAGTGAAGGTAACCCAAGTCATTTACATAATAAGTGTTGGACATGAAATTACTTTATATGTGTTATAACCACATATCAAAAATCATCTTCAAACCCCAAGGTACAATCTTGACGCAACTTTATATGCCAATAAAGATGTCACGTAATTGATTCAAACTTTGAGGGATGATATATTTATACTTAATTAAGAAGCAAAGGAATTGAAGATAATTACTACTTTAGGGATTATGATAGGTGGCACTGTATTTCTTCTTATTATTATTCTATCAAAGATGTAATGAATTTATGATGTGGTGCTTTAAGTAGTCATTCTAATAAAACTATAATGTTATTAGTAATTAGAGTATAATAGCATGTATATAAAATTTAAACAACATCATGAATACACCAAAATTTCAAGGATGGAATAGTGCATGAAATATGTATAAATTAATCCAATGTATTGGATGATAAATCCTTATAAAGAAAATTAGTACATAACACTAGACAAAATCTAGACATTAGTTGCTACCTGAACCAAAACATTGTTAGATGTACTCCACCAAATTTATTAACAATTGATGATGCTCGTTTCTATCCCAAATTTTGAGCATGTTTTGAATATATTGGGCATGCTCTACAATATTGTCACAAAAATATGGCTCCTTCATGTTGCTTTGACTAAATTATGGTATATCAGCAACAAGAAAGTATGTGCTACACTCATCTTTGACACTCATATTGTGTAATATGATGCATGTAAGCATAATATTACTTAAGGTTTATAATTCTCAAAAAAAAATGTTGGGTCTCCTGTGATAAAAAAAAAATACTTGCAAAATTCCAAAAGCACACTCAACATCCTTCTATACTAATGCCTAACATTATGTAAATAGTTTGTTATTTTCGCCTTGTGGTCATTGTATAGATTGAATAAATGTAGCTCATGGTGGGTAGATACTAATAGCGAAATAGTAGCCCAAATTATGATTATTATTATTAACAATATATTTTATTGATGGAGTAGGGACATTGCAGATGTCACCAAAAATAAGAGAATTATTGAGGACATTAAGTTCATTATGCATGTCAGGAATACTAAAAATATGTGTGACATATCTACATATTATATGAAGCAATAACTTTAAGAACAACACTTTCCTTGTCGTACCCACAAGCATATTAACCTTATCAATCTAATAGATAATTCTTCAATCGCCGATTCATATAATCAATACTATCAATTATACTAGGAATGCCACATTGTTCATTAACATAAAACAATTGTTGGAGGTTGGCTTGGTTTTGCCTCCTTAATTATGTTTGTCTAAAAAAATACAACTACACTATTATCAATTTGATAAAACATTTTTGGGCCATGATTCCCCAATACACATTTATTCTTCACAAGCATCAGCTGACATTGCGTATGCCAACATTTGCATGCCAGCTATGCATTTCTATACGGCGATCAACTATGCCTCCCATAGACATCATATATTTGTGTAAAAATATGGACTATGGTTACCTAGAGCTTCCGTGATACAAATAAAAATATGCCTCCTCATTTAGAATTTGGGGTGAAATTGATCCTTGATATAAGTCGGATTATGAGAAAATTGGTTGGCATACAAAATATTATGTTTAGATTCACGATCCCTCTCTATGTAAGTCACCGTTTGCTAAACTTATTATTTTCTCATTATCATATATATATATATATATATATATATATATATATATATATATCAATTTATTTATTTTAACTTATTATTTTTAGATCCTTATAGTCTCATTATCTACAAACTTATTTACAACTTATTATTTCTTCATAAGTAAATCCAACTATTTCAACTAAATAACTGAAAAAATCATATATTGTTTATATTTATTAAAAAAAACACATGTTATTAATTAATATTTCCAACCTCAACCATACTTTTAAAATTTTTATTTTACATCAATTTATTTCATTTCAAATAAGTTACTAAATACTATTATTACTTCAACCACATTCATATAAAAGTAGTTTATGTTTACCAAACGCTCAACTGTATTATCATTTCATACATTATTACTTCATATTATATATAGATTATAATTATTTTACCTAAATGATACCTAAGTGTATTTATTTACTCTTTTGTGTGGTGAAATTAAAGATGTAAATTTGCTTATTAACTCTGAATTTTGGAGTAGAAAACTTGTAATGTTAGGTGAACAATCATTAATCTTTTTATTAGTTCCTTTTCATCAATTAATGGATTCATTTTGTTATCTCTTCACTTCTTTGCTCTAGCTCTACTTCTAGTGGATCTATTTTATAATCATCTAATGAAAAGGAACTTGGAGAACTTAAAGACATTTTGTTGTACTATTTTTGCTCTATATTGTTACTAAGAATGGATGGTAATAGATGGTGTTCTTTTATAAAAGGTATTTATGTTTATAATTGAAATAACGATGCTCCAAGTTAGCAAATTGGATGATAAATAATCATCATGAGAAGGACACATCACTATGTAAGATTCTTTGCATTGTATGTTGGAAAAGTAAGACCAAACTCCTCATAGAGCATGTCTTAATTTTTATTTATTTATAAGGGATCTGTGAAGGTAAGTATCAAACATCATATAGATAAAGATACTATAAAGGTGTAACAATACCAAGAGAGGGGGATGGACATTCAAATATGGAACCTTTGATAATCATCGGCTAACTTTTACCCCTAAGCCATGTGTTAGGGCATCTTTTTCAATAATGGTGATATAACTTAATGCAATGAATGTTGAAAAAGTAGACCTAAACCATGTGTGAACAATACACCTAAGTAGTATATAATATAACCAATGATATTTTTGTAAATAAACCAATAATTTTTTAGAAGAATTGTATAATGATGTATTCGTAGTGACAATTGTGTAAATAATACCAACTTTTTTTTTGCTTAAATTTTATAAATTAGATTATCTTTAGTTTGGTTTATTAAAAAAATGAATAGAAAAATTATATCGTAATGTTTTTTGTTTATTTCACCATAATTGAGCTCATATTCACCATACATGTGTTTCACCATAATTAATATTGGGGTTCCACCACATATATATGTTATATAATGTGAATATAATTATGATCTACTTGATGTTTTATTACAATATGTTTTATGTGTTCATTACAATATGCTTGGTGTTTTACTATAGTGTGCTTGATGTTTCACCATGGTCTAACATTATATAACCATACTTATCTTCATTATTATATTTCATTATAATATACTTGATGTTTCACCATAGTCTAATTAATATCAACCATTACCATCTTTCATCATGATTAATCTTGGTGCTTCACCATACGTACATGGTATATACTAAGGATTTAATCATGATATACTTTATGTTTTACCATACTATAATTAATTTTTTACCATGGTCCAACATTATGTAGGTCTGCTTATCTCTATTGTTATGTTTTAATGCAATATACTTGATGTTTCACCCATAAATTATAATTTTCCTAATAATACTAACTTGTCATATTTCACCATAATTAACTTCATGTTTCACCGCTACTATCTTATGCTTTATTAGTGTTTTTCACTATATTTTTATACCAAATGTATATCAATGTGGATCTATATTTTGTAGAGAAAAATCTTAGGAACATTATGATATATTTTTTTTATTTTTTATATTAATTCTACTAAGACATATTTTAATTTTAAAACTACGAACGTCATAATAATTTCAGCAATATACACAATGCAAAATGTGTGTCCAGTTACACCATATCAATTCATCACTGTGTTGGGGTTTCTTTTTAATAATAATAGTACAACTCAATGCATTAAATGATGATAAAATGAACCTAAAGCTCATGTAAACGGTGCATAATTGTATTAGAGTATCTTATTATTATTATTATTTATTATTATTATTATTATTATTATTATTATTATTAATGGTGGTTTGACTCAATGTGTTTAAAGATGCAAAAGAATATGACCCCACAAATTACTCTTCAATAACTTAGCTAATAATAGAAATAATTCATTTGTTTCAAATAGTGGAGCAGATAGAGACAATACAAAATGGACGTGAACACAATGATAATGTTAGATTCCTTATAGTACATTACATTGAAACTCAAAATACTCTATTTAAATTAAAATACATTTGGAAAATAAATGTAAGTAGTACATTACAAAATATTCTGTAAACTTAAACATTATACTCATACTAAAAACATAATTAAAATCAACACATTAATATATGTAGATCCATCACACACCACCTTCATTATACAATTCATTAAACAATTTTTTATACGTAATATGTTGTGGTGGTGAATTGATTGTGGTAGCCATTAGTTTTTCCATCAACAACCACTTAATATGCATTAGCTTTTCCTCTTTTACTTTTATTGCACATGCCTCCATTTGAATTCGTTTTATTTTTTTAGTCTTTCTTCCTCAATGCACATTTTTCGATCACTTCTTTCCCTTTTCTAATACATCATATTATTTCAAAGAACAAGATAAATCTTCTATCACATAATTATTTTCATTACATGTATTCATTGCCTCTTGAGAAATATTTTTTTTTTAGAATTACCTCCCTTATCAAGTAGATGAGCATCAAATTGAGTTGTTGGTGCAACACTAGGCAGAGTATCAAGATGTGAGGATGTGTTTAAATATCCACTAGTTTTATTAATCCTACTCTTGTTTGTTGCTACTTGTTGAGCCTTCTAGTAAAAGTTCATTCGTTCCCAACCATTTTATTTCATGCCTTAAAATTTTCCGATAGTGCATATGCATGAATTTTATGAGTTAATGCCTTTATTTATTCACTCATAAAATTCATGTGTTGTGGTAATGATATCAACTTTTGACTGTCCACTTTCTTAACTCTTGTAGCTTGGTTGTAGCAACCACTAAAACTTATGGAATTAGTTTAAGTCTTGTTATAGTGTCTCTTGCATTATTGAAGGCCAGATAAATGATAATCATTATGATATATGATGATACATGTTGCAGCAATCCATCACTATAATTCATAATGGGTCTACAATTTAACTATTGACAATAAATGTGACATCTTAATATTTCATAGCCCAAAAACCTTGGTTCATAATGGGTCTCGTGGTTTTGGGTTTTAAAACCTAACACTTGAATCTTACTTTAATTATTTTTTGTTAACCTTTGACTCGCAAACCAAGATAAATTCTTAAATAAATGTGTCCTAATTATTTTTATCTTTTTTCCTATTATTAAACCTACCCTAAATTGGTAATTTTTTTCCTAGTTTATTTTTTTAATCAAGTACTCTAACCTTGGATAAATTAATTTTACCTTAATTCTGAATTTAAACCTAATTCTAATATTAACCTTAAATTTATTTTCTTTTCCTTTTTCTTCCTTTTTTGTTCTTTTTATTTCTCCATTTATTTTCCCTTTTCTTTCCTTTATTTCTTCTCCTTCTATCACGTGTATCAATCCAACCTTTCCTTCCCCTTTAGGCCAAATACATCTCTTCCTCCTACACCCCTCTCCCTATCACCTTGCCTTTCCTAACCATGCATGCCCTACATTTCCCCTCATGTATGCACACCCTTTCCCCCTTTCCTTTCCTATCTCATACGACCCTACACCCTTCCCAAACTACATCATCCTTCCCCTATATCCAGACCAGCCTGTGCCAATCCCTACCCCATCCAAGCATGCCTTCTACAACCATGCACCCTTAACTTTCCTCCACATTAAAACCATTTCCCCCCACTAACTATATATATATATACCCCCGTACTCTTTCTCTTCATTTTATTCAACCTTAGCCTCCTACTCCCTCTCCATTTTCCGTTCGGGTTTCCATAACAAAACCCCTGAGTACCTTTTCCCTTCCCCACCATCACCTTCGTCACCACTAATCTCGCCTCACCCAACCCTCTCCTCCTTTGCGTCGACCCCCCCGGGGCATTGTTGCCCCCTATTTTTTCATGTCCCTTTTCCAGCCAAGTCTTAGCCTTGTGTTTCCACCCCCATGCAGTGTGAGCTGCCCACACAACCACCAACCTCCCTTCTAACCCTTCCCTCACCTCCCTTAACCACCACTCTAACTACCGCACCAAAACACCGCCACCCGACCATCTTTTCTACCATTGATTTTTTTTTTCTTTTCTTTCCCCTTTCTTTTCCCTTTTATTTTCCTTTTTTTCCTTTCTTTTTCTATTATTTTTCATGCATTGTTCTTCTATTAGGAAAAAAAATCCATGGAGATCTATGTCCGTATGTTATTATTATTTTTTCCTTATGCCACTTAGGATGTAGAAAGTTATTGGTGGCAAAATAAATTTTGTTCCCTAATTTTTGTAGCAATGTAGATGGTATAATACATAGATATCAAAAATTAACTTTTAGTCAAATTCAAATTTGATAACTAATATTGATGATGATGAAAAATAATTATGCCTTTAGGTTTGATAATTTAAGATCTTTTTTATTTGCTAAAAATGTTGACCAAACTATATTTCACCTTTTTAGGTCTTGTTTGGTGAAAATTTGTTAAGATAGAAGATGAAATGCAATCATGGATATTAATATTTTGGTTAAATTAACTATAGCATATACAACAACAATAGCAATTATTTGGTGTAAATTTTGCCTCAAGTAAGGTTTGGGAAAATCCACATTTTTGCAATCTCACATTACTTAGCTATAAATTGGTGACGAATTATTTTTAACAATCCTATAAAAAAAGGTTTTAAAACACTTTATAGTGAAAATGACATGAAATATGTATAATTTTTAAATTTATACTAAAATGAAGGTGTCAAATTATTTGCTTATCAAATGATGCCTTATGTGAGTGTAATATCAATAACTGTCTTATTGATTGAATATATGTGTATAAAAAGAAAAAAATAAGAAGCTGACTCTATGCTTGATCTAAATTAAAAAAAAAAATCCAACAAATTACAACAACATAGACAAAAAACAAACATATTTTGTTAAAATTGTTTTTTTTTTATAATTTTAATTTTAATGTTATTTTCTCTTACATTGATAAATATTCTGATTAAATTTTAGAAGGAAGTTATAGAAGGAATAAAGAGTAAAAAAAGATAATTTGGAGGATAAACAGTGAAAAGGATTTTAAAAATAAATATATGAAAGGAGGATATGAACTATGAAGTGTCAAATCATTAAAAAATAATAATTTATGGTTAGAAGTTTTGTTTTGAATAGTCATCAATCCACTTTCACTTTAGTTTTTTCACTATAGACTAATACACTTAATAGCCATTACGCTTTGTAGTACTTTAATGATATAAAAGAAAGAAGAAACCCAAATTTATCATTTTTTTTTTGTTTTAAGATTGTGTTAGCTTGTTAGGTGAGAGTTTGGATTTCATTATAAATAATTTTTCTCTCAAACTTCAAAGAATCAAATTAGATATTTTAGATGTGATGTTTATGGTATTTTAAATAATAATTATCGAATAAAAAATAAGGCATTGTATAGTGATTTAATGGCCACAAACTTCTTTAATCCACCATCAAAAGCTATTTTTTATGGATTTAGAATATCACTATGTATATGATTGCAAGTGAAAACAACCCATTCTCTATTTTTAAGATACAACCTCTCATTGATCTTCTCTATACATGATTTACACCTTAGCCTATGTATCTCTCAAACTCAAGAGACAACCTTTTGTTGAATTTTTCTTATTATAGACACACTTACTCTTTGACTTTAATTATTGAGAGTTTTGGTTTATATGCGATTAGAATGATGATCATCACTAGAAAAAATAATCAAGTCCAATAATTATATTCAAAATTTAATTTGATTAGAAATGAAATAAATTACAACTAGATAAACACTATTATTATTGAGCAATTGATGCTTGCTTAGATTTTTTTCAAAAGATTTTGTTTTGAAATGTGTTTTATTTAGAGTGTAGTGGATAAACAAGTATTTGAGTATCTAATGTTTAAGTATATAATTTCTATCATCTACCTTTGAGCACAAAAGAAAGGTTAACATTGTAATCGACAATGTAGTATGCATATTTTTTAAACCAGTAATAAATCAATCAACCTCTATATTATCAATTAACTCATTTATCTTATGTTAAAAATATTAAATAATTAGTTAACATACGATTCGAATGAGGTGCTATGACCTAAACAATATTTCTGAACTAATTTTGTATGATTTGGCTGATATTTTAACATCTAAAAGCTTTTAACCTGACAAATGGTATGTTGCAATTCAAACTTTTGAAATTAACCATAAATGTGTTGATTTATTTGGAATGTGTTGATTGATTTGAAGACTGTTGTTGGTGTTTCATGAACCAAGAGGAAATCTTAAGTAATCAAATAGCGTTGAAGGGAAATATTAGAGGTGAGAGAAAAAATAAGAAGTTGTAATTATTCAATCCACTTAAAACAAGTATAAGACTCAATATTTTTAGAGATAGAATGTAACACCCCCAAAATTCACTACTGAAAAATTTCGTTAATTAAAAGAAATTTAGCGAAAGCGATTTAACAAACCGTGAATTTTGGGAGTATTACCGCCATACTTAGTACCAGACCGGTTCACTCATACCGTTCCAGTACTAAGTGCTAAGGCTAAAGAAGTTAAATAAAATTTTACGAGAACTTAAGCATTCGAAGATCAGAGTAACATAGTAAATACTTTACAAGAGAAAACATTCAACCACGGTGATTACAAAATAACAAATACGTTGAATTTAAATGAGACAATTTAAAACCCTAAAAATTTCTGGACAGTACCTTACGCTCTCTCCAAGGGCCCACTTGAATAGCACCTGAATACAACCTGCAAGGGGTACTGCCCATTGAATAGGCAGGGGCCCCATGAAGGGAACCCTTTAGTACTACGGTACTGAGTAACCCTTTAAAAACACGCTTAAAATACAGGCACGCCATATTACACATGATACTACTACAATCAGATATAACCATAGGTATAAACATGGTATTCGGATCCATTTATTTGTACATCCAATGACTCAATTATACATTAATACCGTATACATAAAATACACTTTCATGTATTCAATAATCAATCAACCAATATCAAATAGGCCATAATCAGTAATCGAGATATTTTTCATGCCTTGAGGCCATTAATCAATCGTCTCAATGACTAGTATTTTTCCATAACTCATTCGCATCCAAAATAAATCTTATTGAGCTCGGGACCCCCACTATTATTGCCGGTGGATCGGAATATATATAAAATCATCATCCAGGGCACAACGCTCCTGGCCACTATTATAACCGGTGGACCGGGATATATAAAGAATCATTATCCAGGGCACAACGCTCCTGGCCACTATTATAATCGGTGGACCGGGATATATAAAGAATCATCACCCAGGGCACAACACTCCTGGCCACTATTATAACCGGTGGATCGGTACTCATCATATAAATCAACTGGTCCCCGCTCGTTAATCTTTCACTTTAACAATTAGTGTTTTCCCTTTTTATTCAGCACAACAATTCCATTTTATTTGCCTCGATAGGGAGATCAAGAACCCGGGACACAAAGGTACACCGATCGCACTGGTGCATAAAAGCAACTCAGTACCCTTCAACTAGTAACCTAGGGATGCAAAGGTACCCTGGTCGTACTGGTGCATAAAGCTGACTCAGTACCCTACTGACAAGGACACCTAATCCTTAAGTATGCATACCCCCTAACTAGGTCCGTAGAGCTAGATAGAGTAGATATAGGGCCTGGCTGGGGCTCAAAGGCACACCAGCAAATACCAAACAATCGTGGACTAAACCACGTCCTTAGGGTAGCGACCCCTAAGGAGTCACCATTCCCAATCTCGAGGTCTTTCACTTTAAGTATTAATGTCTTAATTAATGGTGATCACAAAAGCACAACAATAAGATAATTATCCTCTTTTAATCGTTCAGATATCATCAGAAATTTCTTATTCAGATGGTCATCCAAAGTAACATAGGAGAATCATTAAGGCCATCCTAAACTCATCTAATTCCGAATTAAAACTCATTCTCGTGATACTTACTAATCATCAAACATTCTTGCCTCGTTAATCAACACTAATAGAGCCATGTCACGAATTCCACAATCATAATGATACACTAGATACAAACTACTTATTTACCACTTTACTTATAAAATCACTACGTCACCCTTCCTTATTTGATAAATTACCATGTTACCCTCCTTGTTACAAAATCACCAAGTGATCCCTTATTCGATTTAGGTTACTAAATTATTTATCATACTTATTAGGACATTAATTTCCCCTTAATAATTATTACACTTAATATACTTTCCATTTAATTGGTTAGATTACCACTTTGCCCCTTTCTCCTTTATTATGATTAATAAACTATCCTTGAGTTGGTCAAATTACCAAATTACCCTTCCTCCTTATCCTAATTACCAAATTAACCCTTTATTCAGTTAATCACCAATTCACCGTCCTTTATTCTCATTTACCAAACTACCCTTCCTCATTGTCAAAATTACCAAATTGCCCTTTGGTTGGTGAAATTACCAAATTACCCTTGCATATGATCATAATTACAAATTTGCCCTTCTCCGTTATTAAATTTACCAAATTACCCTTTTGTTATTTAAGTTACCGAATTGCCCTTCTTAATCATCATAATTACCAAACTACCCTACTCCATTATCCAAAATTACGAAAATACCCTCTAGTCAGTTAAATTACCAACTTGCCCCTCACATTTATCATATTTACCATTTTACCCTTCTCTACTATTAATTATCAAATTACCCTTTAGTTATTTAACTTATTATCTTACCCTTCTCAATAATTATTATTTCCAATTTACTCCTTCCCAATGTTCACCTTTACCCCTTTGATTTACACAATTACCGTTTTATCCCTTTACCTTCAAATTTACCATTTTACCCCCTTAACTCCCAAAATTACCATATCGCCCTTTTACTTATAACTTTTCCATTTATCCTTAATTATAAAATTGCTATATTACCTCCTTTAATTTCCAAATTACCATTCCGCCCTTAGATTGTAAAATTATCATTTCGTCCTTTAATCATAAAATTACTGGTTTGCCCTTTAATTATAAAATGACAATTTTACCCTTTTATTATAACATTACCAAATTGTCCTTTTATTACAATTTACCAAATTGCCATTCTTTTTAACAAGATTACCAAATTGCCCCTTTTATTTACAAAAATTACTCTTTCATCCTTTATTCAAAAAATTACAATTTTACCCCCTACTTCCAAAATTACTATTTCCTCCTTATTATTAACAAATTCACCATTTTACTCTTTACACACCCTTATTATTAAATTATTATTAATACTACATGAAGTATTAACCTTAAAGTCTCACCCGTGACTCTTATAATTAATGTAATGCTTATTATCACATGTATATATATATTAGGCCATACTCTTGTACAATATATATTAATAAAATCTCCTAATGCTAGCAAAGTATTAAACATGTATTAAATACCACCATAGCATATAACCACATGGATAATAATTAACATTTTTCCTAACCACCAAATTATTACCTTAAATATTATCCCCATACATTTCATCAATCTATCATGCTTCCTTTCAACAATAAACACAATAACCACATATGATATGCTAAGCAACATATATCAAGCATAATACACATTAATAATGCCTAATGTGATAACATGCGTTAACCCATGCATTTAAGCGGGATTTAACGGTTACCTTAATCTCGCAAAATTATCAAACCTTACCAAGCACCATTAGCAATTCAACACCTAAAAAATAATATCTACCATATACATGTTAGAAATAAAATCCAAGTATAAAACTTTATAAAATTTAATTAGTAAAACACTTAATATAAAACCCCATTATACCTTAAGAAAATTAGCCAAATAATTTTTTTACATAAAGGGGAGCTCACGCTGCATGAGCAGCGTGAGTTTCATGCAGAAAAGAGAGGGGGAAGGCTCGAAGAGGGTGAAGTGGAAAATAGGAAGGGTGGCTCAACTTAGGGACTTTAGGCTAGAAAAGGAGATAGTTGGGGGAGGTTCTAAGGCAAATGGATGGTGCAGAAGTGAAGAGGGGGTGTAAGAGGTGGTCGGGGACGAGTTGATGGTGGCTAATGGTGGCGGAGGCGGCGGCAGCAAGGCTGCAAAGGTGGCGGCCGAGAAGGGTCGAGATGGAGGAGTTGTGAAGGAAGGAAAAGAAGGAGGAAAAATGGAAGGGTTCAAGGGCTATTTTCGGCCAAAAAATGCATGGCAGTTGTAGAGGGGGTTGCAGGGAGAAGATTGGTGGTCTAGGTGGCGGCAGAGGTGGCCGGACGGCGGCGGAAGAGGCGGTTGCAGGTGGCTCGGTGGTAAGGGTGAAAACAGGGAGAAAAATGGAAGAAGGGGAGAAAGAGGCTGCGGGATGGATATTGGGGTGGTGCAGGGTGGTAGAAGAAGGGTGCAGGAGGTGGTTTAGGGGCTGGGTGCGGCGGTTGGAGCGGCGGAGGGCGGCGGCGCACGAAACGAAGGGGAGACGATGGAGGGGAGAAAAATGGAGGGAAAAGGGAGCTCGGGGAAGAAGGTTCGAAATAATGGGCAGGGGAAAGGTGGAGAAAAAGAAGAGGGAGGAGAGGGAGAGAGAGAGAAAGAGACAGGGTGGCAGGGTGGCGGTTGCAGGTGGTCGGCAGCAGCAGGCAGGTCGGCGGCTGTCGCCGCCTGGGAAGGAGAAGAAAAAAGAAGGGGGGCTGCGGGCGGTCGGTCGGGGAAAGAAGGGGAAAAAGCTGGTCGGTCGGCCCAGGGGGAAAAGAAAAAAAAGAAAGGGGAGCCGGCCGGTTCCAGCACGCGGGAGAGAGGGACAGCGTGCGAGGAAGGAAAGGAGGGCAGAAGCGGGCCGAAGGCCCAATCGGGCGGGGAAGGCTGGCCTGGCGAGGCAGCCCAAGGGAAAAGGAAAAAGGGAAAGAAAAAGGAAAGAAGAAAGAGAAGAAAAAAAAGGAAGAAGGGTAAAAAGGGAAATGGGAAAATGGGAGAAATAAAATAAATTAATTTGTAAAATCATAAATGTAATATTCTTGATAAATTATTTAATTAAATAATCTAATTCATTATAATCTAATATATTGATTTAAAAAGGGTAAGGTTAGTAAAATATTAGTGTGAAAAATAATTTAAATAAAAATAGCATGATAGAATAATGAAATATCTATTTTAATTTACTAAAAATTCCCGTCCAAATTTATATACTAAAGAAAAATCCAGAGATTAATTAAATTAAATAAATTTTAAAAGCTAATTTATTTCAAATGAAAGGTATTTATTAAAAGATAGGTTTTCGAAATTTTTGGGGAATTACATAGAATCAGGGAATAGTATAAGGATGAATGGACTTATATGTTGCTGAGGACAAGGAATTGTCCCTGCTCTATGTAGTAAACCGACCTAGTGTGGAACCTAGTGAGCAGCTTGAGGGGATGCGTGTGTCCTAAGGGTTTGTGAGCCGACCTTTGTTCTTTGGGTTGCTGCTCCTCAAGCCCAATAGTACTGGCTTGATAAATACTCATAACATTTTTTTCTTTAAAATTTTATCCCTTACATCTATCATTCCCCCGGGGCAAACATGATAAATTTTAGTGATTTGCCACTGGCCCTACATGCTCGATTGTTGTTTCCCTAGAGTAGATAAGATGATCTTCAAGAATTTGTTGACGAACTATAAACTTCAATGGTTGGTCGAAGATTTATATTACAAGTTTAAAAAAAATAACATACCATATTGGTCACTTACAGTCATAATAATACTAAAAGATCGTCAACCAATTGTAAGAGAAATGTTGTGATATGAAGCAAAATACTATTATCACTATCGGTAGATTATACTATATTGGAGGTTGTTTACAAATGTTGTTACATAAGAATATGGTCAGTGAACCATCCATACGCACCAATAGATGTTGTATACCCAAATCTCATCATCAAAGACCATTAGTGAGTAGTTAAAGAAAACAAAAATTTAATACCCCATTTTTAGACAGCGTAATTTTAAATTTATAATTATGTGTAATTATTATGGTGGTCATTGTGGAGTTGAGTGTATTATTATCATCATTATTATGTGCACTAATATAACAAAATAGATATAAATTTATTTTGGTTAAAATTTAATAGAGTTTGGGTTATGAAATTTAACCCTATCTTGGATCCCAATGTGTGTCTATTTTACTAAAAAAACCTAGTCCTACTAACCTAATATTTTTCCCTAGTTTGGTTTTCATACCTAGATCCATTAATCTAGATGTGATTTCATTCTTCTATATACTCCAACCTTTGTGTATTTTTTTTTCACACCATCCCCTGTGCACGCCTCTATAACTCGTGTTGTTGCATGTTTAACTAACTTTTGCTAACCCATCCCATCCTCAACCTTTTACACGCTAACATGCCTATGTAATACCCCCATCCTCCCTCATTTTTTTTCTTTGATCCACAAAAAACTAGAGTCTTATTATGTGCATCTCTCCCCCTCCTCTCAAGCTTCCTTTTGCAACAACACTAGCCTTCTCCTTTTGTTATCATTAAAACCTTCTGTGTTGAAGATCTACACCCCAATACAACCTCCCTTCTTACTACGGGAGTGATTCACGCTACTCCCTCCTCCTCTACATGAAACATCCATGCTAACCCTTCTTCTTGCATGAGTTTGTGTTGTTGCACACCTCTTGTTACACGAGAATGTGTCATAGCTCCACCTCTTTTGTGTGAGCCTTCAACTCATCTCACCCTTGGCTTGTGTGAGATTTCAATGCAACTTCCCTTACCCTGCATGAGTGAGTGACACTGCACCATTCGTATAGCGTGGAAAGCTCACACTGCTAAGCCCTTGCATTGTGAATTTCTCATATTGTTGAATCCTTACAACATTGTTGCCTTACGCAGTCTTCCTTTATCTTGGTTTTCTTCTATTACTTTTCTCGAGTTAGTTTTGGTTAATTTTTTTAATTTTTATGTTATCTTTGATGCTAACATAAGTGTCATTGGGTCTTGTTTACTTAGGTAATCCTTGAAGTGTCGTATAGAAGACAACTTTTGTGCTTCTATGTAGCTTGGGTTTAGGTAAATCCAATCACTTATAAGATAACAGAATTTGTATGTGAGTATGATACGCTATTTAGAAATAGAACCATCTTAGGGTGTTACTATATACTAGTGCTAATGTGTGGAAAGATGACACATTATCTTAAATGGTTAGCATGTGTGTTTGATTAATTATTAAACATGAGACGTATGTATGTGAAATATGTTACAAGGATTGGGTTTTGTTATGGTATGTGTCCATGTCAAGTCATTATGTTTCACCATACTAAGTGCTCCCTAATTATTGTTTCATGTTAGGGTTTACAGATACACAATGTTATACTATACATGCCTGATTAGGTTAAAATACGATAATTGGTATTTGCAAGCCCTAGGGTTATAATTGCTTCCTTCCATACACCATGATGATAATTTCCCTCTTTAATGCCATATCATACTATAAATATGTATGTATGTGTTGCATGGAATATATAACATGTTAGAAATGTGTTATTAGGGTTTGTAAATATAAGTTGCTAAATGCATGCATATGGAAAATATAGTCAATTACTTGAGCCTTAAAAACTACCTACACACTAAAATATTGTAAATTGTTATCTTTTAGCCTTTTCCTAAAAAAACTCATATTAATAATTTTTGGTACGAAATTTGGTAAATATGGTGTAATAAGGGTTGTAAAGGCATTTTGGTCATGTTTAACCTAATGCGCCTAATACTAATAATCGAACTTAAAATAGCCTTAATATATTTATAGGTTGATTGTAGTGTTAACTTGAATAATTAGAGATAAAGGGAAATGGATAATTATAGAAATGAGAATTGTTGTGCATGATGTGGTAGTTGTGATCAGCCCCATAAAATACTAATATTTAAAGTGGAATACCTCAAGATTTGAGAATGGTTTATTCTCTAGGATTAGTTACCCTAAAGACTATGTAGGAGTCCTCGCTTTAGATTTGGTTTCACAGATGTGCCTTAGTACCCCAGTAAGGCTAGAGGTAACCTACGAGACTCATAGGGAGTATCGATATTTAAGGATTAGACGACCTATGTTGGAGAGTATCATGCTACCATGAGTGCACTAGTGTAATCAGTGTACTTTATACTTTTTTAGGTTGTATGGTTGGGAGGGTATTGTGTTACTTTATGCACCAGTTTGACTGGTATACTTTATAAGTCTCTGGATTTGTCATCTTGTATCCCTTCTGAGTACTAAAAATGGTAATAATTAAGGCATATGGTTATTAGTAATGTATTTCATTATTAGTTTGGTAGTTGCCTCTACGCCTAAATATGATTGGCATATATTGATTTAATGGACTGGTTGTGAGGGTATTGTGTTGTCTTATGCTATAGTACGACCAAAGTAATTTATACGTATATGAATTAGCAATGTTCTTTTAGCCTTATTTTAGAATTAATTTTGTTGGTTGAGAGAGCCTTAGGGAGCTATTTTACTTGGTCATAGATTATGATATGGTTATTTATGTGTCTATGATAGATAAGTACGTTGGTTGTGGAACATGAGATTATGAGATTATATATGTATCTTATGTAAATCATATTCCTATTATCACATGAGTGTCATCTATTGTTATTCTTTTAGCATGTTTTTTTCCGATTATTGTGTGATAATGTAAAATGTGAGCATACTACCTCTTATGAATTATTGTGATTTACATAGTATGAAAAAATTGTATTGCTATTATATTTCTAAATGATTGTGCGTACCCTGGAGTGGTATGAGACACCTTATTATACCAAGGACCCAAGGATCCTTGGGAGGAGTTTATGTTCTTATCAGAGGCTTTTGAGTCTAAAAGTTAAGGTAAATTGACGTTTATACCTTAGAGTGTTATATTTTGTGGTATTCACTTTTTCCCTTGGACTCCTATGTCTCTTATTATATTTTGATTTCCGTTGTTGTATGGAGGATGTTTATATATAGCTTATATCTATATTATTACCCCTTTCTTTCCACTTTTTGGGTTAGGATCTAACATGTTTTAGTCTTAACACTTGACATAAGGAAGATGAGGTAACTAGACTTATGCTAAATGCAGTGGTAACACCCATTATTTTTTAATTAACACTTTCGTAAGATGAAAATTTTAAATAGTAAATTTAAGAGTATTACATAAAACTACACAAAATTCATCAGTTATTGCAAATTTTGCAAAATTTAAAATGGTACCAAAATAAAACTTATCAAGTAAGCTTCATTTTATTTTTCCCCCCCATATGTCTAAATCATGGGAAAGCTTTATGAATAACAGCCAGATGATACACTCATACATTATTATAAAAGAGATAAATTTCATAAGTTATTGCAGATCATTCATTTAACCATTATTTAGTGTAAGAAAAGATGGATATCAAGTGAGAAGTGAGGGTTAATTGGATGTTCTATCTTCTCTTAAATGAGATTATCGAGGATATCATGTTAGTGATAAT
This sequence comes from Tamarix chinensis, assembly GCA_030549775.1. Classification (NCBI taxonomy): domain Eukaryota; kingdom Viridiplantae; phylum Streptophyta; class Magnoliopsida; order Caryophyllales; family Tamaricaceae; genus Tamarix; species Tamarix chinensis. The sequence continues at coordinate 80,934,812 of CM060178.1, forward strand.
GCATATTCTTCACCTTCTCAATAAAAAAAACAAGGTAAATTTACTCAGTCGGTATTACTATTACTATATACACAGACACTGTAATCCCCTGAATTTTTAAAAACCTATATTTTAATAAATAAATTTTATTTTAGATAAATTAGCTTTTAAATATTTTTATTTTAATTATTTTATGGATTTTTGAGCTTATAAAATTTATTATAAATATTTAATAAGTTAAAATAAATATTTTGTTATTTTATTATACTCTTATTATTTAAATAAAATTTTAAACCCTTATTTTACAAAAACTATCCTTTTTAACCCTTATATTTTAATTATCTTAAATTAAAATATTAAATAAATTTATTACCCAAAATTATTTTATTTTATTATTTTATCAATTAAATTATTTTATCCCATTTTCCTTTTCTTTTTTCTTCCCCTTTTTCTTCTTTTTCCCTTTTCTTTCTCCTTCCTTTTCCTTCTTTGGGTCGCTGGCTGGCTGGCCTGCCTCTCCCTCACCTCTCTTGCGTTGGGCCGCTGGCCCATTCTTCCTCCTCCCTTTGCGTTTCCCGTGTCGCCCAGTCGCCCTTCTTTCTTTCCTTTCTTCCCCGATCGGGTCAGCCCACCCCTTCTTTCCTTCGGCCGGTCTACTCGGGCCCAACACCCCTCCCCTGACTCTTTCTTCTTCCCTTCTTCTTCTTCCTCTTTCCTCGGCGATAATCCCAGCCATCCTCCACCATTTTCACCACCCAACCTACAACTCCCTCTCACTCGTTGACCTTCCCTATCTCCCTCCCCCTCCTTCTCGTCGTTTTCCTGCCATACTGGTCCCACCATCCCTATCTCCATCTCCCTCTCCCTGTCGTCGCCATCCCTTCTCCCTCTCCCTGCAGCTCCCATTTCCCTACCACCTACCGCCATCCCTGGGCTCCCTATCCCATCCTCTCTCTCCTTATTCTTTTTCTTCTTCTCTTCTCGTTCCATTCGGGCATTTTTTTTAGCCTTATACATTGCCCGAGCCCCTTCTTTTCTCCCTTTCTTCTCCTCCCCACTCTCTCTCTATTTTTGTTTCGCCGCCGCCGCTTCGCCACCTCAACCACCTCTTGCACCACCTCCTGCTACCCTCTACCTCACCCTCGACCGATCACAGCCCCCATCAAGACACCCCGCAGCCCCCATTCTTCCTCCTCTCCTCTTTTTCTCTTCTCTCCCTCCCTTCTCGGCAACCACCCTGCACCGCCGTATTCTCTCACTGTCCCACCGTTTCTACCGCCAACTCAGCCACCACATTACTCCATGCAACCCTCTCTACCACCCCCATCCTCCTTTGGTTGAAACTCTCCCCCAAAAGCCTTCATTTTCCCTCCCCATTTTCCTTCCTCACTAGCCTCCATCTCGACCTCCCTCCTCGGCCGCCACCTTCACAGCCTCGCTGCCGCCGTCTCTGCCACCCTTAGCCACCTTTAACCCATCCTCGACAACCACCTACACCCCCTCTACACTTCTGCACCATTCCCTTGCCCCAAATCCTTCCCCATCATGTCTTTTTCTTAGCCCCAAACCTCTAACCCGAAAATGCCCATTCTTCCCTCTTTTCACCACCTTCGAGCCCCTCCTCCCCAATTCTTTGCATGCAACTCATGCTGCATGAGCAGCATGAGTCTCGGCATTTCTTGATTTAGTTGTTTAATGATTTTTAAGGTATAATAATATTTTAGTTTAATTATTTGATTAATTAAGTGTTATAAAGCCTTATAATTTGGTTTTTATCTTTTCTAATGTAATAAGCCTTAATATTATTTTTAGGTATTGATTTTGATAATCAAAGTTTGGACCTTTAACCGGGATACCGTTAAGGTTCATTTTTTGGGTGAATAGAGGTAATCGTTAAATCCCACTTAAACGCATGGATTAATGTGTGTAGCACATTAGAATTTTTAATATATTATTATGCTTAGTTTGTGTTGTTTGATATGATATATGTGGTTCTTGTGTTGATTGATGAAAAGGAAGCATGATAGATCATTGCTATGTATGGAAATATTATTTAGGATAAGAGTTTGGTTGTTAATGAAAATGTTAAGTATTAACCATGTTATATTATGCTATTGTGATTCTTAATGCATGATTAATATTTTGGAAGCCTTAGGGGATTTTAGTAAGGTATCTTGTACAAGAATATGGCCTAATATATATATGGGTGCTAATAATATTATATTAAATATAAGAGTGTTAGATGAGGAGTTAATATTAATATTTTATGTAGTAATAATAATAATTTAATATAAGTCGTGTACTAAGGGTAAAAAGGTAATTCTCAATTAAAAAGGGTATTATGGTAATTTTGGAGGTAAGGGTAAAATAGTAAATTTGTTAATAAAAGGATAAAATGGTAATTTTGGAAGTAAGGGGGTAAAATTGTAATTTCGAAATTAAAGGGGCAAAATGGTAATTTTGTGATTAAATGGTAAATTGGTAATTTTGTAAGAAGGGGGCAATTTGGTGATTTATAATAAAAGGGCAAATTGGTAATTTTGTAATAAAAAGGGGCAGCTTGGTAATTTTATAATAAAAGGGAAATTTGGTAATTTTGTAATAAAATGGCAAATTGGTAATTTTATAACAAAAGGGTAAAATGGTAAATATGATAAATGTGAGGGGTAATTTGGTAATTTAACCGACTGGAGGGTACTTTCGTAATTTTGATAATGGAGTAGGGTAGTTTGGTAATTATGACAATTAAGAAGGGCAATTTGGTAACTTAGATAAGTAAAGGGTAATTTGGTAAATTTAATAACGGAGAAGGGTAAAATTGTAATTATGATAATATAAAAGGGTAATTTGGTAATTTAACCAACCAGGGGTATTTTGGTAAAATTGATAATGGAGAAGGGTAGTTTGGTAACTATGATCATATAAAAGGGTGATTTAGTAATTTAATCAACCAGGGGTAATTTGGTAATTTTGATAATAGAGAAGGGTAGTTGGTAATTGATAATAGAGGACGGTAATTTGATAATTAACTAAATAAAGGGTTAATTTGATAATTAGGATAATGAGGAAGGGTAATTTGGTAATTTGACCAACTCAAGGATAATTTATTAATTATAATAAAGGAGAAAGGGCAAAGTGGTAATCTAACCAACTAAATGGGAAGTATATTAAGTGTAATAATTATGAAGGGGGAATTAGTGACCTAATAAGTATGAGCATTAACTTAGTAACCTAAATCGAGTAAGGGGTAACTTGGTAATTTTGTATCAAAGAGGGTAATATGGTAATTTATCAAATAAGGAAGGGATGACTTAGTGATTGTATTAGTAAGGGGTAAAGAGTAGTTTGTATCTAATATATCGTTGTGATTGTCGAATTCGTAATATGACTCTAATAATGTTGATTAACGGGGTAGGAGTATTTGATGATTAGTAAGTATCACGAGAGCGAATTCTAATTCGAAATTAGATGAGTTAGGATGACTTTAATGATTCCTCTGTGTTACCTTGGACAACCATTTGAATAAGAAATTTCTGATGATATTTGAACGATTAAAAGTAGATAATTATCTGATTGTTGTGCTTTTGTTATCACCATTAATTAAGACACTAATACTTAAAGTGAAAGACCTCGAGATCGGGAATGGTGGCTCTTTAGGGGTTGCTACCCTAAAGACGTGGTTTAGCCCACGATTATTTGGTATTTGCTAGAGTGCCCCTATATCTACTCTATCTAGCTCTACGGACCTAGTTAGGGGGTATGCATATTTAAGGATTAGGTGTCATTGTCAGTAGGGTACTAAGTTAGCTTAATACACCAGTACGACTAGGGTACCTTTGTGTCCCTGGGTTGATAGTTGAAGGGTACTAAGTAGCTTTTATGCACCAGTGCGACCGGTGTACCTTTGTGTCCCGGGATCTTGATCTCTCTATCGAGGAAAATAAACGGAATTATTGTGTTGATTAAAAAGGAAAAACACTAATTGTTAAAGTGAAAGATTAATTAGCCAGGCCCAGTTGAATTATGTTTACAAGTACCGATCCACCGGATATAATAGTGGCACATGATGTTTTTCCCTAGATGATGTTCATGAGTATCAATCCACCAGATATAATGGTGGCCCAGGATGTTTTTACCCCTGGATGATATATATATATATATATATATATATATATATATATATATATATATATATATATATATATATTTGTATTCTGATCCACCGGCTAGAATAGTAGGGGTCCCGAGCTCAATAAAATTTATTTTGGATGTGAATAACTTATGGAAAAATACTAGTCAGTGAGATGATTGATTAATGATGGACTAATGGCCTTAAGGCCCGAAAAGTATCGATTATTCATTATGGCCTATTAATATTTGGTTGACTTGTTAAGTATGCGAATGTACGAAAGTGAATGTTACGTATACGCTATTAATATCTGATTGAATTGTTGGATGTGTAAATAAATGGATCTGAATATCATGTTTATACCTATAGTTATGTACGAATGTAGTAGTATTTCATGTGTTACATTACGTGCCTATTTTAAAGTGTGTTTTTAAAGGGTTACTCAGTACCGTAGTACTGAAGGGTTCCCTTCGTGGAGCCCCTGCCTATTCAATGGGCAGTGTCCCTTGTAGGTCGTGTTCGGTGCTATTTAAGTGGGCCTTGGGAAAGAACGTAAGGAACTATCCAGAACTACTAGGGTTTTAATTTGTCTCTTTTAAATTCAATGTATTTGTTATTTTGTAACCACCGTTGTTGGATTTTACTCTCGTAAATTGTTTACTACGCTACTCTGTTTTTTAAATGTTTAAGTTTCTCGTAAAATTGTATTTTACTATTTTAGCCTTAGCACTTGGTATTGGAACGGTATGAGTGAACCGGTCTGGTACTAAGTGTGTCGGTAATATCCTCATAATTCACGGTTTTATTATTTCGCTTCCTCTATTTTTTTAATTAAACGAAATTTTTCAGTATTGAATTTTGGGGGTGTTACACACACTCCCCTTCACATTTGCTCCCCTCTTCTTCACTATTTGTAAATACCATTATTCTCTAGTGTTTGCAATTATCTTTTCTAGTTTTTGTTTGTTCTCACTTTTTATCTTCAAACTTCTTTTATTCCTTATTTTTATGTTTTTGTTATCTATTATGATATTTTTCCACACGACTATCACCTTCATCTATAGATATCATTAAGACTCCTCCTATAGTTGCTATTAAAGGAGGCATACAACATTATGAGCTATTAAATAGGAATCGCACTTGTGGAGTTCACTTTGTTACCGCTTCAACCATCAATCCTTGTAACCATCATGGTAAATACCCTACTTTATCGAGGGACCTTTTCTTAAAAACTCATATTGATTCTAAATCCTCCTCTATTTTTAAATCTTCATACAAATCTACAACTTTTTTTTTGTTCCCTTATACTTTATTCATCATCGATAATCCTATCGGCCATGAACCCCTCAAACTTTTGCCCCCTTCTAACTCTTATTTTCCCCTTATTATGGCCAAAACCTCCTCACTTAACTTAAGCATTCCCTTTCCTAGTAAAGTATTTTTGTGTAACTTTATCATGTTTTGCACAAATTATTACATTCCCTCTTCCCATACTCTAATTGCACCATCCTTGTTGGATAGGGTTAATAATCCGCCAGACAGGTTCATTTCTCTTTATGCCGAAGATTTGTACACTGGCATCCATTTTCCTTTACATCTTTTTGTAAGGCGATTCCTCTAAACGTGTCACCTCAACCCAACATAGTTCTTTCCTAATGCCTAGAGAATGATAACATGTTTTTTTAGGTGCAATTTATTGGAGGTTGCACCTAAAATGGACCTTTTCATGCATTTTTTTAAAATTCTTAAGTCACCCTTCAACTCTAGGATTTTACTCCATTCAAATAAATGGGAGAATAAATTCATTAAGGAGCCTTACTCCTTTTTGAAAAACAGAAGTCTCGTTATTTCTTTATTTTGAGTAATTTTGAATGGAACTTACCAAAGCGGGGAAGCTTAAACCTAAGGTATGACAGTGTTTTCCCTTCACTTTAGAGTTAGAAACATTTGTAGATAAAATTTATAATTTTTTATGAGAAGGGAACATCGTTAATAAAAACAATGTCACAAACGATCATATCATTCTAAAGAAAATAGGCTTGATCTTTGAAGTTGGTAAGGAAAATATTTTCTCCCCATTAGTTTAACTTCTTAATTGTTCTATCATGTCCATCATCTCACAAGGTTGTGTCTTTTTTTTTTATAGAGAACAATGGTTGGAAAGATCAACAACAAACGATCATTTCCAGCTTAGTGAAGGGTGTAAGGAAGCCCATCGCCCATCAAGCATCCTCCTACTAGATCAATTATCATTGAAGGATCCAAATAAAAAGTAGGTATTCCTACCACACACCATGAATTCCATCTTTTAAAATTCATGATATTTCTTTTAAGATCCTTTCTCCCTTGTTATATGTTTAAGAGAGTGAGGGGGAGACTAAGCTTAATCTTGTAAAGTTAAAGAAAAAAGGCAGGCTGAATAAGGTTAGGATGTTATTAAATTTATCAATGTTAATTATCATGTCATTGGCTATCCTTTATTTATCCTTTTTTATTTATATATTCTTCAAGAAGGAGCCCTTTGATGGTCATTCCAAAAGTCACAGTATCTAGGAAGATTCCCAAATCCACACTTAGGCTAATCCAAACTTTATCTATCCTTTTCGCATTAGCTTGAAACCATTAGCCCCTATCTTAATAAAAGAGCACTCCTATTTCTCTCATTAATTACCTTTAGAAAAAAAAATGGAAAAGGGTTACTAAATCATTTTTTGAGATAACATGTAAAGCAACCCAATCTAGTTCGAAATAAAGAGAAGATTGTTCTTGATATGGAGAACATCAACGTAGAGAAAGTAACAAAACAGGTTGAGGTTCTACTAGAAGCTAGCACCATACCTTCTCATTAGGCTAAAAAAAGCAGGAGTACCCAACCATCAAATAGTAGCAATTCTCCCCCAATTGCTGACATATTGAAAGGTCCTAACAATTGGGTTTCTAAATTAAATACTCTCCCTCGAAGAAAATATGTTCCTTAAGAGAGTACTAAAGTCTTGTTGGAAGACGGTGAATCTACCTTATCCATTCCTAATTACTATTCATTCTTCAACTATCATCAAATAATTTTGCTAGTCTCGAGTTAACTTAAGCTATGTTCTTCACAAAAACAAAAAGATTGTCGAAGGTCTAATGACAACCACTTTGCTGAGGGCTAACATGAACTTAGGTTTTCAGAAGCGTATTAGATTATTATTTAACATTTAAGTAGTTACATCAATGATTCATTTTTGTTAAACTTATAATTGTCATCCATAATGATTGTTTATGAGAAGATAAAATTTTGACTGCTTGTCTTAAAGCGTTAGACACTTCCAATGGATAGAGAGTGAATATGAAGATCTTAAAAAAGCCTATTCAACTTAGATAGCTAAAAAGGAATCCCTTCAAGGCAACATTTATAAATTGGAAACTAAAAAGAGCTAACTAAAATCTTTTGTCCTTGATGTAGAGTTTTTCCAAGATCAAGTCTCCAACTTTGAAGATCATTTAGAAAGGGTGAAACAAGCATAAAAGGTTGAAATGGAGCTACTGAACGAAAATAATATCTGCTTAGAGGATAATCTCCGCAAAGAGATCATCATAATCTATAAATTAATTGCCGAGAAAAAGATATAGGTTGTGGATTCCAATAAGGCCTGGTAGCTTACCAATGGATTGATAGTTACTTAGTAAGAGAACAAACTTCTCCACACTAAAGTAGTTGAACTCCATGCTAAGATTGATTAATTATGTAAAGAAATCTTAGATAAAGATTTGGTGAATAGCAAAGAACTAAAGAGTCTTCAGGAACAACTATCTGACGCCAAACAAACAATTGAGGCACGAAAAAATGGCATGGACAAATCATATAAACAAAGAAATTACCAACACTAAGCTAATACGTGTTATTGAAGTTGTGGACAAGTATTTAGCAAGTGATGAATTTGCCTATTATGAGAAACAAATTCAATCATAATGGTGCCTCTATTGCATATGCTTAGTTTAAAGTCTTGGTTGAGCATGATCAATTGTATAAAGTTGATGGACAATTGTATAAGGGTGAAGACTCATAAAGTATTCCCATTCCTAAAGGGTTCAAAGAGACAAACAACAACAATGGAGATGAAGAAACTTCTTAGGGGCCTAATGAATTTTTTTAATATATAAGATTTGTATAAATCCTCCATATATATGGCATGATATTTTTCCTTTCTTCTCATCTGGACCTGTACTAATGTCGAGTAGACGTAATATACTGCCTTAGGAAGACTAAAACCATAATATAAGCATACCAAGACCAAAGTACTTATGATAGGAAATCCATCTTCATGAAATATTTGTGATAAAAAAGAAATATGAAGATCCCTATGGCACAAACTTTGAATTTTTATTATACTTTGGTGGTGCCAAACTAAATTAGGGCCTGATCCAATTATCATTGGTTGATTAGACCAAATAGACCAATCAAACCCGTTAATATGAGCTTAGTGGCCTCAACATCTCGGTTAAGGAAAGCACCATAGGAGCCTTAGCTTAGCTAAGCTAAAAAGTCACTGGGTGTTCCTAAAAACTCAGTGGACTTGGTACCTCGATGAATGACACACCTTAAGAGCCTAGGCTTAGTGAGTAAAAGAGAACCTTTCTATTTCATCTTCACTAGGTGTGCCCTTTGGGCTTAGAAAATAAAAGCAAGTCTATCTTTCAAGTTGCCAAGTGTGCCCATCTTCAATTTTAGCCTCTTTGAGGACTTATGCATTAAGCCTTTGGCTTAGTGTAATTTACCAAATGTTCCCACCTTCATTGTCCAATGGCCTCTAGGAGGCCTTACATGTTGAGCCTCGAGATTCAATGAGTGAAAATATTTTGGTGTACTTTCATATTATTAAGTATGCCCATCTTAATGCTCGACAACCTCAGTGAGGACTTATAGATAAAAAATCTATCAACGACTTCTTTTATGATAGGGATTACATCCTTTGATTTTACCAATGGCCTTTTGTTAGATGATTTATGTGTTTGAAGTGTATGGGCACATTGTTCAACATACGTATTTAATATGGAAAACATTGCCATTACCAAAAAAATGAGGGGAAAAAATTATTCCTTTAATAACAGTGTTAACAAAAAGGAAATGAACAAAGTATGTGGATGTAAATGTAACAATGTTATCCTTTAAAAAAATTATAGCAGTTTTACAAAATATATTTCCTTCGTAAGTGTTTTGCATTCCAATCACTAACTAAGTATCTTTCATCCTTATCAACCAATATAAAGGTCATCAGCCATACTTGCTCCTGAATTTTATATGGGCCTTCCACTTAGATGTCAGCTTACCCCAATGGTTATTACCTTGAAATTTAGCCTTTTGTAATGTCTAATCTCATGCTTTTAGACTTGTGGGATTAACTCTATCATTGTAGTATTTAACTACTTGATGTCAGTAATTTATGAGTTGTATTTAGATTATGTCTCTACGCCCCTCTAACTAGTCATTTTCTATCTTTAAGGCTTCTTCATTTTCTTTAGGATCGTACTGATTAATCCTATATGATCTAGTATTGTTCTATATTAGAATAACTGCCTCAGCTGCAAAAACTAGGATGAAAGGAGTTTCTTTTATTAGATTCTTTATTGTCATTATAGGAAGCTTGTCCACCTAGCTTTGTTTCGTTCCATTTAGTCGGCGTCTCAATGCTCATAATATTTCCTTATTCTCACACTCGGCCTGGCCATACACTAAAATAGCCCCAATGAGGACTCTACTTCTTTGGAACAAATGTTCTTAAACAAAATGCAACTTGCTAGTGGATGATTTACAAAATAAAATGAATATTTAATGCCCTAGTTTTCGCACAACTATTTATATTTATGGTTATCAAATTTTTGGCTATTTTTTGTAATAATTGCTTGTGGTATTCCAAACCTTCATAAATAATTTAGTTCTGTTTATATAATATATATCTTGTTAATGCCTACCTTTCCTTCTCTTACCGACATATTATATTTTTCTAGAAAAACTCCATCATTGTTTTGGGTGATTTAAGTTAAAACTTCTAGCTTTACCCACTTCATGAAACAATCAATAACAAAGACGGCTTTTTTTTGACCCATACCTACACTTAGTATGTTAGTTTATGAAACATTACAGAGATATATTGGCATAATTTTTTTTTGTTTTTGAGTATCCATATTACCATCACTAAATAGCCCAAAAATGTCAACACCCTAAATAATAAATGGCCACGGACTTACAATAGGTTGTAGCTTAGAAGTGGGACAATTTGTGCTAGGGAAAATTTTTGACACCCTTGATATCACTACACAACTGAATTAGCATCCTAATACAATGTCTTCCATTAATATCCTTGGTGTAGAGCTTTAGCTGAGAGCGATCTAGCAGCCTAATACGAACCACATATGCTGCATGGACATCCTCCAAAATTCTTTTTCCTTTTACTTAAGGTAAGAATTCAATTTCCTACATGGTTTGTGACTGTCTATATAGTTATCCATTGACAACAAAATATTTCACAACACTTCTTCTTAGTTTAAATGCTTTATTTTTACTCATCAGCATGATCCCCTCTTCTAGGTAATCTATAAGCTATTTTATCCACTCATATGGCGTTGATATTTCTACATTCTCAAATTTTTCTTCATGGGCACTTCTTATATCATTTAACCTTATTTTTTGTGCATTCTATTTCAACTATCTTAGCCAATGAAGAATAACTAGCCAAGGCTAATTTGGCTATTCTATCAACTATTGGATTAGCAATTCATGGTATTTGAATGATTTCAAAAGAAGAAAAGTGTTTTATTATTTCAATCAACTTTCCCAAATACTTCCCCATGTCAAGCTCTCTAACCTCGTAATGCTCATTGTATTCTTCAATGACCAATGTTGAGTCACTATGAAGCTTAACCTTTTTTATCCTCAGATCACGTGCTATTCTAAGATCAGGTAGAGCAACTTCATATTCTGCTTCATTATTTATGGCAACAAAGCCAAATGTTAGTGCATATTGGATAGCTATGATGTTTTAGATTGATCAACACTACACCGACCCTAGAGCCTAGACTGTTGGATGCTCCATCGACGTATATCACCCATTCTCCTTGCTCCCCTAACTTTAATGACAGAAGATGTTGACTCTTATATGAACATTTGACTTTGAAATCAACCAGGGCTTGCCCTTTAATTATAGGTCTAGGCTTATACTAGATATCATATCTGCTTAACTCAACAACCCACACCATCATTCTCCCTAAATTCTTTGGTTTATGCAATATGGTTTTTAGAGGAATAATAGTTAAAAATATAATATAATGAGTATCAAAATAAGACTTCAACTTCCCAGAAGCAATCGGCAAAGAATTTGCTATTTTCTCTAGGTTGGAGTATTAGCTTTATGTGTTTGTATGCACCTTACTAGTTTAATATATGGGTCTTTGTGTTCTTATCTCATTATCTTCCCTTAATATAATAGAGGAGATTGCAAATGTTGATTTAGTGAGATATAAGAACATTTATTCCTCTTCTAATGGAATGGTTAGGGTTGAAATTCTTGATAAGTGAGCCTTCAAACCATTTAATGCCATTTAATAATCCTTTATCCATTGAAAAATATCTCTTGATCATGAAAGCTTAAGAAAAGGCAAGCTCTTATTAGCTCCTCTAAATAAGAATCTATGCAAAGGAACCAATTTTCCTATCATCTACTAGATATCTTTTGTTCTCGACGGAGACTGATTATTTAAGATAGCGGCAACTTTCTTAGGATTACATCAATACCCTTTTGTGACTCCATGAAACCTAGGAATTTAACTACATTAACTCCAAATACACACTTAGTATGGTTTAATTTCATTTAGTATCTCCTCAGGGTCTCAAAAATAGAATTGAGCTCTCCTATGTGGGTTTCTCTTTTATGGCTTTTCACTATCATGTCATCCACATAAGCCTTTATTTGCTTTCCAATATGTCACTAAAAAATTATATTTATCAACCTCCAAAAGGCATCCCTTGAATTCTTCAGTCCAAATGGTATAACTTTATAACAATATAAGTGTTCATATATTATAAAAATGGTTTTCTCTTGTTCTGCATCAGCAAGTTTGATTTGATAGTAACTAGAAAAAATATCCATAAAACTAAACCTTTTATGTCCAATAGTCAAATCAATCATTTGGTTAATACAAGGGAGTGGGTACCCATCCTTTGGACATGCTTTTTTTAAATCATTAAAGGCAATTCACATTCTCCATATCCCATTGGACTTCTTTACCATGACTAGATTAGATATCAAGTCGATGCATTTTAGTTCCTAAATGAAGTCTGAAGAAAGTAACTTCTCTACTTCCTCTATTATTGCTCTATGTTTTTTTCTAATCCAACAACTTTCTTTTGTTACTTCACTAGCTTAAATCCTTCATTTATGTCTAGGTGTAGGTGATTCTCAATGATTTTAGGGGGTTTTCCTCTAAACTTGATACTTTACAAGCAAAGATATGTTTGTTATTTTGTGAGAAAAGCTTATAACTCTTCCTTAGTAACTTCACTAATTTCTTTGGCTATAATTAATTTATGATATGCATCTCCTAGTTGCACTTATTCGGCCTTTATAGTCGAGTGTATACCTTCTCTAGGTATATTTATGTCTTCTAATGCCAAACTTTCCTATAACTACTTAGTGTTTGACTTCCTAGTGGTGTCATTTACTTAAATAGCATAACATTGTCTAGCCACTCCCTGATCACCCTGAACCTCCCCTATCATTTGTTAATCGAGAATCTCAGCATCAATCTAGCTATAAAGATGCTTGTTTGGAGCCTATCAAGGGTTGGCCGACTTAATATTATGTTATAAACTGACGAGAAAGTGAATATAACAAAATTTTCTTGTACACTTTTTAGTGCTCTTAGTTGGTTAATTTTCATAGTAAGATCCACATCTAGATTTTATGACATTGCCCGTGAATCCCACTAAGGATGCCTTTTCATCTATCAAGCATTTCTTTAGTAGCTCTAGCTGTGTATAAGCTTCTTCAAATAAAATATCCAGCGAACTGCCTTTGTCCATAATAACTCATTTCACTGCACAATTAGTAACTTGCACTTTAATTAATAAGGGATTGCCATTATTTTCATCCCTACTTGCTTCCTCATTCCTTGCTATAAAGCTAACTTCCCAATTGTTTATCCTTGACCTCTTGGTTGTCTTATGGAAGTTGGCCTCTCTTACATATGCTTTCCAAACTGTATTGCTTACCCTAGCTAAGGAATCTCCTCCCGCAATAGTGTATATTATTTTCTAGGGTCCCTTAGCTTGAGACGGTTGGGATAATTAATGGGTCGTTCCCATCTCTTGTCTTGCCATGGGCATTTGCACATAGTATTTCAAATGAACTTTACAAACTAGATCTTCCACTAAATATTTTATGGTTTTACACTCCTCAGTATTATGCTCGTACTCTTCTTGACATGCATAACATTTGTTAAGGTTGTTATGCTTCATGTCCGCGTGTATTGGAAATGGTCTTGGAAACATTTGCCGACCGTTCTCAACATTATATATGTGCTTCGGACTAGTCACAAGAGGTGTATATTTATCAAATCTCACTATTGGTGGTTGTTGTGTATTTGGATGTGTTACCATCCTTAATGTCATATGGCTTTCCTCTTACTTATATATCCCCATCTCTAACTTGTACGTTAGCAGTTGAGGAAGTGTCTACTTTTCTACCTGCCGACCACATCGCCTTGGTCATTTTATTGGCATTTATCCTTTCTTGTGCACCTTTTATTAAGGAGGTGTGAGACTTGTTTTTGGCTAGGTATAGATTATCTACTAGATATTTGTTTGCTAATCCTTTGAGAAGAGAAAATATGGCGATGTCGCTGTCCAACTCGCTTATATATCGGACTTCTTGTCAAATCTAATAAAAAAAATACTGAATGGAGTCTGCTGGCCTCTGGGAGAATCCCATCAAGGAGGACGGTTCTTTCTTAGATCACTGACATATGCTAAATATTTCTACAAACCTCATCGTGAATTGAGAAAATGAGCTTATCAATTCGGCCTTGAGTTTGCCAAACTACCTTAATGCCGATCCTTTTAAAGTTCCCGAAAATGCCTTATGTAAGTTTTCTTCCCATGCTCCAGCTAATAATTTGTATTCCTAAACACATTTAAGTGGGCTTCTGGATTTGAAAAACCATTAAAGTATTCAAAAGTTGAAATTCTTATTCTCTGTGTTGGCGCTTAAGATATGTCCCTAGTGGAGGGTGTTTTCCAATTGCAATCATTTGCATCATTCTTTTGCTTCCCTTTATCCTCTCAAGCTTCTTGCACTTCTGGGTTTATTAACATACTAATAGAATCATCTTTGTCTCTAATGATCTGATGACTATCATCTCTATTTTTGATAGAATCTCTAGACATCTGTTGGACATCACATGGAAATTATTCTTCATTACCCCCATTGTTTTGACAAGCATCATTCTCTCTTATTCTACTTGAACGTCTTTCTCTTCTGTTTTACCTGGGAGCCTCAAAGATAGTCATTGTCTATCCTTTCTAATTCTCTTTTTTCATGTATCTTCCATTGATTTGGCTTCCTCGTTGACGACAACACTACACATTCTAATTTTTTGATCTCTTTCTCAAAGTTTTAAGGGTTGGTCTAAAGCTTTTACCAGAGTCCCTTGTGGGGTGGGTTGTTGGGGCCTTTCATGATGATGATGAAGGTGTTGATCTAGAAGGTTTAGGAACCGACTATGGATATGTGCTAACGGAGCTAACATGTTCGAGACCATTTCTTGAATGGATGCTCGGGGTCTATTGTTTATAACTTGAAGGTGAGAGGTAGTTATTAGATTATTCGCTCTTAGAGGGTTACTAGTACTAATATCAAGTATGTCCAAAGGTCGGACATGAGACACAACTTTTTACTCAAATCCCCATAGAGGATGCCTGTTGTTGTTGGTGTTTTATGAACTAAGAATAAATCTCAAGTAATTAAAGAGTGTCGAAGGAAAATCTTAGAGGAGAGAGGATAGAGCAAAAATAAGAAGTTGTATTAATGATTTAATCTCCCTAAAATAAGTACAATACTCAACATTTATAGAGATAGAACTGGGGAAGAGTAGAAGGGTGCAATGAATGTTATGTGGTTAAGGATAGGGAACTGCCCCTGCTTTGCACAATAAACTAACTTGCGTGGAATTCGGAGAGCAATTTGAAGGAATGAGTGTGCCGAGGTTTTGTAGGTTGACCTTTGTTCTTTGGGCTACCACCCTTTAAGCCTAATAGTATTGATTTGATAAATACACATATCAAATACCATAAACATTGTTAGTGTTAACCAATTTTTATTATAACCGTTACATTTTTCAAATGTCTTGAATGAAATATAAATATGTCGATTGATATGCATTGTGTTGACTGTTTTGCCCCATTGGTAAACTTATTATTGTTTTTAAAAAAAAAATATGTTGTCTAATTGTCAAATGTAATGGTTGTTTTTTGAAAATCAATTGATTACTTGTTAATGTATTAACTGTTCATAGACTTTTTTTTAAAGGATCAATATTATAATATTACAAAATTGAACAAAAAATGTAAAATATTTCAATAAATATTCAAATGATTTGAATTATATCAATTTAGCTTAGAAAAATATGTGACATTACCATTTTTATTAACTTAGTAATTTAAATCTAAAAATATTAGTAAGATGATAATAAAGTAAAACAATAAATTGAAAACATGTTGCATTTAAAAGAATTTTTTTTGAAACATAGGCCAAATCTTATGGTGTGCGTGTGATAAATCAAAAAAGAAGAATAAAAGATATAGAAAGGGTGTGTGTTAACAATTCATATACTCTGATATCGTTTGTATGGTGTAGCATCATACGAATGATACCACTTCAGCAATTTTAAGAAGAAGAAAAAGAATGGAAGCAAAAACTTGTACGCCATATCATCTTCTTCACCAGGTATATCTTCTTTTCTTCTTCTTTCTCCCAAATTTAGAGCTGGAATCATTTTAAAATATATAAGTTTTAAATCTATAATCAAATTTAGATTTGGAATCAATTTTAGCTTAAACCCATGAAATCAATTTCAAAATAAATAGATTTCAAATTTGGAATCAATTTCAAATATAGAATAAATTTTGAGCTTAAATTGATGAGAAAATATCAATTTTGTTCATCATTATGATTTAATAATGTCTTATCGATTTTATACTAATCTTTTACCATACTTAAACCAATATTTCACTGACGTTGAATTGATATTTTACCGAAGTTGAGCTAATCTTCAACCGCATATGTGAGAGTATTTCATCACAGTTTCACATATCTTTAGCCATAATTTTTGGTAATTATTCTATAATTGATATTTTCAAAATTATTTCACCATAGACAGACACATATATATTACCCAAGTTAAACTCATATTTCACCATTATTTCCTTGCAACTTGTTAAAATTGATGAAATTAAAATTCTCCAATGCTACTCTTTTTTTCCTCTTAAGATTATGTTTATTACAAGTGGTTTCTTTATACTATAATTATTATTCAAGAATCTAACTTACTACCATTCATCATCCACCACCTTTGTTTGTTCATCTTTTATTACTAATAAACTGATATTATATTACTAATATATTAATCTTTTACTACTAATATACTACTTATAAAATATTTGTACATAAATTGATCTTTTATCATAAATTAACATTGCTCTTTCACCAATGTTGAATTTATTTTTCACCATAAAATCATTATAGACTGACATTTTCTTCTTCTTCTTTTTCATAATTTAGAATTTTCACACCTATCATAGCATTGATTTAGACTTTGATTGATTTTTCACTAGCGTTAAACTTGCAACTCAACATTATTATTCTTGTATTTTTTTTATCAATGTAATTTAATAATGTCTCATTGGCTTTATACCAATATTTTACCATACTTAAATTAATATTTCACCAATATTGAACTGATACTTTACTAATGTTTAGTTGATTTTTTATCAAAGACGTAAGTATATTTCACTACTGCTTTACATATCTTTCACTATATCTGTGTTGAAAAATTTAAGCACAATTGAAATACATTTTTTTTAACTATTCTTATACTATAATTGATCTTTTGAAAATTATTTCATGTATCTCTCTACATTATAACTAATTTAAATGTATTTTTTATTTATTTATAGAATTCGATCTTTTAATATAACTCTTTATACCATTCACTATTATCTATCTGAAATTATAATAAAGTTCAACACATCTTTTACCATTATCTCTGTAAAATTTTTCAATATTAATCTAATTAAATTTCACTATATGTGTATATATCTTTCACTACACACACATATTTTACTAAAATTTTACATATATTATCAAATATTAACAGAATAAATTACATTAATGCAAAATTACAGAATCAGTACAATCCATTAATAAATTTAATTTAAGATAAAATTTTAGTCCATTTAAAGAAGATTAAATAAGAAATTCGATTGAAGACAACAGAAGAGGATAAAATTTTAACATAATCAAGCAATGCAGATAAAAACTTATCGAGGATGGAAGAATCCAAAATTAGAGGAAAACGTGCAAAGAAGAGGAAAAGACACGAGCGACGAAAATGTGAGAAAATATGCGAGAGAAAGATACTCTTCTGGCAGCGTTTGTTTGGGTATTTTTTTTTGGGCCGCTGTCGCACAGTATAAGCGATTATCAGACTAGGAACTTTTTTCCTTGCGCTGCTAATTTGCTAAAAAACCCTCTCGTCACTCTCCTTGCTCCACGGAAAAGTCCTTAGGCGTTGCTGCTATTTTGTCCTCCCGCGCTGCTTGTTCCAAGTATCAATGGCTACTACACCAGCGAAGCAATTAATTATTCAGAACATTGAATCATTCGTTGATGCAAGTCGCTCTTCAAGCCAGCAGCAGCAGGTTCTTCTCTAATTATTTCAGCATGTCTCTGACAATGATGCTCTTCCATTACAATTACTTTAATTTCTGTTTTATCTCTTCTACTTTTGATAGGCAGCTAATGTTAATGCTATAGCCAATCTTTTGAAGAATGATGTAGTCACAATTGAACAATTGGTCAGCCTTTTCTCTTTTTTAATTTTATGTTTGACCTTACTGGTTTTAGAAGTGGTTTTCTAGCTTCCGCCTTTCTACATATTACGAGGCTGACGCCGTTGATTGTGTCATTCAGGTGAGAGAAATGGACCTGTATCTTACAACCACAGATCATATCTTACGTGCTAGAGGTATTCAGTTTGTTCTTTCGTCGCACATTTTCTATGCAGATTGAGGTTGTGTTGTAAAACTGTTTTGCCATCTGAAATTGCCAGCTGTTTTTTTTTTGTTTTTTTTTTGTTAGTGAATAGCATGGAAGAACATATTTCTTGCATTTTCTTTGTAGATTCTTGCATTTTGTCATGTCTCTTTTAGCTTTATGAACAGTATCCTAATTTCAAACCAATCCTGAACTTGAGCCATGTATGAGTTTCCCAACAAGTGGACGAAAGCATGAAGAAAATATTCTGGAAATTGTTCATCGTCTTTCTCATTGCATTTTCCAGGGATTTTATAGAGCATTTGGAGAACAAAATTACAAAGTTATTTTATATAATTACCATTGTACAAATTTAGATGACACAAACTGAGAATACCATCTATTATTGCCATATTTTTCTAGATATTCCCTGCTGTTGCTGATCCAGATAGGCAGCATTAGTCTTAAACGATGTAGTCTTTGGGCCCACCTAGGTTGGGGTAGGCTTCTTCCTGAGATTAGGCACTGGAACAGGCTCTGTAGCAGCTGGAGTTGCTTGCTGACTCGCATCAGATGGTAATTCAATACTTGAATTTTGAATATATGCTATATTCTTTTGCTGTTTCGAAAGTAACTTGTCAAAGAAACAAAATTGTTTTCTTAGAGATGATCTGTAATTTTGAAAAGTTGTGACTAAAGAGTACCAATGGTTAATTGATACATTAGTAATTGCAATATTTTTGAACGGCTTATCTTCACTTTCTGATTTTTTGTACTGTCTCACTTTCCTCTATTGCCCAAAACTATGCACGGTATTTTTAATCACTTATTATGTTGGTGTACGCTGTGCTTCTAGATAGTGGTGCTATTGCCTATCATGTTGCTGTATGTTTGTTAGAACCTGCAGTTGTTCCAACAATTCTCACAGTAATAGAACAACCAGTAAGGAATGAAAATGGATTTAGGGTGATGAAGAGAGAGCTTTGAATGGAATTCAGTGATGAAATAGGTGATACATCCAGCACT
Organism: Tamarix chinensis; assembly: GCA_030549775.1. NCBI lineage: Eukaryota > Viridiplantae > Streptophyta > Magnoliopsida > Caryophyllales > Tamaricaceae > Tamarix > Tamarix chinensis. The sequence goes on from CM060178.1 coordinate 80,954,234, forward strand.
TGATGCGTTACAGAGGCTTTTGATTGTGAAGCACTTGAATTTATGACGGAAATCTTGAGAAATGAAATACTAAAATTATGTAAAGGGTCCAAATTTGATGTGAATGGGATAGGGTGAAGTGGAAAACGTGATTTTTGTGTAAATTGATGATTAAATGATGAAATTGTGGGTTGATGTTGGTGGAAAAACGTGAATGGCTAGAAAGGAAAAGATATGGATGAATACTATCTTTAATCACACAAAGAAGGAATTCAAATTAGGCTTTGAATACTATTTACTTTCATTCAACTCTTAAATATCTCACATAGAACTTTTTCAAAGAGGGCTCTTTACTTCGGATTGATACCACTTGTTACATGCTTAGAGGTTTAGGCCCCAACGCTCCTATCATGATCAACATCTTACGTGCACTCCTACTGAGCACCATTTGTAATATGCATAACATCGTACAATAACAACATAAGGGAGATGTATGGAAGAGATACTCAGTCGAGTATCCATCACATTGCAAAGGAGTGCCCATATCTGCATGGCTTAACTATAACATGCGTGGGGATGTCTTGGATTGTGGCATTCTTCCATGTCCAAGACCGCAAAAGCCCTTGTTTGCACCCCAAAAGCATTATGGCATAACTTTTTTGCATCTTAAGCATTATCCTTGTGCTAGTCCTCAAACACTCACCCAATGTTAGACAAACACCCTACAACCACCACGTATTGCCCCTCAAAGCTTGAGAACCAACCAACATCTCACATCTAATCATATTTATTGCAACATATTTGCCCCTTTTTGCAGCAATTTGTCTTACACATCTGAATATTGTCTCATCACATAACCCCGGCTACTTATTTCAGTGGTCTGTATCTCACACCAAATATGTCCATCTACTCCCCTTTATTAATGGACATATGCAATATGTCTGACCCTTCTGCTTTATGCCATTGAAGTCTGGAGTCCCAGTGGACTTTACTAATGAGGTACCCCATTGGGGCACAATCACAAGCATGAAGAAATGCTTGTTGACTGGCTCAATAGTAAGAGTTTGATTGTTGAGCACTTGAATTTATGATTGAAATCTAGAAATAAAATACTAGAATTATGATAGAGGGCCAAAATTGATGTGAATGGGATAGGGTGATGTGGAAAACGTGATTAATGTGTAAATTGATAATGGAATAATGAAACTGTGGGTTGATGTGGTGGAAAACATGAATTGCTAAAGAGGAGAGGATATGGATGATCACCCTCTTGAATCACACAAGAAGGTATTCAGACTAGGCTTTGAATACTAATAACTGTCATTCACCTGGTGGTGTTCTCACATAAAACATCTTCAAAGAGGACTCTTGAATAAATCACTTATAATATGTTCAAAGAGGGTTCAAAACTCACAACGAGAATTGGATTTCAAAAGACTCAATGGTAACTTTTATTGAAAGGATTTCAACTTTGCATATAATACATCATAGTTTTCTCGGCTTTCCTATATATAGGGTGAAACTATGTCTTAAATACCTTTTGATAAGCTTAATTAAGTTTGAACAACTTCCTTAAAACCTATAACAACCCTTGGACCAAGTCCTTAACTAATATAACAACTAGAACTCTTTAACGAGTCATTCTATTATCATAACCAACGTAACTAATTATGTAGTTAAAATATCAACAAGTGGCTGACAATTATAACCATCTCTTGACAACCTCATGAAAATGTTAATGTGGCTCTTAACAACCTCCAAACTTTCATATTTGTTACAAAAGGGACTTTTGGCCTTCTTTAATTCCTAGGGAAGAACCAGCCACATGTCTTGCGTTATTCTTGTTCTTCTTTCAAGAACATGAGTCCAACAATCTTGTCTTGACTTTCTTGACCCTTCTTGCCTTTTTTCAAGAGTCTCAAGAAATTAAAGTCATCCTTCAAGAATTTGAAGACAGCTATGCTTGATAAATAAGATGAGTAAGAAGACCCTATATACTCCCTCATCAGCACCTCCCTCAAACAACCTCCAACAATTAGCCTCCTGTCTCTCCTCATGCCTTGAATAGACTTAGCTGTGGTAGCTCCCATGTCACTAGCGGAAAAGATACACAATGAAAGATACCGAATTACATATTCCCGTACCCCAACTTCTGTGGCTTCCACTGGACATCCAAATAAGAGAAAATAAGGAATTAAAAGAACAAGCAAAATAAAAATAAAAATAAAATATACTAATAAGCAGTAAGTAATGGAGTATGAAGCAGCGGCAGTGATCCGTATTTTTCTAAACCGTGCAAGCAATGGCAGCAGCTGCCCTGTGCCTCACTGGCCTCCTTTGTTCCTCCTAACTAAGGTATATTTAACCAAGGGTCTGTCACCACCATCTCCTTGGTGTTTCACATTGCCCTCTAGGTGATAAGCAAAAAGCTCGAACTCATCCCATGAAGATTCAAATTCTGGTTGTCCCTTCCACCTAATCAGCACTTGCACTATACCATGAGAGTTGTAGCTCAGATTGAGCACTTCCTGTGGTTCCAACCTCCACTCCAAATTCTTAATAAGTATGGGAGTGAAAGGCTGTGCTTGCCCTCCCTGCCCCAATGCCCCAATGCTGGTTTTAACATGGCAATATGAAAGATAGGATGGATGGAAGTAGACTCTGGTAACCACAACTTGTAAGCTACTTAGCTACCTGACCAATCTTCGCCTCAACTTGGTAAGGTTCATAGTACCTCAGTCCAAGCTTTTCATTCAAGTGCCTAGCCAATGACCGGTACCTATGGGGCTGCAACTTCGCACACATCCAGCTGCCTATATCTAGCTCCTGCTCACACCTCTGATGGTCAGCTTGAACCTTCATTCTAGACTGAGCTCACTGAAGATGATGCTTGAGCTTGGTCAGTATGATATGTATGTCCGGCAGTTCCTGAATTACGGCATCAAAAGAGGTACTGTCATATTGCATAGTTTGTGATGTAACAGGAATGGGGGGTCACAAGACTCACAACCATGCAGAGCTTTGAAAGGGGCGCCTTAGTTGCTGAGTGGTATGATGTGTTATGCCAATGTCTTCTGCCCAAGGAATCCATCGCATCCATTGTCTTGGCTTAACCCCTGCAAAACAAAACAGTGCAGATAAGTCTCCAGACTTTGGTTTGCCCTTCCATTTGTGGATGGTAAGCTGATCTAAAGCAGGGAGTGGTACTCTGCAGCTTGAAGGGTTCCTTCCAAAAATGACTCGCCAGCACCTTGTCCCTACCTGAAACTATCAATCTCGGCATCCCATGTAGATGTGCTACTTCCCTCACAAAAATGGCGGCTGACGACTGTGCATTAAAAAGACATTTAAGGGTGATAAAGCATGTGTACTTCATCACTTGGTCAACCACCATCATAACACAATCGTACCCTTGTGAGGAAGGCAGTCCTTCAGTAAGGTCCAGGGAAATATCTTCCCATTTATTTTTGGGGAACCTGAGTTGGAGTAATCCTGCTGGACTCAAGGCTTGATATTTGTTCTGCTGACATACTGTGCAATTAGCCACAAATCTTTGTACGATATTCTTCATCCCAACCCAATACACCTCCCTGCCCATTCTTCTGTATGTCTTTAGTACACCTGAATGTCTGCTAGATTCCCCTGCATGGAGTTCAGTCAGCAGTCTGGGAAACAAGGCTGATTTAGTTGGTATCCCCCAAATTCCCCTGATGCATCAGATTCCCAGCCCTAAGGCTGTGACCTTGCTCCTCATCTGCACCTTGCTGTAACTGCTGCCTCAAGGGAACTTGAAGAGGGTCAGCAGCTATTTCTGATTGAAGGTGCCCCACCGTTCTGCGTATACAGCTGAAAATGCTGATAAAGTAGCTGAATCCACTTAGGGTAAGGCATTTGCTGCCTTATTTTCATGCCCTGGTCTATACTCAGTCTCAAACTTGTAACTCCATAACTTAGTGACCCCTTTAGCATGTTCTTCATGAGTCACCCTTTGCTCCAGCATAAACTTTAGACTCCTCTGATTTGTTCTTACTTTGAATTGTCGCCCAATCAAATTGTGCCCCCATTTTCGTACTGCCACTATTGCCATCAGTTCCCGTTCATAGACGGACTTAAGGTGAACTCTTGCGCCAAAGACTGGCTAAAGTGAGCTATGTGTCATTCCCCTTGCTTCAAGACATCTCCTACACCAATGCCGGTGGCATCCCTCTCCACTACAAAGGGTTCCTTGATTATCTTGTTTAATTGAGCGGTCAGTGGTGCTGCAAAGTGCCCGTAGTTCCGGACAAACTTTTAGTAAAACCTGGTTGATCTCAAAATCCTGGTAACTCCCATAATGTCTTAGGCACTGGTCGCTCCTTCATACACTGCATTTTGGAGGGGTCCGCTGCCACTCCATTAATCTAAACTATGCCCCAAGTATTCCAACTCAGTCTATCCAAATGTGCACTTCTTCTCATTTGCCTTTAATGCTTCGAAAACTAATATGGCATCAAATAAAACTAATATGAACTTCCCGAGATAGGCTTGAGCATTTCATTCATCAAGGCCTGAAATGTAGCTGGGGTGTTTGTTTGCCCAGTGACTATAGTTTGTGTCTGAAAGGCAGTTTTGTGAACATCCTCCGGACTCATCCTAATTTAGTGGTATCCCCACTTTGGATCCAGCTTCAAAAACTGCCCCTCGTGTAGTTCATCTAACAGCTCTCTTGGGAAATTATCCGGAACGATGACCTTACAGCTGTGGATCCAACTTCCATCTTTCTTTTTGGCTAATAACACCGGACTGGAAAACTGGGCAGGGCTTGGCCTTACCATCTCTGCAGTCAAGATGTTTCCCACCAGTCTTTCAATCTCATCCTTTTTTATCTGCTGGCATCAATAAGGGTGTACGTTCACTGGTTCTCTCCTGGGCAGAGGGTGAATTTTATGTCGACAAGCAGGTGGTAAGGCTTCTGGTTCCCTCAGTACTTTAAAAAAGCTCGTAAGCCTGCACCCCAGGTCGAATCATGTAGGTTGAGCCAGCCTCATCCACTATAGTTAAGGCACAAAATTCCAGCAAAATTCCCTGTCTATCCTTACAGGATGTACACTGCAGAGACTTATGTGATTCCTGGGTTTTACCCAGCTCAGGATCTCCTCTCTAAGTAACAGATGTTCATCTCAGAGTTAGTGAGTATCATCAGCAATGACCGCCAATTGACCTTTTTAGCCCAGCGTTTCTCCATCAACTTCATTCCCAAGACAACATCAGCACACCTCAGCTTCAAGGGTAGAAACTCTTCTGGAGCAAGGAACTAACCTTGGAATCATGAGAAAACAGACTTCATTTAAGCCTAGCTTTAGGGTTTAGTGCGGTCCATTTTACCCAACATGTGTAGTTCACGCTTCTGTTCCTATAGCTGTTTATGCTTTGCATAGTTGAAAAGTTTCCGTTTCTATTTCAGGTATCCTTCTCTTGGGAGAAGTGCTTGCATCTCTTGCCTCAAAGCAGCTACAAAGTACAAGTATCCACAGTTTAATTTGTTTTTTCACTGAAAGACTGGTGAGTCAACCATTTTCTTTTAAACCTATGGCCTTTTGTTCTTTTTTCCCCTCACTTTCCCTGGGGGCAGATAGTGCCTTGCTTATATATTTATTTATTGAAATTTGTCTACTAAGTCTTATTCTGGTTTTCTGTGTGAAAAACAAATTTGCTTGTTCTGTTTAGTTTTCCAAGCCACTAACCAGTTATCCATATGTTTTATTTGTTTATATTCCCTTTTGAAATTTCCATATGTATGTCATAACTGCTTGATCTTTATTTCTGCTGTTTTTTGACATGAAGAGAATAGAGATTTATTATTGTGTTTTCATTTTGTATTTTCTTTGCTCTTCTGCTTTCAATTACTCTTCAAAATTCAACACTTGTTTGCTTGAGCAAATTATCAGATGAGATCACACCCATATCTTTATTTGGTCAATCATCCAGTCTCATCATTTTAAAATGGCATAAATGGACTTATGATGACATCAGACAGATTGGAGAGCATTGCGTGGTGCACTTGTTGGCTGTTTGGCCCTATTGAGGAGGAAAAGTAGTGCAGGTGTGATTTCTACCAATGATGCAAGAGCTCTGGCTGAGTTCTATCTACAGAACCTTCATGTGCGGTCTTTAGGAAAGCGTGATAGAAAGGTATGTCGATACAATCTATAGATGCTTCCAGCTTCTGTGGGTGCATTATATAAGTCTCTGGAGCTTTGATGCGCCGCTTCTTTATTAGGGCTGCTCTAATGTCTCTGGAGCTTCCAGCTTCTGTGGATGCATTATATAAGTGGCTTTATCAGTGTTTTTTATGTGGCAGCTGTGCTTTGAACTTCTTGAAACTCTCTTGGATCGCTATCCTGAAGCACTGACCGAGCTGGTATGTTTTATGTTACTTTTCTAGAAATGTGCTTCTGGTCTGATGCATGTCCTTTGTCTGCCTGCCAGAAAGAAGGGAAAAACTATACTTGTTCTCTATTTCTCAGAGAGCCTAAGTAAAATGGGGTTACTTTCCAGTGTGGATCTCAACTTTGGTAATGATGAACTTAGATATTGATGCGTATTGGAAACATACAAAAGGAATGTGATTGAATTTGGATTTTGGATGCATGATTGTGATGATGATGGAATCAAATGGTTTGAAATGATGATGGATGATGGGTGATTGTGTGAAATGGAAGGATATGAATGTGTCGTTGGATTACACAAAGAAGAACACAAACTAGGATTTTGTGAACTAATCACTAGCATTCAAGAAATCTTGAATGTAAACTATGACTAAAATACTTTCAAGAGGTTTCAAAACTCACAAAGAAAATTGATTGCAAAGATTCACAAAGAGAACTTTATCGTCTTTCAAATGAATTAAACAACATACATAGGAGCGCATGATTCAACACTCCCTTTATGTGGGCCTAAGGTTGTTGACTAATTCATATAACAACCCTTGACCAAGTTACAGTTGAATTGGTCAATAACTAACACAACTACCTTGGACCAAGTCCATAACAAACTTTGAATAAATCTTCAACAAACTTAACAAACATAACTAATTCGACATCTAACTTTAGACCAAGTCTTAAGGACTTCAACCAACAACTTAAAGTAGTTATGATACAAAATATTGTTACAACCAACAAACAAATCAGCAACTTGGAACAATATGTGGCTTATATGCTCCAACATGTACTTCCTTGGGCTTTAAAAAGGCTTGTCCGAACTTCATGCTAACCATATTGAAGCATTTTGACCCCTTCAGGACTCCTTCTTGACTCTTCTTGCTTGAATCTTAAGAAAATTCGTACTAACAGTAAGGTGACTTCAGTTGCGGCTATGTTAGATATGATATTGATCAAATTCCCCCTCCCCCAAAACACCTTACAAATGCCATGTAGAGTAACTTCACAAGGGTCAACTCTAACATTATGCGTCACATGGTAAGAACTTGCTTCCAGAGTCTGCTGTGTCTTGCAGGTCTATTGTAAATCATACATTTTCTTTCACTAATGTGATTCCCTCGCCATCTTGGACAGATGCTTGTCTTTCTTCTTGTACTATACTCACTTCATATGAAAGAAAAATTATTTTAGCAATTTGATGCTTTTTTTGGGAATTAATAAAAGTAATGTTGAAATTCTAGTTAGACCTTTTGTTGAAAAACAATAAAGTATTTAATTCATAGGTAATGAAAGAAGAGAGTGATGAAAGTGGAAAGTAGGATGACTTTTTCAAAACGGCTTTCTATTTGATACAAATATTTATATCTAGAGGGACTTTCTTATTTGATACAAAGGGAGTAATTTTCGAATACATCCCCCCTCCTTAGTGCTTTCTATGTGCATTTTACTATTATATTATTTTATGTACATCAATTGCATTCTATGTGAAAATTTGATATTTTCTTATGTTCTTTTTATCTTTTTTTTGTGCTTTTCAATGTATTTCTAATTGGTTTTATATATACTTTAGGGTGATTTGCTTGTTTCTGGAATTTGCGGAGTTATTGATGAAGAGCAGGATCCTCAATGCTTGATGCATTCATTTCACATTGTGGAAGTTTTGGGGCGGATATTTCCTGATTCTTCTGGTCCTGTTGCAAATTATGCACAGGATCTGTTTGACATCATAGGCCGTTATTTTCCTATTCACTATATAAATGTAAGTGAGTTTTAATAGCTGTGAAAATATGATGAACTAGAAACAATCTATTTCACCTGCTATGATTGAATTTTGAAGAGTAGGTTTTGTTCCTCATTTTTGAGACATCATTGGTACCAGAATAATGCATGATCCATGTGCTGTCAATTCCATTTTATATACTCTTTATCTACATTGTGGGGTGACTTTTCCCTTGTTCATAATGATTGGTTGCTGGCTAGACTAAACCAAGCTATAAGGAATTGTTTCCGGACAAAAAAGCTTGTGGTAATTAGTATGTTCTCTCAGCTTTTATTCTATGGATAAGTACCCTGTTATAAATGGAAATAATTTATATCAATCAGTGCATCCATCCCAATGTTGTGGTATCCAGTGGTTTTTTTCCTTCTTTTTCTTTGCTTCATTGAAAAGGAGGCTATATGCTGTGTATTGGAAATCAGATATTTCAGTGAATTTTTTTGGTCACCTATAAGTGCCGAGGTTTGCACAGCTCCTTAGGAACAACACCAATACCATCCTCTGCTCTGTTTAGTCTAACTGACTTTTGTTGCATGACTTTGTTTCCTGGTGTGCATGAATTGGGTATTATTAGCTTACTCTTAATTAGCGGTGCTTAAGCTTGGTGCTTCTGTTCTCATCACTTGACCATGAGCATAGTTCTTTCAGTATTCTGTTTCTTGGCATGGGTTGTAGAATACAGTCACTTAGGCAGCTTATTGCACTTTACCTGGTAAAATTTTGATAGTTCTTGTTGTGGTGCTCCTTCTCAGACCAACAATGAAGATGTTCAATTAAGCAGGGATGACCTCTCAAAGGCTCTCATGGTATGTAGTTTTAGCATATAGTATACTTTGATTGCAAAAACTGATATTGCTTCCTTTTTTTTAATTTTTTTTTTATGGTTTTGTTTTGGCAAAGCATCTTTTGCACGGATGATCTGCTTTGAATTGTTTAGTCCATAAAACAGTTGCCTGTGAAATCATGTAATAAAATTGCGGTTGCGGTCTCGGTAACGGAGAGTCGCGAATGATAAATTATGTGTTGCTGTTGTCGCGGGTTTGAACTTTTATTTTTATTTCACTATATACTCCAATTATTATCTATTGATCATTTGAATATAAATATTCAATAAACTAGTGTTTTATATTATGTTAGAAGGATTGAAGTTGGTCATTATATGCTAAATTGTCATAACAACCCTAAATTTACCTTGGAATAAAAAAAGACATGTTGTTTAAGTAGGACATTTAAAGGTAAGAAATAACAATACTTTACTATTGTTCAATAGTAACTTGATTCAAGATATATATAGTAAAATAGTAAATGAATAAGAAAAAATTATTATGCATGCTTTTTTTAATAGGTTTACGAATTCTCAATAAATCGCTGATCAGCGATTTATCCCGGTTTATCGCTGATGTTTTCTGATTTATTGGCTGATAAATATGAAATTTTAAAACCATAGCGTATCGGTGTTTTTACATTGCGATTGACCTAGAACCGCTATTTAATTGTATGTGTGAAACCTTGACATTTAGGTAAGGCTTGTATGTGCTGTTCCATTGATGGTGACTAAGGCACCCGATTAGCAGTCATATAATTATTATTATTGTTATTTTTTTTTAACATAGTTGGCTTATCAAATTGTAGTACTTATCATCTCGGCCTGCATAAAATTCCAGCTTTTACCTTTATCTGATATTGATTTACATCTCCGGAGACTGCAGGCAAACTTCTTGTCTCATCTAGCTTTGGTTGGAACTACCCAAAAAATAAAATAAAATGTAATTATCCAAAATAACTATATATATATATATTTAAAACTCTAAGCCTAAAATTTTTCCTAAAAAAGTGGTTATAGCTAAAACTACTCTTTTTGAGTAGTTCTAAACAAGTGATATGTCTTGTTGTGTTGTTTCTTGTTACCTTTGTCATTTGTTTGATGAGTAGGACTGATGGCAGTTTGGCATAGAGAGATTATCATGCTCACTGGTTTAATGTCAAGATTGTTGATGTCAACAAATAATGTATGCGTGGGAAACAATTTGAGCCCTATGTCACTGAATGTAGTTGTGTATCAGTTCAAGATTGTTGATCTAACATCCTAAAAAAGTAAAAATAATATAATATCATTGTTGATTGCATTTTTAATTACTTGTGATATTTGCTGCTGGCTCACTTGTGTTGTCATTTAATCATAGGACTATTAGCACAAATCACCATTTTTTTTTTAGAGGACATTGCAAATTACTTTTGGAAATGGATTTATGGTGGTTTTGCTATTGTAATAGAAAAATGTGGAAGTGAAATATTCATACTCTTGACTTGACTTGTCAAATTATGAGCTGGTTAACTGAGAAGAATGAAACACTGTATTGTTATTCGGTATCAAATGTTGAATCCACTCTGTTCTTGTTTTACATCAACTTATATATTTTTATTTTCATCATTTTAAAATTTTGAGTTGTTTCTCTGTGCAGCTGGCATTTTCTTCTTCACCTTTCTTTGAGCCATCTGCCATTCCATTGCTACTTGAGAAGCTTTCCTCCTCTCTGCCTCTAGCAAAGGTTTGTGACATGCTACTTTTCTTTTGTTGCAGTGATTCTCAAGCTTTTATGCTGTAGGGGAGTGACATTAAAGCTTAGACAGGTTGGCTCATGGATTTTCTATTTTCTAGGTTGATTCATTGAAATACCTTACGTATTGCACAATGGAATATGGCCCTGAAAGAATGGCGAAGCATGCAGATGCTATTTGGGGTTCCATCAAAACCACAATTTACTCTTCGCTGGATGCTACTGTTTCATTCTCACTTTTAGATTCAACTGAGAACCTGGGTTTTCATGAGAATGAAATTGTGAGAGAGGCTTTTATTCTTCTGCAAAAGGTTACTTCACAACAGACTATCTTTCTGAATGCGGTTCTTCGTGATGAGGATATTAGCAATACAATAAATATAGTTTCTAGTTCTGGAAGCTTCGATGATCTTCCACATCAAACAAAGCAGAAGCTGCATGCTGTTGGATGTATTCTCTGTATTCTTGCAAAAACATCTCTCGTGTCCTGTAATAGGGTGTTTGAGGCTATATTTGTCCGTTTGATAGACACACTTGGAGTTTCATCATATAGTTCATCCGGGGATTCTTTTGTTGTGGAGGCTAATATGTCTATGAAATGCCTTAATTTTGGGGCCTTATATCTCTGCATTCACATCATTGGCGCATGCAGAGAATTGGCTGTGGAGTCTGTTGAACTTTCACCAGATCATAATTTTTCAGATGATGCATGGCATCAGAGTCTCAGTAAGGTGTCTATTTCATTAGCAAACACGTTCTGCTCTAATCTCTACAGAAGCATAAGTGAAACGTACTCTGATCAGTATATTTCTTTATTAGGTAATTTTTTTTTTGTTTCATACCAGTCTATTCTTTCTTTGCCTTTTATGCCTTGTGTGTTTTGAGATTTATGTGAACTTCTGTGTAAAGTCTTGCACTACTTTATCTCATATCCAAATCGTGTCATTGTATATGTGCTGATCCTCAATGATTATTAGGGACAATATGCCTGTTTCTTGAAGCTTTGAATATGTTTCGATCAGTCTTTTCGTTTTTACCTTATTGTCTGACATATGATGGCCACACCATTAACTGTTTGCTATTCTACTTCGATGTGCTCCAACTTGATTTTTCTCTCCATTCAACATGGATTAGGTTACTGATTCACGATGACATGTACATTCAGGAAGACATGAGTTGTTGTCTGTGTGCCAGTGGCAGATCCAAGGCTCTAGAATTGGAGTCTGTAGTCCTAGAGACTTCAGTATGGTAATGTTAGTGTATGAATGTTCTATGTGAAGGATGGGAAATTAGTATGTATGAACACCAGTAAATTATGTTGTTGACATGCAGCAGCTAATTCCATATGGAAAAAGTATTTTCATGCCACCTGCTGGGTTCATTTTTTATTTAGGACTGTTCCACTTGATCCCAGACCCTACCTCACCATCCTAAGTTGCACGTAAAGGGGTATGGGAGACAGGTATGAACCAGACAATGAAAACACTGAGTGTCAAAATGGTAGGAAATGCCTTATAAATGCATAATATATATGTACTTCATCAATAGGCCTTCTCAAATCATTAAATCCATCAAACCAAAAAGAAAAATTCATGGGAAAACATCATATTGATATGCATCACTGATCATGATATACTTCATCAATAGTCTGAGTAATAAGACATGAGAGTTAAGTTTTTTTAGTTGTGAGGAATAAAAGATTATGCACAATCGCACCGTGAATGCGTTAAAGTAAATGATTATGGTAGGTGTTTGGTCTGTTGCTAGGAAATGCCAAAGAGGAAGCGTTTTGCATCCCTCAAACATTCTCTGATAAATATTAAAAATGGAGTAACAATTCTCACCTTTCTCGCGTAGGAGCCATTTAGAACAAAAAAAAAAAAAAATTGTTACATTTGGTCCTTGTGTTACCAAGTTTGTCCCTTTTCCTTCCTGGAATGATCTTTGGCCAATTGGGTTGCAACTCACATAAGAGCTTTCTCCATGTTCATAAAAAAATAAGTTTCAGCCAAGTTGACCGAAGCTCAAGATGACTCTGAAGCTCAAGCATGAGTTCGGTCAGGTTGAGATGAGTTGGTTAGCTTGGCCAAAAATGAATTTTTTTTTTGATGCAATATGCACCTAGCTCATGTGAGCTCTAAAGCAAAATTTTCATACGATGATGGTGGTTGGACAATTTTTTAATTTTTAGTGGTCAAGCTGGCTGAAAATCATGGAAAATGAGGTTGTGTTATGTCTGTTCAAGCCCGAAATATGAGCTATAAAGCAATTTTTGTTTTCTCTGCCAGTCTTCATTCTCAAGCCTTTGCTGCCGCTCTCTGGCCTTCAAGGTCATTGCTGGTTTACCAACAGCAACAGACTCGGCTTCGTGTGTATCTTCACCCCTGTTCGCCTTTTCCTACTTGCTTGCATCAAGTTTGCTGCAGATTTAGTAACTGTGGTGGTTTGGTAAATCAGCTAGCATAAATAATAGGAGAAAGAGAAGGGCTATGTTCTTGTCGTTTGATTTTCACTGATTTGACCTTATAATATAAATTAATGTGTTTTTAAGACTGTTACAATGATTGTTATTTTTTGAGATTTTATTGATTTGGTCTTATATACCTTGAAAATATGCTTATGAGATCATAGCCAGAGAAGAACAAGGCCAGGCCTTTTCTTAAATTTGGCCAAATTTCGGTTATCTTAATTATTTTTTAAATGAAAAACTGCATCTTTCATTATTGGGCCATATATAAACCCTAGAGACTGACATTATGTTTGTGTTAGATTATAATTATTTTATGTAAAGTTGAAGTACAACCACGGTGGTACAATCTCAATTTAATATGTATATTAATTCTGTTTTTTTTCCCTAGTATTTCTTAATGTTTCCATTTCTTGGATTTTTGAAAGTTGTTTTTCGCCTCCCATTTCTGCATTTTCATTTGCCTACCAACTGCAACCTAGAGCGTTTGTTGGAGGAGTTTCTAGGAGTGTGCAATGAGTTTATTTTTAAAATGAAGTTACCCGAAGTGAAGTATAAGTGCAACCTATTCTTGTGCTTTTACCTCTCTTTTTGCTTTGCAAATCTCTTGCTTTCAACCCATATTTCTCCCCTTTCTTTTTACTTTCCCATTCATCTCTGTTTTTTTTTTCCCTTTCAAATGGATCTATTCTATTATTTGGCATATTTAATTTGATAAGCGGTTGACTATTCTTGTTTGTCACTAGATCTTGTTTTAAGATGATAAGTTTTATATGACTTCAGTTGATGATATCAGTGGTCCGACATTGGTTTTTTACTTTATGTGCCTTTTGGGTAATTTGAGTTGGGTTCCATATGGCATATAATGTCTTTTACTAAAAGTTATTCATCTGGCATACATTTAGACAATTTTATCTTGGTTATTATTTTTCTGGCACTGAGGTCTTGGATTTTATGATATAATGGGATATTTGGTTTGCTTCTCTATTGATAAATAAGAGCAAACACCTCCCAGGTAATACAACAGCAATCTAATATTAGGAAGTATGGGGTGGAGGAATCTTAGTAGACCTATTCATATTATCTGCTACCAAATTCCTGCATTTTCAAGTGTTGAGCAGGGCCCACGTAAGCATCATAGTCTTCGAAGCTGTAAGCTTAGCGCTATCTGGAGGCATGTATGTCAGCAGACAAAACATGATGGTTGCTACTATGTTTATTATATTATTCAGGTTTATATAATCTTTTTTTTTTTATCTACTTAGTTAGGAAGAAGGTTGAAAAATGATCATGATAAGGTATTGCATTGCAGCATTATCAAGAAGAAAGTCTTGACTCTACTTTGTTTCATTTGTAGTGCACATGCAATTCATTCGTCCTGGTCTTCCTTTCCAATCACAAGAGGAGAGCTTTGCTCTTCCTCTTTGTTTTGCTTATTCAGAACTGCCTTCAAATATTTGATGTAGTATGATTATTCATATTTATGCTTTGATTAGTCATGTTTCCATGTATCTTGCAGTGAAGGCTCTGCAGATTCTGGCTACCTTTCCTAGAGACTCTTTGCTGCTTCCGAAATCATTGTATGAGCATATTTTGACTACATTGGTAACGATTATGATTAAAAATTCCCATTTGACGTCATTGTGGAAATTGTCACTGAAGGCTCTGGTACAAATCGGTTCATTTATTGATGAATATTATGAGTCTGAAAAGTCAATAAGCTACATGGATATTGTTGTTGAAAGGACTGTTTCCTTGCTATCAAGGGGAGACTCTACAATGCCGTTTTCTCTTCTACTGGAAGCTATCTCTGATATCAGCACTACTGGGAATACTTTTATGTTGAGAATCGTTCAGGGGATTGAAGACAATATAAAAACCATGTTTGTTGAGGTTTACGTATGTTTCTGTTCCATACCTGAGTTTCTATTTTGTTTGACCAATGAATAGTGTTGCAGATTACTTGTCCTGAAAGGAAAAATCAAATTAAAGAATCTTGATATGAGATTGTGCTGTGTCCTTGCTGGAATTTGATAGTCTTCTTACTATTTTAACTTTGGCCAACATACTTCTTTTTGACCATTTGGTTTCTTCAATTGTTGGAATTTCAATTTATTTTGACTATTTGATGTGTTGGTGTTGTTTCTAGGTAGATGGAGATCTAAGAAATGCTGGCATGTTGGCTCAGCTTTTGGACTGTTACTCTCGTAAGTTGCTGCCTAGGTACGTAATTGAATCCAAAAAGTTTGTAGTTTTTTGTTATACTTTTTGGTCGCTTATTGTTAAGGAGTATGGTCTTGATGATTGTAATAAAGAATCTCTCTTTCCTTCTGCGTAATCTTGTGAAGGACATATTTTGCAGATTTGCTGTGAAGACTTATTCTATGAATTTGATGCTGACCTATATTTGCCTTTTTTAATGGTTAGGTGTAGCTTAAGCAGGATTAAATAGCATGAGTAAATTCATGTTACCTTGTGGACCATGTGGTAGTTTATCACTGTCATAGCTGTTGGACCAACTGCTGTCTGGAAGATATCTTATAGTGAAAATAATGCTGTTATATGGATATATACTGCTCTTTAAAGGTTACTTGTATTTTAGTGCTGTGGATTTCTTCTGGCTGATGATCTTCCAAAAGGTTCTCCTACCCAAGGCATCTTGTAATCATTTATTTTTATCTGCGTTGTGTTGTAGTATTCATTGATCATCGCTATTCCTTTTTATTGTTTGGCTTTCTGAAACCATGCTGTCCCAACTGACTGTTGGCTTTGCCTTGGTGGAAGGGGACTTTATTTTGGTGACACTGCTGTTGAACTTGAACATTGCTTTACTATTTAAGTAATTACTTAAATACGGCACTAATCAAATGTTTATTTCTGATTTTTTAATTTTTATTTTTTAACTTTTGGCCAGGGTGCAAAAAGGTGGTGATTCTGAGAGAGTAACGTTTCATTTTGCTTCTGAGATGTGGGATCTAATTGGGAAGGCCACAACAGATGTATGCATTGAGAGCAAAGTGGGTACACTTATCTTTCATCCAACTGCAGCTTTTGTTTTCAAAGGATGTCATGTCTGTGTCTGATTTCTTGTATATGCCTGCTTGTATATGCAAATGAGCAGTAGCGTCTAATGCAAAATAATTTCAGGAAGTACTCAGTGCAGCAATGATGGGGTTGAAGTTATCAATTGCTAGTTGCTCAGAGATAGATCAGTGCTCAATTGTTGAGAAAGCTTATGCAGTTATCAGGTCGAGTGAATCATTCATGCAGATGCAATCAATGCCTGTCCTCTTGCCCTGCAAATCTGAGTGGCTGCTATTTGTTGAAAATTCAAATAGATTTGCATATAAAGATGATTGGATTTTTTCATTGTTTGCATCAGTAATTGTAGCAGCTCGTCCTGGAACATATATTCCAAATGTAAAAGCTGTTGTGCAGTTATTTATGATAGCCATTTTAAAGGGTCACATCCCATCAGCTCAAGCACTGGGTTCCATGGTTAACAAGATGCAACAGAAGGGAAGTGAAGATAAGAATCCAGATTTCTTTTATCTGGAGGATGCACTGGAAATAATTTTCAAAATGATTCCTTGGAGATGGAATGATGATATACTTTTGGAAGCGTATGGAATGGATGATTCCAGCATGTGGGGGTTCAATGTAGGCAAGGTTGCTTATCTTCACCTTAATTCCATCATTGGTCTTTCATGGATTGGAAAAGGGTTGCTAATGCGAGGCCATGAAAAGATTAAAGACATAGCTATGATTTTCTTGAGGTGTTTAATTCCTGGCAGTGAGCTGGAAAAGTTGACGCAGAAAGAAGGGTTGTTAGAAGGCCAGTATGGGGATGATATACTTGCCTCTTTGATGAAATCTGCTGCTGATGCATTCCATGTAATAATTAGTGATTCAGAAGATTGTTTAAATAAAAGATTTCATGCAACTGTACGACCTCTGTACAAGCAGCGGTTGTTCTCTACTCTGACTCCCATTCTGCTGCCATTGATGATGAAATCCCGTTCATCTGCTAACAGGTATGCGCATAATTATTTTCTTTATCACATTACTCATTGGCCGTTTGTAACGTTTGTTAATATTTATGGTTGCAATATTCACGTAATGCCAGAACTTTTGATTTTGTGCATAACACTACAATTGGATGAAGTTTTGCTGTCGTGGATCCTTTTTTCATTTTGGTACTATGTGTTGATTGACCCTATCCACTATGGTACAGAATTAAATTAGTAATCAAGGTTTCGTTCCCACAAGACTATGGAGTGAGCACTAAAGTGATTATAAGACTCAACTATGTTGATACGATTGAAAGTTTGATTGGAATAGCTAGCAAAAAAATAAAAATAAAAATAAAGGTAAATTGCATGCCAAATAGAGCTAGAATGATCTACAAAATTTTATCCAAGTAGTCACATTGCTAAGGTTCTAGTTGATTCTCTTGATTTTTATGTACTAGACACCTCTACAACTCCCAATTTGTAATTTGTTACAAATGTGCCTATAAGAGATGTCTAAGTCTACAGTTTTGCAAGTTGCAACGATCCTATTGTTAGTTATGACCCTACTCTCTTTAGCTTGAATTCACATAATTAGAAACGAATGAAGAATTGTTAACCCTTCCCTTACAGTTGCAGAAATCTAATTCATGTGTCTCAACCCATTAAATTGAATATTCAATTTACGATCACATTGAAAGATCTAATATGTATTAAATAGCATCTGGAATAAAATTAATTAACGGAAGTACCACATTGGTAAAAAGAGATAGAACATGCTCCACACACCCCTCATTATCCTCTCTTGCTTGCTCTAGAAGACGGTTATGGTGTAGAAGGAATCAGCTAAGCATCCTATGCCGTCTCTTCTAGTGTTTGAAAAGGTCCAAGGCGTACTTAGGCGATAGGGGTCCTAGAGCTTAGGTACTAGGTGCAAGGCGAGGGAATGCGCCTAGGTGAAGTAAGGCGCTAATATCACTGGTCTAATGCTACTTATGATCTTCCCAATATAGGTAATATTTGATTTTCAAAATCATGTTTGTTGGTTTTCCCACGACCCATTTTACTATTCCTTTTCTTCCCAACATTAGATTTAGTTATTGTATTTGTAAAATAAAGCTCCAAAATAGCTAATAAGATATTATTTCTCTACCCTAAATGCCTTTATTTTCTTCTCCATTCAAAATTATGTCTATTGGTCTTTCTGTGACCCTTTTTTATCCTCCCTTCTCTTGCCAATTGATTGCTGAATTTTTTGAATGGGATTAAAACCTAAAAGTAGCTTAGCCAATTTTTAGTAAGGTGTGCACCTTATAGCCTTATTTGCCTTAGTGCGCGTTAGATGTGCCTTGCCAATGTTGCTTTGGATAAAAACCCCCCTAAACTCACACACCTTAGTGTCTTGAGGCGTGCCTTTTCAAATATTGATCTCTTCAACTCCAAGAAATTAGGGTACACCATCGCAGGAATCTAGCGAATACCTTTTGAAGGATAGTAATTTGACAGTAGTAGTGTTGGTGTATAAAAAAGAGGTTGCGAAGGTATCAGTGGTTTCTCCTGTCTCTAGTGCACCAATTGGAATGTCAAGTAGTTCCTTAGGTACTCCTGAGGTAGAGGAGGTTGTTGTTGAAGTGGAAGAGAAGTACTATGTGAAAAAAAAATGGGGAGAATGTTGTGATTTCGAATCATTGATGAAAGCAAGGTCTTAATCTCCAATATGTCGCTCCACTTATTGTTGATGGCATCGTTCGAGCTCATATTCAATTGGATGAGATTCAAAAGGAAGCCGAACGATGGATTAATACTCTTGGTGGTTATGGTCCTGGACCTAACCCGCATCATTCTTAGATGACCAGGTATGCTAGTGTTCAATGGCAATTTATCTCAAAACAACTTGAAATACTAACACATGAACCTGGCTACTTTGTGACTCATTTTTCATTTGAGGAAGGTGTGAATATTGTGCTAGAAAAGCCGTTCTAGACTTTTGGCTTTAAATTATTGTTGTTATGGAAATGGAGTCCCATTGTTGGATTCAATTAGGCTGATTGGCGAACCTTTTGTTATGGATCCTCTTTTTGGGTGTCCCATTGCACCTCTAGTGTGCTAAGTAGGCTTGGAAGCGTCTTGGGGCATTCAGTTTGTGCGTTACTAAAATGGAAAGGGTTTTATATCCCAGATTTATGATTAAAATGGATTTGAGTCAACATATGCCTAGTAGTATTGATTGTATGATGGTCGATAGTAAAAATTATGTTCAGGAGGTGTTCTATGAGTGAAAAATTATATGAGACAATAGGCCATGATACAGGATAGTCCTAGTCGTCCAAATTAGGACAAGCTGTGAAGCAAGTTTGGGTGGCTAAACAGGCTAGTGGTGATCCACCTACTACCATTGCCCTATAACCTTAATGGCATTCATGACTTTTGGTCCAAGTGCTTTTGTTACCTCAGATTGTTATCTTGCAGGTTGAAGCCATATGTAGGACTTTCTTTTGAACTGGCCTGGGTGAGAAAGCCTTACTAGCATGGGGGACAATTTGTTTGTTAAAAAGGAGGGAGGATTGGGTATTTGAGGTGTTGTATCCTGGAATAAGGCGGCTGTGGGCAGATATTTGTGGTAACTTATGACCCTTAAAGATAGTTTTTGGATTAAGTGGATTCATGAGATATAGCTCAAACATATATTTGTACAGGAGAATAGTCCTAAAGCTTCATATTCTTGGCTTTTTGGGGGGATTATGAATCTTGGCCATATTCTCCTTTAATTCTACACGGATGTTGTGTGAAGGGTGAGCAAGCAATAAAATCGCAGTTGCGGTGTTGCAGTATCTGGGTATTGCAAATGATATTTTATATGTTGCGGTTGTCATGAAGTAGCTTTATTTATTTTTTTCTACAACAAATATCGGTAAATATTTGTCTATATCATCGATATATGTAACACCTCCAAAATTCACTACTAAAAAAATTCGTTAATTAAAAGGAAATTAGCGGAAGCAAATTAATAAACCGTGAACTTTGGGGATATTACCACCACACTTAGTACCAGACCGGTTCACCCCTACCATTCTAGTACCAAGTATTAAGGCTAAAAAAAGGTGAAGTACAATTTTACGAGAAACTTAAGCAGGTATAAATTAGAGAAGTGCAGTAAATAATTTATGAGAGTAAAATCCACCAACGGTGGTTATAAAATAACAAATACATTGAATTTAAAAGAGACAAATCAAAACCCTGGAATTTACCGGATAGTACCTTACGCTCTTTCTCGAGAGCTCACTTGAATAGCACCTGAATACAACCTGCAAGGGGTACTGTCCATTGAATAGGCAGGGGCCCCACGAAGGGAACCCTTCAGTACTACGGTACTGAGTAACCCTTTAATACCACACTTAAAAACAGGCCCGCAATGCAACACATAATGCAAGCTAGATACATATGTAATGAGAGGTGCATACATAACAATCACATATATAACAAGGCTGCCATATATCAACGAGTTATAAAGTACGATCAATACTTTTGGGCCTTAAGCCATTAGTCCATCATTATTTAATCATCTCTCTGGTTATATCCAAGTGAGTGCGGGAATCCCACTATTATAGCCGGTGGACCGGAATACATACAGGGTAGAACGCTCTTGACCACTATTATTGCTGGTGGATCGGTCTCTAGGGCAGAACGCTCCTAGCCACTATTATTCGCCGGTGGACCGGTCTAGTCCCGACTCACAAGGTGTTCCACTATAAGTGATTAATATCTTTCCATAATTTATTCACATCCAATGCTTGTTTTATTGAGCTCGGGACCCTCACTATCTTAGCCGGTGGACCGGAATATATATAATCATCATCCAGGGCAAAACGCTCCTGGGCCACTATTATATCCGATGGATCTGTACTAATAATCACTTGCCAGGGCAACACGCTCCTGGGCCATTATTATAACCGGTGGATCGGTACTCAATATCATAAGTCAACTGGGCCCAGCTCATTAATCTTTCACTTTTGTAATTAGTGTTTTTCCTTTATTTAATCAGCACAACAATTATATTTATATGCCTCGGACGGGAGATCAAGAACCCGGGGCACAAAGGTACACCGGTCGTACTAGTGTATATAAGCTACTCAGTACCCTTCAACCATGAACCCAGGGACACAAAGGTACCCTAGTCGTACTGGTGCATAAAGCTATTCAGTACCCTACCGACAAGGACACCTAATCCATAAGTATGCATACCCCCTAAATAGGTCCATAGAGCTAGATAGAGTAAGATATAGGGCCTGGCTGGGGCACAAAGGCACACCAGCAAATACCAAAGTAATCGTGGGCTAAACCATGTCTTTAGGGTAGCGACCCCTAAAGAGCCACCATTCTCGATCTCGAGGTCTTTCACTTTAAGTATTAGTGTCTTAATTAAAGTGATCACAAACAGCACAATAATTAGATACTTATTCGCTTTCAATTGTTCTGATATCATTAGTTATTTCTTATTCAGACGGTTATCCAAGATAACACAAAGAAATCATTAAGGCCATCATAATCTCATCTAATTCCGAATTAGGATTTGTTCTCATGATACTTACTAGTTATTAAATACTCTTACCTTGCTAATCAGCATTATTTGAATCATATTATGAAATTCCACAATCACGACATGTTAGGTATAAATTACTTATTTACCCCTTATATAATTGCTAAGTCATCCCTTCCTTACTTGACAATTTACCCTATTACCCTTCAGGTTGCATAATTACCAAATTACCCTTTATCCGATTTAGGTTATCAAGTTATCTCCTACACTTTTTAGATCACCATTCACCCCTCATAATTGCTACACTTAACATGTCTCCCATTTGGTTGGTTAGATTACCAATTTACCCTTTTCTTTTATTACAATCAACAACTTGCCCTTTAGTTGGATAAATTACCAAATTACCCATATTTGCTATCATGATTACTAATTTGCCCCTTTAGTAGGTTAAATAATTACTAACTCACCCTTTATTCGATTAAATTACCAATTTGCCCTTCTCCAGTATCATAGGTACCGAATTGCTCCTTAGTTGATTAAATTACCAAATTACACTTTTCCATTGTCATAATTACCATTCTACCCTTCTCAATTATTATAATTACCATTTTACCCTTCTCCATTATTATAAATACCAATTTACCCTTCTCCATTTTTATAAATATTATGTTGCCCTTCTATAATCATAATTTAATTACCAAATTACCCTTCGTCGTTTTTATAATTACCAAGTTATCCCTTACTCCCAAGTTTGCCATAAACATCCTTTTATTTACAAAATTACTCTTCTACTCCTTACTTCCAAATTACCATAATATCCTTTTATTTATAAAAATTGCCATCTTACCCCCTTTACATCCAAATTTACCATATTACCCTTTTGCTTGCAAATTACCATAATACCCTTTACATCCAAAATTACTATTTTACCCTTTTCTTGCAAATTACCATTTTGCCCTTCTCTTCTAAAATTACCATTTTCTCTCTTCCAAAATTACCACTTTACCCTTTACTCCCAAAATTACCATAATACCCTTTTACCTGTAAAATTACCATTTTGCCATTTACTCATAAAATTACCATATTACCCTTTTGCCTCGAAAATAACCATAATACCCCTTTTTCTTACAACTTACAATTTTATCCTTTTACTTGTAAAATTATCATTTCACCCATTTCTTTTGAAATTACCAAAATACCCTTTTGCTTATAAAATTACCGTTTTACCCTTTTCTTTCAAAATTACCAAAATACCCATTTACTACAAAATTTCCAAAATACCCCTTTAGAATAGTGGGGAGAAAAAGAAGAGGTGGAGAAGGGAGGAGCTGTAGGGGCTCGAGCGTGGCTTGGGTGGTCTCGTGGTGGTGCAGGGCTGAGGTATAGGGTGGCAGTGGGCGACGCAGGGGTTTGGTGCGGTGGTTGGAGCGGCGGGTGGCGACGGCGTGCAAAAACCGGGGAAAAATGGGGAGGAGGAGAAAATGAGAGAAAAGAATCGGGGAAGGGAAATTAAGGCTCGAAAAATGGGGCAAGAAATGTTGGTGGGGAGAAGAAAAAGAAGAGGGAGAGACAGGGGGAGTAGGTGGCCGGTCGAGGCTGTAGTACGGTGGCAGGGGTGTCGGTTGGCAGGGGGAAGGGAGAGAAGAAGAAGGAAAGGAAGAGGGCATGCGGGATAGGGATGCAGGGGTTAGTTTGGTTCGAAATAGGAAAGAAAATGACGGGGGAGAGAGGGGGAGTAGCAGGGAGGTAGGTGGTGGTCGGGCATGGCCACTGCAGGTGAGGCCGGTGTGCTTGATAATGGCAGAGGATGGTGGTCGGGCATGAGAGAAGAGAGAAAGGAAGGGGAGGGGGTGCGAGCGGGCGGACCGGCATAGGAAAGAAGGACAGACTGGCCGGTCCGGTCTGGGAAAAGAAGAAAAGAGGGACGGCTGGGGCTAGGCTGCGTCGCACGGGCCATGCTGGAGAGGGAGGAAGGAAGGGGGAGGGAGAGATGGGCCGAGGCCCAGTGCGCAGGGGAGAGGGGGAAGGGCTGGCCTGGCGGCCCGAAGGAAAAAAAAAGGAAAAGAAAACAAAGAAGAAAAAGGAGAAAAAGGAGAAGGAAAAGAAAAAGGAAAATGAAAAGGAAAATGACAAAATAGGGGAGAATAATTTAATTTAATTTAGAAAATAATAAAATGCAATACTTTTAATAAATAATTTAATTTAATATAATTTAATATATTGGTTCGAAATTGATACTTTTAGTAAATATTAGTTTGAAAATTTATTTAATTAAAAACAATGTGATAAAATAACGAAATATTTATTTTTAATTTATTAAATAGTCCTATCCAAATTTGTACACTCAAAAATCCATAAAATAATTAAATTAAATAATTTTAAAAGCTAATTTATTTCAAATAAAAGTTATTTATTAAATTATAGGTTTTCTAAAATTTTGGGGGATTACAATATATATGTAAAATTTTAAAATGGTCATGTATCACTAATTTTTCCTATTGGTTAATCTAAAATTCGATGAATATGGACTGATATTTAATTGTAGGGGTGAGAGGTATAATATTTAGGTGGTTTATGACGAACGAGATCATGAGACTCTGGCCCTTGGGTGAACATTGTTTAGTCTCGTGGTGGATTGCCGCACCACAGACTTATCATGCGGCTATCTTGTCATAATGGTTTGTTAAGTAAGGAAAAGCTGCATGTTTGTCTACTTGAGCATGAATCTCAGGATCATGTCTTTATTGGATATCATATGGCTAGAACATGTGGGAAGTTGCTGATAAATCGGATGCATATCCTTTTTAGGCCTCAATCATGAAGGCATGTTCTACACTAGATGATATGAGGTTCACAAAGACAAGCATAAGTGTGAGTTTGGCTGTGGCGAGCTTGGCATACAGATTATGACAATGCAGGATTATTGCCACTTTCCAATATTAAAAAAATAATTCTTAGATGTTTAGTGTAAGATATTGTAAAGGAAATATTCATTTGTATTTATATTAGCCTAGCTCATAGGAGGTACGGGGATATTTTGACTAGATTGGATAGATTACCTGGATAGCTCTTTTTCAAGGCTAGTCACTTGGATGTACACAACTCCCATTTTGGTATCAGTAAAAATTATTAATTACCCAAAAAAAAAGACAGATCTAATATTGAATTATCTCTTGATTTCAAATGATATTTTTCTATCGTTGATCGAAAATTGGTCTCACGATAGATGAAACAACAACACAACACACACGATACATTGGAATGAGAGCAATAGTAGAAATAATCATAACATTTGGATCAGGAAATATACCTTCACCCAAGCAATAAAATTGCAGTAGCAGTCGCAGTGTCACGAACGATATTTTATATATTGCGGTTGTCTCGGATTGATTTTTTAATTCTTTTTCACAACAAATATTGTTAAATATCGGTAAATATTAGCTATTATTGGCCAATATCGGCCGATATCATGGCGATAAATATGTGATTTTATGAAACGGCCGCATTTCAGGAATTTCCCATCGCGGCTGACCCAAAAACCGCGAAGTTGCAGCTGATATGCAATTGCGGTACCAATATTTCATTGTATGCCTTCACCTTAGCATGAATCAAATTGGTGCATCATTTTCATGAGAAACAAGGTAACAGGCATAAAGGTATTCATATTCAAAAGACAAGTAAAGTAATTGATTGATACAACTTTGAAATTGAGTCTCGAATGAACTCCGATTGATCTTCTACAATTCAAAATTACAAAAGAAAATGAATAGATGGCAGGGATGAGGGAGGGGTGAAGGATGGATGAAGTCTGTAGGCGATACACTTAATCTAATAGTCTTTCCAAGTTGTAAAAAGTGTTTTTTTTTTTTTTTGTTGAAGTCCCTCATCAAAATGCAAAAGAGAACGCCTAGAACCTGTAAAGTTGTAGACTGACACGGTCGTGTCCGTTGACACAGGTAGCCTATGTTGAAACATGGTTGTGGTGATCGACACCACACACTTGTGTTGGCTCTTGGCCCTTGTTTCCTTGTTATTGTTGTTCCAGATTTGCTTTAGGTTGTGTTGATCAACACTAGGGGCGATGTCGACTTGTCAGACCATTGTTCTTGCATATGTTAGCTCTAATCGCCATGTTTAGTGTTCTTAATTTCACTTTTTCTCCAAATACCTATAAAAATAATCAAAAGCAATAAACATGATCAAATTAACAAAACCATGCATAAAAGTATAATGAATCTCACGAAATATATATTATTAAACACATAATTCATATAACAAATAACACTTTTCAACTCCCCCATGTTTGATTTATTACTTGTCCCCTAGTAAACTCACACATAAGATTAACCACAGGAAATCGACATAAAGTCAAGTCTAGTTCATTGAGACCCCACAATTCAAACCCGCCGGTGGCTGCCTTACCTAATTTTGAATGGGATTTTGATTTCCCCATTAAAAATTAGGGTGATTGTTCCATCTAGGGTTATAGGTGTTATAGTAGAATTGTTTTGCGTGTCAAAATTACTAACATAGTTAGCTTGTTTAGATGTTTGACAAAATGTATTATTTACTTAATAATTAGTGCTTATCCTCTACATAAGTTACATCTAATCGTCTTGACCAGCATGTTAGAAACATTCAAATTATCAACTTATCTTGATAAAGCTTCTAATTGTGGCATCAATGGAATGAATGCCAAAACTCTTAATAGGTATCCTTTCAGCCTGCCATTGATGACTGATGGCTAGTTAGCTAACTCCTTGATGAATGTGAATGCATTTGTTGAAGTCTTATTCATGTAGGTACTATCTGCAGTTGTGTCTATCATGAAATGGTTAATGGAGGGTAATTTGTTATAAAAAATTCTAAACATGCAACCAAATAGGTAGACCATGATGAAGAAATTTTCTAAGCAACCTTTTAAATCTTTTCGGGTCCTCAGATAATTGTTCAATATCATGTTGGACAAAAGTAGTAATAGCATGTTTCATCTTTGCTATCTTAGAATGTGGAAAAAATTTAGCTAAAAATTGCTCAGCCATCCTATCCCATGTAGTAATAGACCCTACACTTAATGAATGCAACCGGTTTTCTTAGAGACAAGTGGAACGACCAAAGTTTAATGGTGTCATCCATAACACCATCTTGCTTAAAAGTTTAATAAATCTTCTGGAAATTAGAAATTGAGTGTTTAGGAAATCATTAAACAAACTTTTGAATTGAATTGTAGTCTAAATCATCTGGTTTGATCTTAAAGTTGTTCGTATGGATGGTTGGTCTCCTTATGCTAGATGTTGAGCCATTCACACTTGGTGTAGCATAATCTTGAGGAGAATTGCCTGGTGGAATTTGCTAGTTTCCATTTGTCATTGTCTTTGCTTCGCTTGTGTTGAGACTTTGTAAGCGAAGGGAAGTTTTGTTGATCTCTAGGTTAAATGACACTAGTTCACTTCATCCCCACGAGTGTGGACCATACATTGGCTCACATATACTATTTCATGAACCACCGGAACCAAGATAAGACAAAAATAAAACAAAACAAAACAAAAAAATAAAATAAATTGAAAATATATGGAAATGTCAAAATCACAAAAATCTTTCAAACTCTAATATCACTCCTTGACAACGACATAAAAAACTTGACCGACTCTATCTACAAAAGTACGGAATCAAAGTAGTAATTAATGTATTGTTTTCGCAGGGGCTTTATAATGACCACTAAAATAATGATAAGACTCAACTGTGTCTAGACGATTGAATGTTTGATTGTAATAGCTAGCGCGAAAAAAAAAGGAAGAAAAAGAGTAAATTGCAGAGAAAATGGAGCTAGAATGATGTACCAAAATTTATCTGAGTAGTTAAATTGCTAATGTTCTAGTTGATTCGCTCATTTTATTATGTGTTAAACACTTCTATAGGTGGCTATTCGTAATTTGTAACAAATGTGCCAATGGGGGATGTCTAATGCTATAGTTTCACAAGCCACACCAATCTTGTTGTCAATTATGATCTAGCTATCTTTGGCTTGAATTTAAATAATTAGCAATGCGTTAAGAATTAATTAGCATGAAGTCTAATTAATGTCTCTCAACCTATTAAATTTACTACATTGGAAGACTGACTATTGAATTATCTCTCGATCCCAATGATATTTCTCAATCGATAATCAAAAATCGATCAAAGTTTTGATTATGGTAGATAAAGCAACAACATGACACACACATTTACGAACGGAATGAGGGTAGTATTAGAAATAATTAGAAAACTTGGATCAAAGAATCTCCATTACGTTAAAATAAATCAAAGAAAGGCATTCATGTTCAAAAGATAAGTAATAGATGAATGCACCTATGATATTGAGGCTCGAATGAACTCCAATTGATCGTTTAGAATTTGAAATCACAAAATAAAATGGACAGATCTAGGGGGTGAGAGATGGGAGAGGGATGGATGAAGTTTGTAGATGACATACTTCCTTTAGCTGTCTCTCAAAGTTGTTAAAAAAAAAGAGATATTGCACCATATACCTGTTTATGTTGGTGAAATTACACCATATGCCCTTGCCCCTTTTGTTAGGGCACTAAATGCTAATATTTGTAAATATAATATATATGACTGACAAAAAAGAGGGCAAGGGTAATGTAGTATCATTTTATCAAAATTCGGGGGTATATGGTGTAATATTCCAAAAAAAATGGTTGAAGTTCACTGTTGAACTACAAAAGAGAACGTGAATCTACAAAGTCACAAACCAACACGGCTGTGTCCATTGACATGGGTAGCCCATGCTGGCTGCTTTTCCAGCGCATTGGTGTCCTGTGACCAACACGGCTGTGGTTATTGACACCACACACCCGTGTTGGCTCTCTGCCTTTATTACCTTCGTCTTTTAGTTCCACCTTTGCTCTAGATTGTGGTGACCACCACTAGCTCTAATTGTGATGCTTAGCTCCCTTTTATTTCACTTGTTCTCCAAATATCTACAAAAATAATCAAAAGCAGTAAATACGAAGACTTAGACCTTGCATAAAAGTATGAATCCTCATGAAATATAAATCGTTAAACACAGAATTCATTTAGAAAATAACATTTATGGCCTGCTCTGACCCATTTGGCTTGATCTTTACATTTTCAGAAAATAAAACCATGCTTTATCAGTTGCTGATGTATCTGAGTGTGCTCTACTATATTAGGTCTATGGTATTCCGGGCCTTTGGTCATGTTATGTCCGATATTCCTCTGGCAGTGGTGTTGAGTGATACTAAAAAGGTTGGTTGCCTTCTTTTGTTAAGTTATGTTCAGCTGATTGCATACTATGTTTACTTTTAGTTTATTGTTCATCAGATATGCTGAAATTGAACCCTTTGTTATGCAGCTTCTTCCAGCATTGCTAAATGCCTTGTCTGTATTGAGTGAAGATATTGTCAACAATGATATGATTTACTCTCTTCTGCTGGTTTTGTCTGGCATTCTGATGGATAGCAATGGTATGGCCAGTGTTTTCCATGAAGTCAGCCTTTGTTATTCACTGTTGGAACCAAATGCTGACTGTATACTTAATGATATGATCTGACACCTGTGGCCTGTCTTTTCTGGATTTCTGATTGATTGTAGTGACATGACATTCTTTTACTTGGATGATTTTCTTCTCTATTGCCTGTGCTAATTTTGTGGCGTACTCAAGTGCAATTTCTTAGTTATTGGTTGCTTCAAATGCACCTAGTGAACTCTTACATTGCAGAAAAATTACTGTGGAAAGCGAAGGGAACATTATGCATAGCATGGCAGCATGGATAAAGTGAAGATCTGCATTTAGAGTTTTGTGCAGTAATTGGATATTACTAAAATTAAATATTTTTAGTAGGCGGCTGACCAGATATGTCTTATGAATCACTTTAGTGATAATTTTCAAATGCCGTCATCAAGGGCATCAGCGGATACTGATAACACATGGATAAGTGTTTTTGTTTTTGTTTTCCAAATCAGTCTTCAGGAAATCAATTGTGAACCAAAGATATAAATTAATAAAAAAAGTTGTGTTAAAATTGATCATGGTGACATCAATTATAAGATAAAATCAGGTATTTTGTCAGGCATAATATGAATGGCGGTATCATTGGTGTGTATTGTAGGATTAGAATGAACCTATTAAAAGGCAATATAAAGTAGATAAGACATGTAAATTATTTTTTTCAAAAAGATTCGAATTTTGTTCTATAAAAGAGTAAATATTTTGGAATATTGGATTTTTCTTTATTGCATCTTTTGTGTCAAGGACAGTGACATAATAGTTAAAGAGAAGAATAATCTATTTTGCATGAGGTATTTCTAGAAATATGAAAACTACAAATAAAACAGAACGATTAATTATTCATTTGACTTGAGACTGGGGCTTCTATAATTTGAAATGTTGAGTTTGTGTTTTGGTGAAAATAAATTATAGAATTTGTTAACTTGAACCACCTGATGCCTTACAATAATTATGTTATTTTGTAACAATAATTCTGTGTCATAGTACATTGAAAGAATCTAAGCAACTTAAAGGATAAAAAAGGAAAAAGGAAAAAAAGGAGAGAATAATGAAGATCAAATAGAAAAACGAAAGAAGTATACATGTAGGAAACTACTGGATGCATTATTTCCAAGCAATTCCAAAAGTGCCGACTCTTGGCGTCAAATGATGAAAGCAAACTATAGAAATCAGGAGTCTTGTTTTGATTTTAAGAAACTACTTCTTGAGAAGACAGTTTGTGAGGGTTTCTTATCATTGCTGGCGTGCTATATATGTGTAGGATTTTTTTTTTCTAGGTTCTTGTAACGAGTATTATTAACAGAGCAATCTAGGAGTAGGTTTTCCTGATATTATGCTGTGAATTATCTTTATAAGACACAAATACATAGGCTTTCTGGTTAAAAATGTTTCCAGCTCATCTACACTTCCGTGTTTGTATATTTTTGCACTGCTTACAGAGTTAATACTGATTGATGCACATGTTCTCTAGTATTTGTTTACAGTCCTTTTATTGAGATTGTCGCTTCAACCATCTTATGTGTTTGACAAGGTGATTATTTTACCTTGCATTTTTTTTTTCTATTTCAATTTGTGCAGGGCAAAATGTAGTTACGGAAAATGCGCACATTATAATTAACAGCCTTATCAGGCTTGTTTCATACCCTCATAAGATGGTACTGTAGTTTTCTTTATTCTATTTTTTTATTTTTAGCGCTGATTTTTGTTCTTAGTGCTTTGAGTGGAACCTGTCATATCTTATGTGATTTGGCTGCAACCCTTTTCTTGATTCTTTGCCTTTGCATGCCGAGCTCAACATCCCATTGCTGAACGACATGTTTTATCTAGTCATCATATTTCATTTGATAATCCCTTGCACAATTTGCCTGCACCACATAAGACAATTTTGAGTAGAAGATATGGTGATTTAAGGTGTGATTTTCATCATTGTTGGGATTAAACGTCTTTTCTACTTCCTCTCTTTAATTCCTTCTGTTCCCCCCCTTTTTTGGGTATAAGTTTCTTTATTGGATATTATATTCCGCTTCAGCTTTGTATTTATTTACTTTTTCCCATCTTTTGGCAATTTTAGCTGCAAAATACATCCTTTCTCTATAGTTTATTGTTGCAGTATGAGAATTCTGTTCCATTTGCAAGACCTTGAGAAATAATTGCTAAACTGATGCTGGAGGTGCAGTTCCCACTGCTCATTAAAGCCAACCAAAAATCTACCTCCTTCCTAAGTATGATTATTATTTCTCCAAAGTAAAACTTGAGGAATTTTTCTTATTTGAGAACAATTTCCCATGACGTGTTTCATTTTTCTTTATTCGTTGAGATGTCATACCAACATGCGTTATCTGTGCCATCTATGAACTCTCAAAAAGCTGATAGTTTTGCACTTTGGCATACTTCGATCTGTCAAACATAATTCTTTAATCTCTATGCTTTCATGTGCATGTCGTGTGAATAGTGTCTGGTACATATCGAATAAGTAGGTGCAAAGCTGTGGTTTTTCCTCTCTTGGCTTATTCCGGGGCAAGGCTTTTGATGATCTCTTTTCAATGTCTTATGGAGACTAACATTTCCAAATCCAAGTGTGTTTCTGGATTGGGATTTTTTTAGGGAAGTTCCAGAGATAGAATTTCAAATTCTATGGCCAAAATCTCTTCATGAGACCATGTATAATTCACTCTTCAGAGCATTTGCACATTCCACTATCTTGTAGAACGTAGAAGATTCTTTTATGGAATCATTTAGTGCTTCCCACCTTAAATCACCATACTGCTACCTGATTCCTTAGCACATTCCACCTGCTGCTGTATGGTCACTGATGACTGTTTGGGTGGCGATCGTCTGTTACAGTGTTGCTAGAACATTTCTGTGACTTCTCTAGTGCCACCTGGTGACCCATTTCAGTTTGTCAAGGCTGGAAGTGTTGGAAAGACAAAGGAGTGAAGAGAGAAGAAAGATGAAGGGGAAAGGAGCTAGATTTTGGGCTCATAGGATGGAGGAGGTAGAAGTAAAAAAAAAAAAAAAAGGAAAAGGGGGAGGGGGACATGATACCTTTCCTCCTCCCCTAGTCACCGTTCTATTGTATACTTATGAACCCAAATGAATCCTTCTGAAAATTCCTTCAAACAAGGGATTTATGTAGTGATACTTTGCTTCACTTTATATAAATCCCTTCATTTTTAACTTCAGAATGTCCTTATGCAAACACAGCCCCAAGCAGTTGTAGGAAACTTGATTCGGCTCCAAGAAAGCTTCTTCAAGCTGGATCCTGACAACTTGTCCCTCTAATGGGAGAGTAAACAATTATGGATTGCTTGACCTTGAGGAAGGAGCCCATGCAATACTCTTTTGCCGTTTTATTTTATTTTTATTCCCAACACAGATATTTCCTAGGTAAGATATTGTAACAATTGTTGAAAATGCATAATACTAGAGTAGCCGAATAGGAAAGAAATGTTGCTTCGAGGGAATCTCACACACCAAAAATATGTTTCTTGTTGAGTTGGAAGTAAGCATATCAAATCTATTGTCCATTAATTTTCCATTTTAAAAGGTCACTCCACTAAATATAGTAGTAACAGTTAAAAATGCCAAAGATAATTTTGTGTCTGGACTTTTAATGTTGACCAATGTACTTTTTTTTAACACAGCTTGTTAGAGAAACCGCTGTTCAGTGTCTTGTTGCCATCTCAAGGCTGCCCCATGCAAGAATATATCCTATGAGAAGCCAGGTAAATACTATATTTTTTTTCCCCCTTAAAGCAGCATCTGGAGCCTTCTTCTGTTTTCTCTTTCATTCTGATGCATATTTTCAGGATTCTCTTGTTACGTATGTCATCTACCTCATTTGGTGATTTATATCATGAGGAACCTTGCTGTTTGCCAGAATTGATGCTTGACTGCCGCATTGTTGCCATGTATGTATGTATATGTATGTCTATATGTCTATGATATTTGATTGACGTGTGCTAAACTCTTAATTTATGCAAATAATGCTTAAAAAAAATCACAAAGAGCTGTCTACATCTAATGACAAAAGGGAAAATCTGACTCTAAATTGCATGCGATGCATGTATGATGTAGGGAAAAAAACCACTACTGAAGTGTAACTTGATAATCTAATAGAGAATTTGAATTTATTCAATGCTCAATTAATAGACGACATCACTTGTTCCTATGAAAAAATAATGATACAATAATTCTGGAAATATTATTTTCCATCGGAAGTAAACATAGAGAATGTTAAATGTTATCTACTTTTTCTATATAAAAAATAAAGCAAAAAAGAGGCTGGAAATAACTAGAGTTGGCAAAATTTGACTCGACATGACATAAGACGAAAATTCATCGACCTAACATGACTCGAATGCAACCCAAAACTACCCTAACCTGACGGTGACTTGAAAATAATTGACCCAACCCAACTTGATCCAAACTTGACCCGATCCCAACCTATGACTCGACCTAACCTGAAGCCCGGCACCAACCCAACCCGCCATTTACCCACCCGGTATCAATCTGACCGGACATTAACCTTAATCGACAAAAATAAATTCAATATTAACTAATTATGATAAAGAAAAATCATACATATTTTATTATTTATTTAAATTTTTTAAAAATATATTATTTTATAAATTTTACTTATTTTTCTTACTTTTATTGTTGATATACTTACTCACCAATAATATTATAATTTTATCAATTTTTTTTCCATAAAAATACAACATTAAAAAGTTGTAGTAATAGAAAGAATTAGTAATAAATAAGACAATTTTAGTTACATGCTAACATGTAGTCAAACTCAATGCATGTTTATAAGGTTAATGAGTTGGTTTAATTTTGTTGATCAATGTCCAATTTGACCCGAATTTGAAGTGATCCGATTTGGGATTAGTTTGACTCGAACCTAACCCGACCCATCAAAATCTGAAAAAACCCGATCTGTCAAGTTAATCCGGATCTAACTTGAACCCTAAATCACTCGACCCAAACCCGACCTTAGGAGTCAAGTTAACCTGAAATGACCTAAATATGAACTAGCTCAACATGAACCATTCCAACCTGGCAAAGTGACCGGATATAATTCGGTTCTTCAACAACCAGATCCCTACTCGGCTCGGTCTAAACAATAAAATGATACTAAATGACCCAACTCAACCCAGAACTGACCTGAGTGATGACCAAATAGGTTAGCCCTTCATGTGCTAGACATGCTCTGCATCAACTTAAGTGATGATGAGTTAACATGTGGATGTACTTGAGAGAGATTATTCAAAATAAAGGGTATCCATAAAATATAAGTCTAAATGTCAAAGTACGCAAATGAATGTATCCAAAATATTATGTTTCAACTGAAATTCCAAATTTATGGTCTGATATTTCAGTCCAGACTAATGCATGAACACCTCTAGCAGCGATAGTGATGGTGGCTGCAGTGGCAGTGGTGTGGTGGTAGTGGTTTTGATGGGGGTGGGGGAAGGCGAGTGTGGTTGTGGTACTGGTAGTGGTTGTGGCAGGTGAAGCTGTTGCCTAGTTTAATATGGGACCAATTCAAATTTATTTCCAAAACTTAATCAAGGGCTGGATTGGAAAAAATTGATTTTGGACTGCTCCGTACCGAAATTTCAAAATATTATATTCATATATTTAAAAACCTTTTAAAAGAAGCTAATGAATATACGGTCTGACATTTTATTTGGACCACTTTTTCTCAAGACTGGAGGCCAGACTAATCAGAACACTTGAGATTGGTGTTCAGAATTTTCTACCTGGTTTTCTGGTTCAGATTGATTCATGAATACCCGTAATCATGGTGGCAGTGGGGCTGTTGATGGCTGAGGTTGTAGTGGCAGTGCTTGTGGTTGTGGTGGGGGTGTTGATGGCACTAGTGGTGGTGGTTGCTGTGGTGATGTTGGTGCAATGTTGGTGTCAGTGGCATGGTGGTATTGGTGGTGCTAGTGTCGGTACTGTGGCAAAGGTGGCTGCAGGGCTGGGGCTGTGGTGGCCGGCATGGTGATATTGATGGGTTGGTACACCTAGTTTATTTCTCTATTCCTAATACTCAATATTGAAACCTATCTTTCATAATCTCCCAAAATAGTTTTCATTTTAAAAAATAATAATAGCCATGCTGAATAGACCCTTACTGTTCTAGGATGCGGGTTTATCAAATAATGGATATAAGATATAATTACCTAGAAAATAAAATTCTAACAAAGTGAACATAACATAGTTTACAAATCTTTCATCAACAAAATTGCAAAATCTTGCTTTTAAAGATACCGTCGGGCGCCCATGTTCTGTGTCCTTGAAACGTTTTGAGGATGAAAAGGAACGAAATGTTATTTTTGTACTTGAAACATCTTGGCCAAAAGTTAAAAAGAAAGGGAAAATTCACGTGCTTAACTTTGAGGATGATTTTAAGCTTTTCTTCAGAGGTTTGAAGTGTACCACATGCTGCCCCAAGGTTGGTGTAATTCACCACTTTATATTGGTTTGAAACATATGGATGGATTGCTAATGTTTGCACTTGTATCATATTAATTATACTTGCTGTATCATCTATTTTCGAAATGGTAATCATGAGTAAAATTGAAGTACAAGTATTTAATTTGATTATATTGCACTATATGCTCCTATAATAAAAATAAGAATACAGGGTATACTCCTCCCTTTTTTGTATCATATAACTTTGAAATGACTTCATCACACCCTCCTATTATATCCAACATATTGTCTATTTTGCTAACATTACTACGAAATTAAATGATATTTCTCACATAATGGAATGAAGTACCCTTAGAAATCTTCTATTTAACCTAAAACCATCAACACTTGGAAACTCTCAGGAAAGAGGTTTAAAAGGTAAACAGAGGCAGAACAATCAGGAGAAAAGGTGAAGATGCAAAACTGATGCCAAGGACTAAGTTTGATAGCAAAGAAATTCCAAATCACAAAGTTGCAATCACTCTTACCTCTTTCAATTATTCATGATGTTTATGAGATCTGTCTTCTTATGTCTTGACACTAGAATTAGGTGGATGGTTTAATTTTGGGAATAGATGGTGAAAGAGCAGACAATTAAAATCAAGGAGAGTAATGGCAAACAAGGGAGCAAGATTGGTGAGTGCAGTCCATTCCCAAATGTTGTGAATAACCATATTTTTTCCCTGGTATGATAGATTCTAGAGTTGATTTGAGGGACAAAAATGGTTGAGGTAAACTACCGAAAGCCCACAATTGACTCTGTATTTTCATGCTGCATAATGTGTCATAGAAGGGAGCATTACAACATCCCACTTTTCCCAACCAGCAAAAAAAAAAAAAAAGAAAAAAAAAGAGAAAGAAGTAAAAAGCAGAAAGCCTATATGATTATACTCTTAGTAGTTTATTGAAGGGAGCCCTCTGCCTCCCTTACACATTTGATAAACTAAAATTAGTAACTTCCTTACACAGTTTGAGTAGTTTCATAATATTAACCATCCATAATATGCTCACCTAGAAAGTAGATTTGTTGATACACACTAAATAAGAAAAAATATCTAAATACCCATCCGTAAAGCAGCCACAAACATGGAATCCATGGTCACATGTGCAGGAGCCAGACTTTTGACTCTATAAAGTTACCGTTATAATAGTACATACAATTTGCAGTAGTATATATGTCTATTTTAAATTTTCTTGTGAGCTATAAGTTTCATTTTTAATGCCATCAAATACATATCTATTGCAAAAATATATTCACATATTGATTGCTCATTTAATTTCATACCTCATTCTATATCAACTTATAGATAAATAGGCTAATCTAACCGTTATAATTTAGTGAATAAAATAACTAGTTTGATTTGTATTCGTAAATATGAGAAATTTAAACACCTTATCAAATAATAAAAACATTGTAACAATATAACATATTTAAAATATATAAAATCAACATAAATATGTGCTTCAGATTTTTTAGGTAAGAATACTTACAAATGAGGTATCCATCTTAATTATAACAAAATAAAATATTCAGAATTACTAATTCAACTTATTTCCTAGAATTCTAATTTTAATTTACTAAGTAAAATAACTCATGATTGATTCAAAAATTACTAACAGATAAAAGAAATCAACTTAAATTAATTGATGAGAAATAAAATCTGGACCTATTACCTTGTAAAGTCTCCTCCTGGAATTTTCTTTTATTATTGACCAGGAAAAAAAAAGGATTAAAAAACATTTGTGGTTGGTGGATATATGATTGACACAAGAATGGTATATAGACTAGCTAGTAGGTAGTAGGGATGGGGAAAAGTGATCTTCAGACCTGAGAATTCACATTTTTAAGCAAGTGGCTCACAGTAAAAATTATAAAAGATATGAACCAGGGGAACTCAACTCCCGTTCTCTTGGTTGATAGCAGATGGGTGCACCGCTGCGCCAACTATATCTTTTGCAGCTATGTTTTTTGGATACTATATATACAATAATGTCAGGTCCGTGGGGCCTTGGATATGTATCAGATTTGGGCCAGCTGATATCAGCCATTTGAGACAGAGAAACTATTTTGCTCCCAAATCGCCTATTTTCCTTTACTAAATCCAAGACTTTGACTCTATATTATTAAATTTATTTCTGTAAAAATATATTAATTTACTTCATAATATTTATTTAAATATAAATTATTAAGTTGCATATCTAAAAAACATACATAAGAGAATAGCTAGTTTAATTTTCTTTTAAAGCGCGTAGTTTGTAAAACCTTAGCTTCTAGCTAATCGACAATTATCTAAAGAATCTAATATACCATAGTTAGGATGAACTTTTGATGTAAAATAATTTTTTTTTGAAAAAATAAAAAATACACTGGAATATTGCGATATTATTTATTGGCCTTTGATACAATGACTTTGCCATCATAATTGGCTAGCCATCAGGCCACGGTCAACCCTCCCTAATGCTTGTTTGGACTTATACCTCTCATACAATTAAATATCGGTCCCAATATGCAATATTGGCTGATAATTATTGAATTTTGGGTCAGCCGATATGCAAAATTGGTGACATGCAATAGTTTTAGAATTTCATGGATTTATCGGCATAACCGACTGATATTTACTGATATATGCCAATATTTACCAATATTTGTTGGGAAAAAAATAAAAAAAAACTATGCAGTAATAATCACAACATATAAAATATCATTCTTAACACTTCGATACTGTGACATCGTAATTGCAATCGCGACCACAATTTTATTGCTTGGTACCTTTGCCGGAGTCATTTTCCCATCATCCTATCCAACCAATAAACTGTCAGCTCATGTTTTCTTCTATTGTCCAATTCTAGCTCCAATTTCTCATAAAATGGAATGAATTTTCTAGATTGGAAACATAGATAACTTCTCCTTTTCTTCACCCATCACACTTATATTAAATCACAACTCACAAGAACCTCCATCGCAATTTTTTGATTGTGGTTTGCAATGTTTAGTGGTGAAGGCACAAAGTAGTGGCAGAAGCCAGAGAGCGGAGGTTGAACTGGATGAGAGTTGAGAAGAAACATAAAAAGAGATGAGTTGAGATGAAATAGGAGAAATGGATGAGGAGAGAGAGCCAAGTAAATAAGAAGACGGACTAGTGGCTTTATTATTAAATTGCACAATTTTTTAAGTTTGCTTATGGAATCGAGTTTATCAGATCTGTTAAGTTTGTATTCTAAATGTTGGAAGCTGGTTTGTTTGGTTGAAGGGTAAGAAATAAGAGTTCTCATTCTCATTGTGTAATAAGGTTCTCACTAGTTATATAGGGAAAATCTTGGAACACCTGGTATAGATCTATGATTTAAAATTGTTTATGGAGGTTAAGGATGGATATGGATGAGGGATTTCAAAAATCTAGACACAAACAGGTAGATATAGGAAGAATTGGAGCAAGGTTAGAAATTCTCCCCATCCCCCCACCACCTGAAGGAAAAAGCTCATTGAGGACATAACATATGATAGAAAGTTTTGGCACCTAAGGATTCATGTGGTTGACCTTGAATAGAAAGACCTTTTCTATCATCCTATTTGGGATATATATGGGTGCATCCCCTTTCCTGTGTGCATCATCATCTCCCCTCACTTATTAATACTATTTTCTTTATTCGCTTATTATTATGTTTTCTGTTTTGATTATCTATTGTTGTCTCGTTGCTATTAGTCGCTGACACTTGATTATTGTTTATTAGTACTACTATATCTTCGTGTAAATATTTTCTTATTAAAAAAATTCTGAGTCTTGTGGGAACATTTCCTGATTAGTAAAGGTATAACTGCATACCTTAGATGTTTCTTAAGTTATTGGCGGGTTAAGATTTATGTAAGCTCACTTCTACTGTCTTTTGAACTAGCAACGGAGTGCTTCCTGAATATTTGCGGTGAATATGCGTGAAAGGGATACGAACTTGAATCTTTAGATATCCTGCAACTTAGTTTTCATTACTATAGTTGACACCTCTTAGGTGTGTGGTTATGGTTGTGTGTGGTGGCAGCTGGTAGATCCTTGTAAATGTATATAATATGACAATTAAGTATATGCCATTTCTTTTTTGATAAAGTTATTTTCTCAATTTTGCAATGCAATGAGTTGTTTTCTTTTATTGTTAAGTTTTTCATCCAATTTTTGTCTATATATGGGTATGGCTAGGCATGGACATTGGACTACATAAATAATTATCTATTAATTCATGCTAGTTAGAAAACAATCTTGAATGTAAGTTGCATATAAAATAATAATAATAATAATAATTATGGAATTAAAATAAAATGAGGCAGATGAATCCAAGTAAGGTATAAAATGATAATGCCAAGTACGTTAATTTGTGATATTTTATAAAATTTCAATGGTTCAGTTATAATCTTTAATCCTAAGAATAATAGATCTGGCATGTAAAGACTTTTCAAGTAGTATGCTAATGAAGAAGATGCATACAATAGTTTCAATTTACAAAACCTCTTTAGAGAAAAATCGCAAAATTCCCCCACCCCTTTTTTCCATTTTTCTTTTTTAAAAGATGGTGCCATGTGATACTTTGGTGCAAACCATATCAGCGTTTTTGTATTGGACCAAACAACAGTGGTGTGCATGTTTAACCTTGTAGCTTTTTATATGTAAGGTGTTGCATGCGGTATCAAAGGCTTTAGATGATCGAAAGAGGGCTGTTCGTCAAGAAGCTGTCAGATGTCGCCAAGCATGGTTAGTCATTTCTACATTTGTATTTATGTTTCTTATGTATGCAAGGAATATTCAACGGATATCTTTTTATCATGGTGAATCTTTTTTCTTTGACAATTCATGTTTGTCTTTAACATTTTTATCTGCAATGTGACATTTCCAAACACATTTACAGGTCGTCAATTGCATGATTGTCTGGTTTTCTATAAGTTTGAGCAATCATAATGTTGGAGCAGTCTCAGTAAGTGTTTTTTTTTTCCTTTTAACAATTTGATTATACAAGTTCTAGTGATCTGTGAAATTGTGAAATGTCAGCTTACGCAAGAGAAATGCAAGTTTGTGAATGGATAGTTGGATTTATCATTGCCCAAAGGTTGGTGAGGGAATTGTGGATGCTCAAAACATGTTTTGGATGTCTAAGATATTCATAAGAGAGGAAACTCATAGTGATGGTCATATTTCTAGAGGGCAGATGTATCATCTATTAGCTCCATCTGTGCTTTCTGTAGCTTTTGAAAATAATGTTCATATATTACTTGTGGCATTACATCCAAGCTAAATTTTACGTTCATGCATCTTGTGGTCAATGCATTTTTTTAGATAATTATTCAGGAATGATATAGTAAATAAATAAAGTCAAATATGCCTTTATTTAGAACCCAGTGATTTTGAACCCATTTCCATTTGGTTCTTTGGTGTTTGGCATTTAATATGCAAATATCCTTATCCATACTACTGTTGATATATTATCTTTATATTGATTGCAGGTTGGGGGGTACCCTCTATCTCAATGCATTATGTATGTTTCTAAATTTTTAAAAAAATCATTATAAAGAGTCTTAGGTAGTACTAATATGTGATGGGTCAAGCATGTTAATTCTTAAATGGTTCAAGGAAGAGAAATATAAACAGAGATGGGCATGTAAAATGAATTTCCTAGATTCTCTAAGCATCATGATAGTTCACTGATTAGGTATACATACATAAGGTGTAGGTGTAGGGAAGGACATGGTGAGTTGGAAAATACAGCCAGGGATCTTTAGGGGGGGGGATCAGGCAGGTGTGGAGGATTATAGCTAGGTTGTTGAGCCTTGAGCTGAGGTGTGCACGCTTAGGGGCACTTGGTTAGAACGTGGGGCTAAGTTGGTAATAGTTATGGTCATGTTTGGGTAATGATTAGTAGTGGTGGTAGATTCCGTTGGGGGGGGGAGCCTAATGTTTTAACATGTTTTGGTTGTTACATAAGGGAGTGGTATAAATAAGAGCTGAGTAGAGAAAGAGGGGAGGAAGGTGGTATTAGTAGGGGGTCTTAGGTCCTCAAAATCTTGAGTTTATCTTGCTCTTTGTAATTTTTCCTCCTTCGAATCAATATAACCATTCCGATTTCCATCTAAATTCTGCTTCCTTGTATTTTATACTTGTGTTCTTAACAAATTTCATATCAGAGCACATGGTGCCTAGATGCCACAAAAGAAATCAGACATAGAGGCACTTACCAAGCAATTGGGAGTAGTATATGAAGAAAGGAAAAATGAGGTTGATAAAGCGGGTGTCGAAAACTATTTGGGGTTGATCGAGAAAATCGTGTATGATATTGCCACCAAGTTGGATCTCTTAGTGAGTGGAGATGGCAATGGATCTTCACGTACAAAGAAGTGAATCCAAGAAGTTTTGAGTCCGGCATGCCTAGGTTGGCATCCAATTGTCGTCATTTTAGAACAACCTGTGTGCCCTAAGCCTTGCGCTACAAGACAACTTGAGTTTCCTGTTTTTAATGGTTGTGACCCTGACAAGTGGATTTTCATGATGGAGAGGTATTTCAAGTTGAACCATGTCCCTGAATAGTGAATATGAAAGGATGGAAGCAACTGCGATCGCAATGGAAGGGTGGGCTCTTGCTTGGTTTTAATATGCTGAGGACAACCAATGCTTTACATCCTAGGGTGACTTCAAGAAGGTTTTGCCGAGTCAATTCCACTCCCAACATGAAGGCTACCTGTGCAAAAGGTTCTTAGCGGTGAGGTAGGAAACCATAGTGGAGGACTTCATCGAGAAATTTGAGTTGGCTTATGGGTTGCCTATCGGAAAAAGTGCTTGAAAGCACCTTCCTCAATAGGCGAAGCAATAAAATCGCAATCATGATTGTGGTTGGAGTCGCGGTCGTGGTTTTGTGGTGTGGGGGTGTTGCGAATGATATTGTATATGTCGTAGTTGTCGTGACATAATTTTTTACAACAAATATCAGTAAATATTGGCATATATTAGTAAAATATTAGCAAATATCAGCTGATAATTAATATATCGCCGAAAATATATGAAATTCTAAAACCATCGCGTATCGTCAATTTCACGTATCGATTGACCAAAATCTGATAAATATTGGCTGATATTGCATATCGGGATCGGTACTTAATTGTATGCTCAAGGCAGCCATATGGGTTGAGGTTAGATTGATGAGGCCCAAAGGATTGGTAAACTCATGGAAACAACCCAAATGGTGGAAGATAAGAATCGGGTTGTCCAAGTTGGACGGGGGGTGCAATGGGAAATTGGAGCAAGCTTAGCCCAGGAGACTCACTTATGGCCCAAAACTCAACTAGTCCAAATACAACCACTGCCTCGACCATCACCTATCTTAGATCGATCATGGCTGTGAATTCTAATCACAGTGGAGGAAATCCCAATGGTTTGGAGGTAGGATGGGGACATCAACAACGGGCATACAAGCGCCTGTCAGATGCTAAGTATCAGAGGTGGTGAGAATGGGGGTTATGTTACCAATGTGAGTAGAAATTCATACAGGGCACATTTGGAAGAATCTTCTACTGCAACTTTTGTTGGTTGATGATTCTTGTGGTACCGAAGGGGGAGAGGTTGAGGATGAGTAGCCTAAGGTAGAGGGGGGTGAAACCGAACTGTTGGGGGGCAACATTGAACTGAGCATGAATTTGGTGGTGGGTTTGACGACACCAAAGACTGAAGTTACTGGGCTAGCTAGGTGTGACCCTTGTGATGGTGTTGGTGGATTTTGGAGCCACCCACAATTTCTTAAGTGTGGCGGTTGTGTGCAAGTTGGACCTACTCCTCTATTCAACCGAGTCTTACGGGATATTGATTGGCACTAGAGGATTAGTGCAAGGTCAGGGATACACTTGACGCTTCAATGGGTGGAGGTAATTGAAGGTTTCTTGCCTTTGGAGTTGGGGAGTTCCAATGTTATTCTTGGAATGTAATGGCTAGAGAAGCTAGGGTCAATGCATGTCAACTGGAAGACCCTGACTATGATATTTTCCTTGGGAGGGGCTATAGTCACTTTGTACAGTGATGCCAACCTGACTAAGTTATTGATTGCTCTCCGAGCTATGATAAAATTGATCAATAAGGAAGGGGGTGGCATCCTGCTTGAGTGTGCTTCCTTAGGCCTAGTGCCAAAAGACGGGTTACAAGCGGACCCTATTCCGAAGGAAATTCAATAGCTCTTGGAGTAGTACGTTGATGTAATGAAAAAACCTTAGGACCTTCCTCTAACATGCTCCTTGGACCACAACATTACTCTCAAGGAAGGGACTGCACTAGTAAGTGTCCGCCCTTATCAGTACCCCCAAGTGAAACAAGTGGAGGTTGAGAGATTGGTGTAGGAAATGTTTGCCTCTGGAGTCATCAGGCCGAGCGACAGCCCATTCTTGAGTCCGGTTCTACTGGTCAAAAGAAAGAATGGTAGTTGGAGATTTTGCGTCGACTACCGCATATTCAATCAAGTTACTATTTTGGAGAAATTTCGAATACCAGTGATTGTGAAGTTATTGGATGAGCTGTATGATGCAATGATTTTTACCAAGCTAGATTTGAAATCTAACTATCATCAGATACGTTTAAGTAGAGCTGACAAAAGTTGATCCGACCCGAAAAATCCGATGAATACCGACTCGATCTGTCCGAAATCCGATCCGA
Organism: Tamarix chinensis; assembly: GCA_030549775.1. Taxonomy (NCBI): domain Eukaryota; kingdom Viridiplantae; phylum Streptophyta; class Magnoliopsida; order Caryophyllales; family Tamaricaceae; genus Tamarix; species Tamarix chinensis. Next base: position 80,998,664 of record CM060178.1, read on the forward strand.
TTTTATCCGAGTAATTAAAAGCCTAAAACCTATCCTACCCGATCCGATACATATCCGATATAACCCGAGAAATAGTAAGCCCGAAATAAATCCGACCCGACCCGCTACTCACACGAAACCCGATATTTCCCGAAAAACTATAAATCTGAAATGACCCGAGCCAATCCATTATTTATCAGAAATCCGATATTATCCGAAAAATTATAAATCTATAAATATTCAACTTGGTGCTACCCGAAAATTAACATTAACCCATAACTCAAATTTCCAAAACTTCATAAAACATGAAATAATATAGATGTGCAACTAATCCATACTGGCACTTACATCAAAATCTAGAAATCATAAAATTTATATCACTTATGTATCTACAAATAAAATATCCACTGATACCAATATTAAAGTATACAAATAAAAGTAGAGAAAAAAAAAAAACTCTACTATGCCATCTAAATATTAGTTCACTTCTATGATTCCATCTAGTACCATAAGATAATAACAGTGCAGCCTTGAACACTATATGTTAGTTTCTATATGGCCATATCTTGCAATATAACACCTATAACATCATAGGAAAGTAGGGAAAATTTAGAGTGAGAATGTTAGTTTTTCATTATGAGAATTGAAGATTAATATTTTTTATTACATCAACAGTGTTAAATAGTAAAAAGTCAATATTAGTTGGTCTTTTGTCAATAATAATTATTATTACTTTATCTAATTTTTATCTTATTTAGCTTGATATGATATAATCAAAATATATAATAAAAAAAAACTAATGTGTTGTTATTATTATTTTTTCCATAATTGATATACATTAATTACTATTATTACTATTATCATTATTTTTGTATTATTATTATTATTATATTAATTAAACTTATGTTGATATGATGTGATCAGTCTCTTATAAAAATAATATGAGAAGTACAACCTTAGAAGCCTTAATTTGTTATCAATTATCAATGATTATTATAAGTTAATATTATGTAAGGAGTGTATAAGATATAAATATAATATAAACTTAAAATAATACTCAAACTCAATATGAGCAAGCTAATAATAGAGTAGAATTATAAGCTATACCTTAACATAAAAAGAAAAGTGATACGATTTGAAAACTTTTAAATTTGAAACTTCAAATACATCTCCAAAGATGAAATAATGACAAAAAATTCTAAGGCCCTAAAACAATTAATACAATAATTCACTTTTAATTGAATAAGATAAATTAAAATAAATGATCCCAAAATAATTAGCTTTTAATAATATCTTGGAATAAAAAAGAAAGAAAATGACACAAACATGACTCAAATATGAAATAACCTAAATCCAATCTAAATTTGACCCGAAAATATAATAATTCAAACTCACCCGAGCTCGATCCGAACCCGAACCGAAATTAGAACAACCCAAATTTACCCGAATTTGAGTCCATCCGATCTCAACCAGATTCGATCCGAGAGCTTAGAATGACCCGAGATTATCTGATACTGAGTTGATCCGAATCAAACCCGACCCAGCCAGACCCGAAAAAATGATCCGAAATTATTCGAAACCGATATGACCCGATTATCATGTAACCCGATCCGATAGTGACTCGACCCACCCGATTGCCAGCTCTACGCATAAGTCCTAATGACATCCACAAGACAACGCTCCATACCCATGAGGGGCATTATGACTTTCTTGTAATGCCTTTTGGGTTGGCAAATGCTCTTGCCATATTTTAGGACTTCATGAATGATGTATTCCGACCTTCTTTGCGAAAGTTTGCATTGGTATTTTTTGATGATATTTTGATGCTCAGCAGGATAATGGAAGAACATATTTGGCACTTGGGGATGGTTCTAGAAGTTTTGGGGCAACACAACCTATTTGTTATTCTAAAGATCTGCTTGTTTGGGTAGCGTAGGGTGAAGTATCTAGGCCATATTGTATCAGTTGCAGGAGCGAATCCCTCTAAAATTGTGGAGTTCCCAGTCCTTAAATTCTTGTGGGAGCTTTGGTAATTCCTGGGGTTGACAGAATATTATTAGAAGTTTATACGGCATTATAAACAAATTGTTGCCCCATTGACTACGCATCTTAAAAATGATAGGTTTGCTTGGAACTTAGAGGAACAAGTTGCTTTTGATATCTTGAAGCGCATGATGGTTAATGCCTCAGTTTTAGCACTCCCTAACTTTTAGTAACAGTTTGTGCTAGAAATTGATGCCTCAGGCTATGGTCTATGAGTGGTCCTGATGTGGGAGATTCAACCAGTTTCATTCTACTGTAAGATTTTAGGACCCTTGGCTCACCTAAAATCTATTTATGAGCTGGAATTAATATCCATTGTCTTGGCTATCCAACGTTGGAGGTCAAACCTTTAGGGTCAGCATTTCTTGGTACGATCTTATCACTGTAGTGTCAAATTTATTAGGGCAGCAAGTGCTTGCTGATAAACATAAAAAACGGATATCTAAGTTGTGTAGTTACAATTTTGTGATAGAATAAAAGCTGGGAAAAGCCAATAGAGTTGCATATGCACTCTCTTGGCAACAAGAGCTTGGTCCTCTGATAGTTTTAACAATAGCTTGGGTGGACAAGTGGGGCGGCTTCCAAGTGGAGGATGATGGTGATCCAATTTTGGGACCCTTTAAGGCAGGGTTATTGCGTTTTTAGTTGATGGGTATTCCTTGCATCAAGGACACTTGCTGTTTAAGGGGAGGTTAGTCTTTCCAATTAAATCACTTCACATTCCCCAATTGTTATCATGCCGGAAAAATAGGAGGGCACTCAGGGTCTTTGAAAACTTATCAGCGACTGTGGTGAGATGTGTATTGGTAGAGAATTAGGTGCCATGTTCAATGATATGAGGCAGCATGTAAGGCGTGTTAGCATAGGAAGGCTAGTACCCTATCCCCGATAGGGTTGCTTCAGCCCCTGTTTAAGACAAGGTTTGGGAGGATGGAACACTTGACTTTATCAAGGGCCTTCCACGCTCGGTTGGATTCACTAGTATCCCGGTGGTAGCGGATCGCCTTAATAAGTATGCACATTTCATACCCTTGAAGCATCCCTACACAGCTCAGGATGTCACCGCCATATTCATCAAGGAGATTGTGTGTTTACATGGCATTCCGCGGTTTATGATTTTAGACAGAATCAACATCATCATTGGTCATTTCTGGAAGGATCTGTTTTGGCTCTAAGGGACTTTGTTGAAATTCAGTAGTGCCTACCACCCATAGATGAACGGCTAGACAAAGGTGGTGAATTGTGGCATTGGTACCTCTAGTGTTTTGCTAGAGATAAGCCTAAGTAGTGGGTTAGATGGCTTTCTCAGGCTGAGTTTTGGTACAATACAACCTTCCACTCTTCCTTGTGCTCTACCCAGGCAATAAAATTGCAGTCTCATTATTGGCGTATCTGAGTGTCATGAACATGAACAATAGATTATTTGTCGCGGTCATCGAAGCGTGAATTTTTATTTTTATTTCACCATATACTCTAATTATCGATCATTTGAGTAAAATATTCAAATAACTAGTGTTTTATATTATATTAAAAGTATTTAAATGAGTTATTATATGCTAAATTGTCCTAATAACCATAAATTTGCCTTGGAATAAAAATATACATGTTATGTAGTAGTACATGTAAAGGTAATAAATAACAATACATTATTATAATAAAATATTAACTTGTTCCCATATATATAATATATATATATATAGTAAATGAATAAGAAAAAATTATCATGTGTGCTTTTTTCATTAGATTTAAGAATTCTCAATTAATTGTCAATTTATCGGTGATATTTTCCAATTTATCAGCGATTTGGTGACAAATGTAAAATTTTAAAACCGTAGTGTATGTGTAATTTCGCGTTGTGGTTAACCCAAAAACCGTTACATAGCGGCACCTCTATTTAATTGTATGACTTTACCCCTTTTCACTGCTTTCTATGGCTGTGAACCATCTCTTTTACTGTGGGACAATCTGAGAAGTACTTCATTTGATGTGGTAGACAAGGAGTTGGGAGATAGGGATGCTATGCTTATGAGGCTGAAGGAGTGGTCACAGCATGCACAACAATTCATGAAGATCTCCGCTGATCATCAGCATTGAGAAGTAGAGTTAGCAGTGGGCGATTGGATGTTGGCCTTGCAAGGTTATCTTTCACACATTGGGAAGGTCGCATATAAGTTGGAGCTTCTGGAATCGGTGCCTATTCACTCAATTTTCCATGTTTTGGTGCTTAAGAAGGCTGTGGGCAATCAGGTTCAGGTGCAGCCATTTCCCCGCGGACTTACAGCAGAGTAGGAGTGGCAGCTTACCTCTCAGACATTGTGTGGGATTCGTTACAATACTCAAGGTGTCTTAAAGGTTTTGATTGAGTGGGTTGATTTACCAGAATTTGAAGCCTCTTGGGAGGAGTTTGAAACCGTCATGTTCATTTTCCTTTCTTCCACGTTAAAGTCAAGGTGAAAGTTTGGGCAGGAAGTATTGATAGGCCACTGGCTAGGTATACATACATGAGGCGAAGGCATAGGGAAGGAAATGGTGAGCTAGAAAATACAGCAGGGGATCTTGGAGTGGATCAGTCAGGTGCAGAGGATTATGGCTAAGTCGTTGAGCCTTGATCTGAGGTGTGCACGCTTGGGGGCACCTGGTCAGTATGTGGGGCTGATTTGGTAATAGTTAGTTATGGTAATGTTTGGGTAATGATTAGTAGTGATGGTAGATTCTGTTGGTAAAGGGCCTAGCCTAGTCTTTTAGCATATTTGGTTGTTACGTAAGAGAGGGGTCTATAAATAAGAGCTGATTATAGATAGATAGAGAGGGAAGGAAGATGGTATAAGCAGGAGGTCTCAGGTCCCCAAAATCATGAGTCATCTTGCTCTCTGTAATTTTCCCTTCAATTCAATATAACTATTCTGATTTCCATCTAAATTCTGCTACCTTGCATTTTATGCCTGTGTTCTTAATGCATCACCATCCCTAATTAGATTTCTCTGATCCCTATTATGTACATCCTGTTATCAACCGGTGTCAAATTCTTAATTAACTTAAAAGATGAACTTTGACTAATTGAAATATCGGTGATATCAGAAAAGAGAACATTATTGTTATCGGCTAATGTTATGACTGATGCACATTGATTACCTAATTCAAAGAAACAGGTACAATTGAAGAATGGAGATGGATGAAATAAAAATAAATCGAAATTCTAGAAAAGAGGATGGAGATAGCATAGCATATTGCATTATAGTTTATTCTGTTTGTTAATTTGACCAAAGGATAATATTAATTGGTTGCATGGTGGTGTTTGTTAATAATCACACATCAAATGACTTTGAACTTTTTATAGAAGAGTTTTTTCTCTTCAAATCGCTACCACATCAATATTAGAGGGAATCTACCTCTAAAATGCCAAAAGCTTTTCAAAAAATTGTTTACCAAATGGGGCATATATCACACAATGTTTTTTATTTCCCTCATTTTTTAAGAGAGTATTAATTTACAATAATAATGGATTAAGAAGTTATAAATACTGAAGTCTAAGATGGGCAGAAAAATATTTGATTAGAACTGTGGTCTTAGTGATGTTGCAATCGTCTTGGCATATTGTACGAAAGAGTATTACCTAGTGGACTGAGGGAACAATGTCTCTTATCTTTTGACAACTGCTGTTTTCTTCCCAGGGTTGAACAGTTCAGTTAAAAATTACTCCCTTCGTCTCTAAAATAAAGGTTTTTTAGGTGGAAAATTTTGTTTTAAAAAATATTAATGCTTAATTTTTATTTTACCCTTATTTTTTATCTTTCTTCTTCCATATACTAATTGTTTTGTTGTTTTTCAATGAAGGTTGTAATTATAATATTAGAAGCATATGTATTACGCTTTAAAATAGTGTGTAAATTGTTAAAAAGGACTTTCTGTAAGCAACAGAGGGAGTTATATTTATGTTGTAGTCTTGACTTCCCTGATATTACAAGTAGTTGAAATTGATCATAAAATTTTCTTGAGTGTAGAAATTCTTAGAAACTAAGGTTTGTTTGGAGTTACTTATCAAAAGGAATTAACAAGATAATTATTTATTTTAGAAATATTTTTTCAAGTAATTATCCATGATAATTTCTTTTGATAAGATGCTTCAACAAGGGGTAAATGGAGTGAGACGTTGATGCTTTGAAGTGAAATGATAGGTAAATTGCTGAGTGAATGCATGCAAGTTTTATTGTAATATATAGGCTTTTCTGACCGGCCTGTGTGGGTAGTGGAAATTGACAGTGAATTATGTAGAGAACAGGGAAATGACCCTTGCGGTGAAGCCTATGGAGTCTTTGTGACTGCCGTTGCTATAGAAGCTGGGTTGATGTAGTTTGGGTGGCCTTTACCCTTGATATAACATTTTTCCCCCTTTCTACCCTCATTGTGAAACCTGAAGTTTGGGTGGTTCTGCAATCATAGTGCCTGTCTTTTACCCTTGGAGTTTGCAAGGAGAAACTTCTCTCAAATTAGGACCTAGGCTGCACGGAAATGGGAATGGGAGCAAGAAAACAAGAACGCAACAAATGATGAATGACGAAATGATAGCTCTCGGAAAACTAGGAAACCGAACATAAATACACAGTTAAAATAAACAATCTGTTTTCCCCTGATATCTATTAAAAATAGAATAGACCTTTATAATTGTCATTTTAAAGTTAAATAAAAATTAAAGAGAATTTTATGTGGGGCTAAAGGCTTTTGAGAGTTGGGAGGTTGACAAGTTGGCCAAACTGTCGTCATCTTTGTTAATTTTTTCTTATGAATGTTTTGTAAGTGGCTTTGGAGTTTCGGCCTGGGTTTCCGTTTTTCTGAATCAAGGAAATGACAACCTGCAGAATTTTCCGTGCAACCGAGATTAGAAGTTTTCGGTGGGAGACTTGAAGGCGTAGTGCGTAAAAGTGTCTTTGTCTTTCCATTGCAGTACCTTGGCGCTTTTAATAAATCCTCAAATGCATATCATAAATTTTCCACCAATCAAATTATATGACACTAGTTAAATTTGCCCGTGCAATGCACGGGTGGTGTATTAATTATTTATATATTATTATATAAGAGATTAATAGTTTAACAATTTAATTAATATACAGGAGATGAATAGTTGGTTGTATATGTTCAAGTAATTAATTAATAAAATACTTAATTAATACTTGATTAATATGTATTGTTCGAGATATGTGCAGTAGATGAATAGTTATATGTATTTGTTGCATGTAGGAGATGAATAATTATGCTGTATTAATGACAAAAGATGAATAGTTATATGAATTTGATGTGCAATAGATGAATATCTCAATTAATACGCAGGAGATGAATATCATTTTGTTGTTATGCAACGTAGAAGATGAATAGTTTGACAAATCAATTAATACACAGGAGTATTTCATCATTTATTTAACCTTATTAATTAATAATAATATATGACAATGATAATATATGATTAGTAATAATAGGTATAATTTAGGCAGAAAAATTTATCTGTATATTGTCTGCCAAACAACTCTATTTTTATATAATAACCAATGTTGTTGTTCTGTTATTAGTTTTTTTAATAATAATTATATTATTAATCATGATAATATTCATAATAGTAATAATCAATTATATTAATATTTATTATTATATTATAAATTATCATAATAGTAATTATCAAAATTATATAAATAATTATATTTGTATTAATTATATTAATAGTTATAATTATTATAGTTATATTAATAATAATAGTCATATTATTAATCATAAATAATAAAATTATTATTATAAACAATTATTATTATTATCATGATCATCATGATCATCATCATCATCATCATCATCATATTTGATTGATGTTGATCTAACCTTAAAAAAAAAGAAAAAAATAATAATACTTCATTAAAATTAGTTATATTTATATAAATAATTATATTAGTATTAATTATATTAATAGTTATAATTATTATAGTTATATTAATAATAATAGTCATATTATTAATAATAAATATTAAAATTATTATTATAAATAATTATCATCATCATATTTGATTGATGTTGATCTAACCTTAAAAAAAAGGAAAAAAATAATACTTCATTAAAATTAATTATATGTATTTGCTAGTTGCATTGTATTAATGGCAGCAGATGCATATGTGTTGGTTGACTGGTTTATGCACTTTATTTGGTGTATTAATTATTTATCAATTATTTATATATTAATATGTAGGATATGAATAGTTTGACAATTCAATTAATACACAGGAAATTAATAGTTTACTGCATATGTTCAGGTAATTAATTAAAAAAATATTTGATTAGAAAATATTTGATTAATACATTATTAAAATTAGTTGTTCGACATATCTACAACCAATGAATAGTTATATGCATTTGATGCACATAGATGATAAATAGTCGCATTAATAACTATTTATGAAAGGATAACATCTATAAGTAACTAATTCCAAATATAAAAAGTAGGTATATATTTGCATCCTTCATACATTATTATTATTATTAGTAGTAGTAGTAGTAGTATCATCATGTGAAACAAATAAATATGCACTTTGGTCTATTAATTATTTATATATTAATATGCAAGAGATGAATAGTCCGACAATTCAATTAATACGTAGGAAATGAATAGTTCTCTACATATGTTCGAATAATTAATTAAAAAAATATGTGATTAGAAAATATATAGTTAATACTTTATTAAAATTAATTGTTGTGCAGCAAATGAATAGTTATATACATTTAATGCACATAGGAGATGAATAGTCACATTATATTAATAAATAGTTATATTAATTATTCCATCTTATTAATTAGCAATAATATATGGCAGCAGTAATTTATGATTAGTAATAATTGATATAGTTTAGGCGGGAAAATTTGTCCGTATATTGTCTGCTAGACAACTTCGTTTTTATATATATATAGATTTGTAGATTATCATCCTCAATCCAAGACCATCATGAATTCAGAAAGCTTCAGTTTGCAGCCAATGTGAGTACCAGACTCTATTTTGTGATTAATCATTACGTGGCGTAACTTTACTTATTTTACTCCTGGGTTTTTATATTAATAGTCCGGAAGCAATTTACTATTGTTAAGAGGCATTATGAAGTAAAAACTAAAATAACTCTTATAATAAGAGGTGAAATCCACTTAGAACCGTAAAGGAATTTTTTTTTCTTACCACTTGACCGCCCATTCCCTCATTTTTTATCATTTGAGTACCCCTCGTTCTTTCATTTTCTTATCGTGCTGCCGTTCACGTACACATTCTGTTGATATATTATCGAACTTCTTAATCTAATTTTGATTGTACTCTCTCTATTTAATTACTCATTAAAAAAATACTCAATTAATCTACAATTGGGGAAAAAAATGTCCAATGATCATTCATAGAACCAAAATTTCAATTAATCTCCCATCCTATAACAATATATTACCACTACATTATTATCCATCTTTATTAGTCGATCTCAGTGACCTCAAGTGGTAGACTAGTCGCTTAACATCTAAACTTAATGAAAAATGCACATAGCCGGTGAAGTGGTATAAAGAAATGAATGAATAAGTGGTTAAATACATTTTATTTTGTTTTTCTGAGGGAATTGTTGAGTGGTAACTTCTTGTGTCCTGGTGGTTGATTGGAATTGAACCTAGCTATATAAAATATAGGTGGTCGATGGAGAAGATTCAGATCAGAAGGAGAGTCCTGTCAAATGAACAATTTTTATGTTCTAATTTATTTCATGGTGGGTTTCTAGTGCTTTTTCTTCTTTTGCCATCTACTAGAGCGACCTACCGGGGCGTGCTGTAGTGAGCTGTGTTGTCTGCACGGACAGATAAAAGGGTGGGTCATGGTGCTAAGATTTAAACCCTATTTCCCTCACCATTAGCGAAAATTTGACAATAATAAAAATAATGTTAAATTAATATAAATAATTATAAAAATAATAGTTTTGATAACTATACTCGTAATACTAGTGGAAAAAATTTTAAATTATGGAATTGATTATTGTAATTTAATAATAATAACACGTTAAACTTCTACAAATTAGATTGTATTGGAGAAATCAGATGAAGAAAACAGAGCCTTTGTAAAGTGATGGTAGAGGTCTTCAAATTGAGAAAAATTTGGGTAAATACTCGGGGCCTACAATTCAAGGTGAAAATTGATGCTGTGTTGATAATTATGGCATGAGCTTCATGGTATATGCCGAATGGATATTACAATTGACAAATAGGTACAACTTACATGTATCTGTTGAAAGGAACATTCAAATGAGAAATTTTGCTGATAATAGTGTTTTGGTGAATGGATCGAGTTGGATGGTGATCTGGTAGTTGGTGGTTTATTATCTGTCTATTTTCAGCGATACTGTGCCAGTTTTTTCGCCATTGACTTTAATCATTATATTAACACTTGTATTGATTATCATTTTTTTTTTCATTACTCTGCAGCTACAAGGAGCATAGTCAGTTGCACGTCTGTAAATAATTAATCTCATTTGTTGGAAGGTTTTAGCTGGTTTATCCTTTTTTGGAGTATTGACAGTCCAACAGATCTTCATTATCAATCTTGCACATTTCATAACCTGATCCACCCGTAGGAAAGGAATCTAGTCGTGTACTTTGGTTCTGAATTTGTGAAATGCAAGATTTAGGAGTTTTGGACTTGTCATTCCCACAGGTTGTATATTAAACATTGCGCAGGATCATGACTTTCATTTTGCTAATTTCGTTCGTTGATGGTTATATTTGGTCCTCTCTACCTCGGTAATTTTGAATGCTGCACGTCCCATGGCCGCGATAGCTTACTGCCAATATTCAATAGTAACATCAGTAATGCTGCACAGCTGCAGTAGGGGAACAAGCGAAGAAATGCCTGCGAATGACTGCTCTTACTGGGGCTGGCGAAGTTGGTTTGTCTGCAGTTGCGCTTTTAGTTAGCGTTTTAAGCTTATATTTTTTTTTTCCAGATAAATATCCTTTTTAAATCTTAATTTAATCTAACATGGATATTTTATTAAAAATATATTTATTATTCTTAAATACTTGATATAAAAGTTTTAAAATATGAGGGTAATTTTTTTATACCTATTATTTTAAGGCCAAATGATCACTAATTTTATCCAAACCGAGCTCAGCTCTAGCGTCTGGATAAAGTCTGAAATTCAGTTGTACGATGAGGTTGCAGGCCTGTATAATTGTTGGGTTTTGGCCTGTCTTCCTACGTGAAGCAAGAACTTTTGCAAACCTAAGGGCTTCTCTACACTTAATCTACGTTGTAGTCGTGCTATATCAACGTAGTGACCGATAGGATGAACATAATCAATGAGGCTATCAACTTGGAGATTGAATGTATTGCGTTCAATATCTTTGTTCTGGAGGAGGAATAATACAAATAATAAAGTGTGGACTGTATCGGAGGAGAAAATTGGAGAGTCTGAATAGGCAGAGATTTTTGGGAAGAGGAGAAGCAGCAGCACTAGAGTCAATTAGACAGTATAGATGCAAAGGCAGGCACCTCAAATGGTGCATCTCCCAATGCTTCTTTGATCAGAGGACCCAACCCCTACGGAGAAAACCGAGAAGGGTTTGAACGTTTTTCGTGGGAAAAAAGTAGCCCAAATTCATAAATATGGTATAGTAAATTTGGGGTGGACCGATAATGAAGAAAGTAAAATGTTTCAAAAATATTGCCCTTTCAAGTTTTTTTAATATCCCAAGCGAAGAACAAGAGATAATAAGTGGGATCATATCAGAAAAACATATGGCGTGTGAGCGTCGCTCACGTCCGCCAGTGTAGTAGGTGTGCTACATTGGTCTGACTGCCGTTGCTTTTTTTTTAATTATTTTTAAAAAATAGTATAACTTAATTTAATTTAATTTATTTGAGTTTACTTTTGTCTCCTCCCCCCCTTTATCTGCATTGTTTGGGTCCCCCCTTTTATTTGCATTGTTTGGCATTCCCCCCTCCTACGTGAGAGAAACAAGAACTACCTTCTCTTTGTTTTATTTTTCTCTCCTAATTTGAACGATAGTTTGCCAACAATTATTTCATTATACTCATTTTCTTCTTAATTTTAATTTATAAAAATGGATCCTACTTAATTTTTTATGTTTTTTTTTGGTAATCCAAATATTTCAAATTCAAGTGAACTTTCTAGCCTAAATATTTGAGATCTACAAAATTCAAAATTTTAGAATATCTAAAATTCAAATTATCCTCAAAATTAAAATTCTTCATAAATTTTAACTTTTCAATATCCATAAAAATTTAATTTTCAAAGTAAAGAATATTATCAAAATCGTCAATTTTTATTTTTTATTTTTTTTTTCAAGATGAGACATATTATTTTAACTTATTAAATCTAGATCTTCATTTTTCTCAATCCCAAAATACTACACTTCTATATGTATCGCCTACAAATATTTAAAATTCTCTACAATATTTAGAGGCATCAGAGAAGTATAATTTTAATTCTTCTATCATCACATCTATGGATGACTATAAATTTTTAGAATATTTCATCGAAAAAGTTGTTGAAGATGATACTTGGGTCAAACCTTTAAACGAGGTTAGAAGATAAGCTTATGGTAAATGGGCAGATAAAGAAGAGGAAATCATGTTTAGTGGATAGATACATTACTTAGAGGATTCATATATTCTATAGTTCTACCTTCTTTATAACTACTTCCTTTGCTCCCAATAACCACAAAGGAGTAACCATCACCATCATCCATGCCACCTCTACCACTGACCATCATCACCGCCACCGCCACCTCTACCACTAACCATCATCACCGCCACATTGTGACATATACAAGCCAAACATGAACCCTAGGGAGAGTACCCAAGCCCTACATAGTAAGCCACCAAATCTAAGGCCTTGTGTAAGAATTTTTAATCCAAGCTTTTGCCGGGGGAAAGAGCTCCGACAAATGAATTCTACACATCATCTTAAGGTTTGTTTCACAGTATTTGTGGACAACCTAGCTAGAGAAATAGAGTTTGAGGAAGTGCATGACTTATTTGCTCAAGTTAGGAAGGTGGAGGACATCTTTATCAGCCGATAGGAGAGAAGGGTGTCCAACCTGCATTTCGGCTTCATGCGTTATAGTGGAGATGATGAAGCAAAGGAGGCAGTGAGGAAATTTAACAACATGCTGTTGCATGGAATCAAAATTCACATGAAGATGGCAAGGTTTGGAAGGAAAGGGCAGCAGGTGTATAAGGCACAAGGAGAAGATTGAAAGATTAGTAGCAAATCTTGGTATAATAGATGGAGGCTAGTGACGAGGGATTTGAGATCCTATGCAATAGCCACCAAAGGAAAGGAATTGATGGAGTGTAATAAGTTGGAGGTAGGTAGGGTAATTCATTTGTAGGTGTCCGAGGAGGAGTTGGAGTGGCTGGAAAGAAGTCTTATAGCAGAAACGTCGCAGCCTTTACTCTTAGACATCATCATCCCTTGATTGATGGATTCATGGACCATGGTATGCAGAGTTAGAGACTTAGCTAGGTATAAGTTCCTCATAACTTTTGAAACAAAAGAGGATAGCCGAAGAGCCATGGAGGAAGATAGAATGTTATTCGAAATCATTCTAGGTGGTTAGAAGATAGAGAGTAGAGGATAACTACAGGGTTAAGAGAACTTGGGCGGAGATTAGGGGGCTACCGGTGGTGGAGGGGAAGGAAGAAACTATTCGACGGATTGCTCATCCATGGGGTAGGTGGGTATGCTAGGAAGAGGATAGGGATTTTGGAGGAACAATGGAAGCTACCAGGGTACTGATTGACACACAAAAATTAGAGGATATTTGGGACAAAGTGTTGTTGTGCAGAGAAAGGAAGGAAATGACGGTTGTGGCACATGAGGTTGGCCAAGGCTACATCCCATGGCAGCAAACTTTGGTGGATAAGAGGGTGGTCCGACTAGCTAAGTCAATCTTTGGGGAGGAAATCAGATAGTCTCTCGGCAACTCAATCGGTGTAGGAAGGTGTGGAGAAGGCCAAGAGACAAGTAGCATTAACTCGCAGGCTCGTCTTTTAATGGTCGAAGAGGGAGCGATGGGTTTGGAAATAGAAGAGTTGGCATGCACTAACTCCATCAATTTAAAATTTTGGGAAGAGGAAGAATTAATGAGCTCCATGTGGTGCATGAGAGGATCGGATCATGTGAAGGAATGGTCAGGTGGTTTTACGTGGGAGTTACAAGATCCGAAAGAAGTGCCTTGTGTGAGGGATAGAGAAGTTGGTGCTACCGAATAAACAAGCACAAGGACACCAAGAGTGGATCATGATATAGAGGGAGAAAGAAGGATGTACAAGAAGTTAAAGAGATAGGAATAATTGGAGAAGAAGGAGAACTTTTTATCGGGAGAAGTTGGTATTGAGAGCCAAAGAGAAGGGGTGATGGAAGGGGGATCATCTCAAGCAAGCTTGGATGCCCTTCCTCCTAGCTTTGAGGGTTCTTTAGTTTATTTTTCTTGTAAAGTTAGAAGTGAGGGTAAGGGGCCGATGCTTCAAAATATGGAAGAGAATATTTTGGAGGATGAAGAGATGTCAAAAGCAAGAGCAACATGGCAGCTTGGGAAAGAGATTGGATTATCTACCAAAGGGGAGATGAAGTGTGTAGAGAAGTTGGCTGGCTTAAGGAGAAGCTAAATAGTTGTTAGGAAATGGAAAAGTTAATGGAGAGTAATAGACATGGGGAGCCAAATTTGCAGTTTTATCCTATGATAGTTATTAGTTGGAATGTAAGGGGGATAGGTGCTCTAGGTAAAATGTCTCATATCCAGACATTGATTTCTAAAGAAAGGCCATGGATTTGTGGATTGGTAGAAACAAAACACCATTAGTGTTGGACTCATGGAAGGATAGGGTTTGGAGAACTAGGTTGATTGAGTGGAGGGATTCACCAGTGCAAGGTAGGAGTGGAGGTTTGATTATTGGATGGGATACGTAGCATTTTGGTATTTGGGGTTTCAAGATTGATAGTAGGTGGATTCTAATTGAAGGATGTTTAGCCCCGCTTTCTTTTGAGTGTGTGGTGCTTCTTGTATATGGGTATTCTGATTCAAGAGAAAGGAAGGAATTGTGGGAAGAGTTGTGGTATGTGGGGCAGCAGTGTAGTAGGCCGTTGTTGGTGATGGGAGATTTTAATGAGGTTAGAAGGCAAAGTGAAAGGAAAGGGGGGATGGTTGGATAGTAGCAGCGTTAGCTCCTTTAATGAGTGGATTGATAATATGGGACTTATTGATTTACACCCTTCAAATGTGAAGTTTTCTTGGCATAAGGCTGGTTCGGCTAGTCTTTTAGATCGGTTCTTAATTGACCCACCCTAGTTCTCTATGTTCCCAGATCTTTTCTGCTCAGGGTTAGGATGGTCTTTATCAGACCACAATCCTATCCGCCTCTATATTAAGAGTTGTGGGGATGGGTTGAAGCCTTTTGGATCGTGAGATATGTGGTTTTCTCATCCACGGTTTCATGGTAAATTGCGGGGCCAAGCTTGAGGGGAGTTTCTGTCAGAATAGGTTAAAGGAGATGAAGAGCATGTTGAGAAAATGGAACAAGGAAGTGTTTGGGGTATTGAATCGAAGATCAAGATGCTTGAGTTTGAGTTGGAGAAGGTGGATGTCACAGATAATGATGATAATTGTGATGAAGTGATGCTTGCTAGAAGGGTAGCTTTGAAAAAGCAATTATAGAAATGGCATAAGAGGAAAGGAGCCTACCGGATGCAGGTCACTAGGGTAAGAGGCTTTAAAGATAGAAACAGGAACACAAGATTCTTTCACACCATTACTGCCGTGAGGAGGAAGAGAGCTATCACCAGTAGGCTCGTGGAGAAGGACAAGGTGATTTTAGATTCATCAAGGATTAAGCAGGTAATCTTATCCTACTTCACAGGCCTGTATAACTGGTCGGATCTTTCGGACATTAGTATTTTTGATGATGGGTTCCACAATATCTCGAGGGAACAAAGTTTGGATCTTGATAGCATACCTCATGGGGAGGAAGTTCAGAAGGCATTTTGGGTATGTGATAATCTTAAAGCTCCAGGATATGATGGGTACCATATGGGTTTCATTTGAAAGATGTGGGGAGTCATTGGGGAGGTGTTCATTGATTTTGTCTTGGATTTATTCTGTTCAAGTAGGATACCACAAGCTCTAAATACCAAATTACTTACTTTGACACCCAAAATGGAGGAGTCGGAGGAGGTTAGTCAGTTTAGACCTATTAGCTTAATAGGATGTATTTATAAGGTGATCTCTAAGATTCTGTCTCATAGATTGAAACTGGTGGTCGATAGCTTGGTTAGCGATTCCCGAAAGGCTTTCATCAAAGGTAGAAGCATTCTTGATGGTGCCCTGGTAGCTAATGAGATTGTTTAGTAGTCTAAGAAGAAGAAGGGATCAAAAGGGGTGATGATTAAGCTGGACTTCTAAAAGGCTTATGACAACATCATATGGGAATTCGGATGGCTTATACCCTTGAGATTTAATAAATAACAACTCTTGCTCCATTGTTTCCATTCGTTCAAATGCCATGTTCAATTTCTGGGTGAGGATGGCGACTTGCTCATTAGTGTTATGAGAACCACGAGATCGACCACATATGCTCGTTCTCGTAACACCTAATCCAAGGCCCCTGTGTCTTCTAGGGTGTTCTATAATTCCTGTAGCCTGGGACACAATGCTATATTAGTCCACCCCCTCCTCACCATCTGACGTTTCAAGTTCGTCCTGTAATGTATATAATATATGTAAATTTAACTTATAGGAATAAGTATAATATAATAGTTTTCTAAAAGAAAACTAAGTAGGGTTCTAGATATCTACAAACTTACAATTTTTTTGGCTACAACATCTACATATTCATTAATATATCCATCTCTTGTTGCTCTAGCCTTCTTCCATAATGTACCAATATTGATGGATGAGGTACATGGGTCCAAGTCTTGGGCTAGGAGCTACAAATCAAAAAATATTCTTAATTAAGAATACTATTATAAAATTCAACATTTACATGTAAATAGATAAATCACAGAATGCATACCAACTCCTCTTCAAGGCTCGCATAGCCTTTGCCAGCCATATTATGCCGGTATTTATTTTGCTTCGCAATCTCTTTATTTTGGGTACTTTTTTCCTATGTGACAAGCCAAAATATAGTGACATGGTTATTTTAATATTAAGCACAATACTGTGATCGATACAAAAATTTTAATTGTTATCTAACAAGTACCTCCCCACAATGTCTAAGAAGCCATTTCTTCCTACTCTCTGGGACATTGAACACTCTCTACAAAATAAGACATGTAGATGTATACTGATGTTAATGTAATAAAATTAATAACATTTGACATACAAAAATGATTACATAAAATAGCATATTTACCGTGATTTCCTGCCAAATATGCTCCTTATGACTCTTTGGAACCTGATTCCAATTATTATAGGAGATAGGAACACGGTTATGGATCACAAGTGAAATGTAAGTCAAGAATATGTCTGCGTAAGGGCCAATGGGAAGATTGTAAGTATTCCGTCCCAACTCGACTAATTCTCCTCTATTCCTCATGTTTGTGATGATTCTCATAATCATATGTCCTCTTTTTCCTTCTTCATCATTGCTGTCCCTATCAATGTTTTTTTGGCCATATCTCTACAAAATAAATAAATAAATAAATTATGTTAGAATGTTATGTATTGAGCATAATGTATCATTATATTATCGATATGAATCATGCTTAGAAAGAACTAATCTCAAATGTATTATACTATTATATATATATATATATACGAATCATGCTAATATTTTTCCAAAAAGATATTAATACTAACCCTAACCCTAATTAACCATAATTAACTATAATAAATGATAAACCCTAACCCTAACCCTAGATAATTAACCATAATTTATTATAATATAAAACCTAAACCTCATAAAACCTTAATCCTAAACCTAGCTAAATTAAACCATAATATATAAATCATATTATTATTATTATTATTATTATTATTATTATTATTATTATTATTATTATTATTATTATTATTATTATTATTATTATCATCATCATCATACACAATTATTTATCTCTATTTAATTATTCAATTTTATATATTCCTTATTTTCTATATCTATTTAATCCTCATCAAATAGCAATCATTAACATGTGTATCTCTCATTGAAATTTTCATTTAATGATGTGCATATGTAAAATATATTTTCATTTCATTATATGACATTTCCTATATCTTATTGCTAGTGTCCTATACTTATTAATGAAAATGTGTGTGTGTGTGTGTGTGTGTATACATAGTTTTATGAGTGAAAATGTATATAATTCTACACTCATATTCATATTATATATATATGTAACGGTCTTAGCCAACACATGCATTTGTTAATATATAACAATAACGCAACATATTCAACAACGAACAACAACATTTTCAACCAACACATTCAACAACACATTTTCGAACGACAAACCGCAATCTTTCAATAACAAACAAACGAACCCTGTAGCAACATGCATGCATATATATATAAGTAGACAAAAAAGTTATGAGAGGAAGAACAAACACATACATAAAGTGAGCTAGCTACAAACACGACGACAAGCAAGTTGAGAGAGGCAAGGGCTTCAAACATGATGGAGGATGAAGGTACAATTGCTGGCTAGCTAGCTTCGGAACAATGACAGCACACGCATGCAAAGCCGACAATGGCAGAGGTGTGGTGGAGAGTTAGAGGTGCGAGGGTTTCCTTTACTTGAGAGGAGCCGGAGTGGTGGTGCATGGTGTGGTGGTGCAAGGGTTTGCAAGGAGAAGGAGAGTAAGAGAATGAAGGTGTAGAGAGTCTGAAACTTTTGGCACGAAACAGAACTGAGCGAAATAAAATTTTGATTTTGGAGTTTTAATAACGGTTCTTTTAGGAACCGTTATTGAAACATTCAGACTTTTGACAACGGTTCTTGTATGAACCGTTATTAAACCTCTTTTAATAACGGTGTTAGTTGAATCGTTATTAAAACATCCGTGCAAATTTTAACGTTGCCCTTTTAATAATGGTTTTGAACTATAACCGTTATCAAAATTGTCCCACGCATTAATTTTCACACGTTTAGCAACGGTTTCTAAACCACCGTTATTAATGTCCCGTTATTATTTTCCATTTTCGTAGTAGTGATGAGTGGTGGTTGCTACCCTTTTTAAGTGAAGGATGTTTTCAATATTGGAAGTTGTCTTTTGTGTTATAACTTTTTTGGTTCTTTTCATGACCATTCTTATCATACTAGTTTTAGAGCATATGATAGATGCTAATACTGGCAAGATATAGTTATCTTGAATGGATTGAAACATCACAAATGAAAGGTAAGATGAATATGGTGCTTCTAAAGAATCTACATGTACTACTATTTGCTATAGGGTAGTCAGAATCATAATTGATTGATAGTGGCAATTAGAATTACAACAAGTTTGTTTCTTTTGGCCAACAGTGAGTGGAAGCGAATGTTTATAGTTATGGACAATGTCATGGAGGAAGAAGAAGCTGAAAGGGGCAGCTGAGAAGAATGATGGCATTGAATAGACTGGGAATTGGTTAACAATCTATTAGGAAGTTAGAATCTTATTTACACGTGTAGGTTGGACCATGTGCAAGAATTTTGTTAAAGTTCTGTTATTAGAATGTTGTCCAGTATATATACTCTACATTGCGATTATGGTGGTATGAAAATGAAGTCTGGATAACTTCTCTTCTCTCATATTTACCCATTATCCCCTTCCCTGCTAAATTCTTCCTTTCTTTCCTTCTGTCATTTCCCTACTTCTAGTCACTCATGTGATAAATTTGGTATCAAAGCCTTCAATTGATCTTAAGCTGGCTAAGACCAAATCAAAGATGGGAGATTATTTGAGAGTAGATGATCAAATCAGAGAGCTGTAGATCCAAATGGAAGCAACCCAGCAACAAGTTTCATCACTATAGCAGTAACTTGAGGATAGGGACAAAGCTATGGAGGCTAGATTAAATGAGGGGTTGAAAAAGATTATGGAGCTACTACAAACAAGAACAGGGGAAAGGGGCCAATGGGTGATAATTTTGGGTCCTCAACGCCTACCATGTCGGCCACTTTTGCATTTGTGCACAATGGAGCACCGTTTAGGCCACCCCACAAAGGTATTCTACCTACCCCTATCTATTCTATTCCCAATCCCTTGATTTTCAAATGTCTCGACCATCAGAATCCCCAATCTAACAAGGATTGACATAGATAACCCCTAAATTGGAATTCCCTATGTTCAAAGGATCAAAACCCTATGGGTGGATCAATCTATGTCGGAAATATTTCCACTTATTTAAGGTGGAGGAGGCTCAGCGAGTACATATGGCTACACTTCATCTGATTGACAATGTAGAACATTGGTATGAAAGTTTGCATGAGGTGGGAAATAATTGGGAGGAATTTTCTCAGGCAGTTTTTGCCCAGTTTGAAGATATTCATTTCGGAAGAATTGTGGACTAGTTTAATAAAATCAAGCATCTAAATGGAGTAGAGGAGTATTACATCCATTTTTAGGAATTGAAGGGGACAATTTTGTTGCATAATCCTTAGCTAACCGAGGATTATTTTTTGTTTAGCTTTCTAAGTAGATTGAAGGAGGAATTGAAGCATGAGATTAAAATGTTCTATCCTAGCTCCCTATATCAGGCGTTGGAACTGGTGAGATGCAAAGAATTGGCACATGCTAGCTCATCAAAAGCCTTGCCCAAGATACCCCAGGGAAAACCACTTAGTCGAGAAATACTTTGATAGAATAATGGTGTGCCTAGGGCCTATGCTTCAAGAGTGGGGATAAGTGCCACCTAGGACACCAATGTAAAATGAAGCCCTTGTACAGCATGGAGACAGATTTCCTAGAGGGAGAGCTGTCGGTAAATAATAAAGTTACCAGTCCTGGTGAAGAAGATGAGATGGCCATTTTTTTTGAATGCTATCACAGGAGGACAAGGTCATAATACCATTAGGATTAAAGGGTCAGCAAATGGGCAGTTAGTCTGGATAGTGGTAGCACACATAGTTTCATCAATCTGCCTTTGTTCACTACTCAATATATGAGGTGGAACCAACTACTTCTCTAGTTATTATAGTGGCTAATGGAGATAAAGTTTTTAGCAAATAAAGATGTAAGGGGTTCAGGTGGATGATGCAGGGCCACAAATTCATAGCTAACCTGAGGTTGCTTGAATTGAGAGGAAGATAGTGTTGGGCACAAATTGGTTGAGGGATTATAGCCTCATTCTCTTTGATTTTTAGAATTTTACCCTCTCATTTCAAAAAGAGGGGGAGTAGGTGAATTTAAGAGGAACAACGAAGAAGGCTCTGGTGTAACTAATATTAGGGGATAAGTTAAAAGGGAAGTGCAGAATTGGAGGAATGGAGAGCTAATTGTTTTTGTTGACTGCAAAAAAGGATACAGGGAAAAAAGAGATGAATATTCCTGGGGAATCACATTCCTTACCGGAGTCTTACAGTGATATCTTCCAAGAACCTTGGGGGTTACCACCACCTAAGACACACAACCATCACATTCCCCTATATCCTGGAGATAAACCAGTGAACCTAAGACCCTATAGATTTTCCTATCATCAGAAAAGGGAAGTGGAAAGATAGATTAATAAGATGCTGACCAATGCTATTATTACCCCAAGTCAAAGCCAGTTTGCCTCACCTTACTTTTTGGTTAAAAAGAAGGACTATACTTGGAGACTCTACATGAAATATAGGTAGCTTAACCTTTTGATGGTTAAAAAAAAATACTCTATTCCCATTATTGAGGATATTTTGGATGAATTACAATGTTCTCAGTATTTTTCCAACATAAACCTTAGGTCTGGTTATCATCAGATTTGAGTTAAGCCTGGGGACACTTAGAAGACTGAATTTTGCACCCATCAAGGACATTATGAATTTAGAGTAATGCCCTTTGTATTAATAAATGCCCCTACCACATTTCAATCCCTGATGAACCATATCTTTTCCTTTTATGATATTTTGATCTACAGTACCAGCCTAAATCAACATTACAACCATCTCGAAATCACCCTGAGCATCTTGAGGAAGCACTAGTTGTATGCAACATAGAGAAACTGTTATTTTGGCCAAAGGCGGACGGAGTATTTGGGGTATATTATATTAGAGAAAGGGATACAAACATATCCGTTTAAGGTAGAGGCTATGAGGCTATGGTGTAGTGGCTAAAACCAACTACTCTCAAATCCCTTAGGTGATTCTTAGGATTGAATGGGTATAACAAGAAGTTCATAACAATTATGGACTAATTAGCGCCCCCTCATGAATATGCTTAAAAAAGACCAACTTTTTTGGAGTGTTGAGGAAGAAGGAGAGTTCAAAAGATTGAAGAAGGTCATGACTAAGGCACTGATATTAGCCCTTCTAAATTTTCAGCTTCCTTTCATACTACAGACGGATGCTTGTGGAAGAGGAATTAGAGCAGTGCTCATGCAAGAGGGATGACCAGTAGCTTACTTGATCAAGGATTTTAGGCATAAACATTAGGGAATGTCCATTTATGAAAAAGAGTACCTCACCATACTCATGGTAGTGGATAAATGGTGCCACTATCTGGAAGGAAGGGAGTTGTTGATTCAAATAGATTAGCTGAGTTTGAAACATTTGTTGGAACAAAGTCCAACCACTCATCTCTAGAGAAAAGTGTTGAAAAAGTTATTGGGGTTCCATTACATCATTCAGTATAAGAATGGAACAGATAACAAAGCAGCTGATGCATTGTCTAGAAGGGAAGGTGATGAATCAATTGGCTACAATCTCAGTGGGGGTTCCCTTTTGGATTATAGAGGTTGAAGAAAGCTATGTAGGCGATGTGGAAGCTCAAGAGTTGCTTACTGATCTGGCTATAGATCCCTCTTCTAAACAAAACTTCACCTTACAGTAGGGTTTACTGAGATATAAGGGTAAAGTTTTTCTAGGGCATTAGGACATTTAAGAAACAAGATACTCCAAACTTTTCACAATTATCCCTTGGGAGGACATGCAGGGGTACAAGCCACCTATCATAGAATTATATCCACCTTCTATTAGCCCAAAATGCTCTAAAGCAGTAAGGATAATGGGCAAGCCTGTGATAATTACCAGTAAAATAAAATTTACCACTAACCTTATCCCGAGTTATTTCAACCTCTTCCCATTCCCTCTCAAGCATGGGAAACGGTTACCATGGACTTTATTGAAGCTCTTCCTAAGTTGGGTAACTACACCACTGTGTTAGTGGTCATGGACAAACTCACCAAATTTTCTCATTTTATACCCTTGACACACCCCTTCACCGCTGTTCAAGTTGCCAAGGTATTCTTTGATACTGTTTTTAAATTACACGGGATTCCTATAGTGATAATCTTTGATTGAGACAAGGTATTCATCAGCGCATTTTGGCAAGCTCTCCTTAAGAGCCTGGGAACCAAACTCCACATGAGCACGGCCTAACACCCACAAACAGACGGCCAAATGGAGAGGCTAAATCAGTGTCTAGAGCAGTATCTTTGCTACATGTCTTACTGGTATCTCATAAGTGGCCTCAATAGCTAACATTGGCAGAATGGTGGTACAATACTTCATTTCATTTAGCCATTAAGAAAATACCCTTTGCAGCCTTATATGGTTATGATCCTCCCTAAAGTTGTTGGGTGTCTCCAAGAGCTCTTCATGTAGTTGCTGCTAGTGAATTTGTTCATGATTGAGCCCAAATTAATAAACTCTTACAGGATCAATTCATAAAAGCTCAAAATCGTATGAAACATTGTACAAATAGAAGGAGGACGGACCGTAGCTTTTGAGAAGGTGACATGGTTTTACTGAAATTGCAACCATACCGGTAGCCTTTCTTATCTTTCCGAAGGAGTTTGAAATTGGCATCCAAGTACTATAGACCCTTTGAGATAATGTCAAGGATAGGGACAGTAGCTTATTAACCGAAATTAGCTGTAGGAAGCTCCATCCATCATGTCTTTCATGTGTCCATGCTTAAGAAGTACAAGGGAGACTATCAAGTTGCAAACGCCACACTACCATTGCTGAACTTAGAAGGCCAACCGTTGGTTGTTCTTGTTGGTTTTTTGGATAAGAGGGTGATCAAACGGCATAACAAAGCAGTAACGCAAATCTTGGTGGAATGGCTTAACTTGGGTCTGAAAAATTTAACCTGGGAGGACTTCTCGGCTAGCCTAATTTTCCTTCATTTGATCCTTGGGGACAAGGATCTTCTGCATTGGGGGAAATTATTATGGAGGAAGAAGAAGCTTAAAACAACTTGAATCTAATCAAAATTAACCTCAAGTAGTAAACTTTAATAACCACGCGTGTCTAAACTAACCTAAATTCAAATAATTCTAACAAGATGATTAATGATCCAAATTAAAAACTTTCTATGCCCAAACATACGCTGAACTTGTATGCAACTAAAGTCAAACCTTGCATATATTTAGTAAAGTTAACATAGTAACAAATTAAAATATACATCAACTAACTTAAACTATGTATAATTGTTTAGAAATTCAAATTAAGAGAAAATTATCAAGTACTATACATAAAATTTGACCCCGTATACAATTAATTAGCAATGTAAATAACATTTATTATTTTTATTTAATAATTGGATTATTGAATAAGAGATATATTGGATTATTGAATAAGAGATATATATGATAATAACTACTATAGACTAAGTTTAACTAACAAATAAATTAGAGAAGTTGTATTCTCGGACGGTAGTGTTTCTTATGCTAGGTAGGCGATCTAGGTTCTATTCCCACCGTTGATGCATAGGAGCTACCCCCTCCTATCCTTTCCCCTCCTGTTCACCGGTCCCAAAGAAAAACTATAAAATAAATAAGATGTTTAATAGTTTAGTCATGTATAGTTTATAATTTACCTCATCTTAATGTATATTATAAAGTCTATGATAGTACATTAATAGGCTTCGTATTAATAAGCAATCTTGTAGAAATAAATGGTAAGTTTATTACGAATTATAAATAATCTGATCCATAGGTGCTCTAGTAATATAAAATTATGACTTTCATGAGTAGGTCATCGAGTCGAATCTTGATCATTGCAATGACGCCTTCCTCTTTCCTTGTATGCAAATAATAATAATAATAGTAATAATTTGATCCATGAAATCACCCTATTCTACTATTGTTATTGTAGTGCATATATATAAGAAACGAAAATATTATAAAAAAACCAAAAATAGTTGAGAAAGAGATGTTATGAGATTGAAAGTGAATACATAGCGAGTTATATATATATAAAGTTAAGTTATGAAAATAAATTTAAACGATTGTATTTAGAAGTATGGGGAGACATAAAAAACGAAACTCTCTCAATTTATAATACAGAGATACGACATAGATTTGTCATTCTCACCAATCTAAATTAGGCATCCTTGTTCATAGTATTATTTTCGATGATATAACCTTTTTTTCTTCCTCTTTGTATTGTATATTTTATTTTTTGTTCCATGGAGAGCTTGTAAGGACAAATATAAAGTATTATATAAGTGTCTTAATTATTATAAGGATATACAATACCTCATCGGTCCTATTCATTGTTCATCGTCTTTGTACACAAGATCATTAATTAGTTTGTTTGACGTTGGAACTAGGTTTGAAACCTAATGCCATGCCAGTGAAGCTTTGCTAATCTTACCCAATTAGTGTCGGGCAGTAGTTACTCTTCGACTCGATTAGTTTATTAGCTCTTCCTCCAGAAACCTCTCGTCGATCGCTCATACATAGCATATATCTTGACAAAGTTGAGAAAAGCCGAAAGTGGGCTATATTTATTCATCGCAAACGAAGGTTTAAAACGCACACTAGCAGAAGCATTCTGCATTAATCCATCAAGGTATCTAAAGCGTACGTAGGTTACACTGGGATGTGAAAAGACGGACGTGATTACAAGCTTATACTATATATCTCAAGCTCTTCTATATACCTTATATAATTACCACCTTATGTGCTAAAGTCAGGTAGGGGAGACAAGAGTGGAGTATGCATTACAGCATATTTATCGTACGTACACGGTAGATTAGTGCTAATGCTTATTCTTACAAAATTCCCCCTGCAGTGAGATTGGAGCTAGTCATCGATCATCTGAGAGGCTGCTGCTGCTGCTGCTTTAGCGAGGGCGTGTTGCCACATCCCTCGGTCCTACTTGTCTTGCTAGCTGAGAATCACAGGACAGTACTAAAAATCAGATTGAATTCATTGTATCGACTTTAGTGTCGATCGTTGCTTCATTTAAACCGACGTGAATGGTTTTTTTTTTTTAATAAAAACCTAATTTATCATTAATTTTCAATAAAATATTATCAAATAAATAAGAATATGAAAACAAAGAGATGTTATACAACTTAAAGGGGGAATATGTATCACTGTTTTCATTTCATTTGAGCAGATTAATTAATTTACTGAGTGCAGCTATCGTCATGCGTAAAAAAGTGTGAACAAAGAGATGATAGATGTGAATGCTGACCTGAAAGTAGGCTTCAAGTTTTCTTTTGAGAGTTGCATATTCCCTTTTAAGTTGTTGGAAAGTCCTTTGGCAGCTGCTTGTATATATATATATATGGCAGAAAAGTCGGTGTTAGCTCGATGTTAATTATATGTATAAGAAAGATAATTAATGCGCGAGATAAATAATTCATCTATATTCAGATATAATAAGATTCATTCTGCATGTATATAATTCAAGAGATGATATATAAAAAGCTGGATCAATATAATTACCCGTCACTGTTTCTTGCCCTGCAATGTTCTCTAAACTGAGTGCAGGCAATTTTCACCTTTCTGGCCCCAATGCTGCAGTTTGACAATATTGCAAAACTTGATTTAAAGCTTTGATCATTTTGGTGTCGGAAAGCTAGTTTATTTATTTATATTAATATAAGCTATATAAAATCACTATATATAATCTAATACTCTAGCTACGCTCCATCATGGTTATATATATATAGTTGTTCAATTTCTTTACCTGGAACAACTTCCCTTGAACTGCTCCATATACGTGTCTAGCCTAACAAAATCTAGCGAGCTCCTTTCCCTACAGAGAAATAATAAGAAGCCAAGTAACATTTCAGTATTGGCTCAGATTAAGAGCCGGGCCAAAATAACAAAGAGAGAAAATAATAATCATAATATATACTCGTTTGGTAGCGAAGCGGTAAAGATGGAAAATATGTCATCATACTTGTCTCTTGTGTTATATTCGGCAGCAAAACAGACCTTTTGAGAATAAATAATAATAATAACTCATTCTATTGCCGGTAGTATATGACCTAGTGGTTAAATAAGGGTCATCATACATCGGTGTTAAACAAAAATATTTTTCTCCATTTCAAATAGTATACAGTACTGTACAAGTGATGTGAAGTGTGAGAGCATCTTCTCTGCGGCTGTTACCCCACCAAGTGTGCCCCATTGAGAGAGCTAGAAGAAAGTTAACGTGTGAGCGGAATACACTTACAGAGCTTGCTCAATGTTTGCTAGCGCTCTCGCCGAATCCCTAAAAAACAAAGTTGATACTTCTTCGACAAAGTGTGGGTTGGCATCATCTTGCAGCTCTTCTAGTTGAACAAATTGCTCATCAAGGAAACCCTGAAAAATATTTCTCGATTGTTAGTAGCCAGCTAGTCATATACATACGTATGCAGATGTTGTAGTATACAGCGTACGTGCAGCCGCTTATACAATTTTTTTTTCTCTTCTATATTTTGTTCACATTTCCCTTTTAATGGATGTGGATGTAATCACAGAGATGATAATACACTTTCAGTGGACTTCAGTCAGGAAAAAAATCTAGTTTGAAAGGGTAAGGAAGTCTTGCAAGGGGACGGAAGAAAGGAGAAAGTTCATTTAGAACAAATAAATGATAAAAGTAGCTTAGGAAAGGAGAAAAACCTGATCAAAGAGAGATTGTCTCATGCTAGCAAGCTGCCTATGCAACTGGTTTCTATCCATTAGTATACAGAAGGTAAAATGTAAAAGCTGTTTGTTGTTGTGATATGAGGGTTTTCTTTTCTCTTTCTCGTGTAGCTAGATAGATGTCCGCTTAAAAGCGCTGTGTTTGGAATGCTTATTAACGGACCTAGCTGAGGACGATTTATATAATGGAGGATGAGAGAGGAAAAAAGAAGTGGGAGAAAGGTGATTTTTGATCCAAAAGTAATGAATATGGAAAAGGGTTAATGGTGGGGGAGTGGGCAAAGAATGTACCAAGTAGGGGGTATCTAAGGCCACATCAACCTGACAATGAAATAACAGAATTTTCTTTTTCACTGTCATATCTTTTGCATCATATGGCTAGGTGGTGACCAGAGACTATTCAAGGCGTGTCTCCGGGGTTTTATGGAATAGAAGAATATCACTCAAATTCGAGGGAAAATTCAGGTTTCCTTCCGTGGCCGGCCGACCGGAAATATTTCCCCTTACTATGTTGGCGGTTACGGACTCGAAATTCATCCCAGCCACAGGGATCCCACTCTCCCTGTCTATAAGGCTCACCCCCCCCCCTTCGGAGGTATACTGCCTTGTGCTCTCAAAATTCGAGTGAAAGATCCTGTTGAGTGATTCTATAAACCGACTAGACTTTTTGGACCTAGTGTTCGCCGATGAAGCGCTTACAATTAAGCTAGTACGATGACGGTGGAGGAGATGATGATATTTTTAATGGATGCGTAAATTTATTGGAAGTGATGATTAATGACGGTGTGTGCGACTACTATTGAAGATAAGTCGTGAGACGATAGCCAGACTTCAGTGGTTCAACCATATTAAGAGACATCATTCAGATGTCATGGCAAGGACCTATGTTTAGCTACATATACATGGTTCTATATTTGGCACTCTTAGATACTTTGAGAGCATATTTATCTAAGCCGTCAGGATTAATGCGCTATAGAAATCGCCATTTGTTTGTGTGTCATAAAATCGGCGAAAGAGCTAGCGACTGGCACTTTTTGTTACAAAAATTTCTAGTCTTATTCTCACATGCCTTTGAATGTAGGCTGGTGAGCAACCAAGTGCCTTCTAGTAAAGATGATGTATCTGAAACTGTGATGAAGCGTAAAATTTAGGCAAAAATGGGAAGAAAGAGTATGTGTAAGTGTGCAATAATGGTGATGTTCATGACTTGGTTATAGTGGTTAAGTGCTTTATTCAAACCATGTTGTATTTTTGTAGTTAACCAAACCATATTTTACAATTAACTTAGCCAAATCAACCTATAATTTTAAGATTTAATTTGGCCTATTTGACGATTAGCTAAATTATATTTACTATTCTTCACGTTTTCACAGCATTGTATGAAGCCACAACCTACTAGAATATCCTTGTTTAGAACAAAAGAAGCAAAAATGTCTCAAAAACAATTCTCATCACAAAACAACGTAGGTTTTTTATCATGAGCCAACAAATTAGAAAGAAAGAAAGAAAACCGACAAGTTTGGTACAACTTGCAACAAGCTAGTAATACCATAATATCATAAAATGTTTCATAATAAGTTTAAGCATAATAGAGATTAAAGAAATTTTTTTTACAACAAATTAAATGAGGTAGCACCTTAATTAGGGTAACCAATGTTTGGTATGTGTTAGGTGGGTGGATGGGCGTATGAAATTATACTACGCTTAAATAATTAATTAATTGATCCTTTGACTGGCTAGCTAGTAAAAAAAACTATTCTAAATATTTTAATAAAACTATAATCATTTTATCCTACCAAAAAAATTGTAAAATTTTAGTTTAATCTAATTTGGTATGCAGTTCATCCATATTATTATAGACACCCTTGCATAAGAGTATAAGTTAGATAAAAAAATGGTATTTATATAGTTCATGTAAGTAACTCTACAATAATCAAGCAATGTTCAGAATGTGACTTTTGACCTATTGTGTAAGGGAGGGGACAAACAAAAACTTAGAGTTAATCTCAAAATGATTGTGAAAACTAAGAGTTGATAAACAGAAAAACATGTATTGCTTTTGTGTCTTTTGTGCATGATTTAATATTTTTTTTATGCATGCTTTATGTTTATAGCATAGATATTATTACAAGATATACACATGAAACATGCATTATTTTAGTTTCTTTTTCTCATGGTTTATTTTTGTTTGATGTATGTTTTGTGTTTAGAGCATAGGTATTGCTTTGTTTTGTTGTGTAGGTTTGCTAAGAAGGATGACAAGATGGAGCAAATTACACTTTAGAAAGAGTAAATTACTAAGGAAAAAGGCTAGAATTCCATAACACATCCATGCTTAATTGTAGAGAAATAAAAAAAAACATACTCCACTATTGCCTAGTGTCACCATATTCGTGATTTGACCTTGACCACATAATAGAACTAAGTTCTACCACAGTTAGCAATGCCTCAATTGTTTCTCATTCAACATCAATTTTCTTTTTCTATACTCTTCGATACCAATATATTGTATTTAGCTTAGGGTTTTAGGATTTCTTGTGAGCTTTTCTTTTATCCATCAACTAATGCTTATTTCTAGAGTTCAATAATTGAAGGAAAATCAAGGATTTATTTTACAAGATTGGATTGCAAGTCTTTATTTTGAAGAATAAAATTTAAAGGCATGATCTTCATTTCCTTTCTTTAATTTAATTTCGGATCCTTGAATTTGTAAAACCAAAATCCTAAACTATAGGCTTTGAAATAGGTTTCAGGGTTGAATAAAATACCTAGACTAGGTAGCGACATCACCCATGACAAAAGTGGTGATGTAAGTAATTGTGTTAGCTATAAAGCAAGTATTGACGTCAGCCATGACACAACTAGTGTTGTTTGCTTTGATAAAAATGGTGTTTCTTATTTATAGTTTTATAGTGGTCACAAGTGAGCTTGGGACTCTCTATTTATAAGTGAGAAAATCCCACAAGTTAGGTTATCTTTACCATGTGTTGATATCCTATTAGATCGTCAAGTGATTATAAGACATAATAAAAATCTCATTATAATAAGTTTATTTATATTACACTAATATAAGCTTATCCTATCATACAATTATTATGGTACGTATACTTATACTTAAAGTCAAAAGATTCCTAATTTATGAAAAGTTAAGAATGCACCATTCTCCTTTTATTTTGGGTCACTTCTTTTTCTTCCTTTTACTCTACACCATACACGTGTTGTGTGATTTTGTCTGTAAAGCATAGTTGTTACTTGTGATATCACCACTTATGTCATGGCTGGCTCTAATACTTATGTTGTGGCAAATGTTAATGCTTACATCATTACATGCATCATTGTTTTTTTTCATGGGTGATGTCATCACTTGGTACGGATATTTTGCCAACCCCAAAACATAGTTCAAACCTTAGGGGTTTGAGGTTTTGTTTACATTACAAACGTAGGGATCCAATCCACCACACTAGGCTTACAACTCTGATGGGTTACAACTCCATAATATTTTTGATGATATGTTTGGTGGGAAAAAATGAGTCATCATCGATGTTTGTTACTCCTCTAATGCCTTTTTTGATTGGAAGATTCTCTATTATGAACATATATGACCACTATTTTAGTTTGTATATATCAAAACCTTCTATTTCATCTTCTAATGGTCCTACTAGAACAAACTTTTGAGCATATATAATCTAGATGTTGTTATAGAAAGTGTTATTTTTGGTTACATAGAACACCAAGATTTTGAATTTATTTCCCATTTAGCCATAATATAATACCTCTAGCTTCTTATTGCTTCTTCAAAGGGATAATTATAGTTGAAGGATTCTATTGTTTCTATCAAGTATTCATCGTATATTTGGATCCTATGCTTCTATGGCACTACTCCATTATTCCACCATGGAGGGTAATATTATATTCTTAGGGCAACTTGTACCCCATCATCTAGGGTCTTCTAGGAATCTTAAAGAGCTATAATCCATCAAAAATTTAATCTGCTTACACTCCACTGACTTAATTTGCTTTATTATTTCATGTGTGTTGTAATTTCAATCATGCGTGACTATAATTCTTAATTAAGAATGGGAAATAATCCAACTACTTGATGATTGATGATCAATTTGTGTAATTTCTTATTGAAAATTTAAATCTTTACACTTAGTTTCTTGTGATTTGATTTTTCTTTATTAGATTGATCATCGAATCACCAATCTTAGGATTCCAGGACTAAAGGTAAAGATTAAACCTTACCTCTAGAAGTTAAGTGAGGAGCTTGAACCATGAAAGTACACTAAAATCCTTGGATATTTGAATTGACTTAGTAGAAATCTCAATGGGTTTAATTTAATCATAGGTAATTAATTTTATTTAAGAACAACCTTTATACCTTGAAGGAGGATTCAAAATAATTTAGGCTGATTCATATTTTTTTTTATTTGAACTAGCTACAAAAAGTGAAATAATTTGTCGTTGAACATCAAAGTTGTGGTGAAACTCCAACATTAAACATTGAACTCTCTTTATGTTAAATTCCATGCAATTAGTTGCTTATTTTATTTCCACGTTTGATCTTTAAATTTTAGCATCTTCCATTTTAATCATCGGTTAAGCTAGTCCAAAATGTGAAATTTGGTAATTAATTTTGTATTCATTATAAGATCAACTTTGATATCTATAATGAATCCCCGCACTAATGGATTTGCTTATCAAGTTTTTTCACCATTGCCAAGGAATACCATGATTAAGCTAGACTAGATTATTTTAATTAACTTTATGTCATCTTTTAATTATTATAATTATTCTTATTTTCTTTGTTACGTAATTTCTTCTATGCCTGATCTTCAACCAACAGTACATAATGATGATGTGTAACACCCCCAAAATTCACTACTGAAAAATTTTGTTAATTAAAAGGAAACTAGTGGAAGCAAATAAATAAACCGTGAATTTTGGGAGTATTACCGCCACACTTAGTACCAGACCGGTTCACTCATACCGTTCCAGTACTAAGTGCTAAGGCTAAAGGAAAATGAAATACAATTCGCAAGAATTTCAACATACTTAAATCAGAGTAGCGTATCAGACGTTTACATGGTTACAATATCAACATATACATTTAAAACCAGAAATTTCAAAGAGAGAGAGAAAAACCCTAGTAGTTCTGATGAGACCTTACTCTCTTTCCCGTTGCCCACTTGAGTAGCACCTGAAAAGACCTGCAAGGGACACTGCCCATTGAATAGGCAGGGGCCCCACGAATGGAACCCTTCAGTACTACGGTACTGAGTAACCCTTTAAAGTCCCACTTAAAAGCAGGCTCGCAATGCAACACATGAAACAAGCTACATACATATATATAAAATTCACACCATCAACATTCACATAGCATATCAATATATCGTTATGAACAATCGGTACTTACGGTCTTAAGCCATGTCATAACGCAAACTCAAACAATCATGCCTTAAGCCATTGCTCCACTATAAGTAATTAGTACTTGCCCATAATTTTATTCACATACATAACTGGTTTTATTGAGCTCGGGACCCCCACTATTATTGCCGGTGGATCGGAATATATATAAAATCATCATCCAGGGCACAACGCTCCTGGCCACTATTATAACCGGTGGACTGGGATTTATAAAGAATCATCACCCAAGGCACAACGTTCCTGGCCACTATTATAACCGGTGGACCGGGATATATAAAGAATCATCATCCAGGGCACAACGCTCCTGGCCACTATTATAACCGGTGGACCGGTACTCAATATCATAAATCACTAGGCCCGGCTCATTAATATTCCACTTTCAATTATAGTATCTTTCCTTTCTTTAATCATCACATCAATCATATTTATTTGCCTCGAACGGGAGATCAATAACCCGGGACACAAAGGTACACCGGTCGTACCGGTGCATATCAGCTACTCAGTACCCTTCAACCACGAACCCAAGGACACAAATGTACCCTAGTCGTACTGGTGCGTAAAGCTAACTCAGTACCCTACCGACAAGGACACCTAATCCATAAGTATGCATACCCCCTAATTAGGTCCGTAGAGCTAGAAAGAGTAAGATATAGGGCCTGGCTGGGGCACAAAGGCACACCAGCAAATACCAGAATAATCGTGGACTAAACCACGTCCTTAAGGTAGCGACCCCTAAGGAGTCACCATTCCCGATCTCGAGGTCTTTCACTTTAAGTATTAGTGTCTTAATTAAGGGTGATCACAAAGGCATGAAAATCAGATATTTATTTACTCTCAACCGTTCTGATATTATTAGTCGTTTCTTATTCAAATGGTTATCCAAGCTATCATAGAGAAACCATCAAGGCCATACTAATCATCCGGTACTCTTTCTCGGCTAATCAGCCTTATTTAAATCACATTATCAGGTTCCACAATCACAACAACAAGTTAGGTACAAATCACTTATTTACCCCCTTACTTATGTAATCGCCAAGTCATCCATTCCTCATTAACAAATTACCCTGTTACCCTTTAGGTTACATAATTTCCGAATTACCCCTTATCCGATTTAGGTTATCAAGTTACCTCCTACGCTTTTTAGATCACCATTCATTCCTCATAATTGCTACACTTATCATATTTCCCATTTGGTTGGTTAAATTACCAAATCGCCCTTCTCCTTTGTTATAATTACTAAATTGCCCTTGAGTTGGATAAATTACTCACTTACCCCTCTTCCTTATCATGATTACTAATTTGCCCCTTTAGTTGGTTAAGTAATTATCACTTTATCCTTTAATTGGCTAAGTCACCAAGTTGTCCCTTTAGTTGGATAATTTACCGAATTGCCCTTCTCCTTTATCATAATTACCATCCTACCCTTCTCAATTATTTTTAATTGCCATTTACCTTTTTTAATTATTATAACTCACAAATTACCCTTCTTCATAATTACCAATATTAAGTTATCCTTCTTCATAATCATATTTATTAATTTACCCTTCTCCATATCCATAATTACTATGTTACCCTTCTCCATTATTAAAATTACCATAATACCCTTTAATTGATTAATTTACCAAACTACCCTTCGCTAGCATCATACTTATCCAATTACCCTTCTACAATCATAATTTAATTACTAAATTATCTTTTGTCGTAATCATAATTACCAAGTTACCCCCTTACTCCCAAGTTTACCATAATATCCTTTTATTTACAAAATTACCCTTCTACCCCTTACTTTCAAATTACCATAATATCCTTTTATTTATGAAAATTACCGCCATACCCCTTTTACTAGTAAAATTACCATAATACCCCCTTTTCTTTTCAAATTACTATCTTACCCTTTTACATCCAAAATTATCATTTTTATCTTTCCTTACCAAATTACCATTTTGCCCTTCTTTTCCAAAATTACCATATTAACCTTTTACTCACAAAATTACCATAATACCCCTCACTTACAAAATTACCGTGTCGCCATTCACTTATAAAATTTACCATATTACCACATACTTGTGAAATTACTATTTTGCCCCCTTTACTTTCAAAATTACCATATTGCCCTTTCACTTGAAAAATTACCATTCTTACCCTTTTCTCCAAAAATTACCATAATACCCTTCTTTCTCGCAACTTACAATTTTATCCTTTTACTTATGAATTATCATTTAACCCCTTTCTTTTTAAATTACTAAATTACCCTTTTACTTATAAAATTACCAAAACGCCCCTTTCACTTATAAAATTTCCATTTAACCCTTTGTTGCACCATTTTTACGAATTTACCACCACTACATAAAATAATGATATTATTCTTATCATCTAAGTCCACCAACTTGTTATTAATCAACATAATACCCATTAGCAACTACATACATTAGATCACATACTTCATAACCATAATTACTAGAATACCCTTAGACAATAATATCATTCAAGCCTTAGCAACATAATGCATCATAAACAAGCATTTAACATTTCCATCAATAATCAACCTTTTCCTTAATTATCATACCTACACATGGCACAAAGCTATCATGCATTTCCCTTTTTCTTTCAATAACTGTAAACAACCATTTATATATCATGCTTGGCTCACAAAACATACATAAAATCATAATCAAATTCCTAATGTGCTAGCATACGTTTCCATGCATTTAAGGGAGGTTTAACGATTACCTCGATCCCGCAAAATATCAAATCTTACCAAGAATAATTAGCAACTCAACACCTAAAAATAATATCCATCATTATTGTGTTAGAAATAAGGAAATAAAAATGATAAGACTTTATAAAAGAAATTTATTTAATTAATTATCAATATACCTCAAAAATTTTCCAAACAATTTCCAACACAAGGGGAAAGCTCACGCTGCATGAGCAGCGTGAGTGTCATGCATAAATGAGAGGGGAAAAGGCTCGAAGAGGGGTGAAGGAAGAAAAATGAGCCATTTTCGGGTTGAGGTCTTTGGGGTAGTTAGGGGAGGTTTCAAGGCAAAGGAATGGTGCAGAGGTGGAGAGGGGGTGTAAGAGGTGGTCGGGGAAGTGTTGTTGGTGGCTAATGGTGGCGGAGGCGGCGGCAGCAAGGCTGCGAAGGTGGCGGTCGAAGTGGGGTGTCGAGGTGCAGGCTGGCGAGGAAGGAAAAGAAAGGGGAAAAATGAGGGCTTAAAGGTGGTGTTCTCGGCCAAAGGAGCATTGGGAGTGGTAGAGGGGGTTGCAGGGTGTCGAACGGTGGGTTGGGTGGCGGCAGAGGTGGCCGGACGGCGGCGGGAATGGTGGTTGCAGGTGGCTTGGCGGTAAGGGTGAAAACAGGGAGAAAAAAAAGGAAGAAGGGAGAAGGAGGGCTGCGGGATGGGTTGGATGGTGTTGGGGCAGTGCAGGGTGGTAGTAGAAGGGTGCAGGAGGTGGTTTAGGGGATGAGTGCGGCGGTTGGAGCGGCGGAGGGCGGTGGCGCACGAAATCAATGGGAGAAGATGGGGGAGGAGAAAATGGAGGGGAGAGGGTCGGGAAAGAAGGCTTCGAAGATAATGGGGGAGGGAAGGATGAAGAAAAAGAAGAGGGAGAAGAGAGAGAGGGAGGGGCAGGGTTGCAGGGCGGCGGCTGCAGGCAGTCGGGCAGCAACGGACAGGTCGGCGGCTGTCGCCGCCTGGGGAGAAGAAGAAGGAGGAAGGGAGGCTGCGGGCGACCGATTGGGGAAAGGAGGGGAAAAGGCTAGCCGGTCGGGGAAAGAAGGAAAAGAAAGGTGGGGGGCCGGACCGGCAGGGTCAGGCACGCGGGAGAGGGACTGAGGGAGGAAGAGAGGGTGAGGTAGGCTGAGGCCCAACACACAGGGGAGGGGAGGGAAGCAGGCCGGTGCGGGCGGCCCAAGGAGGAGAAAAAGAGAAGAGAAGAAAGAAGAAGAAAAAGAGAAAAAGGAGAAGGGAAAAGAAAAGGAAAAAGAGAAAAAATGGGGAAAATAAGTTAAAATAATTTATAAAGTCGTAAAATGTAATATTCTTGATAAATTATTTAATTTAATAATTTAATTCATTATAATCTAATATATTAATTTAAAAAGGATAAGGTTAGTAAAATATTAGTTTTGAAAAATTACTTAAATAAAAATAGCATGATAAAATAACAAAATATCTCTTTTAATTTACTAAATATTCCCATCCAAATTTATGTACTCAAAAACCCATAAATTAATTAAGTTAGATAATTTTAAAAGCTAATTTATTTCAAATAAAAATTATTTATTAAATTATTGATTTTCTAAAATTTTGGGGGATTACATGATGACTCCAAACTACTAAGTAACTCTTGCATATATAACAAGGTATATCAGGAAGCAAAGAGTTTCTCAATAACATACGGTAGGTGATGAGAATTAACTTTTAAGAATTTTTACTACCCAAAATTCCTAGGACATGGATTACAAGGCCATTGAAGCTAATAATTTTGAGCCAAAACCATCACTTCTATTGATGATTCAACAAAATCAACTTAGAGAAAGTGCCACAAAATGTCTAAACCTTCTCATATCTATTTTCTCATAGTATTATGGTGCATTGAAGCTTAATCAAGTGACCAGTGACGCCATCAGACTTAGAATAGTTTCTTTCTCTTTGAGGGATAAGACTAGGGTTAAGTTGCATTCATTACTAGCTAGGATCCTCACCACTTGGGGTTAGTTGTGTAAGGTTTTCCTTTCCAAGTATTTTATTTAGAGTAAAATAATAAATATGAGGAACCAAATCAATAGCAATGCACAAAAGAAAAAATAGTCACTCAATGAAGCTTGAGAGCACTACAAGGACTTGTTGAGGATGTGTCTTCACCACGGATTAGAGAAATGACTAACTTACGTATAACACTTAGATGAACGTTGATGCCATTGTAAGAGGAAATTTGATGAACAAAATAATAGATGAGGCACACACTTTCATAGAGTACATACCTTAGAATCATTATCAATGGGAAAAAAAAAAATCCGCATACCTCAAAAGTAGAAGGTATGACATAGGTGCTTTAGATCATATAGCTTTCTAGATTTGAAGCTTTATTTTAAAAAGATAAAAAAATTTGAGTGTTAATATTGTGGAATATACTAAAGTTTCATGTGAGGTATGCAGTTATATGGGACATTCTATATGTGATTGTCAATTAGCAAACCCTCATCCCTTAATATTTCTAGTAATAATAGAGTAATTTTTTTAATAACTTCGTTTAGAAGGGATACCCTTTCTCTAACCCTTATAATATAAGGTGGATAAATCATCTTAACTTATCCTATAAAATCCCATATTCAAACCCCTTACCTCCATCAAATTTTGTACATCATGCTTTTCTTTCCCCCTAACCAAATTCACTTAGAAGTCTAATTAAAAAAATATAATTGAAAGAATCGTAATTACATAATCCAAAAAAAAAACTAATAGTTTATGTAATGATTTCAAATTATGGATGAGATGGTGAATAGTTATTTTCTAAGTGAGATAAATCCTAAAGGTCATGTGAATGCCATATCCTTGTGAAATGAAAACAAATCCGAAGGGCCTCGCATGAGGGAAAATAATAATTTGAGAATGATAAAGTGATTGATGAGTATAAAGAGACCAATAACTAGGAAGAAGAAATGGTTAAGAAACAAGTGTTTCCTGATCCCTAAAAAAATCCCCTATTCTTTGCCCAACGGATAGCTAAGGCTAAGTTAAAAAAGCAATTTATGAAGTTGTTAGAGATTTTGAAAAGTTGCACACTAATTTCTGGCTTACCAAGACTATTTCTCAAAAACCATCTTATGCCAATTCTATGAATGAGATCCTTTTTAATAAAAGGATGTTATAAGAATATGAGACTATATCTCTTAGTAAGGATTGTAGTGATATATTAAAAAAAATTGTCTACTAAAGTTTAGGTTTCAGGTTCATTCTCTATTCTTTATGCCATTGGTAATGTCTCTATTAACCATAAATTATGTAATTTAGGCACAAGTGTAAGCCTAATTCCAATGTTAATTTGTAAAAAAGATTTTTATTAATAATTTGAAACCCATTATGATATCACTTCAATTATAAAATTGATCAACAAAATATCTTGGAGGTATATTTTGAGAATGTGCATATCCAAGTTGGTAAAATTTTCATACTGGCCGACTTTATTATATTAGAAATATAACATTCCAATCATATTAGAAAGGAATTTCCTTACTACTATAGGTTATATAATTAGTGTTAAAAATGGAAGGCTCTTTGTAAATGTTAGAGAAGACAAGATAGAATTTTATTTATGCAATGTTATGAAAATTTTTCTAAATCATAAAGTTTTATATGGGATTGATTTGGTTGGCATGTATGCACAAGAAATTTGTAAAGCATTACTCAAGTGATTCACTGAAGACATGTTTGGTACACAATGGTTCAATAATGAAGGCCCTGAGATAGACATTTATTCCTTGACTTTAGAACCATCATTAGCTAATCCAATTTTAAGTACAAAGCTTGAAAGCATGAAGATGGATCCAAAAGATTTTATTTGGGAAATGGATTAAGAACCAAATGTAGAACTTAAACCCAATCTCAAAGGTATGAATTTATTATCTCTAGATCTATTTATATTATAAATATATAAAAAAATTTATGAAAAAATTTCAAATCACTTTGTATTCATTATAAGGTCATAGAATACACTATGGATGATATTAAATTAATCAATCAATCAATTTGCATGCACATAATTCTCTTAGGAGATAATCATAAACCTTATATATAGAACCAATGTATATTAAAGTCCTACATGAAGGAAGTGATTAAAAAATCGATGATTAATCTGTTGTATGCCGAGGTAAATATCTCATCTTATATAGGGAATGGGTGAACTTGGTTCATGTGGTTCTTCTAAAAAGAGGCACGACGATAGTTGAGAATGAGAAGGATGAGTTTGTCTCGACTAAAATGGTCATGTTTCGGAAGATATGATTTGACTATAGGAATTGAACAATCAAACTAGAAAGTATCATTTTCCTTTTCCTTTATAGTCCAAA
Organism: Tamarix chinensis; assembly: GCA_030549775.1. Lineage (NCBI taxonomy): Eukaryota > Viridiplantae > Streptophyta > Magnoliopsida > Caryophyllales > Tamaricaceae > Tamarix > Tamarix chinensis. The sequence goes on from CM060178.1 coordinate 81,039,250, forward strand.
TGTTGGAAATTTTTGCTATGTGCTCCTATTTTGTTATTTAGATTGTTTTTTACTCTCTCTTTTTTTTTTCAAACCTTTATCTATTCTATTTAGTAAGAAAAATCAATTTTACTTATCCATATGGAACCTTAATTATAGGCACATGTTAATGATTTTTTGTAATGTCCCTAGCTCATCCAGTATTGTACTATGGATACTTTATTTGATTTTGTATAAAAAACACCATAGAGGTGTTTATGGATGGTTTCTCTATGTATGGCTCTATTTTATAGTTGTGTAGCTAAATTTTCTATTATTTTGAAGATTTTCAAAGAATTTGATATAGAATTAAATTGGGATAACTTTCATTTAATTATGAGGGGTGGAATTGTTCTAGTACATAAGGTTGATTGACTAAAGGTGGAAGTAATTGAAAATTTTCCTCCACTGACAAGTAAGAAATTTTTTTGGGTCACACTAGTTTCTATCAACATTTTATCAAGGAATTTTATAAAATTGCAAAGCCCTTGACTTAGCTTCTTCTTTTTAATGACCCCTTTGATTTTATTGATTAATGTCTTGTTGCTTTTCACAAGTTGAAGGAAACACTAATAACACCTCCCATTAAGTAACCTCTAAAGTAGAATATTTCATGAGAAGTTATGACTAATGCAAATGATTATGAAATTGGTGTTGTGTTAGGAGAATGGAAGAACAAGATAGTTCATGTAATATATTGTGCTAGTTTCACACTTGATAAAGCCTAAGTTAATTATGCTCGTAATGAAAAGGAGCTATTGGTGGCTATCTTAGTTTTGTCAAGTTTTAATCCTATTTAGTAGGGTTTAAAGTCATTTTTATATTAACCACTATACCATTAAATATCTTTTCATCTATTAAGATGCTAAACCTAGGTTGATGTGATAGATATTACTTTTAGAAGAGTTTGACCTATTTATGAATAATAATAAAAAGGATAGAAAAACTAGTGGTAGACAAGGATAAAACAATAATTACATGATAAGGAGGAGGATGAAACATCAATTAAAGGCTCCTTCCCAGATGATTAGTTGCTAGCCATAGAAAGATTAAATTCCATGTTATACAAATTTAGTCACTGTACAGAGTATAGAGTCTTTCCTCCAGGTTGAGCTATCAATAGGGTGAAAAAAGATCTTGCAAGTTGAAGTATTATTTTTGGGATGAACCATTATATACATGATATATTAAAAGGGATGTTTAGAAGGTGCACTCCTAAACATGAGGTTACATGCATTTTGCTTCATTATCATTTATCTAAGGAAGGGTGTGTAAGCACACAAAAAGTACATGTAAAAAATGAGTCACTCATAAGAATGTTATGCCATACCATTCTCAAATGAGTAGTTAAGTGGAGGTTTGAAGTTGCAAAATTAAGATTATCTTGGAGAAAATAGTAAAATTTTTGAGAAAGGACTAGTTTATGATATTTATATATGAGTTATGGGTCTATTAAGTTATCAATGTTACATCAATAGGTATGATACCATTAAAATTGGTATATGAAAAATCTTGTCATCTTTTTGTTGAACTAGAGAACAAGGTGTATTAGGCTAGTAAACTGTTCGGCTTTGATATGATAGCCTTGAGTAAGGAAAGAATAATTCAACTCCATGAACAAAATGAATTATGATTATAATCTTATAAGAATGCTTAAATTTATAAAAAGAAGACCAAAAATTGTCATGATAAGAATATTCTTCAAAGTGAATTTAATCAAGAGGATATAATGCTACTTTTTAACTTTCAGTTGAAGCTTTTTCAAGGCTAGCCTAAGTCTAGGTGCTATGGAACTTTTCTAGTCCCTAAATTCCCCCTAATGGTGTTATTTAGGTTTGGAGTGAAACAACATGAACTTTCATGGTTGAGTCACAATGATAAAAGCAATATATTTCAAGGGAATAAATTAAGAAAAGGGTCAGTCATATCCTTTTTGATCCCCCTATATTAGAGATTTTACCATATCAAGGGTCACGCTCATGACCATAAAAAGTAATTCTTGGTTTGCAATCCAAGCTTTCTCTCAATTTTTTTATTTACCTTTTTTAATTTTAATTTAACTTATATATTACATAGGCAATCCAGTTAAATTGCATCTCCTTTATATACTTTATAATTATGTAGAGCATAATTATCAAAGAAGGTAAAGTATGACAATAAACCTAGAAGTGAAGGGTACAATAATTGTAGCATGAATTGTCATGGTTTAAACAACACTCATGCCTTGCTTGTAGAGAAAAAGAGTAGAAAAGTCCAAAAATAGAGGTTACCACACTCATTTCACACCTGTGACACACTATCCCACAAATATAATAATAAATAAATTAAACCTTAAAACTTTATTCTAGAATAAAACATGCATGCCACTACCCACTTCATTATTCTTCCTTTGTCCCAAACCCCATCCCCCTTGTGTTGACTTTTATCCCTTACAAAAAGTTGCTATGACCATTGCCTGAAGACCATGCCACCTGAATTGCTTAACCACTACCACCACATTACTTATCCTGATTTAATTTTGTGACCCAATATCACTATATTAATTGTACAATTGATAATAGAAAAAAAAAACTACTAATTACTACCTTCCCGTTCACCACCACCACCACAACCACAAAAACCCCACCCTTCCATAATCTCTGGATTTTGTTACATTAACAACTCAGCTTAGAGAACTCTAGTGCACCCTACATCATCAACCAACATAATACCTATCGAATGATGCAAAATAATATAATTATAATTTTTATAGTCTATTTGATTCTTGACTAATGACTAATTAGCCTAATTATAAAAAAAATGATCGTCTTATTTATCTTCTTGCATATTTTCACTTATTCATTCAAATTTACTTTATATTTCTCAAATTGTGTTGACTTACTACTAACTTGATATTTTGCCCTTGAATTTATTTATATTTGTTTGATTAGTGGTACAAATGGGGCCTAATAACTCATGCACTAATCAAGGATCCTTGATCTCTTAATCTCAGTGACCAAGAGGAAATCCACCCATCCTTAAAATTCTTATGGAATTGATTTTTTGATGGACAAAAATAATTGAGGTACAACACACTATTTAAGTAATGAATTATCATTAATACTTGCTATTTGAGTGAGAACCTTTTGTCTTAATTAAAGTTGTGGGATGATATTTCTTACCTTTGAGTTAAGGTTAGGTTGCTTAATTTTTTGTGGATTTAAAAATCCTATATATGAGTGTATAATTATTTAGCTTTAAGTTAATTTTCATGTAGTTTTTTTTTATGGAGAAGGAGTAGAAGAAGGAAAATTACATTTAGGTTATTTAACTTATCCTACACACTTATACTAGCATAGTATTAACTATTCCTTGCCTTTTATTGTGTATATTTTGAAGGCTTACATGTAGATGTTTGGAGTGAATCAAGAATAATTCAAAAGCTATACTTGTGGGTATTTTTGGGGTGCATTATCGTGTGAAGTTTTATGAAAAGTGGACGAAGAATGGAGTTATGAGGATGATACATGGAGGGATATGTTTATTTACATGACTTGTGTTTTCTTTAACTTTTTAATTCCTACAAAATTAGGCATAACTCTAAAGCATAGGGGAAAATGTAGTGGGGCTATGTTTCTTAACACAAACCCTATTTTTCCTTACATTCTGTTGCTACCTTAAAATCATTAATGATATAATTATATGTGTACTTAGAATGAGCCTTGATTTAGTTGCAAAATCTTCCCTAATTCTCTTGTATCTTAGAACCATAAGTGACATAAATTTTTTAATTGAATGATTTTATGAGTAATGTGCATTAACTCTCGTTATAATCACATATTTTACACATAACAAACAACATCAGTTTCCCTCATTATTTTCTTGAGTATTTTTCTCTATAGAATCTTACATATCCTAAATTTATCAAATTAGTACCTATATGTTTGTAGTGGTTAATTTCAATGAACTGCTATTATACCACATATTCATTTGTAGACTATTAGAAGATGGCATCTATAAGGTTTGATGTAGAGAAATTTGAGTGTTTCGTGAACTTTGGTTTGTAGAAAAGAAGGTGATCTTAATTTATAATATATTAGAGAAAGTTTTGTTTGAGAAATAAAACAAGCTTGCAACATTGATTGATGATATTTTTGAGGAGATTAAGCCTTTTCTACTATATAATTTTTCTTATCTAGTGAGATCTTGCATAAGATTGTGAAAGCGATAACTAGGACTACCATACATCTCAAATTGGAATCTCTCTATATGATAAATTTTATCACAACTTTTATGTCGTTTAATAGTAGACTACATGATTTGAATCTAGGTAAAGGATAATTTCTTAAATCTCATCTTAGTGAATTTGATTTAATTATTCTCAATTTGTAGAATATTGATCTTAATGGGATTATGAGCATGTGGATATTGAATTGTTATGCATATTATATGTTAAGAGTGAATTATTTCTTGAGTATATTAAGCATGCTTTCTAAAACATGAATTGATTGAGAATAAAGTAACTAGTGGAAGATTAATTAACTTAGACGAAAAGGGTCTTATAGTAGAAGCTCCAATGATAAGAATTCCATATCAAAGAAGAATGGGTTCAACAATATTATCTACCATAACTATTGCAAGAAAGACCATATTAGAAAATAATGCCCTAATATGAAATTTGTAGATAAGGGTTCTAGTACATTTGATGAAGAGGATAATGTTAATATAGTTAAATACATAAGTGATGCTGATTTACTTACTACCATAGACAAATGAATTAGATTGACTGATAGATGGATTCTTGAGTTTAGGTGCTTTTACTATGTTAGTCCAAATAGGAACTAGTTCTAGACATATAATATAGTTTGAGGTGAAGTTTTTGTATTTAGAATGGTGCTTCATGTAGAATTATTAGGATTGGGACTAAGGGTGGGAATGCATGATAACATAGTTAAAACACTATCAGACTTTCATCATGTTTGTGAGATGATCAATAATTTGATTTCATTGAGTTCCTTGGATATTAAATGGCATAGGTGGGTTATTGAGAATGCCACACTAAAGTTTGCTAAAGGATTTGTGGTATAGGTTGTAAGAAAAGGGGTGAGACCATTATATGAGTTATTTATTACTACTATTAATGGTTTAATTGAGGAATTCTAACCAAAATGTTGTTGGTCTAAATACGTCTAAAATACAAGAGTATTAGAGGCATGGCTAAAGAGAAAGGGTAAGCTTTGAGTGACCTTGATACATCCATACTTTAAATTATTCCCTTATGTGAGCCTGAATATGTTCTTGAGGCTAACACTTCCATTGATGCACTTTCTAAGGAGGTGGAACATAGATATATGCAAGGTGTTTATAATGAGGTGGAAGTAGTGGTTGGTTTAAATGATACATAATCTTTTATTATAGAGGAGTCTGGGAAAAAAGTGGAGCAATGAGAGAGTCTTTAGGTATATCATTAAGCCTGATTCGTTGATGGCTTGAAGAAGTTAGATGTTTATGCCTCATATATTGTAAATAGTAACATTAGTCTGTAACACCTTTATTTTTTACTGTTGAAAATTTTTGTTTTAAAAACCTTGCAAAAGTGGAAAAATAATACACTTAGGAACAATATGGTGTTATCGCGCACTTAACATAAGATAGATGTCAGCCGCCTATCTTGTGCTAGATACAAGGTTGAGAACCAAACTGACTAAAACTAAATTAGAGTGCACCAAAATACTTTATATAAATACAGAAAGAAAGGATTTCAAGTAAATGACCTTAATGATCTGCAAATATTTAAATACATGAAGAAAACTAAACCATAGTATAGAATTTCAAATTATAGAAACCAAAGTAGCATGTAGACCTAAACTCTTGTCCATCAAGGATTGCACAAAAGTCTCCAAATGTTGATGCTCTAAGAACCTATGCCCAACACAAGGTCAGCCTGTTACTGACCATCCCCACAAACCTACACATGACCCTCTACTCGTGAGAATGAGTAGGTGACCGAGTAAATAGTCACATCAGTGCACTTTGTAATGAGTATGCCAAGTTACCTCCATAATGTAGTCACCAACACACAAGGTTCTAACATAATTTGAAAATCATACTATCATATATCATGCATATTTCATATAAATAGGATATATGCTCTATCATGGTCACATCAGGCATAGAAAACTCATACCATAAATGACTCATCATGCTTGGCAATATAGCAAAACATTGTAGATGCCAATATACAAGCTATAAAGTAGAATGTCCAGGTAATTGTAAGGCTTCATTCATCTAGGCACATAATTTCACCGTAGGCCCATTTCCATGTACCTAATTTATTACGTTATTTATACATATATAGGCCATTATCTCCTTTATTATTCTTTTCCTTTTCCTTTTGTCTTTCTCTTTAGTCGCATTCTTATTCTAAATTCTTATCCAATTATTCATTCAAATTATTATAGAAATACTTGACCCAATTATTATTGAGAGATGGATTGTGTATTACCCCATGGTCTCACATATCATTGAAGTCTACACACAACAAAGGACATAAAATTTAGATTGAAGCCAAAACTATCTAGGTGATTAGACCCTTTAATATTGATACCCCCTAATACATCATTAATGTCTAGAGTAGGTAAGGCACCAAGATCTACTAGGATCCCGCCTGAAGGTAAAGCTCGAAGGCCCCAATAAACACCCAAATGTAGGCTAACCCCTAGTAGCTAATCAAGGGTTGGGTAACTCAGACCCATACACAGCTTGATCATCTTTTGCTTTACGTGATTAGTACATTATTCTTGAGGTTGCGTGATCATTTAAGGATAATACAATATGGAAGCAAGTCATTCACATACTTATTCCATCTTAACCATTACCATTCCCCAACCATGTGTATAATTTCCATTAATGCTTACTTAATATTAACCAAATCCCTTACATTAATCCATGTTAGGCCAAATTCCATATCACATTCCCCTTTAAATCCATAATATGTTTATTTGAGTTTGCCCATTAAGACCTTTACAACACCCATTAAGTATGACATAAATTATGATCCATTTAATCCATCCATTAGGATGTCAATCCATGTTGATTGATGTATCTCACTAGCTAAACAATCATATAGCATCATTAGGCATGTTCTCAAGATATATCCAAGTCAAAAGATCAAAATAAAAAATTTGCCTAAACCAATTGGTCGGTTTTACCCATCAACGATTGGTTTGGGCCAACTAGTTAATTGGTTTGGCTCAGTCAAACCTAGGGCTCCCTCAAACTGATTGATTGGTTTGGCCAAACTAGTCGATTGATTTTGCTAAACCAATCAATGATTTTAAGTAAAGAGCAAACCAAGGTTACTATAAACTTACCGGTTAATGGCTTTGGGCCAACCAATTAACTTTTATAAGGACTAACCAAGTATTTTCCCCCAACAGCACAAAACAAACATTTTTCATGCAAATAATCCTCGAAATTTCTACCACATCCAAACCAAAACATATCATGGCATCATACCAATACTGTCTCAACTCATAAATTGAAACATGCTTCACAATTATGCAAATCAACCTAATTTCCCTAAAACCATGCATTTTTCTCAGAATTCATAAGGTAATCAACGTACATCAATCTAAAACCAAATTCTCATGAAAAATTATAAAATTAGGACTTTAAAGAACAAACCACATCACATGATTAGCTAGATCACATTTTAGAATTAAGAATGACTTACTTGGTGTAAGCAAAAATTTTCCATAAATATAAAACTCAACTTAAAAGATTTTAAGTTTCCTAACCTTAAAAAACAAAAGTTAAAGCTTCAAAATTCAAAGGAATAATTTCATAAATTAGGATTTGAATTAGGGAAAAAAAACTTACCAACCTAAGGGAAAAATAGAGGGAATTTTTACTAAAAGAGACACTCAACATCCTTCTAAATCTAACCCTCCCTTTCTTAAATATAAACAAGAAGGAGCTAGAAAAAGGATAAGAAGAGAAGAAAGTAACTGAAACTATGTTTGAATTAGAGGTGAAAATAACACAAGTTTAGAGAGTAGGAATATTTTGGTATCTAAAATAAGAGTGCATAGAAGGGGTGATTAGGGCTATTTATAGCCAGCAAATCAGTACAAGAACGAGTGTGGTTATGCTCAGATTAAAAACCCCTAGTTTCTATCATTCAAATTTGAGTTGAATAGGTGGATTTTGTCAAAGATAGACTGGCCTCCATTCTAAAGCTACAATAGATATTTCTGGAGAACGTCAGTCGAATTCGCCCATAAAATATCAAACATAAGAGAGAAAATGAACGATCAGCGTGTAAGGAATCTCCTACATAAGTAGAGACATGTCCGAAAATTAAAGCAAAAATTCTAGAGTGTATAGAGGAGAGAGGGGGAAGAAGATAAAGCCAAGATCATCCTCTCCTTTAATTATCCCAATCAAATTATCAAATCACTTCGAGGCAGAAGTTTGGGTTGAATGCATGATAAGAAAGGTTAAGAAGCTTTAAAGAACAACTTGGAATGGTATTATCAAGGTTCCATTTTGGTATAATAAGGTTTCCTAGAAAAATTAAGTTTCAAAATGTATTCAACTCGACAAACTAGTCGATCATTTTTGCCTACTAGTCGACTGTTCTACCGACCAGTCTATCGGTTCAATCAAGTAAAAATCCTTTGAATGAAATGATGAACTAGTTAATCATTTCGTAGAACTAGTCGATTGGTCTATCTAAAAACTCATTTTATTCCATTTTTGAAACTTATTCAAATCTAACTTTCCTTCAAACTTAATTATAGTGCCAAATCAAAATAAAACATTGTCAAAATTTAATATATACCACTACTTCTCCTTCTATAAAACTTACAAAAAGATGGGGTATTACAACACCACCCCCTTAAAGAGGTTGTGTCCCTGAATCCTGCTAACCAAGGCCTATTCACAATATATACACACATAATATTTCACATGGTACATTTAATAAAGAAAAAGAATACTACCCCCTTATATATGGACTATACCACGTACATCACACTAGGAGAAAAACTTTGGGTATTTCACTCAAACTCCTCATTGACCTCCCAAGTGGCCTTCTTGGTGCCATGCTATAACCAAAATACCATTACTATCGGAACACTCCTCGCACACGTCGCTTAGGTATTTGTCTCTAGGATACTTACTGGTTGTTCTTCATAGGTTAGAGATTCACTAAGCTCTAATGGCTCCTGTCGGATAACATGCGAAGGATCTGCTACATACTTCCACGTGTGGGATATGTGGAAGACATTGTGCACATGAAAGAAATTCACTAATAGGTGTAAACCATAAGTGACCTCTCCAACACAATCCACAATCTTGTACAGGCAAATGTACTTTAGATTAAGGTCACCCTTTTTATCGAATCTCATGACTCTCTTGGTGAAAGAGACCCTCAAAAGGGCTTTATAACCCACCTTATAACCCTTGGTTCATCTTATCAAGTCTGCATAGCTCTTCTATCTGTCCTGGACTTTTCTCATATGATCATGCATCAGTCAGATATGCCTCATCGTTTCCTTCATCATCTTTAGTCCCAACATAATTATTTTCCTGATATCATTCTAGCATAAGGGACTACGACACTTTTTTCAATATAAGGCTTCCAAAGGTGACATCTTGATGCTAGAGTGATGATTATTATTGTAGAAGAACTCAATAAATCCTATATGATCCTCCCAACTATTCTAAAAATCCAACACATATGCTCGAAGCATGTCTTATAAGGTTTGAATGGTCCTCTTTACCTAACCATCTGTGCCTGGGTGAAAAATAGTACTAATCTTTAACTAAGTTCCAAATGCATCTTGTAACTTCTGCCAAAATGATGACACGAATATATAATCTCGTTTTAACACAATGTCTCTAGGGACCCTATGCAATTGCATAATGTGCTTCCTACAAGTATTGACTAGCTATTCCATACTCAACATCATCTTCATGAGTATGAATATTTTTGACTTATTCAAGTGATCCACAACAAATCAAATGGAATAAAAAAACATTATGAGTCTTCAGAAGACACACCACAAAGTTCATAGATATGATGTCCCATCTTCCTTTTGGAACTTCTAGTGGTTTTACCAACCTTGCTAGCCTATTATTCTTCATCTTGAGTGATTTTATAAGAATTGTTCATTAATTATCCTTCTAATCATGAATTATACATATTATAAAGATCATATATTTTGTCAATTATGTTCTTGAGTGTTTCTCTCTTAAATCTTGCATAGTCTAATTCTACCAAACTAGTTTAGCACATTCAAGTTAGAAAATTCCCAACACAACTAAATAGGATATTTGGTTTTCTAAAGGGTGGTGCTAGGATTGTACCTAAATATTTTAGTTTGACTCATTTTGGTTTTATATATATCACACAAAAACTATGATCCCTCTTCATAAACAACCTCTACTAATTTTAGCCCATGTTTTAGATATTTGCATAGGGTCATTTATATACCATTTTTGGTTGTGCCATAAGTAATGAAGTCATGGGTTCAATAAATCTCTACCTCTTTTGTACTCTGGTATAGGAACAAATATTTAACATATGGGCTTTCATCATCCATCATATATGCCATCCAATAAGAGCCATGATTGGAAAAATTATGTTTGGTGGGTTGATTACCATCTTAGCATACAGGATGAGTTTTGTTAAACTTGTGGACGACATTCATTCTTTATGACTTAGGATTTTTATCAACCTTGACTCTTTCCTTCATATGAAGCTCATTAATGTGCTTTTAGAATGATCTCCTCTTTTTGCTCATAGGTCTATCCATGTTCATGTTAATTGGAACTACTATATTTTTGATTTCATAGATTGTGATGGTCATGAAGATGAGATAATAAAGATGTATACACAATTACTTTAATCCCAAATTATCTTCATCCTATAGGGTGAATTAAATTAGCTCTTTCAACTCCTTTAATTAGTTAGCGGAGTTCTTCGCTATCCACATAACCTTTTCCTCCTTTATTAACCATGAAGTTACCATAGAGAAAGAGTATCAACATTAAGGATAACTCTTAGACTGTACATTATGGACACGTATCCCTCTTAGTATACCTATTATTGTTCATATTGTTATAGATTCATATATTGGGGGTGGTGTGTAGTTTTTGTTATTGTTTCTTATGTGTTTAATTTTTTTTTTGTAATTATTTTGTACTCCTTTCACATATGTTGTTATTTATTTAGCTTATCTTGAGATTTTTTAGTTGTTGGTTAGTATGAGAATGTTAGTGTTGTTCATTTTTTGATTTTTATTGATATCAATGTTATCCATAATTAAAGGTATGAAACATGTAAACAACACAATGATAATATGAATTCAAGCATAAATCCTTCACATTTCATGCAAAACCCTAGAAGTATGAAATCATCATCAAATGCAGAATTAAAAGTTTAAAATACATTGTGGAGTTCATAACTTTTGTATCTCTAGACATTGATTAGATTAACCATACTTAAAAGCAACAAAATAAAAATTGTAGCTCAAATGGCCTGGTTTTACTCCCTCTTTCCTCCAACCCAATAGTGTGTGGTTCTTGATGAGGAATGGGAATATGGACCTCTTGATCAATCTCTTTGTTAAATTTATAGAATTTGAATGAAGATTCTAATCCTAATTGTCAATCTCTTTGAATGTATATTAGAACTTACACATAGAGTGTAGTGGAAGAGAGGAGAAGTAACTATTGTGAAATTTGATCAAGCACACAAATGATATTAGTTATTATAATTTTGAATGAATGAGAGGTTTTTAAAAATCAATATAGTCCTTGCCTATTAACCACTTCAAATCATGTTCAAAACTAATATAACTCAATTCCTCCCTCTTTTTCCTTTCATAAATATAAAACACACATGTTCCCTTATTCTCATGTGTGTGTGTGTGTGTGTGTGTATACACCATCAATAAATAGTAAGATAGATAATCAAGATAAATTATTAACATGAGACCATATGATCACAAAAAAAAAGCTTTATTACATCTAACCATGATGTATTACATATCACGTATGGGATCCATGCCTATATTGCAAAATGATCCTTAAAGTCACATAGTGACATTCCCTTAGTTAAATGATCATTTAAAATAGATTTAGTATTTACGTGGCATGGATCCCATTAATTTTATTTTACTATTCCTTGAGATAACGTTGACAATTGAATATCATATTGACCTCAAATGCCTAAAATTAAAGTCAATCACTTTACCATAAAAAATAACATTAACATATCACACACCAAGATTTGAAACTTTAAATGAAGAAATGAGTGCAACCTTCATGGTAGAAGAAACTATTTAATCCCTATATAACTCCACCAGCTAATATATATTGATAAAACAATATGCACATTTACGTGACTCTACTACATAGTCAACAAAGTATACACATGCATCCAAATACCTATCTTCCTTTAAATTCTCAACTTAACAATACACAAGCATGTAATCCTTTATATCTCTTAGGTGCTTAATAAATTTCTTTTTACTCGTTAGTGGTAAATAGTTCTCAATATCTAAGTTACTTTAGTGAAATCTCAATACCCCAATGACATATGTAATGTTAGGTCTTGTAGGTATCTGAGCATACATAAGGCTTGTTATTGTGGAAGCGTATTAGACATCTCTTATATTAATTGCTATTATATCATTTCTTGGGAACTACCTCAAAATGATACTTTCTCCTTTGACAATTTTAGCTATACTTAGTAAATAATCCTTCATTTTATACCTTTCTAACACCTTATTGATATAGGTCTTTTGAGATAGTCTTAATATCCCTAAGGATATATATTGTCATGTCTTAATCCCAACAATATAAGATGAGATACCTATATCCTTTATGTCAAAATTGTTAGGATAAAATTATTTCACTTCACCAAGCATCTCATACGATAACATGTAAGTAAACCATCAAATTATATATAGATCAATGAAACACACCTTACTTCCACTAACCTTAGAGTATGTCATACGACCCATGAGAATCTCTTCCACTAAGAACATGGAAACATAGATACCATTGTTAGAAAGAATGTTATAATCTATATATGATTCTCTTAAGCTTGCATACTAAATTATCATCCTTACTAGAGAAGAAACCTTTAGGTTATTTCATATATGCCTTCTCCTCTAGCTCACCATGTATAAATGTCACTTATTGCAATTAAAAATCAAAATGAGCTATAAATGACATTAACATATGAGCGAACCCTTAACAAATAGCCTAATATTGTACATATAAATGTTACATTAAGAGTTCCTTTTAGTCTTAAATACTTATATATAACCAATAGCCTTAGCTCCATCATGTAACTATATAAGATCTTGAACATCCTTAACCTTTATAGAGTTCATATTAAATCTTATAGCATGGTACCATAACTTAGATATTGAACTACTCTTAACTTACATAAATGTTTTTGGAGTCATTGACAACATAAATTTTGTAATCAAATTCTAGTAGGTACATATAATAACCACTAGATATTGCTAACCTTATTTTCCTAGTAGACATTTTTAGCATTGGTACATCATTTTTTTTTGGTAACTAATAATAGTTTATTATAAAAATAGAGAATTGAAGTCCAAACTAGAAAAATTACAAAATTACAATGGGCATACCCCTAGCCAAATTATACTATCCATCTATCAAGCCTCCCTAAGTGATTCTTGATATGCACATTTGAAGTATCACTAAATCTAACAAAAATATTGGTAATAAGCTGTCTTATAGTAGTTCTTGGATTCCTTTATGGAAATTGAAAAATAATCATATTTCTACTTATCCAAATATGGTAGAGAAGCGCATTGAAAACATCCCTCCACACCACCTTCTTACCTTTCCCTCTAGTCTTCCTTTAGCCAATCAAAGAAACTCTACCAATTGGTGAAGGTCCCTTACATTTTCAACCATATCAGAGTGTAATTCCAGAGAATACATGCTATTGGATAGTGCGTAAAAATATGGTCGAAATCCTCTTCTTTATTTCTGCGTACATCATATAAGCTATCTAGAGTAATCCCTCAATGATACAATTTTGATTTAATAGATAATGCACTATGGAAAATTAGTAGGAAACCAATTTCCCAAAAATACAATACTAGGCATAACATGTACAGATCTGATTTTGAACCTTCAGCAAATGTTTGAACATCCATGAAAACTTAAGTTTCTCTTCAAATTGCTAAATATCTCTTCCTTTGAGATACCTTTTATGCATCCATTTTACCCATAGACATTGTTTAAGCTCAATAAGCTTCCATAAGTATTTTGCAATTCAATTCCAGTGAAATAATTATCTAAAACCCAACCCACCCTCCTCTTTTGGCACACAGACCTTTGACTAAGCAACATGTGCTCTCTTCTTTTATCGATCCATATTATTCTTGAGGAAACATCTACAGATACTCTCTAACTGATGAATGACAACCTTAGGTAGAACAAAGATTTACATCTAGAAGTTTTCAATGCCAAACATGACAGCTCGGAGAAGGTACATCTTCCTAGCAAAACGAAGGTATTTTACTATCCATGATTTCAGTTTGCGCACAATTCGATAAATGAGAGGTTGATATTGACCTACATTGAGTGAACCAGGATTTAGAGGAACACCAAGGTACCTGAATGGGAAGGTACCCTTTTTGAAGTTTAGCTTTTGTAGAATCAGTTATTTTGTGTCTTTTTAACTCCACCAAAAAACACACTACTCTTTTTAGGATTTGCTTGGTGTCTTGAAGTGATATGAAAATTCTTCAATTTATCCATAATTAGCTCAGTTAATTTTAGATGGCCTTTACAAAAGAGAAGCAAATCATCTGCAAATCTTATATTGATAACCTTAGTGATCCTGCAATCAGGATGCCCTCTAAATTGATTATCATCCCATAATGTCTTCAGTAAACAATACAGATAATCCATAGTTAACACAAAAATATAAGGAGATAAGGGATAACCTTGTCTTAATCCCTTACCACCCTTAAAAGCCTTGTATAGAGTACCATTTAAACAAATAGAGAATTATGTTGTTGAAATACATTGCATAATCATCTGTATAAAATGACAGGGAAAACCAATACCTTTTAGGATATGTTTGATGAAGCTCCATTCCACTGTATCGTAAGCTTTCTTTAAATAAACTTTAAGAATCATACGATGACTTATATCCTTCCTGCCATACTTCCTTAGCAATTCTTGAACTAATAAAACACTTTCACCTATCCATCTCCCTTCTGCAAAAGCATTCTATGAACCATGCACTATAATTGGCATAATTTTTTGCACTCTTTTTGTGAGAACCATGGATATAATTTCATATGCAATATTATAGCAAAAGATAGGTATATAATCAGTCATAGTTCAAGTAGAAGGATTCTTGGGAATTAAGTGAAGAGATGTATTGTTCAAAGATTTTAAGAGAAAACTCGTTTCCCAAAAATGTTTAATTGCATGAATAACATCTTACCCCACAATAGGCCAAGTTGACTTATAAAAATGTGCATTAAACCTATCAAGCCTAGGAGTCTCGGAGTCTCCCATTCTAAACACAACCTCCTTTATCTTAGCTTCAATGAATAGGTTAATCAAATGGTTATTATGATCATTTTGAAGAATAGGGCATTGATTAACAATCTTAGGATGCACCATCTCCAGCAAGTTTGTAGAAGAACCAAGCAAATGAGAATTGAAAATTTGAATTTCATTGCTGATATCCATTTGAGAAGTTAGTTTTCTACCAGTGCTATCATACATAGAATAGATATTGTATCTTCTTTTCTCATTGAGTTTAGCATGGAAAAAACCATTATTTCCATCACCTAATTTGATATATTGAATTCTAGCTTTTTGTCAGAGGAAATGTTCTTCTAAATGAACTTGTTGCCACCAAATCTTCCTCAGTATACCCTCTTGAACCTCTAAAGCATTATCTCTAAGGTTAAACTGGAGGGCTTGCTTACACTTTGGCCAATCAAATTTAGCTTGATTAACTCTTCTACTCAAATTTCCAAAATGCACCGAATTAAACTACTTTAGAGCCTATTTTAAGCATTTAAGCTTGGTAACCAGCCTATATTGTTTAGAAACCTGAATTACTTATTACCAAACATGAGCAACACAATGCAAAAAATTAAGAGAAGTGGTCCAAAATTTAAAAACTTGAAAGGTTTGATCCCATTTCTATCTTGATGCTGCCAAATTAGATGCAACCTACAATGATCAGAGAGACAGTCTCCAATAACCTCAACCTATATATGATTAAAACGAGCAAATCACTCCTGGTCTCCAAGTGCCCTATCCAGCTTGCAACAGAACATAGAAGAGCCTAATTGATTATTAGACCAAGTAAAAAGAGAGCCAGTTGAATGTAGCTTCCCCAGCCCACAAGTACAAAGGCAATCCGCATATTCTTCCATGTCTATTGCATGTAGGTTACCCCTGACTTCTCATTAGATGAAAGAACCACATTGAAGTCTCCAATGACTAATATTCCTTTATATGAAGAATGGAAATCCACAAGATGTGTCCACAAAGATCTTCTAGCAACACTATCATTATGGGCATACACAACTAAAACATAAAATTCATTGCTATCAGCCAATTCAATAGAGCAATGAATAACCTATTCGAAAATGCCAATGAATTGAAGTTTTACAGTAGTATCTCTCCACATAATCCAAATCCCACCATTATAATGAGTAGAATAATTATGATTCAAACAATACTTGTTACCAATCCTCTTTAAAACACCCTTCATCTTGGCTTCTTTCACTCGAGTCTCTAAAAGACAAATAATATGAAAATGATTATACTAAATATATCTACTAACTAATTTTTGTTTCAGGAATTTATTAATACCCTGACATTACAGACAGAAAAATTCATTTTATTGTAAAGATTGGTATACTATCACGCTATACAATACCCCCTCCAAGCTCAATATTTACCTCTTTTCCTTTCCCCTTTTTTGTTAAGTCCAAATATTCCTTAGCATTAACAGGATCCAACATAGCTAGAAGCTCATCCTCATTGCTAAATGAACTTTACCCTAGGTCTACCTTGCTGGGCTGCATTGATGGTGCTGCATTCTGAGGTTGATCTAATTTCCATCCCCTGGCTTGTTACTAAGTTATGAACTTGCTCTAGAGCTAGCTTTTTAACTTGCCAGACTCTTTGATCATTAGTACATCCTTATCATATGGAGAATTTTCAAAAACTAATATACTCAAACATTATAAAAAAAATATGGAGTCACATTAACTTGTTGTTCAACAATGATATGTACTTGAGGTATAATATGAACAAAAGTTAGCCTACTATATGAAGTGGAAGTATTTGCTACTATATGATCAATCTCAAAACTAGATTTTTGTTTTTATCACTCTTCCCTATTAAATCATGTTCAAGAAACTTAAAGTTTCTCGACTCTACAAATCTAGTGTTATGCGATGGACAATAAAACTTATAACCTTTAGACCTTTCGACATATCTAACAAAATGTCCACTTATGGTTCTTAGTTCTAGCTTCCTATCTTGTGGGTTATATACCCTCACTTTAGATGGATAATCTTAAACGCACATATGTTTTGAATTTGGCTTCTAACCTTTAAATGACTCAAAGTTTTATAAGCACAACATTAGTTGAAATCCATTTCAAGGTATATTTATATATACATAACCATATTTAGTGACTCAATCAACAAGAACCTAGGAATATTATAGTTTTTAGGGATCCTCTGCACTATTTCCAACAATTTCTTATTTCTTCTGTCAATAACACTATTGTGTAATATTCTAATGTATTTGAATAAACTTACAAAGGACCATATATTTCTTCATTCTCAATGTACATTTTCAAGCAATATTCACTTTTATTTGACCACACAATCGCTATTTGTTCACCACATTGTTTCACTACCTTAATCTTAAACACTTTAAAGGCATCTAATGATTCATAATTTTTATGAAACACATATAGATACATAAACTGTGAGTGATCATCAATGAAAGAGATGAAGTATCTTTAACCATGTGAATCCTCACTAGGACCATACATATAAGTATATCTAATCTCTAAGTGCACTCTTGGTGGCACATATCTTTGAATCGTTTGATTTATTTCCTTTAATGCAATTTATGCAAGTGTAAAATTAGTAAAATCTAGAGTGCTAAGTAATTTATGCTCTACAAATCTCTTTATATATCTATGGATATAACCTTGAAATCTTATGCACCACAACATAGAGGAGTTGATGCTCATAATACACCACTAAGAACCAATATTTATGTTCACTATAGTTTTGGTGCAATCATATTACAGATAAATGAGGTATGACTTTACGAACATACAACATACCAAGTGTATCCATATGGTACAAGTCTTTTCCAACTCTAATACATTTTCACTAGCTAAAACCAACTACTTGAGTAATAGCTAGAACTAATGTTCATAACCTACTAGTTCATTCATCCCAAGCTTAATGTGCAAAGAGTTACAAAAATGAGGCATTGAACCAAACTCAACCCGCCATGTACTATACTTAAGATCGATCACATAAGATTCATAACATACCAGGGTTGTATTACTTTTCATTTATAGCCTAAAAATGAAATCAATGTAGTCATTTTTCATATGCCTATTCCTTTCATAGAAAGGAATTTTAATTAACACTTTAATTTAACCTTGAGGTGGAAGCCTTCCTTTTACTTTTTTTGGCTCGTAACCTTAGCCTTTACTCTGAGTAGCTGTCATCACATTCTCTTTAGAAACCATTCAAATCCCTTCTTCATCTTACACACACATGGCCAATTACTCATTAATGAACCATTTTCTTTATGTGTGGCAAGATACTTTAAATGGAGTATATTATAATGAAAGAGAGTTCAGCCAAAGTGAATCAACGATGCAACCAACATACAAACTCAAATTCCTTAATTTTTTTATCAAGTTCCTTATTTACATTATGTAATTTTGCAAACCCTTAATAATGGAGTTATTTACGAATGAAAGGTTCATGATTAAGGTGTTCACAAAGGCTTTACCTCAATAACTCTAAGAAAGTCCTTCTTATTCTAATTGTGATCAACAAGGCTCCTAATAGTAGAAGATATCTTATCCTTCATGTTCATGATACTTACATGATTGAATTTCTCCCATCATTCATGACTTTTTATCTTCATGGAATGTTATCATATATTAGAATGGTCTCATATTACTTGATCATCTCATCTAAATCAAAATAGGCTAGTTATAAGAGAATTATCTCCTTTAAAACCCTATAGTTAGCCCCTCACAACTCAAGGATCAGACACATCTAAATAAGATTTAGTCATTTACTTCAGACAAAACTTGTTAATTAAAAAAGTATACATGCTTATGATCAACTTAAAGTCACAACAAAAAAAATCATACTTCACTAATGTAAAAAATGTGAACAAATAAATTATCAGAAACATTAAAATAAACCTATGTGCTAAGACTTGGACTCTAATAAATTCAAGCAATTACATATTAAAACACATTAATTCATCCCATTATCCTTAATCTCTATGGAAAAAGTGAGAATAATGAATCAATATTTTAATCTGATGCATTCCATACACATAAATAGTGGTCTTATAGGGCTACACCTATCATATATACATAATGTATCATAATTAGTAACATGTAACCTAGATGTGATCTAAGAAAATAGAAGAATGCATAGTTTTCCATGATTAAGATTGATATAACTAAGTCATAATAATTTAAACCATGCTAACCACACATGATACATAATTCTAGGTTATCCAAACTTCTCCAAACATGGCCTTAATATATATGGCTACATAAATATAGGAGAAAGAACTAAATTTGAATAAAATAGCTATCAACATGAGTTACTCATGTTGGGCTACATGACGATGTTGAGGAAACATTAGGCACCCTTGTAAATAAGCACACCCTGTGTTTTTCCCAAAAAAGAAAAAGAAAAAGGTTACCTAGACTGATAGAAAAAACATGACCTTCTATTAATAAGCACACATTGTATTTTCACTATAGAAAACCAACCTAAGGCAACAAAAGAAAAAACCCCTCCCCCATGTTAAAAAACATGACCCGTGTTTTTCCTTAGACATGTGATTTCATTTGAAATGAATGATCAACAACAAATATAATCATTCATGAATTATTAATATAATCAATGCAAATTCCATTAAGGTTTAATACCAAATGTTAGAAATACTTTAAGGCATGAAACATGTAAAAAACATAACTATAACACAAATTCATGGATAAATCCATTACATTTCATTTGAAACCCTAGAAGAATGAAATCAACACCAAATGCAGAATTAAAACTTTAAAAATACATTATGTGGATCATAACTTGTGTACTTTAAACCATTGATTAGATGAACCATACCCAAAAGTAATAATATAATGATTGTAACTCGAATGGATTGGTTCTACTCTCTTTTTGCTCCAACTTGATGATGTGTCTTGCTTGACGAAGGACGGGAATAGAGACATCCTTATCAATCTCCTTCTTGAATTGCTAGAAATTGAA
The DNA here is from genome assembly GCA_030549775.1 of Tamarix chinensis. Taxonomy (NCBI): domain Eukaryota; kingdom Viridiplantae; phylum Streptophyta; class Magnoliopsida; order Caryophyllales; family Tamaricaceae; genus Tamarix; species Tamarix chinensis. The sequence continues at coordinate 81,059,850 of CM060178.1, forward strand.
TGGAGATTCTAAGCTTGATTGTCACTCTATTTTAATGTATATTAAAATGTGTATATATAGAGGAATGGAATAAAAAAGAAGAAGCAATTATTATAAAATTTGACCGAGCATACTAATGATCCACATAATTATGATTTTGGATGGGTGAGAGGTTTTTAAATCTCAATATGGCCAGTATCCATCAAACCCTTTAAATCAAGTTTAAAATCAATCAAACTCAATTCTTCCCTATTTTCCCCTTCATACATGTGTCACATACATGTTTCTTTATATTTATTTATTTCTAGCATAAATAAATAGTAGAAGAGATAATCAAGATAAATAACTAACTTGAGACTAGGATTATTCTCAAGACAAATTGAGCCAAATACCATCCGACTTGAGCTTAGCTTGAGTTTGAAATGAGCCTGGCTTGAGCTAGACTCGAAAAGTTTTGCAAGTTGACTTAGTTCATTAAACATTAAAAAGTTTTTTCAACAAATCAAATCAGGTTGTTTACCATGATTAGATTAGTGGCTCATCTTGTTAAACTATTCAGCTCATTTAAAAGTTAAACAAATCAAATCAACTTGTTTAATTATTTTGCTCGATTAAAGTCTCAATTAACTATTTGAATCATTTATTAAGTACATTCTATACAAGCCTAACCTATAAACAAATGAGTCAAACCAAGCTTGAGTTGAATTTGAGCCAACTCATAAACAAATGAGCTAAATCTCCCTTGGCCTGAACTCAGCTCATTTAATAAATGAGCCAAAAAATAATGATTGGATTTATTCATTTATTTAAACCAACAAGTCGAGTTGAGTCGAGTTGGCTAGCGAGTAGGTCTGGTTTGTCAATAACCCTACTTAAGACCATATTAAATAAATTATATGTCCATAATTTATATATAATTTTATATGCTCCACACCTTAGGGTTAATATATAAAATACTTTATGGTTGAAATAAATAATAGCAAAATATATTAATAAGTAGTAATTCTATCGATCCTATTATTCCATTAGTTTATCCATTTAGTTATTAAATACACCCTAATACTTCAAGTTACTAATATATTGGTTTGCACGGTACCTACTAATTTATAATTAATTATGCATGCACTTAATAATTTTAACACTCCCACAATCTTATTTCTCTCTCTTTCAATAAGATCTTAAAGAAAATTTTAAGCAACTCAACTAGAAAGCAGTCTCTCATAGTTACAAAATTAAGAGAGATGAGATTGTGTACATGAACCAACTACCAATGGTGGAATCTCTTCTATTATGCTATTGTTTCCCCCCCCCCTTCGTCAACTTAAAAGGAGGCAAGAAAAAGAGAAATGTATATATATTTTTTGTATTTTTTACATTTGTGCCAAAATTCCCTCCTCTTTTCGATAATCCCTATCCCTCCCCCTCCCCAAATGTAAAACGAAAACTTTCTAGTAAATTCAGTGGTTTTGAATCTTTTGATAACTTTTCCCTGGAATAAGGCCAACTTTACATGATTGATATGGGTGGCCAGTTATTGATCATATCTTCGACATTATGTTGGAGGCTATTAGCTATGGACTTACGAATGGACCGTGTCTACCACTCCTATTGGTTAAAGGAAAGCCGATTCATATCTGCCTGTGAAATAAAAAACCTTTGAAAACCATAGCACGTATTCGTAGACCTACAAACTTTGAGGCCTGAATTCACTGCAAGATCTAGACAAGATCATTTTGCCTAGCCCACACCAGTACATATTTAGAGTTGTACGTTAAGTTTAGAGGCACAGATTAGAAATAGGGACAAGCCCTAATAGTAGGCATAGGATTCTGCCGGGATAAAGAAAATATAACTGGGCCGGAAAGCATTTACCGTCCTGATGCTGTCAGGGGAAAGAAGAAAAATGTCAGAAGCACCTAGCCAGGTAAATGCATCCCTTTCGGTTGTAGGCCGTCCTACTACGCATGCAGATTCTATAGTTGTTGGTCCAATGATATGGGGGAATGTGCTTTAGCGTTTCGTGCACTCTATCCTTTCATTATTCTAGAAAAATTGAAAGCAAACGAGGTGGCGCAAGAAATGAGATGGAATGAGTCTCGATCATAAGCACAGCTAGAGTAATCGTATAGAGGATTGGTTAGAGGTGGAATATCTAACATTTAAAATATCTTATTAATATAATATTATTAAAGAATCAAATATAGCATATTTAAAATATAATTCAATAGTTGACATTTAAGTTGTCAGATGATTGTTGTCTTTTATTTATAATGTATCTCGATTGATTTAAATATTTAATTAAACATGTAGAATTATAACTAATCTAAAAAATATTTTTTTATATGGCAATAAATAAAGCAAAAAAATCATCATAACATACATTATATATATATATATATATATATATATATATATAGATAGATAGATAGATAGATAGATAGATAGATAGATAGATAGATAGATAGAGAGAGAGAGAGAGAGAGAGAGAGAGAAGGAAAAAATGCATTAAAAGTTTAAATTTCAATTAGAGAGACAAATTAAAAGCTTTCTAAACTTGAACAAGCAAATAGGTTAGGACTTGTTAACTCAAGGTAGAGAAATTAAGGTGTAACAACCAAATAATTCAGATAACTAACTAGGTCGACCAAGATATTAACATGTGGTCAAGTCGAGAGAGGAGCAAAATAGAGAACCGCCACCATAGTTCTACAACAAAGAAGTGAGACAGATGACGGCGTAACATAGAAAAAGATGATAATATAGGGTGACAATGACAATAGCATAGACGAAAAGTTGAGTGGCGTAAGTTTGAGATCACCTTTAAAAAAGAGTGAAATTAGTATGATATTAGAGTGATCAGAATATGAAAATATTTCATTAGCTTAATATAATTGTACGCCTAACTAATTCTGTCCAACTCATCAATGCTTCCATATCTCTCTTATCACCCCTTTCCCGTTGGTGCATCTGGTTGGAAAACAACAGCAACAACAATAACAATAAAATGATAGAGTGTAGGTTGAATATTGAGAGGTGATGATAAGAGGATCATAGATCCTTGTGTTCTTTGGTTATGGTGAATGGGGTTTAACTGATTTATTTACCATGCTTGAATACATTTAAAAAAAATCACTTAGGTTAATGAGAGCTAGATTTTTTCACTTAAGTTATTCCTATTTTCTTAATTTTTATTAACATAATATTTGTAGGTAATGGAGGAAAATGAAAATAAATAAATAAAGCTTTTACATAATTGAATAGAAATATCCTCAACTCTGATATTGTAACACCTAAAAATTTACTATTAAAACCTTTTATTTTAAGTGAAAATATAATATTAAAATAATTGGGTATTACTGTCATATTTGACATAAGTCTGACTTACCGAACTATTCTTATGTCGAATATAAGGGAAAATAGTTATGACTCAAACTATGATAAACAGAGAATACGAAAACTTCAGAAATATCATATAATAATTTGGAGATTAACGTTGAGTACAAAATCCAAAAATACATAAAATGAATTCTATAAAACTAAGAGTCCAAAATGATATCTGGGCTAAAAATGATAACTTGATAACATGATTCTATGACAAACCCGATACATAAGAATCACTCTTCCACACATAAGGCATCATATGTATCAAAATCATCTAACAAGCCCTTATTGACCTACAAATAAATATTTAGGTTGTTTGTTCGTGAGAATAAGTAGTACCCATAAAAAGGATCATTAGTACGCTATATATTAAGTAATGTAACCACACATCCGAAGTAAGGTTATAGAGATAATAAGAATAAGTATGTGTTAACATAAAATAATGTAAGGTAAATACTGATCCCATAACTCATTATTAGATATAAAAAAGATTCATTTTTTTTATATTTATATTGAGTTTAAGGATCCCACTATTTTTGATCCGGTGGCATGAACTAAAGTAGCTCTCAAGGAAAAACACATCTGAACTACTATTATTATCAAGTGAAATAGACCCAACATATACCAAGGTAACATGCTACTGACCACTATTATTAAACTAATGGAATGGTTTGAAGCACCTCTTAGGAATAAACACACTCGAGGCACTATTATCTACCAGTGGAATTAACATAATACCTTGGTCCTAGCTCACATAGTCTTTCACTTTAAATGATAAATATCTTATTCTTTAGTTACTTATCTCGGAATCATATTCTCATTCACATTGACCTTAGGGCCCCGCTATTCTAAATTCGGTGGAATAGATAGATGCACCTCTTAGGAAAAAACATATCCGAGTCATTATTATCGTCTAGTGGAATGAACATAAAAAATACCTGGGTCCGATTCAAATGTTATTTTACTTAAAATGATTAGTATATTATTCAGAGTTGGTTACTTCAAGGTCATCATACAAGAATCATATAGATACATATATCATAAAATTGAAAATACATAGAGCACAACCACATAGTTACTAAAGCCATCCTCAAGGAATAATTCCATAATTCCCATGATATTCTAAATATCATACTTAACACATTTAAATTCTATTCCCCTTTGAAAATCACCAAAATTCCATTCTTAACCCTAGATGACCAAAATGCCTTTTTTTCTTACCAAAAACCTTAGAATCTCATATCAGGTAACTTCTCTCTTACTCAACCATCATTTAATTGCATTATTTATGGAATCATTGATAACACTATCAAAACTTATTATGCCATGATTATTTTACTTATTATCCTTAAATGACCATAGTGCCATTATGATAGTTAAAATACCCATATTTTTCCAAAGGCCTCACGAATCTCGATATTAATATATTTTAATATCTGATATTTATATGCGATACATAATCTCCAATTATATACATAGATATCATGTATCTAATATTATAACGAAATGGACACTTTCACATTTTCCTTACTTACAAGGCATTATATCATAGCCTTATTATATCAATATTCTCCATGTAACCATAACAAACAAATCATCACATATAAATACACATTACACATTCAAGTCTTAGGTACGATATATATCCTTACCAATAAGGACACTAGTCTCTAAGCATGTAACCTAAAACTACCTCATTTAATATCATCGGAATATGACCTATGAAAATAAGAATAATATATAATTAGAACTCAAGAATACAAATTGATAGAAAGTTAAGGAAAGGAGGGTGTAAATGGGAATAATTGAAACCAATGGAAAACTCAGGTTGCATGGAAGTATGGTGGTGCTTCGATGGTGTTATAGTGGATCATAGGTGTGCTAGAAGGGCAGTGCGACTATAATAAAGGAACTTCAAGGGTTGAGAGTGTGGAATACTCACTAGTGGGGTGTGTTACAATCTCACAACTCTACACGAAGTGCAGGGGTCCAAAGAAAAGGAGTGCCCAAAGCTATGTGCAAAACTATGCATGGCTTGTGCGAGCGTTCATGGCTGGGATGTGTAAGGGTACACGGTTGTGCACCTTAACAAAAATGAATAGAGCATGAGGGAAAGAAGGAAAAAAAGGTGGCTTGGCGTGGTGATGGATGGGCGACGATGAGGTGGTAGTGTGGTTGATTTTCCAAGGCAATGGTGGTACTTGGTGGTTAGTGATAGTGCGAGGTGTTGATGGTTGTGTATGGCGACATTCACATGGTAGAAAATGAAGGAGAAGAGAGTGTGATCTAGGTTGGTTTGTTCAACAGAAATGGAGGGAGTGAAGTGGGTTAGTTGGGAATTAATTAAGCCAAAGCTTGGGGAGTATATATATATACATAGAGCTCATGCATGGTGAATAACCAAGAAAGGGAGGCATGGATGCGGAGGAATGGAGAGGGTGGTTCACTAGTGGGGAAAGGTTTGGGGTAAAAATTCAATGAGACACATTCCTTGAGATGTTGGGGTTGATGGGGGTAATGATGAAGGCAGGGGATGTAGGTTATGCTAGCATGATAGTGGGGATATGGTCAAGAGAGGGATTCATGTAGGGATAGAATGAAAAAGAAAAAAAGAAAAAAAGTCAAGCAGAGGGAAAAAGAAAAGGGAAAAGAAAATAAGAAGGGGAAAAGGAAAATAGGAGATAGGTGTGGGATTATAGTTATGATTAGACTAAAATTATGATTGGATAAATTAGGTAAGATTAAAATATTAATCATTTTAAATTAAGGTTAGGTTAAAAATATAAATTACCCGGATTAAAGATTAGGGTTAGGGTAAGGTAAAAATATCAATTTCTAATATTAGAATTGGGTTAAGATATCAAATACTCTAAATAAATATTATATAAAATTTAGGGTATCATGGATATCTCCCCCATTCCCCCAATTTAATAAAAGGATAGATACATTTAATTATTATTTGAATATATTTTCTATAAATTAAAATTTATAACTCTATTATCTTTAAATAAAACAACATCATGTGTGCTTAGATATCTTTAATTTTTTTTGAATCCCAATGCATTATAAGCAGAAAAGGAAGTGTATATGGGTATGCTATAATAATATCTAAAATATAAAAATTACATTAACAACTCTCAATAATAACAACTACATCAGCTAAGCAATAACATCTCCCAAAAAAAACAATTGTGCCAGCTAAGCAGCTACAACTATTTAATCATTTAAACCTAATCGATCAATAAAATAACAAAAATTGAGCTAGTAGATTGAATGCCCTTATAGCAATTTCCATAGATAGATATAGCAGCACGTAATGTGATGTATATGTAATACCCCGAGCTGATACGATCATGCAGGGGCTACCTTGGAGCGCTTTGGGATTGATCAGATGACCCCATAGATCAACACGAGTCCTTTCAGCGTGCTTTGTCCTCACTCATGAGCTTCCCGAGAAATTCTTAGAAAATTTTTGAAACTTCCCAAGAGGGTCACCCATCCTAAAATTTCTCCACAGTCAGCACGCTTAACTGTAGAGTTCTTAGGATGTAATAACTAAAAGGATGGTATACCATGTTAGTAAAAGTAGCCAAATCAATCCTTATAACACTCCGCTCAATTTGGGGTATTACATTCACCCCCACTCAAAGAACGCAATGTCTTCGTTGCCCCTCAACCAATGACTATCTCAATACAGTTCATCCCAAGAATCGTCCCACAAAGTGACTGACTCCAAGTTCAACTCATGGTCGCGGTTTCGCTCTGATACCATTCGTAACACCCCGAGTCGATATGATCATGCGGGGGCTACCTTGGAGCGCTTTGGGATTGATCAGCTGGCCCCATAGATCAACACGAGTTATTTCAGCACGCTTTATCCTCACTCATGCACTTCCCAAGAAATTTCAGAAAATTTTTGAAACTTCCTAGGAGGGTCACCCATCCTAAAATTGATCCACGATCAGTACGCTTAACTGTGGAGTTCTTAGGATAGAATCATCAAAAGGATGGTATACCATGTTGATATAAGTAGCCAGATCAATCCTTATAACACTCCGCTCAATTTGGGGTATTACAGTATATTTCTATGTAAACTTCTTTTTCTGGTTATATTGCATTGGGTTTACTCAAACAAAAAGGCCTTCATATGATATGTGTTAATCTAATTTTATTCAAAAATGTAATGTATTATTATTTTATTGTTAGTGCGATAATACATTTTTTATTCCGAATATTACTATCATTGTTATAATTATTATCACTAATTTTATATTTTTTTATTAAAATTAATTATGACTTATTTAATATGTAATGAAAATAATCTAAGGATAACATAGCTTAAGTTATGTTTTAAGATATTCAGGTCATATTATATACTTCTTGGAACACCTACATTTTGCACTATTGATTTTTTTTTTAGAATATTATGAAAGTAGAAAAATGCCAAAACACCTAGGAAAAATGGAGTGTTACCACCATACCTAACATGGTATAGAAGTATACCACTCATCTTATGTTATATACAAGGCTAAGAAAACCAACCAAACTCAATACGAGAAATAGAGTGCACAAAAGATATAATATACATATACCACAAATAAATGTTTACAATTATGACCACAATGAGTCCTCCAAAATATCCAAAATTTATGGAAGAGAGTAAACGAAATGTACTAAAATATAATAGAGATAAAAAAAATTAGTAAGGAAAAACCCAAAACCTTGGTTCTTCAAGGACCTACAAAAGATATCATAGTTTCCATGCTCTCAAGTCTTAAACCCAACACAAGGTAGGCCAACTGCCCATCATCCTCAAAACTTGCACATGGTCTTTTGCTCATCAAAATAAATAGAAAACCAAAAAAAACCACATCAATGCACTACAAACTAAGTAAGCTAAGTTACCTCCTTAACGGACATTTTAATCATGTAAGGCCTAGATATAATATTAAAATTATTCTACACACATATCATCCTTACATGATACAATTAGATAAACAAGCGTTATCATAATTATAGATGCATCAAGATTTCATATAATACTAAACTTAGACAATTCATGACTTGTCATGCTTGTCATCATAATTTATATATCATTGATAGCAACATATAATCAAGTAAGCAGGTTATTCAATAACTAACTAGGATCTTCTATAGTTCACTTACATGAATTACCCATTAGGTCCATTTTTTAAGTTATATAATCCATTAGGTTAATTATCCATAAGCCCTTAATCTTTTTTGAGTAATGGGCTGGATTACCACCTTGTTGTCTCACAATATCATAGAAGTCATACCAAACCCGAGGACATAAAGTTTGATCAAAGCCAACTAACCACCAATAGACATAATATTCGGCTGAAGATAATTAAACACCATTGGACATAGAGTCTGGCTAAAGCCAACTAAGCCACCAAGGTGACCAGATTGCTTAGTATCAATACCTCTTAATACATTATTAGTGTCTAGATTAGGTGATCCACTAGGTTCTACTAGGATCCGACTCAAAGGTAAACCCAAAGGCAAACTTACCCCCGGTAGTTAATAGAGAATAAGGTAATCTAGACCCATATACTACTTGATCATCTTTCACTTTAAGTGATTGGAAATTTATTCTTAGATGTTATATTATCACATGAGGCTCACATAACAACCAAACAACCATATCTACATAACCATTCCAACTTAACTATCATCATCATTCACAAAATTTGATGGGAATTCCATTAGCACTAATCCAAGTTTAATCCATCCATTGAGTTAATCTATTTATGGCAAGAATTTAAAATATGTAACATCATAACATATGTACTCCAATTTTTTCATTAAAACTTTCCAAGGGCACTTATTAAGAATACCATAAAGTATGAACCACCTAATTCATTCACCAAGATAATTAATTTATGTCAAGATGTGTGTTTCCATCATTAAGAATCATGTTGTAATACCCCAAAATTTTACTAAACCTTATCCGGTATAATTAATACCTTAATCTAATTCTAATCTTGAGAAAATTATATTTTAGCCTTACCCTAATTCCTTAATCCCAAAATTTTAACCTAATGCTAATATTTAACTAGAATAATTTATATTTCTTTACCCGACCTTAATACCTGTAGATTTATACCTATAATCTTACCTATTTTAGCTAATCAAAATTTAATTTAAACCCTAACTTGAGCCTCTTTCCCTTTTTCCTTTTCTTTTTATTTTTTTCCTTTTGCCTTCCTCCTGTGCCAATTTCTTCTTCTTTCTTTTGTCTCGCGTGTGTTTTTCACAACTTTTGTAGCATACAACAAGCACCTCTCAACATCCTCTCCCATCTCATCCTGTTGAAATTGGATCTACCCTCGTGCCCCTGCTGCATCCTCACCCTCGTGCCTCTGCGGTTGATCATCACCATCAACATCATTCCCTTTGCCATTTCCTTTGCACTCCACCACATATACATATAAAAATTCTCTATCTCTTCCTCCCTCATTTATTTTGCCTAATTTCTACCATCTTCTGTCGAGCACAACCCTGCCTTACCCTATTCTTTTTCTTTTTCTTCTTCCCCCCTACTCTATTTCATGCAACCAAACCACCACCTCCAACACCATGCACCACCACAGCCACTAAGCATTGCCTTTTACTTGGTTTATCAACTACCACAACCACCCCATCACTCCCTCTCATCGTCGTCAACCATTGCCACCCATTGTTGTCACTTTTTCCTCTTTTTTCCTCACATGGTGCTATATTTTGTGAAGAGTATAGTAGCTTGCATAGTCATGCACAAGAATTGCATACCTAGGCATGCTCTCATAGTTTGTCCATATATGCTTGCACAAGAAGCACACACCCTCACACACACTTGTGAGTCCCCTATTCTTTCTCGCCCGTGTGTACGTTGCATGCATATAACCATGCTTCCTTCACACAACCTGCTGGTGCAACTTTCTAGCTCATGACCCGAGCGTGTACAACCTACTACATGCCCATGCAACCACTCTTTCTTGGCCATGCACCCCTTTTTACACACCCAAACCTCATTCAAACACCACCATAACTCTACTATAGCATCAATCACGGCGGTAACACCCCCTTTTATGGTGTATGTTTTTACATTTAAAACGAAATTTCTCTATGGTGATTTTTCAGAGTGTTACATTCATCATCCTTAGCATACTCTAATGATAGTTGTACCCCTATAAATTATCTTCTATGCCTCAGACCAAAAGCTAAATCATTATAGTGACCACACAAGTGTAGTATCAATATCATAAAGTAGTAGTAAAATAGACTATCTAAAATATGGTAATGCTCATGCAACACATTAAAGTCAGATAATAATATGGTGATAAGCATAACAATATAAATTAATACTCTGGTTTATGGTAATAATATAAAAGGGTATGATTACATGGAAATCATGGAAGAATAGTAATACGTAAATGCATCACAATCACACAATGTAAATCATATTATGAATCTTTATTTAGTGATCACATAATTCCTAGTTATTAAAATAATTCATTTGACCATACCAATTTCTCCATCATGAAAAAAATTCATGGCAATAAATACACACACTGGCATACCACTTCCACCATACAGGGTCAGGATACATTGAAGGGACTTATCTTTGGGGATATCACACCCACCACACATAAGGTGAACTTATTGTAAAGGGTAATACAAATTGGGATATCATATCCACCAAACATGGTCAAAGTACATCAAGGAGGCTTGTACTGGGATACCTCACCCACTATACCTTGAATGCCTTCTCTGTAAGGGCTAAAAAGTTGAGATACCACACTCACCTAAGTAATGGACAATATAAAGTGCTAGGGGGCTTGTACTAGGAAACCTCACCTGCCCAATCTGGACATCAATGCCATGTTATTCTAATATAGTATAATCCTACCCTAAAATATATTGCATAGAGAAGAAAATAGGTACTTAGTGAAAAATATAAACCACAGGGCAACTTGCCCACTAACTCCCATTCAAGTACCCTAAGAGTCAGAGAAAAGGCTCAAACGAAATCTTATCCTTGTTTATTAATTATCAAGTGATACCTCAAATTATAGATTAATTCCATAAATAACCAACTAGTTATTTCCAAGTGATAACACCAAAAATATCATAAGGCATAAAAGTGACCAATTGGTTGTTTAGAGATGACACTAAACTTATCCAATTCAAATCTCAAATATCATGATTATGATTCTTATTAATTCCAAGTTAAACATGGTTGAAATCATAATTTAATTGTTGTAATTACATAGAGGAATTAACATAAAAGGCCTAAAAGAATAACAACAATTAACAATAAACTAGGCATAATACAGTTGGATCAATCAATCAGCCACTAAGACTAGCTCGTTGGTCTAGTCGTACCAAAGTAGAACCAAAAATAACATCAGCGAACCACTTGATTGGTTAGTTTTACCAATCCTATTTTCATAGGAAACTAGTCAATCGATTTTTTCCAACTAGTTGATGGTTTTGAGCAAAGACCAGACCACTTTGGTTATAGGGCAACCAGTTAATGGGTTTGATAAATCGATTGACTGCTCATAGGGACTAGTTGATTCGTTTATCTAACCAATCAAATAATCTCGCAACCAACCAGTCAAAAATTTCAAACCATGTGACAATTCACACAACTAATCGATGGGTTCAATGAACTAATCAACCGATATGGGTAAAACCACACCTATACTTCTAATATATATACCAAACTTTACCATATTAATACTAGCATGTTACTATGTCATTTAACATATAAAGAGTCATGATGTACATGTATAATCACATGGATACATGGTAATGTAGGAATTTAAAAGAAATGATACTCAAATTGTCAAATCATGCATAAAATTAGAGAAAAAAATGGTTAATTTTAGAAAGAAAATCTACCCCATGCTTAAATTCTAGAATATAATTAGCTAATAATCAATACAAAAACACACCAAGAACATTGGACCACAATAAGCAACACAGACTTCATTCATATTAAAGATAAGAATGTCTTACCTTGAAGTAATTTTTCCAATAAAAACTTATACTTGATTGCTATCTAGTAGGACCTACATTCCTAAAAGAATCAAAAATCAAAACCATTAAACTTATTTTTAAAACTCCATTAAAATTAAATAAAATCATAAGAAGAAGAAGAATAAGAAAAAAAAGCATAACTCAACCTTTTCTCAAAAATATAATTCCAAGGAAAATTATGCTAGAATCTTCAACCTTTCTCAAACCATAATCCTTCCTTACTTAAGATAAACAAGGGAGAACTAAAGCCAAGATTATAAGAAGAAATAATAGACAATAACTCAGCCAAGGAGGGAAGAAAATAAGAGCGGCCTCTATTTTTTCTTAGTAAAGGAAAAAAGGAATAAAAATGGAGGATGCACAACACTTAGTAAATTTCACCAAGGAAAAGGAAGAAAAGATCAAGAAAAATAGGTAAGAAGTATAAATGAATCAAGAATAGTGTCGGTAGGAGATAGAGCTTATCAAAATCTACAAGATATATATATATATATATATATATATATAGAGAGAGAGAGAGAGAGAGAGAGAGAGAGAGAGAGAGAGAGAGAGAAGATTGGTATATTTGAGTGTGGGCAAGTAAGATGTAAGACAAGACATGATGGTATGAGGGAGGTTGAGTGTAGTTAGGGAGAGAACTATTGTAGAAGATTCATAAGTCAGGATGGCTATGCAAGAAGTCAAATGTGTAACCCAGCTACTAGAAGAGAGAGAGGAAAGTGAGGGAGAAGAGAGTAGTGAGGTATGCCTCAAAAAGTCTATTTTAAAAAAATATAACCAAATAAAATCATAAAATTATCTAAATAATGTAAAAATAATCTCAAAACACCAAAATATACTCATTAGCACAAATATATTCTAATTAAAAAAATTTCATAAAAATTTGAAAGAGATTTAAATCAAATTAAAAAAAAAAGATACGAAATTGTAGGAAAATTAATTGATCGGTTTGAGTAAATCAGTCGACTGAGTTGTCAAGAATAAAAATTTTCATTCTCGGAGCATACCAGCTGATCTATTAAGTAAACCAGTTAACGCTTGAAACTCAAATTTTTATTAGAATTTCAAGCCCTTTTCAAAACCAAAACTAATTTATTTTATATAACATAATTTTAAACACATTTTGAAATATTTTAGGATGGGGTATTACAAATGTCCCATCATAAGAGGTGAAGTAGTGAAAGTTAGAGAATTTTGTTTGAAATGCCCCAAAAATATTTATTTTAAGAATTATAATTAAATAAGGATTTATTAGGGAATTAATCTAATTATTTATTTTTATTGAAATAGGAAGAAATTATTTAGGGCAAGTTAGGAGGAAATTACAAGTATTTTTATAAGGGAAAATTTGGGGCTTTTTTCTAATTAAAAAGGGATTTAAGAAAAATCTTTGAAAAAACCCTAAATTAGCCTAAAAGGAAATTTAATATTATTTTATCTAAATATTTTTATTTTAAATACCTAAAATATTCTAATTAATTTAATTGACCCCAACCTACTTAAAATTTTCTTTTCCGTTTTTCCTTCTTCCTTTTTCTTTCTTTTCTTTCTTTTTCCTTCTTCCTACCGATTGGGCATGTCGCGGCCCAATCCCTCCCTTTTCCTTCCTCTCTTCTGCAGCCCATCGCCCATTATTTTCTTTCCTTCCTTCATTAGAAGAAATGCTGTGTTTTGCATATTTTCCCCCTGGAATGCCGCATTCCACTTAACACCTTTATAATCGTTGCCAACCGGCAGATTCTTCTTCTTCTTCTTCTTCTTCTTCTTCTTCTTCTTCTTCTTCTTCTTCTTCTTCTTCTTCTTCTTCTTCTTCTTCTTCTTCTTCTTCTTCTTCTTCTTCTTCTTCTTCTTCTTCTTCTTCTTCTTCTTCTTCTTCTTCTTCTTCTTCTTCTTCTTCTTCTTCTTCTTCTTCTTCTTCTTCTTCTTCTTCTTCTTCTTCTTCTTCTTCTTCTTCCTCCTCCTTCCACCTCTGCTGTTTACCTGCAACTTCGAAGCTCCAAAAATGGCGCCGCCAGCAATGCTTGACTTGACCGGCCATTTTCCCTCTCTTCCTCTTCCCCTTGAATCGCAGTTCGACCCAGTCTAACCCTGACCTAAATTTTTGCCAGCCGATTAACGCTGCCGACTACCCCAAACCCTACATGCATTATCCTTCTGCCGACCCCCAGAACCCTACCTTCTTCTCCAAACTCTATAAATACCCCTTGTTTGGTTGATTTCAAAAAATTTTCCCCAAAACCCTAAGAGCCTACCTTGTGTACCACCGTGACTTCAGCCAACTACGCCACCACCTCTGCCTACCTAAGTCTTCCCTGCACCGCCCTCTAACTAACTGAGCCACCCATCTCCCTTGATTCTTCTTGCACGAGCCACCACAGCCATGCGAAGTTCCCTGCCCATCAAGACAAATTTTTACACCCGCAACCCCTTACGCCACCGTCCACCACCACATCCGCCACTACCACTACCTCCTACACCACCCAAAAGCTGTTACTAATCTTCCTCCACCTAGCCATACCCTTCTTTTCTCCTTTCTCCTTTTCCTTCTCTCTTTTTCTCTTTCTCTTCATTTCGTCCGCCACCTCTACCGCCATGCGACGCCGCCACTTGCTGCGCCACCACCCTCACTTTACTCCTCTCATCCTAGGCTACCACCAACACCTCAACCTCCACCCTCATTCTCTACCTTTTCTACTCAAACCTCAAAATTTTCCTTTTCCAACCTCTTTTTCGACCACCGCCACCACCGTGCACTACTGCCAGTGCCACCCATCTCCGCCGACTCAAGGTGAAACCTTAGACCCTCTCATCCCTTCTCCCCTATTTATTTAAGTTTATTATGTTTTTATTTCAATTATTAACATTTATTCGAT
Organism: Tamarix chinensis; assembly: GCA_030549775.1. Lineage (NCBI taxonomy): Eukaryota > Viridiplantae > Streptophyta > Magnoliopsida > Caryophyllales > Tamaricaceae > Tamarix > Tamarix chinensis. The sequence goes on from CM060178.1 coordinate 81,075,131, forward strand.
TATTATTATTATTATTATTATTATTATTATTATTATTATTATTATTATAATTGGGTTTAATCTTAATGTTATATTTTCTTGGCAGGGTCGAGAGTAGTTATAAATTATTTAAGTTGTTAGTTTTAAATTATGTTTATTAATTGTATTATTATAAGTTTCATTATCATTATTAATATTATTATTGTTAGTATTATTAATTTATTATTATTATTATTATTATTATTATTATTATTATTATCTAAGGAAGGCCGAAGCCCTATTTTATTTTAATGGAGTGCATACTCCTATTTTTATTATTAATATTACTATTTCTACCATTAGTAATAATATTATTATTATTATTATCTTTATTATTATTAATATTATTATAAGTAATATGTGTTATTAATAATAATATTATTATTAAATGGTACCTTCACTATTTTGAGGTAGAGTCAAAAACCCTACCTTATATTATTTAGGCTTAACTTCTTCTTGTTGTTGTTGTTATCATTATTAGCATTATTTTAGTGGACGGTAGAAACCCTTATATCACAATTTTTAAATTACATTAATATTATTATTAGTATTTTTAGTAGTATTTCGTATAGTTATTATTAGTATAGTATTATTTTATTTAAAAACCAAGTCCTAGGATAAGTTAGTAAATAATAGTATTTTTAGGAGGGAACCTAATTCTAGTTTTTCCCTCATAATAGGTGACACCAATCAAAGCCCTAAAGAGGTATAGGAGCATGCTCCAAGACCGATGACGTTTTAGATAAGGATGTAACTAATGCCGTTTATGTGTAATGTGTTTTTCCTGCCTTGCTTGCCATGTGATATGAAATATGATGTATTTTATGGGTATCTTTATAACTACTATATATGTAGTATGACGTGGAATTGAGGTATGTTCATATGATATTTTATGGCATGCATATGATATGTATAAGTTGTGTTTTTAATGTGAATTGATGTGACCCATAAGATATGCATGTAGGTCGTGGGATATGGTGTTATGGTATGAATTAATATGGGAGTGATCTAAGTATTATATGACCATGCATAGTGGAGTTAGGGTTTGCATGGTGTTAGGGTTTGCATGAAATTATGGTTTGCATGGTGTTAGGGTTTGCATGGAATTATGGTTTGCATGGTGTTAGGGTGCGCATGGAATTATGGTTTGCATGGAATTAGGGTTTTTATGGAGTTGGGGTTTGCATGGTGTTAGGGTTTTCATGGAAGTAGGGTTTACGTGGAGCTAGGGTTTGCATGGGAGCTAGGGTTTGCATGGGTGTTAGGGTATGCTATGGTTAACTTTGGTGGTGGTGGTTAACTAGGGTTGGAGCGGTTAACTAGAGTTGGAGGATAAAAATAGTAGGAGTCAGACATGCATGTCTGGGTGAAAGCTTTTGAATACGATACTTAAAATATTAATCATGTAAAGTGGAAGATATTGAGTCGGGCCCAGACCGATCCACCGGTATAATAGTGGCTAGGTACTACAGTATCCTAGAGACCTATTCAATGGCGTATCATAGTGGTAGGATATGTTACCCTAGTGACCGATCCACCGACTAAAATAATGGGGGATCCCGAGCTTAATATACCAAACCCTAAATTTTTTTAAGATATAGGAAAGACACTAAATACTTATAGTGGAACACCGTGTGAGAAAATGGGTCAGACCAATCCACCGGCATATAATAGTGGTAGGGTATATACCCTAAGTGACCAATCTACCAGCTAGAATAGTGGCCAGGAGCCGAAGTGCCCTAGAGATCAATCCACAAGTAAAAATAGTGGGATTCCCGTACTCGTATGGACTTGATAAAAATCATGGTGTGAAAATCAATTCGATAAAGGATTTATGAAGTAATTAATTTAGACTATATTGGATCTTGGCATTTTCACCTGAGCTTTCATTTTACCTTTGTGTTATTATGTTGGACTTTATGCTCTTTTATTATTATACATTGTTTGTGTGAATCTTGTATGTTGGCCTTAGTGCATGATTACCTTGCTCAGTACGTAGTATACTGATCACCATTTTCATGGGTGCTACTTATTCCCACGAGCAGAAGTCCCATCTGACGTATTGCAGGTAGGTGATGCCTTCTTTGATGCCATTGATGTCTATGGGACATCAAGCGGGGCTGAGTGATGAATTTGGGTTGGATCGGGTCCTGAAGTGGCGTGGCCGTTTTCCATTTATGAGATTATTATTCCTGTTCTCTTTTGATTATGTTTGAAACTTCAGAAACAATTTTATTATTGTAGCTATTTTTCTTCTCTAAAGAACTATCTCTAGTATTTCAAATTATGTAAAATTTATGCGTATTCTGATTATTGATTTGTGAACTTTAACTTATGTATTAATGTGTGATGAGGGAATTTTTTTTCTTGTATGATGAGGTACTGAAACGGTAGGAGTGAATCGGTCTAGTACTAAGTGTGGCAGTAGCATTCCAAGAATTTACTGATTTTAAATTTAAAGGTCTTATTTTAAAAAAAATGTGTAAATTTTGCGGTGTTACATTGGTAGACAATGAAGGCTTTAAAGTAAGTAAATAACACAACTATTGACTTAATTCATAAAGTAACAAATGCTTGCAAGGTCAAAGAATACCATCCTATGACATTATGCAATGTGCTTTATGAATTATTCTTTATAGTGATAAATAGGATAATACAAATAACGGTTGATGAGATTCTTAAAGAAATTTAGGTTGTGTTTATCAAAGCGATATTTTTTGGGAATAATGTATTAATGGAAATAAAAATGTGAAGAATTATTAAACAAATCCATAAGCTAAAGGATGGTGCTAAAAGTGGGCATTCAAAAATCTTATGAATATTTTGAACAAAAATTTATCTAGAATTTTACGCTTGACTTTGGATTCCTATCATATTTTGACCACCTAATAATGAAAACAACACAATTTTAATACCAATGACATACAACATCTTTCCCTTGCAAAAGAAAGCAAAGTTAGAGTAATCCATTACTCTATTAATATTTAAAATAAACTTTCTCTCTCGGGGGCAGAGATATCGATTCACACCCTCCTCACGAATGGTGAAGAAGAAGAAGACATCCAAGACAAAGATTGAAGATATCCAACAATCTTCCTATCTTCCATCATAAATTGATTCCCTGGACTTCGAAGTTATTGATGGAGTAAAGGAGGAATAGACCATCACACCACACCAATTGATGAAGGAGATGATTGATAATAACCCTAAAACTCTTTCCATTCATTCAGATGGTTATCATCCTAAAGCCGAAACGCATACAATAGAAAAAATAATTACATCCCAAATTGAGTCTCAAGGAAATCAACAACATCAGTCACCTCATAATGGTAACCCTATATCTTGGTGAGATGTGGTTCTTTGAAACAGACGATTGGATCAAATGACATCCTTATCTTATGTACCCCGTACTATTAAGGAGGGCTTAGTTATGGCCGAAATTCAAGAAACAAAATTGAAGGAGGAATCTAAATAATGGAAATACACCCTAGTGGTATGGTATTCGGCACAAAACCATCTTTCACTCAAATTCAATCTTATGCCCGGACCTATTGGAACCATATTACGATGCCAAGAATCCTAAGACATAACGATGGGTTCTTTCTATTCCAATTTGCTTCTTTGAATGATTTTCAAACTATATTAGAGGCTGGTCATTAGACATACATGAACAAATCCCTGCACTTGAAGGAATGGCATCCTAATTTTACATTTCATTCTAAAGACTTCCAATTCCTACATACTTGGATCCAACTGCCAGGGTTTCCTCTAGGATACTGGTCTGTGGATTATCTAGTAAGAATTGGAAGTTGCATTGGATACCCTATTGAGATAGATCAAGTAACTGTGAAGAAAAATATAATTTTATATGCTCGAATTTTGATAGAGGTTGATAGCCACATAACCTTACCTGATCATATTCTTATAAAGAAACCATATGGCTCCTCATTTACTCAGTAAGTCGTCTATGAATGGAGACCTTAGTTCTATCTTACTTGCAAAAGACCAGGCCATATTAGTGTTAAGTTCCCTAATCTCCACAACCTTCAGACACAAAACCAATCTAAACCCCAGACTTCACAAAAATGGGTGGTAGTTAATGATTGAAGATTTTTACACTCATTAGATGGATTGAAGAATGACAGAGAACTTACAAAAAACTTCAAACCTCAGTGAAGTTGAATTACCAGAGAAAACTGCCAGAGAAAATCCCGCATATCCATAAAAATCAAGATTAACAAGTTTGAATGATAATCAACAAATTAATAGACCCAAGACTCGTCTACTCTCTATCAAAGATAACACACCAGGAATACCTGAAGATTATGTTATATCAGAAAATGATGACATCACACCAAAAAACTCTTGGATGAAGATTGTGAGAGGTAAGAAAGTGATTCATACTCCTTACCTCCATGATTTTGACATCCACTTATCATGAGTATAGGATGCTGGAATGTTAGGGGGATGAACAACCCCCAAAAGCAGAAAGAAATCTGCTTATGGATTTGTGAGAATAGCTTATCCTTAATCGGTTTAGTTGAAACAAAAATAAAAGAGAATAAGGTGAATAATATAGTTCATCATCTACCATCAGGATGGAAGTAGAAACAGAAATACTCAAGTCATCATTATGGCCGAATATGGATGGGATGGAATCCTAATATTTGGCATGTTAATGTTTTATCTCAGTGTGATCAAGGTATTTTGGCTCATATCACAAATGTCCATCAGCAATCTCCCTTCTTCCTTACCATCATTTATGGACTGAACAATGGTGAGGGTAGAGAGATGGAAGTATACAAAGCTAAGGTATCCCTCCTCCTCAATTTTCCTAATCAAACCGTTAGATCAGCTTAAGGCAGAAGTTTGGGCCAAATGCATGATAAGAAAGTCTAAGAATATTTAAATAACAACTTGGAATAGGACTATCAAAGTTCCATTTTAGAATAAGAAGTTTTCCTGAAAAGTTGAATTTCAAAAATTTGCATAACTCAACAAACAAGTCAATTGATTTGGCTTACTAGTGAACTGTTCTATAGATTAGTCGATCAATTTCCCAAACTAGTCAATAGGTTCAATCAAGCAAAGCCCTTTGGCTGAAACGATGAACTAGTCAATCTGTCTGCTTGAAAACTCAATCATTCTATTTTAAAAGATTATTCAAATTCAATATTTACTCAAACTCAATTATAATTCCAAATAAAAATCAAACATCAACAAATCTTAATAAATTCCATAATTTATCATTAAAAAAACTTCACAAAAAGATGGGGTATTAAAATTTTGGTATCTCTATCATATTTATCCTTAGAATTTGTCTCAACCTTCTTGGCAATAACATAAAGTAGTGTGAGAAATGGGGTTGCGGAAGTTAGATCAACTTCCTTTTCAACTGGTGGGTCCTTGAGCAACATATAATCAACTTTAAGGTCTCAAACAATATCATAAGTTTTTGATACAATCTAGGATATTTATATATGTCAAGTGGCTCAAGCTTGGACATATCCAATATCACTTTTGGAATACCTTCATCTATAGCAGAAAAAGCAGTAAAGCACTATAAAATTAATTAATATCCAATGATAACCACTAATATTGAATAAAACATGACCCAAACTAAACATTGATGTGGATAACATAAGTATCTAAGTAGAAAACAACTTGATGGCAGTAAAAACTGAGCTAAAATGGCAACAATAATTAACTAAGCCCAAATTTTATGTCCAAAACCAAACAAAAATTCAACAATTATACCGACTTATACAAAAATTTAGAGGATGTGAAGAATCAAGCATTTGGTGTGCATAAGTAGTACCATAATAAAATAGGTTTGAATCAAAAAAATCACTCAAAAGAACTGAGCACAATTCCAACAACCAATTAACAAAAATATAAAAGCTTTTTGAATAAAATAAATTAGGGTCTGACAGAAAATTAAACTCAACAATAATGAACCAATTAAATGGTAGCACGTAGTGATCAAAAAGGAAATGCATAAATTATTGTCCAGATTAAATAACCAAATTAATTTGAAAATTGAAACCAATAAGAGCTCCAAAATCTAATTTCAAAAAAAAAACTATAAGCTGACAACAAACATAAGACAAAGCATAACAATCACAAAATCAAAATAAACTAATTTCAAATATAATAATAGCTAAAAAAACTACATATACTATCAAAAAGGAAAAAAATGTGCTTCAGATTATAGATGTGTAGGAATATTTTTCTTTTAAAAAAAAAGATTAGCAAAATTCATACCTAGAAACAAAGAGAATTACTTATCAAAATTGTTGAGACAAAAAAGAGATCATTACCGTGAAGTAAATTTTAAATTAAAGCATGGTGTAACCCTCACATCGCTTCACCCTTCACAACATCCCTCTTTCTTCTACAATATACAAAAAGGGAATTGAAATTATTGATCAATGCCCAAAGTTTTATGCTTGAAATCAGTGAGAAAGATTAGTAAGAAAAGATGCACTTTTGCATTGTTATATGTTTAAAAATTGGAAGAATGAGTAGTAAATAGAGAAAAATGTTAGAAGAAAATAGCAAATATTCCTTTAGGCATATGTCATCCACTCCTCGTATAATAGGGAGTGTTTTAGAGAAATGTTTAGAATTTGTAGAAAGTTTGGAGTCGAAGAAGATAAAGCTAAACCTTTTAAATCAATTTAATTTTGCAAACAAAATAATTAGGTCTTTCTGGATCAATAAACCACACCCAACATAGATTGGTTAGGATGGGAAATGGGGGCACGAGTGTGTAGTCCAAAGTCCAATCTAAGACCAACCTACAAAGCTAACTCAAGATTTCACCTCAACTAAGGAACTAGGGGAAGGAATATAAAAACTTATATGAAAAAGTGTATTTAGCCAATGTGGGATGCTAGGAGGATTGCAGAAGTTAAAAGACCAACTCCGATTTGCTATTGTTCCAACAAAGGCAGCAATAGATTACCAAAGAAAAGCAATGAAAGTTGGAGATTAATGGAGGAACCCAAAATCGACTAGAAAAGGTCATACTTTTTTTATTTTTACATCAAAGTGTTTAATGGTTTAATACCAAAAACATCCCTAGATGCCAAAATGCTACTTCCTTGGCATTTGCGTGCAGCGCTAATGATACTCCCACAAAATAGAGAGAATTATATTGTTATAATATATAGTCTAGATAAATTCCCTTAATATTCTATTAGTATGGAATATTTTTTATACAGTAGTGTACATAAACCCTCATTTTTGGTAGGTAATAAAAAATTATCATTACCTACCCCCCAAAAAAATAGAATATGCCATTTCAAGTTTTGATGTTGTCGCTTTATGAAATGCAACCCATAATATTAGGATAAGATGTCATAAAATAGTATTATTATACAACATACTTGTTACAAAAAGATAGCATTTATTCCAAAAGAAGCAAAATCACTTTGGGGCACAAACTATTAGGTGTACTAGGATGCACTAGGAAAAATACATGCGGAAGTGCATAATAATCAATGGGACTAGAATAATCACCAAAAAAATATATTACTCAATGATGAAGTAAAAAAAATTGTTTATAATATGAAGTCTGAAAAATAAAACACAGAGTATATAATCATCAACTTTAATAGGAAAAATCTACCAACATAGAAATAACACTATATAATTACTTTTATATATAAGATTATCACCTTTGAAAGATAACTTATTATATATGCCTAGATGTATCAAATAGGAAATGCTTTTGACAAAGGGAAAAAAACTAGTGCATCCTTAGACATATTCCCAATGTTAATAGGAAGGTGATATATGTTGTTAGATTGAAAAACTAATAGGACACAATTATTAAAGGAACTTATGCAGGAAATGACAATACCCTTAAATTCTAAAGAAATATATGCTCCCTTTTTATTTAAAAGAGTATTATTTTAAACTTTCTTTTGTATTAAAAAATGTTGTCACTTTGAAAAAAATTAAAGACTCACTATTATATTTATCATTTTTTCTTTCATTTTTTCATGGCATGTAATAATAATTTTTGTACTCTTTTTCTTTGGGGAAATGAAAAAATAAAGGATAAAATTGGAAGACCAATTCTTATTTAATACACTCTTTAAAAATTATAAAAAGGATAATAATAAAAAATAGAAGCATTTTCTTTAGAGTACTAAATAGGTAAAATTTGCACCCATTTCTTTAGAAAGATGAATAGTTGAGAGAAAACGTATTCATCTTTCTAACTTTAAAAGAATCGTGTAAAATTTCAATGTAGATATAACCAACTTTTTGAAGGAAAAAGATTGAGATTCTTTATGATACATTCATAGCTAGGAATGTACAAAATTCATATTGATTTGATTTTTGTTTCAAACCAAAACAAGCCTAACTTTTACTCCTAATTTTACAATTTGAAATTATTTCAAACCAAATCAAATCATTTCTTAAAAAATCTCAAACCATACTAAACCATAATTTCTAAGTATAATTGTGCACATATTCTAGTTTATGCATACCAAAGTTTGAGCATTATTGTATTTTAGTACTTGATTTATGAATGAAAATTTAAAATGAATACTCAATAATATTTTATAATTAGAAGTAATCTAAATTTTAATATAACATTTATTATAAAATTATGTGTAAATAAATTCTATAACATCAAAAAATATGTGAGTGAATATGAGGTGAAGATAACAAGAATGATAAGGAAGTTTTAAATTACAAGCCATATAATAGAACTTATAAATTGTAAGTAGTTATATAAAATATATTTTACTAAATACTATTAATATGATAGATATGAAGTTTGTTGCATACAAAGTGTAATTTAATTTTAAAAAATGTAACCAAAATAATTTTTATAAATTCTAAACAATCCAATAATTAACCAAATAATATACCTAACCAATCTAGTAAATTACAATTTGTTTTGTTCTGATTTACAATTTGGATTGTGATTGGATTCCACCACCCAAACTTATAGCTATGCCAACATATAAATATCAATGAATGATTGCTGGGGTTATTTCCTATTAAAGAAAATCACAACTTTTTATCATGGACTAAATATTTTACTAGTTAAATAAAGAAAATATTGAGAAAAAGTCATTGAATAATAATTAAAACTATTTTTTACATTTATTATGAGTAAAATGCATTATCAATTCAAAATTTTTTTAAAAAACCATATTTTTAGAATATTTGGAAAAGAAAAGAATATATTTTCTGAAACCTAAAAAAAAAATACATTCTTCAATCTCTAGATTTTGAAAATTTTCTAAGAAATAATAATCAATATTAAACTGAGAAGTTCCTATTTTAAAACATTATAATTATATTCTATATTATTAACATTTAAAATTTTCCTTTTAATAAAATTTTTTATTTTTTAGAAATTTATAAGAAATTGAAGAATATTTTGTGAAATTAATGAATATTACTAAATTTTGGAGTTCCCAAAATTATTTAATTTTAATATAATTTTGGAGTTCTTTATAAGTTTTGGAATATTTTTTTTTCTTTTGATATTTTAAGAAAATTTCAAAAGACAAAAATGTATGCATCATTTGAGTTTTGAGAATTTATTTTTATTTAAAAAAAAAGAGTTCAAAATCAAAAAATTAGAATTTTCACTATTTTTGAAATTATGTAATTTATAAAATTTTATTACCAATTCTATTGATTTTTATTATACTCGAGTTTTTGTTTTGGATTTTTCTACAATTTTTTAGTAAATTTTATTGAAATTGTTTTAGTACTTCAAGGTTTTGTAGAATATTATATACTTTGGGTGATTTCAAGTATAGTATTATGTATCAATTAGATTGTATAATATATTATGTTTTGTTTAATTGTTGAATTATGAATCAAAAAATAAGTTTTTTTTTAATTCCCATAATGGAGTCTTAACATTTTAAAAATTAAAATCATTCACTGTTAACAAAAAATTAAACAACGTTCATTTTCCAAAGAGAGAAAGAGAAATAAAGGGAAAATGAATAGAAATTCTTTTCTTTATATGCATTTAATTCTATATATGAAGTCCAAAATAAACACTAATATAGAGTAATGTCAAAAGATTAGGGTTGGTTTGGTTTACAAACCCCAAGAGTTAACTTTCCCTATAAACACCTCGACAATTACGTTTGGATGTAATCCATGTGGAAGCCTTTTGCCTTTTGGTTAGTAATTTATATGGCCCCATTAAAAATTTGAGTGTTTTATTAGGTTGTCAGTTTGAATCATTCATATATTTGATAGTACAATACATAATAACCTCTTATACCGCTAATGTATTTGTCGTAACATAACTCCTCCATAATATGATGCCGTTAGGGCAGTGGAAGTTCTAGAGTTGAGAATTTGACTTTTAAGAATTAATCCATGTGGTAGAAATATAGAACAATATGTCCTCCTTGCCTTATATATATACTAGTTACATTTTTCCGTGCATTACACGGGTGGTGTATTAATTATTTATATATTATTATATAAGAAATAAATAGTTTAACGATTTAATTAATATGTAGGAGATAAATAGTTGGGTGTATATGTTTAAGTAATTAATTAATAAAACACTTAATTAATACTTGATTAATATGTATTGTTCGACATATGTGCATCAGATGAATAGTTATATGCATTTGTTGCATGTAGGATATGAATAGTTGTGCTGTATTAATGACAGAAGATAAATAGTTATATGAATTTACTGTTTGTAAGAGATGAATAGTTGCATTCATATGTTCATTAGTATAACAATTCAATTAATATGCAGGAGATAAATAGTTGGTTGCATATGTTCAAGTAATTAATTAAGAAAATACTTGATTAATATGTGTTGTTCGACATATGTGCAGTAGATGAACAGTTACATTCATATATTCATTAGTTTTAAAACTTAATTAATACACAAGAGATGAATAGTTGGCTGCATATTTTTAGATAATTAATTAAGAAAATTCTTGATTAATATGTGTTGTTCGACATATGTGCAATAGATAAATATCTCAATTAATACGCAGGAGATGAATATCATTTTATTGTTATGCAGCGTAGGAGATGAATAGTTTGATAAATCAATTAATATGCAGGAATATTTCATCATTTATTTGACCTTATTAATTAGTAATGATATATGCCAGTGATAATATATGATTAGTAATAATAGGTATAGTTTAAGCGGAAAAATTTGTCTATATATTGTCTGCTAAACAACTCTGTTTTTATATAATAACCAATGTTGTCGTTCTGTTATTATTTTTTTTAATAATAATTATATTATTAATCATGATAATATTCATAATAGTAATAATCAATTATATTAATATTCATTATTATCATAATAATTATAATTATTATATTATAAATTATGATAATAGTAATTATCAAAATTATATAAATAATTATATTAGTATTAATTATATTAATAGTTGTAATTATTATAGTTATATTAATAATAATAGTCATATTATTAATAATAAATAATAAAATTATTATAAACAATTATTATTATTATTATTATTATTATTATTATTATTATCATCATATTTGATTGATGTTGATCTAACCTTAAAAAAAAGAAAAATAATAATACTTCATTAAAATTAGTTATATGTGTTTGCTAGTTGCATGTGGCAGCAGATGCATATGTGTTGGTCGACTGGTCTATGCATTTTATTTGGTGTATTAATTATTTATCAATTATTTATATATTAATATGTAGGATATGAATAGTTTGACAATTCAATTAATACACAACAAATTAATAGTTGACTGCATATGTTTTGGTAATTAATTAAAAAAACATTTGATTAGAAAATATTTGATTAATACTTTATTAAAATTAGTTGTTCGACATATGTACAACAAATAAATAGTTATATGCATTTATTGCACATAGAAAATAAATAGTCGCATTGTATTAATGGATATATGCATGTGAAGCAAATGAATATGCACTTTGGTGTATTAATTATTTATATATTAATATGCAAGAGATGAATAGTCCGACAATTCAATTAATATGCAGAAAACGAATAGTTTTCTGCATATGTTCGGATAATTAATTAAGAAAATATTTGATTAGAAAATATATAGTTAATACTTTATTAAAATTAATTGTTTGACATATGTGCAGTAAATGAATAGTTATATACATTTAATGCACATAGGAGATGAATAGTCACATTATATTAATAAATAGTTATATTAATTATTCTGTCTTATTAATTAGCAATAACAATAATTAGCAATAATATATGGTACCAGTAATTTATGATTAGTAATAATGGATATAGTTTAGGCGGAAAAATTTATCTGTATATTATCTGTTAGACAACTCTGTTTATATATATATATATAATATATATATATATATATATATATATATATAACGATATGTCTTCCTTGCCTTATTTATATATCAATGAAATAATAATAATAATAATAATAATAATAATAATAATAATAATAATAATAATAATAATAATAATAATAATAATTTGTAAAAATCATAGAAATACGTTACAAATTATTTGGGATTACGGTTCAAGTTTTGCCTTTATAATAAAGAAAATCTTACTCCTGGTGTTTGGTGGTGGGGATACACAAAAGCGGTGGAATACATATTTTATAGATCATCTCTGATAATATTTTTCAAAACGAACGAAAATCGCTTCAGAAAGACATGTTTTCTCGTTCCAAGCACAATATCACACTATACAAAACACGAAGTATAAAATGTGGTTTACTACATTACCACCATACAAAGTGTCAGAGTAAGTTCCCACAAATTTCAACTTTAAATTCACTCCTTAAAAGGGAGAAGCTCACGTCCCCATAAACGTATGATCTTGTATGTACCACGAAACTAATCTCCAACGCTTTAACTAAACTGTTGTATTTATCGATAAGGTTGATAGTGTATAGGTTTATTTAGGCTTTGTTTGATTCATAAAAAAAACTTTAGAAGGGGGAAAAAAAGGGATGAAATATGATTTTTAGGTATTTGGTTGTTAAAAAGGTTATAAAGAAAGAAAATAAGAAGGAAAAAAAGTGTGAAAGTTGCAATAGATAGTTTCCTTAATAAAAAAAATTAAGGAAAACAAAAGAAAGTTCGAAAAAAAGCTTGCTCCCTAATTGAAGTTATTTTTTTAATTTATTTTATTATCTTTTTACTTTAACTATAAGATTTACTATTATTAAAATACTAACGAATAACTATAAGCAAATGTATACGAGTAGCACAACTTATTAACTAGTATTCACATTTTTGTTACTTCTATTAATATGTTTTCCAACAAAAAAAAAAATCAGCAACCAAACAAAAGAAAAGAAAATTAATTTCTCTTATTTTCTTTCCTTCATATTTCTTTCCTTCTTATTTTTCTCAAATCAAACATAACCTTAGTCAATCCACCTTTTGTTTAAGCTAAGCAGGCTAATTATTAACGTTCCAACTCTAAACGAGTCAAATCAAACCTAATTACAACTTGAGGTCCAATAATTAAAGTCAACCAAGTCTTAATGTGTATCATGATAAGTTTAATTGACTTAACTCATTTATACAAATTTTTTTGGTAGGAACACAGATTATAATAGAAATGTTATTCTTAATTTGATTATATTCCACTCATTCATACATAACATGATACTCAGTTAAAACTAAATATCATAAATATACATATGAATACCATTATATATATATATATATAGACACACACACACACACACACACATTGTGATATTTATAAAGCAATATTTAACTGGGCCTTGTAAAGTTGATCCAACCCAAATAACCCGATCTAAATAATTTGACCTAAAACATAATTTAGATTCAAAATTGTAAATTCAATCTCAACCTGAAACCTAAAATTACCCAAAATTGACCTGAATTTTTTCAACTCAATAATGACTCAAAAAAAAATACTCCGCAAGAACCTAACCCATATCTAAAAAGAAACCCAATAGTAACACGACCTAAAAGTACCCACTTAAAATAATCCAACTAGAACCCAACCCATACCAGGATATATATCTAAACTAAAGTTAAATTTAATCCACAAAGGTAACAATGTACCTTATATAAATAACTATATTAATATCCATAGCCTATCTTATTAATAAAATTTTATGTAAAAATAATAATATGCATCCCATGTAATAATAAATAAAACAAAACTAGTAAGACTTTATTCTCTTTGCTTTATTTTAATATCATATTAGCATCATCACATTATATCAAAGAAATTTCTACTATTATTATTATTATAAACATAAAAATTATAATTGTAAATAAAATAGTAATAATATATATTATTATAATGACAATAACAAAATATATATTGTTATTTCTAATAATAACAATGATTATTATATTTCTAAAGATCATAATAATTACAATAATAATAATTAATTATAATAATGATAATAATAATTATGATTGCCATGATAATTATAATTATTATAACATTCATAACAATTGTTATAATTATGTATATAATAATATTTATAATTGTATTTATAACAATAACTATAATTGAAATGCCCCCAAAATTTATAATTTTAAAAATTATATTTAAATGAGGTTTTATTATGAAAATTAATTAGGTCTATTTAAGAAGAAAATAATAAATAATTTTTATCAGAAACATTTTGGTATTTTAGCTAATTAAGGATTTTAGTTTGAAAATTAAATAAATAAATTATTTTATTTAAAATAAGAAAGAGAAAATAGTTCCAAATTAATATGAATTTTATAAATAATTTAATTAAAGAAAATTAGGGTGTTTTGCTAATTAAAATGAAATTTATGGAAAATCTTTCAAAAACCCTAAATTAGCCTACAAAGGGATTTAAATATTATTTTATTTAAATATTATTATTTTTATATATCCCAAATATTTTATTTTATTTAATCAACCCAACCCTCCTATTTTTATTTTTCCTTTTTCCCTTTTCTTTTTTCTTTCATTTTTCTTTCTTTTCTTTCTTTTCTTCCTTTTTTATTTTCTTTTTTCTCTTTTTTTTTCCCGTTGGGCCTGCATCTCCTATGGCCCAGCCCCTCCCTCCTTCATTTCCTTTGGCGCAGCCCAGCCCACGCTACCGTCTCCTATCTTCCACCCCTTTCCGTTCCGCGTTTTGGTTCTTTCTCCCCTGGAATGCTGCATTTTGTTTAGTTATTTTTACCGTCGCTGTCTGGTTCACCCGCCTTCCCTTTTCTTTTCTTTCTTCCCCAAACCACCCGGTTCCCCCCATCTTTGTTCTTCTTCTTCCTTCGCACCTACCATTTCTGTCGAGCACCTACAACCGCCTCCCCGCCCTGGTTTTTCGCCGCCGATCTCTCCCATTTTGACCGACC
Organism: Tamarix chinensis; assembly: GCA_030549775.1. Taxonomy (NCBI): domain Eukaryota; kingdom Viridiplantae; phylum Streptophyta; class Magnoliopsida; order Caryophyllales; family Tamaricaceae; genus Tamarix; species Tamarix chinensis. Next base: position 81,090,501 of record CM060178.1, read on the forward strand.
GTTTTCCTTCCTCTCTCTTCCCCTTGACTCGCCAGCCATTTTGAACCAATCCACCTCCAATTTCTCACGCAGTTTTCCTCTCTTTCCTGCGCACAATCTCTGCCCCGAAAATTGCTACCACCGGCGAAACCTAACCCTACTTGCCTAATCCCTCGTCGTCCCACAGACCTCACCCTATCATTTGAACCCTATAAATACCCCTTACCAACCCTAGAGTCTAGTTTTGTTTTTTAAACCCAGGGAATCACCCCTTTTCACCGGCGCTGCCTATCACCACCAGCCCAAGGTTAAACCCTAGACCCTCTCAATCCTCTTCCCTATTATTTACAAGCCTTAATTTATTTTATTTCATTTATATGAATATAAATGCTATTATTATTATTATTATTATTATTATTGTTGTTGTTGTTGTTGTTGTTGTTATTATTTCTACTTTTAATATGCATTATTGTTATTATTAGTATTAATCTTTTGATTATTATTTCTGTTGAGGGCTGAAGCCCTATTGTATTTTTTATTTCGATTTTATTATTACTATTCTTATTGTTTCTATTATTATTATTATTATTATTATTATTATTATTATTATGTGTTGAATATTATAATTATTATTTTTATTATTACTATTTTGAATTACTATTATTATTATTATTTCATTATTAATATTATAACTACTTTACTATTAGTTTTGCTATTATTGTTGTTGTTGTTGTTGTTGTTGTTGTTATTTTCATTGTTGTTATTATATAGGGTTGAAACCCTATTGTGCCTATTTTGAATTATAGTAGTAGTATTATAAATATCAAGTCTTATTATTATTAATATTATCATTATTTTTATCATTAGCATTTATTATTCTTATTAGTGTTATTATTATTATTATTATTTAATAAGTTTATTATTATTCAATGTAGAGTAGAAACCCTACTTCTTTTTATTTTTGAATATTATCCTTACTATTATTACCATTATGGTTATTATTATTCTGTAATATTATTATGGTTTTTATCATTATTATTATTATTATTATTTCATCATCATTATTATTATTACTAAATTTGGTTATTTATTTTACTAATAATATTATTATTATTTTGGTAAAGGGGCCGGATCCCTTATTTCAATATGTTTTTGAGTAAAGCCCTTTTTATTATTATTGTTACTATTTTTATTATTCTTGTTAATATTAATATTGATATTATTTTTGGTATTTTTGCTATTATTATTTTAGTATTTTATCAAAAGCCTAGTATTAGAATAAGTCAGTAATTAATAGTATTTTTTGGTAGGAGGGAATCTAATTCTAGTTTTTCCCTCAAATAGGTGAGACCAGTCAAAGTCCTAAGGAGGCATAGGAGCGTGCTCCAAGACCGATGTCATTTTAGGTAAGGGTGTTACTAAGGTCTATTGTGTGTTGATGTGTATTATGTGCTTTATATGTTATGCATCCTATGTTTATTATTGTAATTATTTCGTATATAGTATGACGTAGAGTTCAAGCATGTTCTTGTGTTGTTATATGGCATATGTATTATGTATATGTGATGATATGTGTTGTGACCCTACATGCATGTGAGGGTGTTGATGTGGTTTGTGTGGGAGAAAGGATGAAAAAGGAGGATGGGAAAAGAAGTTGACCACGGGATGTGAGTTGACTTAAGTATTTTAATAATTCATGAGTTGAAGAATAAAATAAAAAATTTAGGGTTTTGTGTGGGAGAATATAATTTATGGTTTTTATGGGAGAAATAATCTATGATTTGTATGGGAGAATTTAGACTACTGTGTATTATGGGAGAATCTAATATATGGTGTATCATGGGAAAATCTAATCTTTGGTTTTGTATAGATTGAATTTAGGGTTTGGTAAGGATGAATCTTTAGTTTGGTATGGATGAATCTTTGAGGTTTTATATGGTTTGAATTTAGGGTTTGGTATGGATAAATCTTTGGGTTTTGTATGGTTTGAATATTTGGTTTTGTGTGGATTGAATTTAGGGTTTTATATGGTTGAATCTAGGGTTTCTTGTGGGAGCTTAGGGTTTGCATGAAAAAATTCGAATGGTTGCATAGAATGTGTAAAGTTTGCATGGACATGAAATTTACGTATGAAACGTTGATTTGGTATGTGAGGAGGGTAATGCAAGTGTTGTTTGGGTGTTTGAACACTTTGGATGAAAAATAGTACGTGGAGCGATATAAGGGTACGCAGGAGATCGAGCTAGGGTTTGTGTGGACAATTAAGGTTTGTTGTAGCTGCTTAGAGTTTTTGTGGTATCATGTGTATTTGGTGATTAAAGTGTAATTATCAGGGTGGAATTTTATGATTTGTGATGTGTGAAGCGTAAAGGGAGTGATTCATGCATGGCCAAGGTGAAAGCCTTTGAATAAGATACTTAAGACATTAATCATGTAAAGTGAAAGATTGTTGAGCCGGGCTTAAACTGGTTCACCGACAAATAATAGTGGTTAGGGCATGATGTCCTATATGTTTTCGCTCCATCGATTATAATAGTGGTCAGGCTTTGTACCTATGTGTTTCCGGTCCACCAGCTATAAATAGTGGGAGATTCCATGCTCAACAAAACCAAACATATTTGTGCCAAGACATGGAAAAGACACTAATTACTTACAGTGGAACACCATGCGAGATGGGGCCAGACCGATCCACCGGTGAATAATAGTGGTCAGGTACTACGGTATCCTGGAGACTGATCCACCGGCTATAATAGTAGTCAAGAGCTATATGCACTGTGTGTTTCCGATCCACCGGCTATAATAGTGGGGTTTTCGTACTCACGTGGATTTGATAAAAAGTATGGTGTGAATCGACTTCTGATCAGAGATTAATTAAGTAATTGAATTGGATTATATATGGGCCTTTGTACTTCTACCTGGATGATCACATGCATTTACGTTATCATGTTAGTATTATGCTCTATTATTATTCTGCATTATTTATGTGTTGTTATGTGTTGGCCTTAGTGCTCGGTTACCTTACTCAGTACGTAGCGTACTGATCACCCTTTTCATGGGTGCTGCTCATTCCCACGAATAGTATGTCCTTCTGACTTTATGCAGGTGGGCAAGACATCCGGTAGGGCTGAGTGTTGAGCATGTGGTTGGCTCAAAGTTCGAGAGTGTCGTGGCTATTTTTACTCTTCTTGTTATGTTATTTCAATTATGTTAATTCTCTTTGTATCAGAGTTATCCTTTTTAATTTATTACTTTGTGTTCAGTATTTGAGATGAACCTTTTAACAGTTGTACAATTATATCTCTTTGTGATTATTAATTATAATTCTTTTACGCGTACTCTGATTTTTGATATTATGATATTCTAGTTCTTTTATGAAGTCTTGGTTTGAATTTAATGTCAATCTTTTCTTTAGTCTTAGCACTTGACACTGAAACGGTCGGAGAGAACCGGTCTGGTACTAAGTGTGGTGGTAATATCCCCATAATTCACAGGTTTTAATTTAAATTCTTCCGCTAAAAAAATAGTAAATTTTGGAGTGTTACAATAATACTAATACTAATACTAATACTAATAATAATAACTTTATTATTAGTAGTATCATCATCATTACAACTACTACATATTTTGTGATAAATATGTCTTATAACATTACATTTATTATAATAAAAATTACTATAATAAGCATAACAATAATAATAAATTATAAAATTTAATTTATTCATTATATTAAATTAATAATAATTAATGTCAATACAAATTCTGAAGTGAATTGATTTCACTCGAACCAAAGACAAGTTGGAGTCTATAGACTCAAATCAACCCGATTTAACCTGAAATCTATAGACTCTAATTAAACGTGAACCTAAAAAATCTTAATGGATTATATTCGAACCCAACTCGACCTAACATAGACCCAATTTGAAATATTATTACTCAAATTGAACCTAAACCTTAACAATAATTGACAAAACCTAAATCCAGCATACTTACATAACATATCCGATCTAAATACAACCAAAACATGAATGGTATGGGATTTTCACCACTACATTTAATAAATATATAAACAAGATTTTAAATAAACCTTGAACGAGTTCTTTATTAAAAAAAAAAAAAAAAAAAAAAAAGGTTGCCCGCGATCGAGGCTCCCAGTTGCATTTATGCAGCATCAAGGATGTTGTTGGGGTGCCGGGGTTTGCGCAAGGGTTGGGCCTCTCTCCCATGGAAACAAAGGAATTACATAATAATAAAAACAGCACTGTCGGAAGGGACAGCACTCGGTAATAGTTGCCTAGTAGCTTAGGCAATATCGGTAACTACTGCCACAAAAGCCAAGGTCGTCAGCTTAAATTCAATACTTTGCAAGTGATTCCGAGAATCATATATTACGAATGCAAATATAATAAAGTAACAACGTCATAATCAGTAATCTGTTCACTGACTAAAGAAAGGCTGCAATTTCTAAAATAAACATCAGACCTTTGATACTGCCTACTTTCGTGCCGCCTGAATTTACATGTATGCCTTGGTTTTCTTTATCAAAAGCAGTTAGGTTCCATCAGTGAAGAGAATTATATATGAGCAATAGAAGATGTGGAATCCACCAAAGCACATCGGCGGCATAAGCTAGCAAGCATAATATGTACCGCTCTTTCCTACCCACAATTAGGTCTACGAATGGTGTGCTTAATCCCATTAGTAATCATATGTACTATCAAGAGAACAGCTTGGGTTGAGAATATAAAGGCTGGTTACATTTTTCGGCACGCAGAAATAAGTGAGACACAGACAGAAAACCACACATCACAACAGAGAAATACCACTGATATGTATTCCCTTCGATTTATCATCGCAGAACCATTGATTTCTCTAAAAAAAAATAATATATTTTGATTTAAAAATATAATTGCTATATTCATATAAAAAAATATTTTTATAATACTGTTATTTTTAATTTTAATCTATATATATATTAAAAATTAATGGTCAAAAGTTATTTTCAAATTCTAAGATGACTTACATTTAATAACGAGCATATAAATCGACTCGGTGGTGCATTGCAACCATATCGGGGCATTGTTTCATCACTACGATTCCGATCCCAATGTTTCAATCCCTCAACCTGTCAATCACAAAATCGACTGTGAACTCTCTCCGTAGTGCAATGGAAAGAAGAATCGGCACCTATTCATATTCTGACCTGAGTTTCGGCTCTATTTTGGTCCCTAGGATCTTCAGCATTAGGGCTAAAGTAATTACTCTTCCGTTTTTAGCCTATATACAAGCATGCCCAAAATCCAGAAAAAAAAATTCATTTAAGGTGCACTAGAAAGCAACAACAAAGAAAGGCAAACAACATCGGTATTCCACAAGAAACTTTAAATGATAATGAACAAAATCAACAATTCTTCCCATTAATTCTGCTCTTTATCTTGATCCCTGGATACAGTGAAACAAGCCTTGTGCTCTTGATCTTTTCTACATCCTTTATACTAATAGATTTCGCCTTGATTGTTGTAACAAAACTAGCACAAATCATATTTAGCTTACGAGGGTCTAAGCAGAAGCCTCCTAAAAAGGGCTTTTAATTGGGTGCATGAAATTAACAGATTTGTAATTAAAGGAAGTTAGAGGAAACACACAAGAAATGACAAGAATGACACTAGTCATTTTCATTAAAAAATCTTACAAGTAATAGCAAATTTATTAGGATAAGAGCGAGAATTCTAACGTCTGCAGGACTGTGTCGTCATTTAGGAAAAATATATCTGATTTTGTGGGTGGAGAATAACTAAATGCCCACACCCAAATGACAATCACTTAATAACCAAAAGAGGAAAAATGACAGCAACTAAGCATAGAGAAAACATCAGTGACATTTGATGTAAAAGCATTCCCTGCCATCATTTGTCTATGTTGTTTATCACGCTCCCACTTCCCTGCAATTTTGAGCAGAATGGCAATCAGGACAGCAGCAATGAGAAGAGATTCGTCCTTTATTCCTCCGCCACAGCCAAATGAAAAGAGGAATATGAGAAGATCAGACATCTCCCTCATAACACAAGTGCTCTCCCAAATGTATTTCTTTCGCTACATATTTTCCTTTTTTTTTTTTTCTTAAAAGAGGTCTATATGATGCAGGGTTTGGGTGGAGAGGGATCAGAATATGATTTCATGTCTCCCTCGGGCACAAAAGGTAATTCTTTTCCTCAATCATTGTCTCCTAAGTTGATAAGCATCTCAAATTGGACAATATGATAATATGACACAGTTAACAAGAATAGTTTCAAGTGAACTAAGGAAGATATTTGTTTCAATATATAGTTAAAGGTTCTAAGCATATCACATTTTCAATGATACATCATATAACATGTTACATGTCAATATATATATGTGTGTATGTATGTATGGTACATCATATTGGAAGAGATTATAATGAAGACTAAAAATATGTTTGACACAACTAACTAAAAATCTGAAAACTAGGCTCAAAAGTAACTTAAAGGCAAAGAGTTCCTCTTTTGTGAAAGAAAAAGAGGAGAGAGAGAGAGAGAGAGCATGTGTGCCAAACAAGGCAAAGAGCTTTTCAGCCGAAAAAAAAAAGCTTATGTGTCAAACAATGCTAAGGATCCATTTGGTTCTTAAAAAGATCTAAAGAAAAGAAATAAAAGCTAAGAGAAGAACATTTTCTTGCAGTTGGTTTATTTGAGATAATGAGATTAAAAAAAATTAGTAACAAATAAAATTATTGTAGTTGTTTGATTTTCTAGAGAAAAGTTTGAAAAAAAAAATATTTTACTTTTCAATTTCTTTCCATATAAATTTTCAAGAACCAAATGAAGCATAAAATTTTTTCAACCTAAAAAAGCTTATGCATAAACCAAAACACTGTGGGGAACAAATAAGCTAAAAGCTAGCTTATTTGGACATTCAAACATACTCCAAGCAATCCAATTTTGACAAATACTACATAGCAAAGGAAATAAAAAGGAATTCGTTAGAAATCCTCATGTATGACCATCACTATGATTTAATTATTCTATCAATGTGGAGAACTAAGCCTAATTAAAGCTAAAATAAATAAAAAAATTGTACCAATAGCAGGATAGAAAAACCAGGAGTCTCCATCCACATTTTACCGTAGTGAACTTGACAAATCATCATACAAAATGTTACAAAATCTGCACACATGTTTGAAAAGCATGAAAGAGTCATCTTTTTCTATTTTAGTACATTAGGTCAATTATCATCCTCCGGGCACATTAGTTCCACATCATAACATATCAATAATTTCGTTCACCACATTCACAGAATCCTGGTGCCCCAACTCACAGCAATTACCATGATATAGTATCGAATTTCAATGAAACACAAATCACACAAATGCACCAATCTTTGTCAAGAATCATTCTCAGGGACGAAAAAAGGTTGGTGATTCGACAATCACAAGTAAGATACAAGTTGGAGTTTATGATTTAGTGACATTACAAGGATAAAGACTAATTGTGAACATGCTAGAAAAATGAGAATTTCTTTGGATGATAAAAGGCCAGAGATTTGACAATGGAGAACTAAGTGAATTTAACTATAAAGTTTTAGAATTTTATCCAGGACATATAACCATAGCCTTTAAATAGGGAGCCAAAGAAATCTTGGCTCTTAATCTCAAGAACATGATAGAATTCTTAGAATCTTCAGTACGAGAACAACTAATTTCTGATTGAAATAATTGAATTGAACTTCCACTAATTAATCACTGCATGAATACAAGTTCATTCAGTGAGCATCAAAACTTGGTACAATTGCCTCTTTGTAACATATAGACGCTGCTGCTACAGGATATGATCCTTTTTATACATGAAGAACATGCTAGTGCGAATAATCCAAAGTTTGTGGGGATTGAATCAATCATAGAGAAGCTTTAAAGTTCCTTTCTTACTGACCTTTTTGCAGATATTCTGCTCGCAGCATCAGTTCTTCTCATAATCACAACGCATCCTAATGCCTGGTCGACAATACTGAATAGTGACTACTGCATCTAGCCTCCCATGCCTAAAAATCTTATGCTCTCACTTCCAGCATTGCATTCATGCAAAATGAATGAGACATGCTGTAGGAATCAAACAACTGATTGAGAATAGTCTGAAATAGAGGATATGATAAGATGGTACCAAAAAGCAGATTTGTTAACCGGATGGGGACATTCTTTTATTTTCTTTTATCTTCTTTTATTTTCATTTATCTTTTACAGAAGATAAAAGGAAAATGCTCCAGTTGGGTAGGATAACAGTCCAGTTACAAAAGTTTCCAGTTTACAACATATGGGCACATCTGATATTTATCACAAACATGTATCAAGCCAGAAATTGTCCAACATGTATTAATGCATACATGAAGAGAGCCCTCGTCTCATATCGATGCATCTCTGAAATGATAGTCTCCATATCGGTAAATTATTATCACACCAAGGCAAATACCCTATAGCTATACTGCAACTTGAAAGAAGGCAGACAGGAATAAGCATCTACACATTATTCATAATAAACATAACGATTAAAAGCCTATTCAGATGACAGTGCTATTGACGATATTGCGGATATTGATAAGGAATGCAAAACTTATCAGAATAAGAGGGGGGGGGGGGGAAGGCAAAAGGCTGATTTAAGAAAAGGACAGAAAGTTCCCACAAAAATTCTTTCAACTAGAAAACTTTTGTCAGCAGGGTGATTGAGGGCTAGTACACTTAGAATAAACATGATGCTCAGATATCCATATGACCATTATCACTTTTTCCTTGAAAGGGGAATCTGAAAATCAGCACCACACCAAAAATACTACGAAATGGTTATTAAAAGTAGGTTCTCTCCCCAAAAATAAGGACCATAATTATTGCCCTTGAAAGGCCCTCAATCTCCATTCAGCATCAGCGTTGGAACTAACCTAGATTCACGGGATACATCGGCAGAGTTCATAAACTCATTGCACATTGATTTCAAAAGTAAAAAGTTGAAAGATTGGCGCTTATCCTCAGTACAACCTTTAAAATGCCGTAAAACAGCAAACTTAAAACAAAGTTCGAGGTTTATGGCCCTTGTAGCAGAATGAAGACTCTAATGCAAGACCAAATATACGTTAATCAACAATCCTTCAAAATCAGCCATGAATCATGATTCGAGAGCCTCTCCACGCGGGTTAATTACTTTCTCTTGAATGTTAAATTACGACCTATGGCTCCAAAAACAAACGTGAAAGAACGGAAAGACCGGATTAGGTGCCTATCAGTGGTGAAACTTCTTTGCACCGCCATGAAAAGAGGTGGCAGTCCAAAGCGTTTTTATTTATTATTATTATTATTATTTTGCTTCTTCCACAATTATGTTTGCAAGAAGCTCAACTATTCGAGACAAATAGTTTAAAGAAATCTGTAGAATCAACCCAACGATGACAATGATGCTATCGAACGCATAGGCTTCTCCAATCGTTAACTTAATTATGGATTAATAACAAAATTAGGAATACATCATACCATTAATAACCGAGAAGAATAACTAACGAGATGATGACCTTACAAGTGAAAATAATTGTAATTGCGATGTCTACCTGACTTTTTTTTATATATATATTATTTCGATCGAGAATTGCGATGTCCCGACCAAAACTAGGACGAAGAGGGCGCGCTTTGTTTCATCAGGTGAACAAGAAATGGACAACGGAGAACAGAAAGTATGGTTTGGGCTAAATGAGCGGTCCATAATTAAGAAAGACAACTTCAGATATAGAGAGTTCATGAAGGCCCAGTAGCTAACCATGGAAATGGGATTGGACATGTTAAGCGTAGACCATAATGTTGTTGTTGGGACCATCCTTTGCATACTATACTTCCGTTGTCAGACTTTTGTTGATATAATCTTAATTTTATCTTTTTGTATGTGACGAAAAAAAAAGTTGTTATGTGTGTATAATTATCACAATAACTACTATTATAAAATTAGATTATACCTTATTTATATATATCTATCTCATCTTATTATGTTGAGATAAACTAAGAAGAAATTAACCTTAAAACTATCATCTTGTTTCTTTCTTTAGCGAACTAGAAAATAAAATATATAAAAGAAGGTGAATTAAAAACTCACTTTATTACCAAAAGAAATTTTTCGCAATGAATAGAGGCAAAAAAATTTGCCTCAATGAAATTTGTTTTAATCCCCCTCCAAGTGGGTATTCAATGAAGAAGAAGAAGAAGAAGAAGAAGAAGAAGAAGATACAATTGGTTGATCCAACTTACGCAAAATGAAATGAAATTGTCTATATGAAACCAACACACCCCTTCCTAACATTATATATAGTAGTGTCTACTTTTATTCTTCTAAGGCAGAGTTCGGATGAAAAACTCTAGAAATTAAGGAGTTTTTAAAAAAGATGAAAATTTTAAAATGATTTATTATTAATTTTTTTAGCTATAAATTCATTATTTAGATAACATTAAAGAAAAAGAATTTTAATATAAAATCTATAAACTAAGGAGTTTAAAAATTCTAAGAAATTTGTAAGTTCAATTTAAAATATCCAAAAAAAAATATTTATACTAAGGAAGTGTAGAAATTCATTTTTTAATGATAATCCTCTTAAAACAACTTTATCCATATGAAACCTAAAAGAATACCAAAAAAACCGCTAAGCTTTGTCCTAATGGTTATAACTAGTTCTTAAACACCAAATGTTTTAGATTCAAATTTTCCTCATCTCTTTCTCAATATTGTAAAACTTTTATAACAATTATGGTTATCTATACAATTTTATTTACTAGTCTTCACAAAGTCCCTATAAATTAAATGAGGGAGTGAGAGTATCAAAATAAAATTTCAAAGAACATGAAAAGTTTCAATTATATATAGCCTTACCTATAAAAACAAATGAAAAGAAAACATATAATTACTTAGTTTATAAATATTATTATTGTCTTTAAATTTACATTCACATGATTGATTCATTTGGTAAACATTCATTTATTTGCTAGATCTATTCACATTATCATGTTTGGTATGTAGAAAATAAGAAAGAAACATGAATCAACTTTTTTATGAGAGTGACGCTCACAATGACTTCTCTCTAAAATTATTAATCTCCAATATTCTACATTTTCTCTTTCTCCATTGATGCTTACCTTCAAGTTGTTCCTCTTCCTACTCATTAATCTCCCATCCCAAACCTTAAAATGTTACCAGTTAATCTCCTATCCTAAACCTTAATCTATGGCTTTGTCTTTAATTGCTATTTCTCACAACTATGAAGAAATTATGTCCGCCCTCCTCTATAACTTCATTCCTTCACCCAAGCCAGCCATATATTCTAGACATGAGAACCTCCATTTGATTTTTGCAATATCGTACAAATAAAAATTTTCGAAAACTATAAACTCACACCACAAACCCTAGCCATAATTATGCCTAAGATTTGAAAGCTCACAAGGAAACTATGGATATCCAATTAAACGAGGTCTACTTTCTTACTAAAATTTGAATCTCCCATATAGATAGAGCATATCATTCTTGATGTTCTTTGGGGTACTAACGAGGACTTGATTACATTGGAGGAATGTCCACTTTACAAATCTCTAGATGACTATTTATTTTAAAATGTTGACATTTGGGTCCAATTTCATGGAGTACAATGTCAATTACTCATTACCCAAAATCATTTGTGATGTTGCATCAGATTTAGGCTATGCCCACCCATTTTTTGGTAAAGATGAAGAGAGCTAGAAGAAGTATGAGTGTGTTAAAGTTCAATGGGACATCTCACATCCTCTCTATAAGTCCAAACTTGTCAACTTAGATAGAACAAAGGAGATTCTCATCAGACTGAAGTATGAACATCTATCCAGGCTTTGCTAGTTTTATGGGTGCATTAGAAATACCATAAAATTCTTTGACACCCACAATTATTTCTAAGAAAAATCTCAAAAAATAGATATAAAAAGGAAATTGAAAAGCTTCTTCGACTTAGAAGAAAATATTCTATTAAGGCTAAAGTTTGGGTAAAAACAAAGGGTTGTAAGTTGTAACAATATTATGGATCTGGATAATAATTGGGTTGTTGAATAATTGATTTCAATTAACATGTTTGATAACATTTCACCTCATGTGTTTGAGATTGACAATTGTAACTACGCTTAAACCAATGGGGTAGTGGCATACTCCCATGTTAATATGGCATATGCCACAATGCTTATTTCTCACCTCTTATCCTTATTATACCATGATCCCTCACATTAAATTCCTATCTCGATAATCCTTCCTAACCTTAGAAACCACACTAAAACTTCCTCATTACAACTATCTCTGTCACTCTCATAGTCTCATAACCTATATACCCACATGTAATTCCTGAATTTCCAAGAACTTTGACTTGTCTCCTCCCGCAATGACTATTTGAACTTCCCTCCTTGCACTACCCAACTAACTTTGTCCAAAAATATAACATCTTTTTCCACCAAGACTATAATTTCCAACACCACCCTCTTCTTCCGACTATTATACCTATTAATAACTCATCTATCAACTAGTTGATCGCTCACATTACTCACAAATTTAGCCTCTCTTCATCATACCCAAACCATCCTTCCCCTCCATTAGCAAAATTACAAGCTAATGCTAATAATATCACCCAAAAAAATAGAAAACATGGCTTTCCATGGTTGTTCCTAAGCAACCACTCTATCAATGATACTCTCATGGGATTTTCGCTTAGCCAAGAATGACGTGTTAATTATAGTTATTAATTCATTCCTAAAATAAACCAAATATTGTATCCTTTTCCTTTATAAAACCAAGTTTTCATTTTCTACCTCTTCCACCCTTATACTTTGTCTAGTCTTTGATAAGTACTTTGTTGTCCCATCTCAAGGTTAATCGAGATATTTTTGGCTTTGTTGGAATAATGACATATGGCGCCATGTTAATGATAGATCCCTTAACTAAATAATTACATCAATTACTAACAACCCTTGTTCATACCTATGGAATATTTTTATATATAAAACATTGATGTATAATATTTTGGAAAAAGCTATAACTCTTTGCCTTAAGATTCATTAACTCATGGATGTTATAAGGGACTTTAATATCATTAGTGATCCAGTGAAAAGTAGGGAGGAAAAGTTTTTGGCTATGATATGATGCCACCATCCGCTTAAATCAAATGCTTAATCATTATACCCCTATAGATTCATAAAACCTACTTATATTGGTTAAACAATTGGCAGCCAAGCTATAATGTAAGGGATTATTTAGACAAAGCCTATGATATTAATGAGGGGTGCACTATTTTCCCAAAGGTAATTGTTTCCGTATGTCCTATGACAAAGAGTGACCATTCCCCTCTTCTCCTCGACTTAGATAACTATAATTGGGATCCCACTAACCTAGATGTTTTGAAGCCATTTGGATACAATATCATCAATTCAAATAGACCATTCATCACTTATGGACCAAAAGCTTACTTTCCTCAAACTCATTGCTCTCTAAAGCTCAAATAATGCCATCCTAAGTTGTGCATTGAGGTTAAAAAAATTATGTTCCCTCTCCTTGGAGATAGTCAAAGACAAGAATAGCATCCTTGAACTTCAATGCTTCCCTTCCTCTGATGGTGCTTTTCAATAGAGCAAACAACTTAACAAAAAACTTTCCTAATTGATCTGGTTAGAAGATATAATTTGTAGATAGCAAATAAATAATAATAATTGGATTAAAGAAGGGGATCAATGCATAAAATTTTATATATATGTGCTTCCAATACAAAATGCAAAAGCACTGTTAAATTTCATCAACTACCAAATAGTTATTGGTCCTCTAGCCATCCAAAAATCACATCCGCCCTCACACACCACTTCAAAAAACTTTTCGCTATAGAAAAAATCAAAGACATCATCTTAAAATTTAGCTTCACTGATAGTACCACCAATTAATAAGGAGATTTTATATGTTATTAAGTCTATTAGAGCACTCAAGTCATCTAAACTTGATAGTATCCTAGTATTGTTCTACAATAAATGTAATAGCCAATATTATGTGGTAGGTGATGAAGGTTTAAAAGGATTGACATGACTACTTATATCAACAATATACTATTTTCATTTTGAAAATTCATTGCTAGAGAACTCTATAATTAAGAATGCTTATCTTATAGTATTCCAAGTATAGTTAACCCCTTGGAAAATGTCTCAAGTAGCATGTGAGTAAGGACAAAGTATACTACAAAAATCTTGAGTTTATTTATAGAGGAAGTCATCAATCCAAAAAGTGTTTCAAGTAGATACTTGCAACCAATGTGGGTCAAGGTGTTATAATAAATGCTAGGATATTGTAAGAGAATATGTTTGTATGCTTTTCACAAATATGTTTAACACCACTTCTATTCCTCATATCCTTCATCACACTTTTATTGTTTCTATACCAAAACCACATCTCCAACTTCTCCTATTGAATTTAGACCAATATCATTATGTGACATCATCAACAAAATCATCATAAATATTATTACTAATTGACTAAAGCATATTTCTTAAATATCATAGATGACTATCGAAATACTATTGTCCACTCCATCAAGAAGTTTTAAGGAATAAAAGCATGCTTTGCTCCCAAGGTGGATAATTCTAAAGCTGATGATAAGATCAATTAGGATTTCTTGAAGATGACACTACAATGCTTCAAGATTTGAGGTCGTGCTTTAAAATTTATCATGGAATGCACTATAACTTCATCATTCTCCATCCTTGTCCATAGTCAACCACACAAGACCTTCAAAGTGGTAACAAGGTTTACACCAAGAATACTCGTTGTTGCCTTATGCATTCATTATGTGTTCTCAAATTCTTACTAGAATATTCAACATGTATGAAAGGGATGGACTATATAATGGGTTGAAAACTTCTCCTATCACTATATATATAGTTGTAAACAATTATGCATTGGAGATGAAGCATGAAATATTGTAGGTGTTTACAATTTAGTCAGGCTATATAATTAATTAAAAGAGGTCTTTATGCGGGAAAAATCTAGTCCTTTAACCCAGCCTAGAATTATTTTTCCCAAGAGCTACATACAATCTAGGTAACCCAAAACTTCACAAAGGTGATGCCTTAACCTTGACCAAATCAGCCCACACAATGATAGTGAGATCGATTCAACACTGAGTTATTCGCCTCTCCATTTGAATGTGACCTAACTCCCCTTAACTTCCTAATATTGGAATCCTCCAATAAAATCCTTATCCCACCTTATTTGGGGGTATGTTGTGAGTTATGAACTCTATACATACTGGAGCATCAAGGCCTCCAAAGAAAGAGAACAAAAAAAATAATTAATCAATCTCATCTATCTACCAAGAACTCAAAACTTACTACCCATTTTAAGTATTTTATTGCCATCTCCTTTAGCTATCAACTACTTTATTCCTGTTAAAGCCTAAACAAAACCCTTGTAAATGCCTCCAAATATGGACTTCCAACCCTCAACCATTGGCAACCACACCTGTACAACCTAATAGCTAAGTTATCTTAGTCTCTCTCTCTCTGGCATGCACACTCTTTCCATTCACATTAATTATTTCTTACATTACTAACTTGACCGTCAAAGTGTCCCTAGGATAGCACCATGTTGATGTCCCTCTAATGATCAAAAGTTTATTCCCTATCTTTCTTGAAGGAAAATTGGCAATACTCCACTAGCGTATAATCCATACCCTCATTATAGATTGCAAGGGCTTACAATCTAGTGCCCACCATGAGGCCTTGTTGATTTTTTAAGGGTGTAAGTGATCAACACATTTTAACCATGACATATATCCCCCACTCTCTCCCTAAAGATGGTGAGTTTAGTGAACTAACCTCTTTTAAGAGAATTTTACCCAAATGAATGAGCCAGAATATAGTACAAGTGTTACCAAGCTACAATTAGAGTTGTTCACCTAGAAAAAGAAGTAATACATAAAATGCGTCCAAGATTTAGAAAAGGAGAACCAACTCCTAAAAAGTCAAAGCATGGTGTACTTAACCAAACTCTTGTAATTCACTCTATCACCAATAACGCCATTATCATATAGTGCATAGTTATCTGTGTTAACCATGGTGGCCTCTTCCCAAGTGTTTGAGGCACTAGCTTTGATGGTCCTTATGGCACCATTTGATTTTAGGAAGCTATACATACAACTCCATAATATTTCCTCAGCCATCTAAGTCATAGGAATTCCTCATGAGATTGAGCAAGTGGAGGCTCAGGAACGTAGGATTCTAAACCCTTTTGCTTAATCCTACATAACTCAATACTATTTCACCTTTGGAGATGCTACCGCTACTGAGACACCCTTCTACAAGACAATTTCTAAATTTAACTACTCTTACTCTCTCCATGTAGAATGTCATCCTACAATTATGTCATAATATAGTTAATAAGATCTTACCCAAAAGATGACTAACCTCAAGTAAACGATACATCCAACCTCTTACATACCATCACTAATCAACAGAAGCCTCCCCAATAGCTTCACAAACTCTCCATTTGTAGATGTTATTGTAAAGGTGGACATTCCAAGAAAGCTCATATTTACCCATCAAAGGATATATGATGGGGTTAATCATTCTGAAGACCACATAGCCCATTACAAGTAGCACAAGTTCACATTAGCAATACCTAAAGAGGTTTGAGTCATACAGTTGTAATCTATTTGGAACTAGTGTAAGATAAGGTCAATTAATTTGGACAAACCAATCAACTATTCATAGACCAATCGATTGGTTCTACCCAACAAGTCAATGTCTTACACCAGAGAGCAAGACCAAGGTCCTTACAGGCTACCAATCAATGGGTTGGGTCAACCAATTGACTATTTTAGGAACTAGTCAATCGGCTAATCCAAACTAATCGATCAGTTTACCCTCCAATAGCACAAAACATGTTTTTTCATGCAAATCATGCTTATAATTCTTTATCATACCAAATTGAAACATGGTCTAACATCATATAACACATTTCTAGCTTATAGTAGTTGCATATTTCACCATTTAGTCATCACAACCTAATCTTTTCTCAAAAAAAATATGCTTTTCTCTCAAGATGCACAATCTAACCATTTAATACCATTTCTAAAAAGCTATATACTCATACCAACATATAACATCAAACTTTAAGGGTTCTATAACATGCAAGCTTAATCATAACACATTTCAAAAGTAAGAATGACTTACTTGTTGTAGGCAAAACTTTCTTCAAATAAGAAAACTCAACTTGTGAAATCCTCAACTTTCAAAACCTTAAAAAAAAAACAAGTTTAACTCAAAAATTATTACATAAATTTTTAGAATCTGAAGTTGAAATAGAAAGGGAAATCAAAATCTTTCTCAGTTAACAATTAAAATAAGAGGGAGCTAGAGAAAATATTATAAAAGTAAAAGAATTCAAATGTAAGGCTTAAAGTGGAGAAGAATAAGGTGAATGCTTGAGAGCTAAAACACTTTGGTGGCTGAAAGAAATGTCAATAAAGGGGAGATTTGGGTTATTTATAGCAAAAACAATTATACACATACAAGTAGGGTTATAAACATATCGAAAACCTTAATTCTTACCATTTGGATTTGAGTTTGAATGGATAGATGTCATCCAAGATATTGTGACCTATTATCTAGAGCTCAAATGGTTATTCTAAAAACAGTGCAAGTCGATTGGTCCAAAAATGCAAAACACAAGAGGGTAAATAGGAGGTCAGCGTGGAACGAATATACCAACTAAGAATAATTGAGTTTAAAGTTGAAGCAATGATTCGTGTATAAAGGAGAGAGGTGGAAGAAGATAAAGCTAAGGTCATCTTCCTCTTCAATTATCCAAATCGACTCCTTAGATCAATCTGAGGTAGTATTTCGGGCCAAATATGTCATAAGAAAGTATAACATTCGTTTAGGAACAATTAAGATGAGTTGTCAAGATTCCATTTTAGTGTAAGAAATTCTGAAAATTTTGAGTTTCAAAAATGGACTCAATGTGACAAACGAGTTAATTGATTTGGCTTACCAGTCAATTATTCTACAGACCAGTCGATTGATTTGCTCGAGTAAAAACCATTTAGCTTAAACGACGAACCAGTCAATTGGTTCATGGAACTAGCTTATTAGTCCACTTGAGAACTAGGTTAATTTAGTTTTCTAGCTTCATTTTAAATCCAACTTTACCTCAAAACCAATCATAGTTTCAAATAGAAATCAAACACCAACAAATGGCATAATATCTCATTCAACACATTTATAAAAAGGTGGATACTATGAGCACCAAACATCTCCACCACCCCTACCTCACCCTTCCTCCTCAGCTAACACCAAACAACCCTCACCCAACAACCCCCTTTCCTTCATGCATGGCTCACACTACATGCGCAATGTGAGAATTTTTCCCCACAAAATTTTTTTTACCTAATTTTTGAAATGTAAGGGTATTTTAATAATTTTAATAAATAAATATTTTAGTATTATCTTATTTATTAAATATTAATTTGGTATTTTTGATATTATTTTTTGGTACGAAGTTTGATTAGTGGGACCTTGTAGTATTTTGTAGGATACCACTATTTTTATATTTTTGCTGGAATTTAAGTAACTTTTATACCTTATTAAAAAAATTGGTAAAGTTTTCATGATAGCTCATTAAGGTTTTTTTGCCTGAAATATGTTAATTATAATTTGTAATTTTTAATTATGTGTTATCTATTATATCCTGAAAATTAGTAAAAAGAGCATGTTATCATATGTAAATATTTTGAGTACAAAATTATGGCAAAATGATTAAATTGATAATGTATGACATGCACATGGAAAATGATAGGATAAGTATGTTTAGATATAATTATGAAATAATAATCATGGATGTATGCCATAAGGGTAATTTGGTCATTTTATAAATATTATGAGCTTTACCATGACAAGTATATCTAATATGCTTTATATGTTGTTAATCATGAGACTATGTGATTATGAATGTATTAGATATGTATGCAAGAATTCTATATGCAAAATCTTAAATAAGCACAAGATGGTCATTTGTCTTATATGCTAATTTAACTACATGATAAATTAATTTAAATATTATATTTCATCCTTTTTATGATAATTTAATAAATTAAATGGATTTAGTAATTAAAAAGGATGATAATGTGGTAATTTTGGCATTAGGCGTATTTTGGTCAATTTCGGTCTGATGCACCTAAATGTGAATACTTGAGCCTAAGATGCCTTAATATATTTTTATGATTAACCCTAGTAATGATCTTGATCATGGTTGTCTCTTAAACATTTGGAAATGAGTATAATTAATTAAATATGAAAATATGAATCTATGTGGTTTGTATGTGATTTAATGGTCACATTAATAAAATACTAATACTTTGAAAGACTTCGAGATCAGAAATTGTGGCTCTTTAGGGGTTGCTACCCTAATGATGTGGTTTATCCCACGGTTGATCACGGATTTTTGTTGGTGTGCCTTAATACTCCATCCAAGCCTTATATCTTACTCTATATTGTTATGCGGATTTATTGGAGGTATGTACGCATAGATTAGGTGTCTTTGTTAGTAGGGTATCGTGTTATCTTCATGTACCAATGCAACCAATGTACCTTTATGTCCTTAGGTTGATAAATGGTAGATATTGTGCTACCTTGGTGTGAATATATCACTAGAGTGCCCTAGTATCCCTAGGTTGATTGTCCTCCCCTCAACTGAATAAAAATGGAAATTATTGATAGATTATTAGATTTGTTAGTAGCAGCCTTTGTGCCTAACTATAGTTCAGTAATATCATTTGTGCCCACTTATGGTTCGATAGTAGCCTTTGTGCCTACCATTGTTTTGGTAGCTGCCTTCATGCCTACCTGTGATGTGATAAGTTGTTATTAATTTGCTCCTATAAAACTGCCTATGTTATGAGATTTATTAATATTGATAATGAGGTATATGATATGTTGTTATTTTCTTAGTTTTGGGATTAATGTTGCTTCTAATTTTACTACAAAGAGCATCTCTTAGATGTTCCATTGATAAGTTTTAGTTAATTCTAGATGAACGAATATGAATAGTATATGGCTTTGATGATATGTGGGTATATGAATAATTATCGTATTTTAACTAACACGTGTACATTATGATGTTTTATACAATCTATTATTGTGATGCCTTGCATGTGTTCCATGTGAGGTTTTACTTTTTGTTTAATATAAAGGGTTGGTTAGTATCATTATACTGAAGAGCTCCTTTCACGGGCCCCTACCTATTCAATGAGCAGTGGCCTTTATAGATTAAATTCTGAGTTTAGTTGAAAGTTGGTAGTTCAGTTTAAGAGTATAGGGTTATCCGATTTCTTTTTGTATATTTGATTTCAATTGTATTTGGGTGCTTGTGTCCCCTTGTCTTTCTTTCTTTTGACTTTTGTAATTCGCTAATATTACTTTTGTTTAGCACAATACTTAGATGTTGTATTCTCTATTATGTTTCTTGCAATTATATTATTAATTGTATGTGGAGTAATGATTTTAGCCTCGCCACTTGGTATGAGAATGGTAGAGAATACTGTACTTGTAACAAGTGTGGTAGTAACACCCTTCATTTATATTATTTTAGCTTCCACGATTAACTCTTTTAAATGAAAATTTTCAAGTTCTAAAAAATAGGTTGTTACAAAAACTAAATGGTTTCCCAACCCCCGTGAAAATAGGGTCGCAAAGTACATTAAGTGATGCCACTTTAATCTAGAAGCTGCCATCCTACAAAAATAGGGATGCACACACCAAAATAAAGAGAGAGAAAAAGCTTAGAAATGGTTCTACGTGGAACTTGGGAAGTGAAAGCATAAAAATAAAAATCAAATCAAAACAGAACATAAAGTAAAGACATTCCAATGAATAAGTTGAGCTAGCTAACAACCACCCGAATAGCGAACAAACATACAACCTAACAAAGTCAAGAATGAAGATAAATTCAAATTTTCATTTTCTTTGCAAGAATATTTACAATGAGGAAATGAATGACATAACTCATAAAAAATTCCTACCTATGTCTAGGATTGTTCATGATTCAAATATCTAATATTTTGGATATTTGAAATTTCAAATATCTGAAAATGATATTTGATACTTGATTTGAAACTTCGGACATCCAAAAGATCGGATATCTGAATTTTCGAATCAGATATCAAATATAATCAATATTATTCAAATAAAATTTTAAATATAAAAAAACCACCAAATCACAAATATATGTGATACTATCCGATCCGCTAATCAAATATCCGACTTACTCAACAAATATCCAATGTTAAAACTAAAATTAAAGCTGCTACATCACAAGATATAATTGAATTCTATTAGATATAAAAAGAAATTATATCAAATATATACTTTCAACTAAATTAAATTTTGGCCCAAATACTAATTCCAATAAGTAAAAATTATATATACACACACACGCATCTAAATTTATTTATATATAATTATATATAAAATTAAAAATTAAAAAAAATATATATAAATATGTTTATTTAGATCGGATATTATTTGTATTGTTGGATCAAATATCTAGTTTGTTTGACCTTTCGTTAACCATATCATATTTTTTATTTGAAAAAAAAAATGAATCGATTATTTACTTTTTCGGATCAGATCACTTCGGATATTAGATCAGATAAGTAGATATCATATAACATGAATAGCCCTGCCTACATCAATACAACTTACAAAATTCAAATTTAGGAGGCTACGCCTCTAAGCGATGGTCAAGATATGTTTATGCAAAAAAAACATGTAGCAAAACTAAGCATACACAAAAAAAAATAATAAACAAGCACCCCCAACCTGGATAGGTGTGAAGTTAAGGATTAGTTGGAAACTCAGCATGGAGAACACATACAATCTACCCCCCTCATTCAAAGAAATGGAAGAAGGGATTCCCACAACTTATGTAGGGGATGTCAGACATAACTATCCTATTGTTTCTCCTTCAAAGACCTCCACTATCACTTACATACCCGAAGGGTTGGGAAAGAGAGAGCCACATAAGATGTTCCCGCACGATCATCCCCAAAGGGAGAGGTACTTAATGCTGACATTGAAATGCTCAAATAACACAACTACTCATCACCTTGTCCTACACCATCAGGAGAGGCCTTGACGTCCCTTATCAATTATTGGACCAAGGGATCGTCGCTCTCACCTCTATTTAATCCCCCAAAATAACTAGGTATACTTTTTCTTTAATAAGGAGACCCACTCTAATAACTACAGAGGCCCAATAAACCCATCTTTCTCCAACTCTTCGATCCACCAGCGAGCACTAGCCAACTATAGGTCACTTTTCCTAAAGCTATATTAAGTAAATCAAGATTCTCCTTAGACCCAAAAAGCACATCTTCGTTGTTCTTTAGATCGCATTGAAGTCTCTCTACTTCGGTAGCCAAAATAATGTTGTTATAAATAACCTACAAAGAAAAAATGATAAGCAAATGTCTAAGTACTAGTGTTATTGTGACCAAAAAAATTAAGAATGTATGTAAAGTTTTTACCTTGGAAGCCTAAAGCACAAAAAGATCACTAATGTAAACACTGTTGATATACTTCAACAACATGTCTACAATGATCACAATATCAATAGAAATATGCTCCCAGTTTCCCCTTACCCTAAACTCTCTTAGCATATGTCCACGAACAAGTGATACCCTAAAGCATCATTGATTAGGGAATATGGGAGCTTCCTTTCATCAGAACTCATAGCATGGGAGTTGTTGAATCAAGATCCATCTGTGTCCTCTTTTTTGTGATTCCGCCAAACCAGCAAGAAGTTATATTTGTAAAAGAAGAGTTTCCCTAGTTCTATGTGTTAAAATCATGTTTGTGATACACTCTCATGCACCACAACACCCTTCCTTTTAGAGGATTAAGGGCCTCACCAAGAGGGTAACAGAACAGTGGCTAATGATAATTTCAAATACAATGCATAGATGTCGTGTGTCAATCATAGGACACTAAACCCCCTAGGATGATAGTAATAATTATACCTATCCAAAGTTAATGTAGTAAATCTCCCTTTTAGAGATACGACCATCTTAATGCCATCAAAATGACCTCCTAAATTTCTTTTATCAATTAAAAAGTTCAAGCTAACCCATAAGCGCGATGACCTAAGCCCATATTATGAGGTGTGTGTTGATGCAAGAACTCTAATTTCCAAAATGTTCTAACTATAAGGAAACCAGTCTAGTCACCAAATGGGTCAAAATTACACCCAAAATACCCTCTAAATTAATGGGCCAATAGAATAAGAAACCTCCAAGAATAATTCAATTTTACAAGCACCACACTTGAAATGTCTTCCACTCATACTACATAGAAAGACGTGTTTCCAAAAAGTAAAGTGGAGTAGAGTGTCCATAATTATGAAACGTCATCACACCTTAGTACCTCCTTCCCTATTTTTTGAAAGGAAGTAGAGGAATACTATTTCAAATTTCCAATTACCAATTTGAAACATCATTCAACCTCTTTCCCCAATTTTTAAAGGAAAGTAAAGGACTGCTCACCTAATTTCAAATACCAATTTGAAATATTTTTCAACCTCCTTCCCTAATTTTCCTTTTAGGTTACAACTTTTCCATTTTTCAACCTCCATCCATGATAATATTCCTCCACAAAACCTTTCTAGCTCCTAGATCCATTCCTACTTCATCGAGGTCCACCTCTTATGAGCTTACCTCCTTATCTGGAATAACACCATACTTTCCCCTGAATCACTCTCCGTATCAATGTGGATCAATGGAGGATCCTTCCCAACCACATTATTCTACCAAACCATGATATTCCTAACATCAAACCCCCTACTTTCAATGATGTGAGGAGTCCCTCCTTCCTCAAGTATGGGAGTTGGGGCCACGTGACTTGATGGATGAGAAGCCCTCTAGTGGCTAAAAACACATCTTCTAATCACCTATTAGTGTACTATGCCTAAGGGGTCTAACACATAGGAACTATTGGAAAAGCTCATGATGATGTATGCAAAATGATGCTCTTATGAGGTTAGGGGCTTCACAAATGGTAGTTGGTGTCCTAGTACCTCTAGCAAAAAAAAATGAAAAATGAAAATAAGGCTACGGAGGAATACCTCGAGTGTAGATTAGTGAGCCAAGGGTTCATTATCACTCAAACTTTTTACTCCTAAAAGCATACCCCAATGAAAATCCTTCTTAGTTACTCCCAAAAGCTTCTTGATTCGCTCACAAAAGATAGCTGAGGGACTCCCTCTCCCATGACTATTTTAGAGACATATAAGGAAAACACATAATTAAAACTTAGCTGATATTACTGCAACCAAAAAGATGGAATGATATTCACTTAAAGTTCTCCACTCACTAGGAATGTTTGTGAAAGAGATCAATGGGGTAACCCCTTTTCACTATACTAAGAAAAACAAGTCCTTCTAATCATAGTTGTTGGTCGGTAAACCTAGAATAAATTGTTCATGATCTAAGATGCCAAAACTAAACACCTTCTTATCCTATTTGCTATGGACCTAAGAGTAATAACACCATAATAAAAAATGTAAACCATGGTTACACGCATCAACTTTCCTAGAAAAAACCAAACCCAATAGGCGCCTCCAAGTGTTAAGGACTAATTAGGAGGGAAAAGGTTTAAAGTTGGTTAAATTTTCCCCTACCAACTCCGATAATGGAAGTATCATGTCGTTCAAGAAGGGATACTCATAGAATCATACCCACCTTATAAAGGCCTAGTATATCCTCTCCTCTGGGTAAGGAGTCCTCACATAGAGGTCAAAAGGGACTGTATAATAATTCCATATCATCCTAAGGAAATTTACATCCATCATTGATGTTAGTGAGATGACCCACTTCTCATTCTATTATTCCTATGTTATAGGTATTTACCAAGTCCTCCGATGTGGTTGAGAACCTATCCCCATTTACAACCATTAAAATCAAATTTAACCAACATGCCACATGTAATGGGATGAACCAGGTCTAGTGCTAATGCCAACCACTTGTCTCTTTGATGGCATTCTATATTATAAGAGTATTTGCCATAGTTTTAGCCTTAGGACTACTAGAATGCGTATTCCAATCTTTAAGAGTTAAATTGAATTCTCTTTCTAATGTCATGTTAGTGATTTCATACCAATAGTTAGGTTTTTCCTACATGAGAAAAATAGTAAACCAAAGAATGAGATGGTTGGAAACCTCACCATAAAACCACAATCAATGACTCTTTAAATCCCTACAACCTAAACAGAATGAAGATGGACAATCAAAGCACTATTTCCTCTCTTCTTGTCTTATTTTCTCTAACACAACTTTGTACAAATAGTATCCCAAATAAAGTGATATTGATGTCGATGTGTTTCGTTCAACGATGGAAAGAATTTTTCTTCTTCGCTAAAAAGATAGCACTCCTACTATCACCACAAAATACTGGAGCACCATGACCAAACCCAACTCTCATACTAAACCACCAAGCTACAAGTCTTCCTAAAAAGCCTCTGTTATAGTCATATACAATACCTCAATAGTGGACAAGGCTCTCATCTCCTGCAAGAAAGACCTCCGACTAATAGCTGAACCACTAAGATAGAAAATATATCCACTAGTAGATCTATTTTTATCAAGGTCTCTACCATAATCAGAATCCATGAACCCAACTAGAAAATTAGTCGATCTCCCATACTTAATACAAGATTATGGCATTCCCTTCAAGTAGCTAAGGACCCACTTCACTACTTGCCATAGTTACACATATGTCGACTCACAACATTAATAGATTGAGAAATATCAAGCCAAGTACACATCATAGCGTACATGATACAACCAACAACATTCAAATATGGAACAGTCACCATAAATTCCTCTTCTTCTTTAGATTTGGGACAACCTAAAGCAGACAATATAAAGTGATTAGCTAATGGAGTGTTCACCGTCTTGGCATCCATAAGATAAATTCTCTTTAGCACCTTGTTCACATAGGACTCTTGTGATAAATGCAAAAGCTTTTTCTCATGGTTTATAATGACCTCTATGCCAAGGATCATCTTCCTCTAAGATCTTTCATCTCAAATTCACTCTTCAACATTGCCTTCACCTTATCAACATTAAATATATTTTTTGCTAACACAAGCATATCATCAATATATAGCAAAAGATACACAAAAGAGCCACCCTCCATCTCCTTCAAGTACACACATCCATCATATTCACTTCTGGATAAACCATACTCAAGCATAAACTGATCAAGCCCATTTTTGGTGCTAGTTATTAAAATTAGTTATCCATGATAATTACTTATTTTGAAAAAAATTCTAAAATAATTACTTACCATAGATAACTACTATTGATTCCCAACTCCAAACAAGTTGTAAATTAGTTATACCACTATCTAAGAGACTGCTTTAAACCATATAGTGACCTCTTTAATATGCACATATGATCATGCATCCCCACAACCACAAACCAATTAGGTTATCGTATGTAAGTATCCTCCTTGAGCTCACCATGCAAAAATGTAGTTTTAACATCTAACTACTCCAACTCAAAATCATGCATAGCCATAAGTGCAAGTAAGGTACAAATAGAAGTATACCTAACCATAGGAGAAACTAAATGAACCTTGTATCTTAGTCTCTTGACCCTTGGATCTCCCTTTTTGAACTTGTACACCAACTTGCAATCAACAATCTTTTTATTCTTAGGTGCTTTCACAAGTTTTCATATATGATTCTTCAATAAGGACTCCATCTCTTCCTTCATAGCAACACACCACTCAGAAAAATCAATACTTTTAATTGCATCTCTAATAATAATGCTGGCTCATGCATAATAACAACGGCCTCTACACTAGATGAAGCATAGCTAGCCAATTCTTCATAATCGTACCTTAACCAAAGGCTTAATAATTATCCATCCTCTACCTATAGCAATGCCCCTTTACTCAAATTGATGTCTAGATCCACCCACTTTAGAAATAGTGGGTCTATCAATAAGGTTTCTATCATCCAACTCAACCTCAACCTTCACCTAGCTCAAATCACTATTCTACTCTACCTTCTTAGAGATGTCATCACAAGACTCAGTCTTCTAGAGGAACAAGGATTCATTGAAGGTAACAAATCAAGGCAAGTTTACCATCATTCACATAAGAATAAACAAGGTAACCAAAAACATGTAAATTAAAGTAATTAGTTGGCTTACCAAACTACAAATCCTCAGGTTTCTTCAACTCTATGGACCAATTTGGCGACCAGTTCACCAGGTATGTTGTCATGTAAACTACCTCAACCTAAAACTTTCTGTCTAGCCCCCCTCGTGATAACATAGATCGAGCCTTCTCCAATAGGGTTATATTCATTAGCATAGAAACCCCATTCTATTTTGGTTTTCCAACAGAGGTGTTGTGTCTCACTATCCCATAGTCTTGGCAAAAATTAGTGAAAATCTACTCAAAAAACTTAAGACCATTATTTTTCTTGAGACATTTAACCTACTTCCCAGTCTTCTTCTCTAGCAAGATCATCCAGCGTTTGAAAAATACCAAAAAAATAATTCTTATACTTTAAAAAATAAACCCATACCTTACTAGAAAAGTTATCAATATATGTAAGAAAGTACTGCGAACCACCTTTAGAGATTGATCTCGATGGACCCCACAAATTTGAATGGATATACTCAAGAAGTTCTCTTTTACTATACTTAGGTGTCCAAAAGATAACCCTCTTTTGCTCTCCAAACACACAGTGCTCACAAAATTTCATAGTAATAGTACTTTATCCATCCAGCAGCCCCTTTATAGAGAGCTAACTTAAACCCTTGATACTCATGCGTCTTAGTCTCATATGCCAAAGTTTCGTAACATCTGAGTCTAACAACCTTGATGATGTCACAGTGGTTGTCCCCACTATAATAAAATCCACTAACTCATATAGTGTCCTGACCGGCTTCCTCTTCATTACCACTAGAGGCCCTTTTGCAACACTCAGGGTACCATCCCCAATAATATATTGGTACCCATTACAATCCAAGGAATTCAAAGAAATGAGGTTCTTAGTCATCTCTGGGACATGTCTCATGTTGGATAGTGTGTGACACCCCCAAAATTTACTATTGAAAATTTTCGTTTAATTAAAAGGTTTAACACAAATGAAATAATAAAACTGTAAATTCAGGGGGCATTACCGCCACAATCAGTACTAGACCGGTTCACTCCTACCATTCCGGTACTAAGTGCTAAAGCTAAAAAGGATTAACTTCAAACACAAGTCGATAATTGAAACATGCTTTTATAAAAGAAATGATAGTGTTCAACATACAAAAATCAAAGTGCTGTTAAAGAAATTTACAACCCGAGGAGTAATTAAATAAGTTTTTGGAATACATCAAACACAGTACAACAGAACATGATTAGAGTAACAAGATACATAGTAAAAGTAAGATAGAGTCCGGCCAGCCACTCTCGATCCCCAAACCAATTTTAGGCTCAACTCTCAGCCCCGTCTGATGCCTTGTAGGTGTAATAGGCATCGAAGACATCGTCCCCTACCTGCACAAACTCAGAAGAGTCTTTTGCTCATGGGAATGAGTAGCACCCATGAAACGGGCGATCAGTATGCTACGTACAAAGTAAGGTAACAGATGCGCTAAGGCCAAACATACAAATCATACATCATAGCATACATGGCATAATCACATAAGCAGTATGTAATAATACAAATGATGAAGGCTGGCTATGGTCTGGTAGACTTATTCTTTAGATCTTTAGTAAATATAGTTGTAACACCCCCAAAATTCACTACTGAAAAATTTCGTTTTATTAAAAGATAATAGCGGAAGCAGATAAACAAAACGTGAACTTTGGGAGTATTACCGCCACACTTAGTACCAGACCGGTTCACTCATACCGTTCCAGTACCAAGTGCTAAGGCTAAGAAAATGAAATACAGTTAGAAAGACATTCAACATGCATTAATCAGAGTAAACTGCAAGCTTCAACATATTTAAATCAGAGTAGCGCATCAAATCGTTTTCAGGAATAAAATCCACCGATGGTGGTTACTTTAACAACGTTAACATTTAAAACCGAGAAATTAAATGAGAAAGAGAAAAAGCCATGATACCGGAAAATTCCTTAATCTCCTTCCCGTAACCCACTTGAGTAGCACCTGAAAATACCTGCAAGGGCACTGCCCATTGAATAGGCAGGGCCCCATAAAGGGAATCCCTTTAGTACTACGGTACTGAGTAACCCTTTAATACCACACTTAAAGATAGGCCCACATACGACACATAATGCAAGCCACGCACATATAAATAATGAGAGATGCAACCATAACAATGACAAACATAATACTTTATAAGTCACGATCGATGCTTTGGGCCTTAAGCCATTATTCTGTCATTAATCCATCAATATCATACTTTATATCCATGTGAGTACGAGAACCCCACTATTATAGCCGGTGGACCGGAAGTCAACACACAGGGCAGAACGCCTCTGACCACTATTATTGCCGGTGGACCGGAAGATAAACACACAGGGCAGAACGCACCTGACCACTATTATTTGCCGGTGGATCGGTCTGGCCCCGACTCACATGGTGTTCCACTATAAGTGATTAGTATTTTTCCATAATCTTATTCACATACATAACTGATTTTATTGAGCTCGGGACCCCCACTATTATTGCTGGTGGACCGAAATACAGATAACTCATCATCCAGGGCACAACGCTCCTGGCCACTATTATAACCGGTGGACCGGTACTCATAATCACACACCAGGGCAACACGCTCCTGGACCACTATTATAACCGGTGGACCGGTACGCAATATCACATACCAGGGCAACACGCTCCTGGACCACTATTATAACCGGTGGACCGGTACGCAATATCATAAATCACTGGGCCCGGCTCATTAATATTCCACTTTCAATTATCGTATCTTTCCTTTCGTTAACCAGCACATCAATCATATTTATTTGCCTCGATTGGGAGATCGATAACCCGGGACACAAAGGTACACCGGTCGTACCGGTGCATATCAGCTACTCAGTACCCTTTAACCATGAACCCAAGGACGCAAAGGTACCCTGGTCGTACTGGTGCATAAAGCTAAGTCAGTACCCTACCGACAAGGACACCTAATCCATAAGTATGCATACCCCCTAACTAGGTCCGTAGAGCTAGGAAGAGTAAGATATAGGGTCTGGCTGGGGCACAAAGGCACACCAGCAAATACCAGAATAATCGTGGACTAAACCACGTCCTTAGGGTAGCGACCCCTAAGGAGTCACCATTCCCGATCTCGAGGTCTTTCACTTTAAGTAATAGTATCTTAATTAAGGTGATCACAGAAAGCACGATGATCCGATACTCATTCACTTTCAATCGTTTCGATATCATTAATCGTTTCTTATTCAGAGGATTATCCAGGATGTCACAGAGAAACCATCAAGGCCATACTAATAATTAGATACTCTTACTTGGCTAATCAGCATTATTTAATCATATTAATATTCCACAATCTCAAAGACATATTAGGTACAAATTACTCATTTGCCCTTTACTTATATAATTGTTAAGTATCCATTCCTTACTTGATAAATTACCACATTACCCTTAAGGTTGCATAATTACCAAATTACCCCTTGTCCACTTTAGATTACCAAATTGCCCTTTGTCCGATTTAGGTTACCAAATTATCTCATACACTTTTTAGATCATCATTCACCCCTCCTAATTACTATACTTATCATATTTCCCTTTTGGTTGGTTATATTACCAAATCACCCTTCTCCTTTGTTATAATTACTAAATTGCCCTTGAGTTGGATAAATTACTAAATTACCCTCCTTCGTTATCATGATTACTATTTTTCCCCTTTAGTTGGTTAAACAATTATCACTTTACCCTTTTATCGGCTAAATTACCAAATTGCCCCTTTAGTTGAACAAATTACCAAATTGCCCTTCTCCTTTATCATAATTACCATTTTACCTCTATCAATTATTTTAATTGCCATTTACCCTTTTTAATTATCACAAATCCCAAATTACTCTTCTTCATAATTACCAATATTAATTTACCCTTTTTCATAATCAAAATTACTATATTACCCTTCTCCATTATTAAAATTACCATAATGCCCTTTAATTGGTTAATTTACCAAATTACCCTTCTATAGTATCATACTTATCCAATTGCCCTTCTACAATCATAATTTAATTGCTAAATTATCTTTTGTCGTTATCATAATTACCAAGTTACCCCTTACTCCCAAGTTTACCATAATATCCTTTCATTTACAAAATTACCATTTTACCCCTTACATCCAATTTTACCGTAATATCCTTTTATTTATGAAAATTACCACCATACATCTTTTACTTTACAAATTACTATTTTACCCTTTTACATCCAAGATTACCATCTTTATCTTTCCTTACATAATTACCATTTTGCTCTTCTTTTCCAATTTACCATATTACCCCTTTACTTATAAATTTCCACTTCGCGATTCACTTATAAAATTTACCATATTACCCTTTACTTATGAAATTACGATTTTGCCCCTCTACCTCCAAAATTACCATAATGCCCTTTTTACTTGAACAATTACCATAATGCCCTCCTTCATCCAAAATTACTATTTTACCCCTACTTCCAAAATTACCATTTTACCCTTCTTTCTCACAACTTACAATTTTATCCTTTACTTGTAAATTATCATTTGGCCATTTAATTATAAAATTACCATATTATTCTTTTGTCTCAAAAATTACCGAAATACCCTTCTCCACTTATAGAATTTCCACTCAACCCCTTTATTCACCATTTTTATGAATTTTCTAACACTACATAAAATAATGATATTAATACTTCATTTTTATTATCTAAGTCCACCAACTTGTCATTTTTCAACATAATACTCATTAGCAACTACACACATTGATTTATATACCTCATAAGCATAATTACTAAAATACCCTTAAACAATAACATCATTCATGCATTAGCAACATGGTGCGTCATAAACAAGCATTTAACATTTCTATCCATATTTCCAACTCCTTCCTTATTTAACACACCTACATATGGCACAAAAGTTATCATGCTATTTCTTTGGAACAACAATATAAGAAACCATAAACATATCATGCTAAGCATACCAAACATGCATAAAATCATACTAAACCCTAAATGTGCTAGCATGCGTTTTTCATATATTTAAGGGAGGATTAACGGTTACCTTAATCCCGCAAAATATCAATCTTACCAAGCTTAATTAGCAACTCAACACCTAAAAATAATATCCATCATATTTATGTTAGAAATAAGAACCAAAGTATAAAACTTTATAAATTTTTAATTAATAAAACACTTAACATAAAATACCATTTTACCTTAAAAATTATCCAAACAATTTTTAAAACCAAGGGGAGCTCACGCTGCATGGGCAGCGTGAGTTTCATGCAAAAATAAGGGGTGGAAGGGTTCAAAGGGGGGTAAAGGAAGCAAGATTCATCATTTTCGGGTTAGGGTTTTTAGGCTAGAAAAGAAGGTGGTTGGGGGAGGTTTCAAGGCAAGGGAATGGTGCAGAAGTGAAGAGGGGGTGTAGGTGGAGGCTAAGGGTGGTTTCACGGCGGCATAGGGTGGCGGAGACGGCGGCGGCAAGGCGGCGAAGTCGGCTGCCGAGAAGGGTCGAGGGGAAGGGGCTGTGAATAAAGGAAAAGGAGAGGGAAAAATGGAGGGGTTCAAGGGCTGGTTTCGGCCAAATAACGCATGGCGGTTGTAGAGGGGGTTGCAGGGAGGAGATTGGTGGTTTGGGAGGCGGCAGAGGCGGCCGGACGGCGGCGGAAATGGTGGTTGCAGGTGGCTCGGTGGTAAGGGGAAAAACTGGGAAGAAAAAGGAAGAGGAGGAGAAAGGGGGAAGTGCGGGGCTCGAAGGGGCTGTGTGGGGGTGCAGGGTGGTAGCAGGCGGTGGCAGAAGGCTGCGCAGGGCTGGGCTTGGTGGTTCGAGCGGCGGCGGGTGGTGAGAAGGAAAAAAAAACAGAAAAGGATGGGGAAGAAGGGGGAGAGAAGGGAGAGCTCGGGGGAGGGATATTAGGCTCAAAAAAATGTGGGAATGAAGGGCTTGGGAGCTGAAGAAAAGAAGAGGGAGAAGAGAGGGGCAGGGCTGGCCGATCGGTGCTGTGGTGTGGTGGCAGGGCTGTCGGTTGGCAAGGGAAGACAGGGAAGAAGAAGGAAAGAATTCAGGCGGGAAATGGAGGGTGCAAGGGTTAGTTTGGCTCGAACGGGAAAGAAAAGGACGGGGCAGAGAGAGGGAGTAGCAGGGGGGCAGGCGTGGTGGCTGGGTTGCAGGCGGTGGCATGCTCGACCATGGCAGAAAATGGTCGGGCGTGGGAGATGAAGGGAGGAAGAAAAGGATGGCGGGTGGACCGGCGCTGGAAAAGAAAATAGGCAGCCGGCCGGTCCAGGGGAAAAAGGAGAGGCGGGCTGGAGGAACAGGCTGGACGGTGCGCGAGGGAGAGGAGGGGTGAGGCGGGCCGAAGGCCCAGTGTGCAGGGAGAAGGGAGAGCAGGCCGGGCGGGCGGCCCAAGGGGGAGAAGAAGGAAAAGAGAAGAAAGAAGAAAAGGAGAAAAGGAGAAGGAAAAGAAAAAGGAAAAATGGGAAAATATGGGAAATAAATTAAATTAATTTATAAAATCATAAAATGTAATATTCTTGATAAATTATTTAATTTAATAATTTAATTTATTATAATGTAATATATTAGTTTAAAAAGGATAAAGTTGGTAAAATATTAGTTTGGAAAATTATTCAAATAAAATAATATGATGAATAGAAAAATATTCATTTTTAATTTATTAAATACTTTTATCCGAATTTACATACTCTAAAATCCATAAAATAATTAAAATAAATAATCTAAAAGCAATTCTATTCCAAATAAAAGTAATTTATTAAAATATAGGTTTTCGAAATTTTTGGGGTATTACAATAGTCGATTCACGTCATAGTCTTTATCAATCCATCTGAGTGCAGGAACCCCACTATTAAAGCCGGTGGACCGGTCATGTAGGGAAAAATGCTCCTGGCCACTATTATTCGCCGGCGAACCGGTCTGGCCCCGACTCACATGATGTTCCACTGTAATTACTTCGTATCTTTCACATGTCTTATCATTATTACATTTGGTTTGTTAAGCACGGAAACCCCCACTATTATAGCCGGTGGAACGGTCATGTAGGGCAAAATACACTTGGCCACTTTTATTCGTCGGTAGACCGGTCATGCAGGGCACCCCGGCTCCTAGCCACTATTATTCGCTGGTGAACTGCTCTGAGCCCAAATCTAC
Source organism: Tamarix chinensis (assembly GCA_030549775.1). Classification (NCBI taxonomy): domain Eukaryota; kingdom Viridiplantae; phylum Streptophyta; class Magnoliopsida; order Caryophyllales; family Tamaricaceae; genus Tamarix; species Tamarix chinensis. Next base: position 81,124,926 of record CM060178.1, read on the forward strand.
AATCTTTCTCTTTAAATGGATAGTATCTTATTCGATAAGTATTTCACCCTTGACATGCATGTTACCAACTTTCTTCTTCTATCCTCTCAAAGGGGTCGTCCCATATCTTGAGACTCCTGCGCCCCTTCTCACGCCCCAACATCTATTCCCCCTTACACTTACACATAAAGAAAACCAAATCCTAATGGTGTGGGTTAAGGCCCAACACCTCATGACATCAACTCCACCTATTATCACCCTCTAGGGTTTTCTCTTGAAAACCATAATCGGATCTATGTGGCCCAACTTTCTCTCACTTACACTACCATTACTTTATTTATGCCCCACACCTTATCTTATTTAGATCTAATCCCAAATCACATCGCTTTACCCCTTCGATTCCACATGTGACCGAAAAATCCTAGTTGGCCACTTCAACCCTAGTACCTTTCTTCTCCCACAAGTAACCACTCTCTTTTTCACCCAAAGTCTCTTCTCTCCCATGGAACTCATATTCACCCCTTATAAAATAAATTTCCACTCTTACTCCATACTCCACTCTCCCTTATTTGTTTTTACTTCCACGTTTCTTTTCTAGATTAGTACTTCCTCTCAAAACCCTAATCGGGTCCCATATACACCCTTACACCAACCTACGTGCTCTCCAATCACTCCACAACTCTCCCCTTGGCTTATTTACACCCTAAAATAACTTTTCTCATGTAAAGATCATCCCCATGCAAGTTTCATCCATCCCATGCAAACTCTCGAAGTCTCCATGCAAACCCTAGAATTCCCATGCATGGTTCCCATCTCTTTTTCATTTTGGTCATCTCTTTCTCTTTATTTTCCTCTCATGGATCATGAGGTGTTTTGGTCAACCTCATATCCCCCTTAGTAAACTCACTTCCCATTTTCTTTCTTTTTATCCTTTCATTCCCATATCATATTAATAATCATCCTAGCATACTTGTCCTAGAGGGTCATATCATATCACATCATAATCACCATATATACATATCATACTCATGCCATAAGGAACACATAAACATACCTCAACTCCAAGCTGAGCTACACATAAGACAAGTTAATGACAATCATATGATACACGGCATAGCATGATATATATAGCATCCAAGGTATATAAGTCACACAACACACAAGGCCTTAGCTACATCCTTACCTAAAACGACGCCGGGCTTGGAGCACGCTCCTACATCTCCTTAGGGTTTTGGCTTAATCCACCTATAAGAGGGAAAAACTAAGGATTAGTTTCCCTCCTACCAAAAATACTATTATTTCTTATTTTAGTCTAAGATTAGGGTTGCTATTATTAAAGGGAGCTTTATAAGTGAAAACTAGGGTTTTTATCCTCAAGTTAGCCTACTAGATATTATTAGTCAAAACATATTTATGTTAATATTTATAGATATATTTATATTATTAAATCTAATAGCTTTATTTCTTCTAATAGTAGTACTAATACTTGTTATAAAAAAAATAGTGATAATAATAATAATAGTAATACTAACGCTCCTAGAAATAGAAGCTCTGTTATTTGTAAGGCTAAGGCTAATAATATTGTTAGGGTTAAAATAATAATAATATAATAATAGTCACACCAACAAATTACTAATATTGCTAAAGATAATAATTATAATAGCCTTAGGGTTCGAATGTTTTTATCACAATAATATTAACAAAATAATAACAATAATAATAGTAATAACTAATAATGATACCATAGTAATAATGTTAGTAACAAAGGCATTAGGAATAATATTAGCAATATTTGAATAACAATAATAATAATAATAATAATAATAATAATAATAATAATAATAATAATAATAATAGTACTAAGGTTGGGTATTCTTCTTCTATAGTAACAAAATGGTAATATGCGAATTTTGGTTTCAATAACATTAATAATAATAAAAATAATAGCAATAACAACAACAACAACAACAATAATAATAATAATAATAATAATAATAATAATAGTAATAGTAATAGTAATAAAATAATAATGATAATAATAATAGTAATAATAATAAAAATAATAATGATAATAATAATAATGTTAAGCATAATAATAATGACAGTAACAATAATATAGTAACCGAAATGATAATAATAATAATATAAGGGTCCTAGTAGTAGTAGTAGCATCAGTAGTAGTAGTAGTAGCAGCAGTAGTAGCAGTAGTAGTAGCACTAGTTAGAAATATTTCCAAATTTAGGTGTAGTAGTAGTAGTAGTAGTAGTAGTAGTAGTAGTAGTAGTAATGGCATTGATAATAATAATAAGAATAAGAATAATAATTTAAAAATAATAATAATAGTAATGATAATAAAAATGGTAATAGTAATATAAAGGTTCAAATATTTACCATAATAATAAAGGTAACAATAATAGACCAAGGCTAGCATTAGTAATAATAGTAGGAACAATAGTGAGGATAATAATAATAATAATAATAATAGCAACAAGGGCAAAATCCTAATTATATTAACACTAAAGTTATAAACCATTACTAATAATGATAACATTATTACTGGTTAGTAAAGTCATAAAGTAAGGTTAAGTAGTAATACTAATAATAAATATAATAATATTATTAATATTAATGATAATGGTAGTAGTAGTAGTAACAATAATATTATTATTAATAATAAGGATACTATATAAATGCTAAAGTTGTAGCCTTTTAAATGATAATACCATAGTTATAAACATTCTCGAAGTTGGGTTGGATTCATAGATTGTAATGGTGGTAACATAATAATAATAATAATAATAATAATAATAACAATAATAATAACACAACATTAATAATAATGATGATGATGATGATAACGACGACGACGATGATGATGATGATGATGATAAGGGTAATACTATTAATATTACTAAAAATTATTAACACTTATATATAAAAGGTTTAAGGGTTGGGGAAATTAGAACACCAACTAGGGTTGGTGGCGAGGCCGGCGGCGGTAGTGGAGGAGGAAGAGAGGTGGAATGGTGGGTTTATAGGCTAAAGGAGAGGGAATGAGGGGGTGTTTGAGGTGGTGGAAGGTGTATCAGGTAGAGAGGGGTGGAATGGAGGTGGTGGTGCAGCCGGAAGTGGCGGCACACGGCGGTCAGAGCGGTGGCTAAATGGTGGTGGAAGGGGGAGAAGGGAGGAGGAGAGGGAGGCAAGGAAAGGTGGGGGTATGGGGAGGTAGAGGAGGCTCCCTGGTTGTTTTGGAGGGTAGGGGTGCCGTTGGTTGCGGCGGACAACGGTGTAAGGGGAGCGAGGGGTCAAAGTGGGTTGATTGGGTTGGTGGTTTTGCACGGCTGAGGTAGCTCGTGCATGGAAAATCAAGGGCCGAGGAAGGTCTAGTCAGGTAGGGGGTGCAAGGATCAGTTCTGGGGGTGTTTTGGCTAGCGGCAACAGAGTGCTCGTTTGATGGGGCGGCGGTGAGAAGGGGTGGATTTCTGGGTTTCAAAATCAAAACCCAAATTAAGGATGCCCATGGGGTATTTATAAGCCAATTGAGGTGGGCAATGACAAGGGGAAGAAGACAAGAGGGTGCAGGTGCCAGGCATGCCGCCGGTGGTGGCAGTCGAGGTGGCACTGCCATGGCAGGGGCGGCAAGGCCGAAGGAAGAGGGAAAGGGAAAGGGGCAGGGTGCTCGGGAGAGGGGAAAAGGATCGGTTGGGGCCAAATTTGTGAAAGAAAGCGACGGGAGAGGGAGGGGAGGATGGTCGGACGGTGTAGGTGGCTGCCGACAGGTGTAGGGTTGCAGGGTCAAGCGCAGGTGGCGAGGGAAGAAGAAGAAGAGGGAAAGGGGTGGACCGACGGTCCAGGGGAAAGAAAAGAAAAGGGAGAGGGGTGGCTCGGTCAGGCGGTTCGGGCGATGGGTGAGGGGGAGTCGTGTAGGCTTGGGCCACGCCGAAGGAGGAAGGGAGGGGGAAGGAACTGGGTTGGTGGGCTGGCCCAGTCGGGGAGAGAAGAAGGAAAAAGAAAAGGGAAGGAGAAGAAGAAAAGAAAAGAGGGAGAAAAAGAAAATAAAGGAAAGAAGAAGAAAAGAAAAAGGAAAAATAGGTGGGTTGGGTATTTTGGAATGTTTGGGTTATTTAAAATAATAATATTTAGAAAATAGAAATTAATTCCTTATTAGATTATTTTGGGCTATTTTGGGCAAAATTTTCCTATCTTCCATGATTATTAGTAAAATACCCTAATTTTTCCTAATTAAATTCTTTATGATTTTCCTCTTGATTTACCTTAATTAACTCTCTTAATTTTAATAAAATAATTTATTTAATCAATTTCCCTAATAAATCCTTATTTGGCCATAATTTCCAGAATTAAAATTTTGGGGTATTTCACAGTGTCCTGACCATACTATCATATATCCTCACCTTCAACATCCCAATCCCAATAACCTTGTAAGCATCATCATTTTCCATCAAGACAACTCCACTTTAAGCACCTCGAATGTCTGAAACTAAATCCAATTGGTACATATATGGTAAGAGAATCTAGGATCCTAAATCCATCTATCACTAATCTTGTCATATCTATTTGTGGTCGTCAACACATCCCTATCACTATCATCATGGGAAACTACAACATCATCCTTTATACTGGAAGACACACTAGACGTAGCACTAGGCTTCTTGTTAGGATAAAACTTTCTAACATTCCCCTTCTTTTGACACCCATAGCATGTCACATTATTTTGCCAACTCTCCAATTTAAATCTGGACTTATTACAGTCACTAGACCCCCACTCATATATCCTCCCCCTAATTACCAATCCCACACTATGTGAGTCTCTAAAAGTACTACTATAGTCAACTGACTATCAATCAACTTTTATTGTATTAGGAAGGATTTCACATCCTCAATAACTAACTCGTCCTTCCCATATAAAACAGTCTCATAAAAATACTTAAAGCTTGCAGGCAAAGAACATAACAACATAGTAGTCATATATTTAATATCTATATTATACAAATCCATAACTATAAATTCAAATTCATCGAAATGACTTTTTAAAGATTGACCCTCACATAAATTTAGGGCATGAAGCTAACGCTTCAACAATAGTTGATTTGCTACTGATTTCATCATATACAATGACTCAAGCTTCAACCGCAAGACAACCATTATTGATTCATTTGCCACTTACCGCAATATCTCGTTCAACAAATACAAGTGTATGGTAGAAGAGACCTTCATATCGACTTCGTCAAATCTCTCATCCGTCATCGATTATGGCTTGTTCGAATGGCTGAATAATGCTTTCTCCAATCCGTTCTAAATTATAATCACTCGTATCTCTGATTTCCATAATATAAAAGTAATGGATCAATTAAACTTCTCAATATCAAATCTTAGACCCATCCCAATTAACAAATCTCTTTAACAACACAACTTTGATACCAAATTGTTACGGAATAGTGTGGATTGAAAAGGATCCAAATTAAATCGGAATTAACAAGATTATGAGCAATTGAAGATTTAATCACAAAATAGAACAATTGAGAAAAATAGAGATCTTTATTCATGCTCTTATGTAATTACAGGATGATTAAACTAATTAATCAATCAATTACACAAATCTACAATTGTCTTTTAATAAATAACTCTATAGAGAATAAGAAGAAGTTGGGTCACATAACTTTATGGCTAGGGTTTCATCATGTCTCCTTTTATAGAAGATAAAATCCTAATGGGAAAATAGTATTTTTGAAATTAAAGAAAAAAGCACGGTTTGTGTTTAGAAAACACAGGACTCCCATATTTATTTCCTTACCCTCAACTTTTTCCCAAAAAAATACATCAAAGTTTTAATGAGAGAAAAAGTCTATGTTAATAAACACAAGACCCCCATTTTCCTCATATAATTTACATTTTACACTTACTTCTCCAATATCTACACGAACCAACATAATGTTCTGTTGTACTTCAAATACCTAGTTAAAACTCACAAGTTCTTTTAAAATAGTTTGATAATAGTTTAAACAATTAAGTAACAATTTATATATATATATATATATATATATATATAGATATAGATATTGTAACATTACCATCAATTATGATATCATTTGATGTAATTTTAGCTAATAACTATATTGTAAGTATATATGCTCATTATAAATCATTTTCTATAATGAGATTTTGCTCTTATATCTCTCAAAGTATTTACCTTTTTTTATCTTTAACATATAGACAATAGTTAGGGAATTGACTAAAAAATGTAAAATTATTTGCACATTGCTTGAATTATGATTATATTCTCTCTTTTTTTTTTAATTTTGTGGCTTATATATAAACTTTATTTCTTTAAAAATCATATCTATATAAGTACATATTGTGTTAGATATTACCTTAAAAATGATATTTCTCAATTTTAATTTTGACATGTCATTATTTGTAATTTTCATAATAAATTTAAATTGATTTTAAGGCGAGTAATTAATTTTTTGATATTTAAGTTGCATATGTATTAAGCTGAACCGCACAGGACCATAAGGCATTAACATGATTTGGTTTGGATTATTTGAAAAATAGTTTGGTTTAGTTTGAGATTTTTTCAAGTCATAAAAATATGATTTGATTCAGTTTGAAGTCGAAACTACAAATAAAACCAAACCGTAATCGTTCCTAGCTAATATAGACCAGTAAAGCATTTGGGAAATCTCGGCTAAGCTAAGATGTTTAGCAGTGTGGTGGTCACTCATATAAGTCAAAGATTTAATTATGTAAGGATGATTTACGCTTGCAGGTTAATAAGGGGGGAAATAGTAGCTTGTGGAGGTACCATTGGGCTATTTCCATACCAGGTTTCAAAGCTACCGATGGTAGCAATCAATTACCGCATATTCAAAAGAGTCGAGGATGTGATATTACAAGAACCAAGAAGACGGAACCGTTCTTTGCTTGAGCAGATCTTAGACCCGAGAGAAATTATGATGATCACTGTGCATTGACGTGCCTCAACATGAATCTTTGGAACCGGAGAGACGGATTTGGAAGCCGTACACAAAGGGATTATTGTCGATTAAATCGGTGTACCAGCAACTGATTACAAGACAAGCATTAACATCGGGTAGGATTCTTACCTTTCCAGGAGTCACCTTGGCTCAAATATCGGCACATCCAGTAATATTATTCCAAGAATTCATTTGTTCCTTTGGCAATCGGTATTGGAATCAAAACCAACCAGAGTGAATGTTAAATATCACAGCTAGAATTGAAGGCATCAATGTTGGATGCCGTCTCTACCAACAACATACTGAGACCTGATGCTCCAATGCTTGATTGTAAGATTAGTTTGGTTTGGAACTCCATTCGACTCTACCAACGCTGGTTTGTAAACTGCCGGGTTTGTGAGGTGTATATTTGACGGAGGATGCCAAGAGACAGCCATAGGCATAGGGGCTATCATTCGGGGAAATTCCAAAGGACGTGTGCTCTAATGCATCAATGGATAAGAGTATCGTATTGCAAACTCCATTTCCACATGCTTGAATAGGTGTGGGAAATTTCTTATTCTGTATCCAGATTTCTAGCTTGTTTCTATTTCTCGCACAAGATATGGTGTTGCGCACCGTTTAGCTCAAAATGCCTTAAAGAGGATATCTCATTCCTTATGGTATGCTTTTCCACATGTCTTAATCAATGTACTTGATTCTAATCCCATTCATTAATGAATGCATTATCTTTGCTTCCAAGTTCCAACAAATAAAAAAATATTTGGTGCATATTGAGAATAATTTGAAATTAAAAAATTTGACCTGTAATATCCGGGAATGTGAATGAGAATTAATTCCACCATTTATTAATCTTTTTGATAGGGTAGAATAGGTTCAAGGAGTTACTTTAATATTTTACAAAATAAATAAAAATAAAAATAATTCCAATCCGAATCATCTATTACAAGAGTCGGATGGTAATTAATCATTCGGAATAGAAATTCTTAATTTATATTACAATCCTCGTTGCATTCTCATTCCCTTAAAACAAATATGATAGTATAACTATTTTCCATTCGTTCCATTCTTACATCCCTATTTCTTAACAACAAATGCCTCATAAGTATATTTTTAACGTGGTATCAAATTTCCCATGTCATTATGGGGGTGTGGAATAGGTTGGATTTGGAGGAGTAGGTTGAAGGCTATTGGTTTCGGGGTTTGTAACTTTAAGAGTTTGTGCCTTGGCCACGTTGTGGAAGGAAAAAAATATGATTACGCACTGCATGTCATGCCAATGCTACATTGATACAATAGTGGGATGTAAAAATAAAAATACAAAAGAAAAATATTCTTTTAATATTTAAAACAATGTTACTTACATCCATTTCAAGAAAAAAAAAAAAAAACAAAAATACGGAAAGATAAAACATCTTGGACACGTCATTGAAATTTTGGTTAGTGAGAGACTGGTCATAATGGATTATAGAAGATTAAGCTATCTTAGACATATATTATGATGAGTTAGTTTCCACGAGGGACCGTTGTTGCATAAACCAAAATAATATTCTAATATGAAGCAATCATTATAAAAAAATAATTTGTGAATAGAAAGTAGGATTCTAATATGAAGCAATAATTAGAAATTTGTAAATGAGTTAAGTTGACACTAGAAGATATATAGCCAAATAAGACAATTTTAAAATATTAAATAGGGTAATTATAAAATTACCCTATTATAGATGATCTAATAGAGCATTTGAAATTTTCTTTAATTGACCAAGATATATAGCCAAATAGGTCAATTTTAAAATGTTAAATAGGGTAATTATAAAAGTATCCTATTATAGATGATCGAATAGAGCAATTGAAAATTTCCTTAATTGACTCTAACAAATAGTGCAATATAAAACATCCCCTATTTGATCCAATCTAATAGGGCAATGAATAAAAATTCTCTTGTTTAATCATAATAAATAGTGTAATAATAAAATCCCCCCCCCCTTAATTCTTAAAAAATAGGGCAATTTTTTCCCTATTTGATACTATCTAGTAGGGCAATATATTAAAATACCCCTATTTGATTCTATCTAACATAGAGTTAAATAATATTTGTATTTATTATTACTAAGAATAATTATTTTTTAAATATTATTATTATTTGTTAATATTAAAAAAATATTATTACTAATTATTGGTAAGTATGATTAATATTAATCTTATTGATATTTATATTTTCTTTCTCATTATTAATTATTTTTCACAATTATTATATTTATTAGATATTTTATTATTAATTATTACTAATAATTATTATTACTTATGTAATATAAATTATGATTAATATTATCTTAATTAAAATATCTTTTAACCCTTTTTTTAGTTTTTTTTTTAAAAACTATCGTCTGTCCCCCATTTCCCCATTTTATCTCTCTCCCATTCTTTCTCTCTTGTTTTGTTCTTATATTTTTGATTTTTTGAAAGCCCTCAAGCCCAACCTCATTTCCCTCCCTTCTGCCCTTCGACCCAAGCCAATGACGCACCAATCACCCCCACACCACCAGCTACCAGCCATTACCGCCATGACGAGCTACAGAAACTGGTGACATATGGTAGCAAGACCGCACGGCTAAGGATAACAACAAGCAACTGTACGATCCATTCTCCATATCAGGTGAGTACCTTACTAAACCCATCATTCATAACTGAAAACATCGCCTTAGCCACTCGTTTTTCCTCTATGACCTTCCACTATGTTTCTCTTCTGATCCTCTCCTATTCTTCTTCCCCATTAGTATCTCCATAACTTCAGTCCTCAATTTTGAAATATTTTTCATAGACGGAGGAAAGGTCAGCGCCCCAGACTAATTCAGTTTCTAATCTTAACAAAAGTGTTAATAGGTTCTGGAATTTTTAGTTTCAATTTAATAGTTTCATGTAATTAGTTAGCTCGATCTTATCCTTGGATGGAGTAAGAACGAGTTGGTGAGCTTCTTGTTACCAAAAATTTTGAGGTACGGTTGATGTTAGTAGAGATCGGTGAGGGAACTAGCTAAGTTGTATGGTTGTGAGCCAACCTTGCAAGGGGTTGAAGAATTCTACAGGAATTTAGGACTAGAATCCATCATCTCGACTTGCTTTAGAGCTGCAAGGATTTTGGGTCTTCTCCTCAATGATGGAATTCCTCTTGACAACAATCTTGGCCATAAGTCACATAAGAGTTATGTGCCATTTGTAGGTAGAATTCTCATAATTAAGGTATTGGCTAAGGAGATCCTCAACAAAATAAGACCATCTTCTCCTCCTATTTTCTTTTATTTTATTTCTATTATCTGTATTACATCTGTAATTACACTTCAGTGTTTGATACCATGTATCTCTTACAAAATTAACCCCCCCTTCATTTTTAGGACACACCCAATGAATTCAAATGGAATCTAGATAGATTCACCAAAATCTTTGTGGGGAAATTGAAGCCATATCCTTATGATTGTTTAAGTGGTTGTTTTCTATTATCATTAATAGAGCATTGGATTAAAAATCCCTAAAACTAAACAAATGAATGACTCAAAAAGTGAAGAAAAAACATTGGTTGTGCTATGCTTTGTTTCCTTAATGCCTATTCCACTGTTTCTCCTACTCTAATTGGTTTGAAAAGTATAATTACATATAGAAGTGGTCTTGAAATCAATACAAATATCAATGAGAATGACACCAAAGATGGCCTTCTTGAATAATTGAGTGGTGAGTGAGACTAATTGGTTGTAATTCTATCTTTTTCATTTATGATAATTCATGGTAAACCTTTTTCCATGTTTTTAGGGGAAAAGCCAATCCGCATGACGAATAAAAAGTTTCTTGATTATGTTTTCACTCATAGTTCAGAGGTTGCATTACTCTATAACTTGTCAATGCAACTCCAAATAGGGTAAATACACGTCAATATAGTATCTTATGTGAACAGAATGTATGTTTGTTCTATTTCTTAAAGCCATTGATATTCTATATTTTTTCCCTTGATATTCCCTCCTTTAGACATTGAGACATCCCCCTACTTCTTGTTTGCTAAAAAAAATCTTATTTTCCCCCTTTTTTGCTTCCATCCTAGTATTTTGTATAATAGTTTTGGCAATAAAGATATAGATTTGAGGCTGGATAACCCTATTTATCTTCGATCTTTACTTGAAGACGAGATTTTCAAAGTTTGGTATAGTTCCTTTGCGTGCATCATATCCATTTTCAAGAGAAGCATCATATTTGGCATCTATTTACTCTCAGGTATGATCTACCCTATATATTTAGAATGGATTATTATTATTATTATTATTATTATTATTATTATTATTATTATTATTATTATTATTAGATACAGCTTGAAAATGATTTGTTTCCTTACATATCAGGCCTACCTTGATTTTGGATTAGCGATGCCCAAACTTAGTATCCAGGGGATGATATATTATGTTAAGGAGCTAATGGAGCTAGCTTCGACAAAAAAGGTATCCAAAAATGCTAGGATATCAAATTGTAGTTTCTTTATCAGGGAATGCATAAATATTTTTCAAATTTCTATTATTTTTCTATTAACTATCTAGTCTTGTGTTTATATAGTGACACCAGGAACTTCTATGAATCTACAAGAAGTATTATGCTATGTATGCAACTTGAATTCATGCTGTATCTGAGGATCCTAACATTGTTTTTTTCATGCAGTTCTTGCAAGCCACTTGGTTTTGCTAATTACTACATTATTGATTGATGAAGTGTGGATCTAGCTAACTTCTTCAACTAACCATTCATGAAGCTCTTACTTGTGTTCATTTATCCTTCTTATAGTCAACAGGAGACTTGATGAGTGGGTTAAGATTGTTCATGAGAAAGTGGAGGACAAGGTATTGTGCATCCAATTGTAATAATTTATAGGTTTAACTCAGGACTACTGCAAAATGCAGTTTCATCATTAATTGTTGTTCACTCTGCCATTCATCTAGATGGTTGTTTTGTCAAGGCTCTTGGGCTCACTTAGTACCTTAAATGAACCAGTGTTGTTTAGGCTTTGTTTTTTAAACAACCTATTGTGAAGAAAATGAAATGAAATGATGCACAATGATATTTTTAAGTACACACAATTATGATAAAAGATAAGAATATTTATGAACAAGTAGGGAGTTCATCAGATAAAATGTAGTAATAATTTGAAAATAATTTTTTTTGCCAAACACAGCCTGAATAATCGAGATCAATCTCCTTATTCTATTCATGAATAAGTTAGCACAAGAGTGAAGGCTGATTTGCACTTTTTGGGCCTTAATGTCGTGCCATTGTTAGCTTCACTCTTATTCCCTATTTTAGTCATGTCTACTGAATTCATAATCAAAAATTGGACCCCTTTTGTTTAGCTAATTTCTTCTTCATGTTTTTTGGTGCGGCAGCGATTCATTCGTTCTCCAAAATATTATTATTTACAAGATCAATAATTTTAAAGCTTTTATTTTATATTTTTATTGGGTTCATATTTTGAAAATATTGTAAATAAAATTCCTTACTAAAATTTACAAAAATATTTTTTGTCAAATGTACTATAGCAAAGTGATTAAAGTAAGGTAGATATTAGGATCTAAAATATGAAACAATGAAAATAAGAAAAAGAATGAGATTGTATGGATTCTAACTATGCTTTTTACTTTTATTTAAGGATGAATTTTCCTTCAAAATGTAAGATTTTTGCTTAGTGCTTCTGGATTCACTAACCTTATTATGATCATTTTCTTATCTATTAGGTATGATATTAGTTGGAATGAATTCTAATGCATAATTGTTGCAGGTTACTAGCTTGAAAATGGTTTTATTTCTTGATCAACAATTCAATTAGATGGCCCACAGGACATCAGTATATGCTAATATTATCTTTCTTAATTAATTATTCAATTATGTTGTGACTATATAAGGTAATCATCACTCTTGCCTTTTTGTAGTATACTTGGTGAATATTGTTACTTGCATGTTGTCAACCAGATGTGGGCTTCATTTTCACTTATGATGAGTTGAATTACTAATATAGCTACATCTGTTTGCGGCCACCAGAGATGCCTTCTTTGCACATCCAAGGCTATTTAGGGCTTGTGTGTCCCCAGGAAATTAATGTAAGGAATTTCAATTACGCATCTCAAGTGAAGTTCTTTTATATGAAATGAACACATTTCATGTTATATAGAGATCACATAATGAGAATTATACTACTAATATAAATAGTAGTGACTACTATAGTACTTGCTACTATTATATATATATATATATATATATAAAATATGAAATGTTACTAATTCAATATTTTGGGGTTTGATTTCATGTCAAGAATCTTGTTTATATTTGATTTTATTATTTTGAGATGAAAGCTGAGATGAAGTAGTTGTGAGCCAATGATCAAAAGAAAGAGGAAGAAGCTTTGGAAAGGGAAGCAAAAAGAGAGGAAGAAGTTGGAGTGAAAGTTGAAACTTATGATGTTGCTATAGGATTGTGCCTGCTCTAATCGATGTGGATCATTTGCAATCTGTTCTCTTTTTAGGATGTCAAACTAGTATCATAAACAAGAAATTTTCTAAATTATTTTGTTATATTATAATTCCATAGTCAACATTTGTAGTTGGATCTTATTTGATTAGATATTACTATGTAAAAACTATTGATGCATATACATTGTTGCTTAATGTACAAAACCCTTTTTTTAATATTTAATACATAATATTCTTTCTTATGTCAAATTGATAATGTGAAATTTTATTACTCAAATTTATATGCATATAAATTATCAAAATAAAATAGAAAAAATGTTTAAGGAATCAAATAGAGTAATATTGTTGTTCTAATAGATTGGTCAAATAGGGCAATGACATAAAAATTGCCATAATTTTTTTAACTCAAATAGGATAATATTTTCATACCCTAATAGATAGATTAAATAGGGAAATATTTTTTCCCTAATGAGTAGTCAAGTAGGAAAATATTTTTGTCCTAATAGGTAGGCCAAATAGGGAAATATTTTAAAAGTTTTCCTAAAAACTTCAACTCAAATATGGTAATAATATTGCCCTTGTTAACAACAATGAAATAAGGTAATTACAAGTGCCCCATTAAAGTAAAAATAAATAGGGCAATCCAAAATTTTGCCCTTATAACCCTAATAGGACGCAAATAATAGAGTAATATTCGGGAAATTTTTTCTTGCTCTATTAGACTAATAGGGCAATATTTTTATTTAATAAGGTAAATAATATTTTTCTATTTGACTATATATCTTGTAGTGCAAAAACCTTCTGGCTTAACATCATCTTCTTTAATAAACGAACTTGAAATAAGGTTTGACCTCGGTTCATTTAATTAAACAAACGAGCTCAATCAAACTTTTAACAAGCCGAAATCACAAGAATAAATTATAACTAAATCAAGCCAAAAATTTTTCAAACTTGAGCTCGGACTCAACTCCTTTAAAGTCTAGCTTTAAACGAGTTTACTTAGCTCATTTATAGTATATATTTATATTTTTTATGGTACAAAACTATCATGTTTTTTTCATATACATCTTCCTTTAGATGATGGAAAGTTTGGAGAAAAGAAGTGGAAAAAGAATCCTATTATAATTTGATCTTTCAAAGAACATTAAAGGAATAATTTTCTACATTAATTTCTTTCTCAGTGAAGGTCGCATTTGATTTTTCTAAATGATGAAACATAATAAAATATTTTACTTTAATATTTCTAATAAATTTCCAACAAGTCCCCAATACTAGCAAGCATAACTACTAGGGCTAATAATAGGTCTGGTTAGGATTAAATCTAGCTTAATGTATATCCAAACCAATTTATGATATCTAGATCTAAATCTAATATGAACCCGTCGGGTCTTAAAAGTCCAGACTCAATCAGCTAAGTCTATCAAGTAAACATGCCTTAAATGGGCCCAGCTAATTTTTTTTAAAATATTAATACATTTATGTTTTAAAGAGCTCAATATGTAATTTTTCATGAATAAATTCCTTTGGAGAAAATATTAAACGGTGTTACTTTAACCTTCCAAATAGTATTTTAATAACTTTAGAGTCAAATATTTTACAAATTGCTTCTAAATTATACTTTGAGTGTGTGTGTGTGTGTGTGCGTGCGTGCGTGTAAGTCTATACATACACACTATCAAACTCAAAGTCATTTAATTATATGTGGATCTAGACTTGAATCAGATTTATTATCATCTGGCTTATGTGGGTGATGTCTAAGACCTATTATCATCCCTAATCACTATGATGGAAATGGTTGTGCAAATGACATTAACACTAACAACATAAAGTTAATGTTTGATGAAATTGTGACTCAATTTACCTCATTTTTTATTGTTGCCTTTTCTTTTATTATTGTAATGGGTGTTCGTAATAGACTTCGAACCAAAATTCGCTTATACATGAAAACTTTGTTTGACCTATCATTTTCATCCTGAAAATATTTTTTCTTTTTCATTATTAAGTCCCTTTTTTCAAAATATACACAAATATACTTCAAAAAAAATGTTCCCTCATTTCTCTCTATCCCTTTTTTTACCTCCTCATTTCAAAATATAACATTGCCAAAAACCAAACATGATCAAATCTTATAATCTTGATTATTATGGATTATAGTTGGATTTTACTTTTTTTGTTTGTTTAGTATTAGATTTAAATTATTATGGTTTTGAAATTAGTTATATGATATCAAAAAAAAGATGGGCTCCACTTGAAACTAAATCATGTATGTCCTCGCCAAATCTCTAATTATTATACTACACACCTAAGAGCACATAGTTAGAATGCTCCTAACATATAAATTAGAAATCTTGACATAATTGGTATGCTGAAAAGACATAATCATCATAGATATAGGATATAATTGCTATATATATAAGATATAATCACCATTTATTGTACATTCTATACTTTTTCTCTTATCCATATTGTATTTTCTTATCATATTATTCACATCAAGGAGCATATTCACCATGAAGATGAAATATAATTACTATTGAAATGAGACATACGTTATGGCAATATGGCATAATTTTCATATTGTACCTTTTTCAAGTTGGCTAAATTAATATTTATAAATTTTAGTGCTTGATTGCATGACAAAACCTTCAAATATAAAATATAATTAAGTTATATTACTTTTTATGGTTTAAAATACTTGTAAGGTACGACTTTTCAAATAATAAACAAGCATTTAGTATATAAATTGTGTTTCCATGTAGTGTAAATAAATCATATAACAAAGTTGCATGTGATTATAATGCTTAGCTTAGGTGATTGTCAAACAATAGAATGGTGATCATCATATAATAGCGTAGCAATTATCTTATCATAGAGTGGCAATTGTTATTGTTATTGTTGTTGTTGTTGTTGTTGTAACTGTAACTCCTCCAAAATTTACACATTTTTTTTAAAGTGAATGTAATTAAAATAAAAATATTTAAATTAAAACTCGTGAATTCTGAGGATGTTACTGTGACACTTAGTACCAAACCGGTTCTCTCCGATCGTTTCAATACCAAATGCTAAGGCTAAAAGATTAGCACAAAACTTAACCCAAGATTTCATAAAATGAATTAAAGAGATAATAACATAAAAATCAGAGTACACATAAAGAATTATTATTCATATTCAAAAGAGAAATAACTTACAATCGATAAAATATTTATTTGAAATACTCAATACAAGATAATAAATCATAAAAGAATAAGTTCAATACAAAAGAAATAACACACAGATATCATTCGCATAAAGAGATAATATGGCCACGACACTCTCGAACCTTGAGCCAAACACGTTCAACACTCAGCCCTAACTGCTATCTCGCCCACCTACACAAAGTCAGAAGGGCATACTACTTGTGGGAATGAGCAGTACCCATGAAACGGGTGATCAGTACAATACGTACTGAGTAAGGTAACCGAGCACTAAGGCCAATACATAAGCACATAAAAATAATGTAAAAGAAATAAAAGAACATAATCCATCATGATAACATAATAACGAACAATCATTCGAGTACATACATAAAGGCCCAATTAGGCCAGATTAATTTATTTGATTAATCTTTTATCCGAAGTCGATACACATCATGCCTTTTATCAAATCCATGTAAGTACAGGAACACCACACTATTATTGTCGGTGGGCCGGTCACTTGTGGGACAATAGTCCACACCACTACTCCTGACCGGTGGATCGGTCTGGTTCCTGCTCACATGGTGTTCCACTGTAAGTAATTAGTATCTTTTAAGTGTCTTAGCAAACTCTGGTTTGTGTTTATTGAGCTCGAGTCACCCCACTATTATTGTCGGTGGGTCGGTCACTTATAGGACGATGTCCACACCACTATTATTCGTCGGTGGATCGATCACTTATAGGATAAAAACCCTAACCACTATTTCTGACTTGTGGATCAATTTGGATCTGGCTTAATAATCTTCTACTTTAAATGATTAGTGTCTTAAGTATCTTATTCAAAAGCTTTCGCCCTGGACATGCATGAATCATTCACTTTACACTTCACACATTAAAAATCATAGATTCCATATTCATAATTACAGTTTAATCACCAAATACACATGATACCATAAAAACCCTAAGCAGCCACACCAAACCCTAATTAACCACAACAAACCATAGTTAACCACTCCAAAAACTATTTAACCATAACAACCATAATTAGCCATTCCAAACTTTAGTTAATCACAACAAACCACAATTAGCCACTCCAACCTTAGTTAATCATAACAACCCATAGTTAATCACTCCAAACCTTAATTCAGTCTCCTCCATACCCTTATAATGTCCTACATACTATTTTTCACCCAAAACTTCCAAACACCCAAATAACTCTTCAATTACCTTCCTTACATCCCAAGTCAACTTTTCACACGTAAACTTTACTGCCATGCATATGCTAACCTTCCCATGCAAACCTTCAAACTTTCTCATGCAACACCCTGAGCTCCCTTACGACCCTAGTTTCACCCATGTAAACCCCATATCCATCCATACAAAACTCTAGATTAGATTCTTCCATGCAACATCATAAAATCCGCCATGCAAAACCCTAGATCCATCCATACAAAACCCTAAATTAATTCATACAAAACCATAAATTCAATCCACACAAAACCCAAGTTCATCCATACCAAACCCTAAATTCAAACCATATAAAACAAAAGTTTCATCCACACAAAATCCTACATTAAATCCTCCCATACAAAACTATAAATTAGATTCTCTCATATAACACCATAAATTAATTCCTCTCACACAAAACCATGCAAAACCATAAATTAGATTCTCCTATATAAAACCATAAATTAGATGCTCCCATATAAAACTATAAATTAGATTCTCCCGTACAACATCATAAATTACATTCTCCCATACAACATCATAAATTACATTATCCCACATAACACCATAAATTAGACTCTCCCATACAAACCATAAATTATATTCCTTCACACGAAACCCTAAATTTTCCATTTTATTCTTCCACTCATGAATCATTAGAATACTTAGGTCAACTCACATCCCTAGGTCAACTTCTTTCCCCATCCTCCTTTTCCATTCTTTCTCCCGCTCAAACCACATCAACACCCTCACATGCATGTCTTACAGGGTCACAATACATATCATCACATATACATAATACTTATGTCATGCAAATACACGAAAACATACTTCAACTCCACATCATACCACATATGACATAATTAATAATGATAAAGATAGAATACATATCATGTGAAGCACATAAAGCATATAAACACACAAAAGGCCTTAGTAACACCCTTACCTAAAACGACACCGGTCTTGGAGCACGCTCCTACGCCTCCTTAAGGCTTTGATAAAATAATAACATATTAATAAAAATAACATTAACAAATTTCTAACTTTACTAAAGATATAATAAATAATAAAAATATTATAAAAGTTAATAATATAGGGTTAAAGACTTTTCCCTAATAATAATAAAAATGATACTAAAATAATAACAGCAAAGATAATAAAATAATATAAATGATAATATAAATAAGAATAAGAATAATAATAATAATAATAATAATAATAATAATAATAATAATAATAATAATAATAATAATAATAAGGACATCATTCAAAAACAAAGTGAAATAAGGGCTTCAGCCCCTTTACAAAATAATACTAATAATAATATTAGTAAAATAAATAACCAAATTTATTAATAATAATGATGATGAAATAATAATAATAATAATAATAATAATAGCAACACTAATGGTAAAATATTTTTAATAATAATAATGGAATAATAATAATAATAATAATAATAATAACAATTTTGAAATAGTAATAATAATAATTATTATTATTATAGTTATTATTATTATTATAACGTATTAAAATTAATAATAGTAATAATATAAATAATAAGAATAATAATAGTAAAATCAAAAATAAAATACAATAGGGATTCAGCCCTCAACAGAAATAGTAACCAAAACATTAATACTAACAATAATAATAATAATACATATTAATAATTGAAATAATAATAATAGTATTTATATCCAAATAAATGAAATAAAATAAATTAAGGCTTGTAAAAATAGGGAAAAGGGTTGAGAGGATCTAGGGTTCAACCTTAGGCTGGTAGGGATGGGTGGCACCGACGGTGGTGCACGGCGGCTGTGGCGGTGGCCGGAAAAAGGAAAAAAGGGTAAAAGTTGAATGTTGGGAAAAAGATAGAGAGAATTAATGTGGGAGTTGGGGTGTTTAAGATTTCCCAAAGGGAGAGGAACAGAATGATGATGGCGGCGCAGCCAAATGTGGCAGCGCACGGCGGCGGTGGTGGTGGCCGAATGGAGAAGAAGGAGAGGAGGAGAGGAGGAGATGGTGAAAGGGGAAAAGAAAGGTAGGGGAAGGTAAAGGGTGGTCTGTAGAAGAGAATGGGAGGTGAAAGAAGCGGCGGAAGAGGTGGCTAAGGGCGGCGCAAAGTGTGGCGGAGGTAGAAGAAAGGGTTGTTTGGGAAGGCTACTTCGCACAACCGGGGTGGCTTGCGCAGGAAGAATCGAGGGATATGGGACATTTGGTTAGCTAGAGGGCGGTGCAAGAAAGAGTTTGGTAGGCGTAGTTGGCTCAAGGTGGCAAGGATGGCGTCTAAAGGGGTGGCAGAACAAGAGGAATTTTCTGGGTAAGAAATCAAATGCTCGATACAAGATTATTATGGGGGTATTTATAGGTTTTAAAATAGAGGGTAGGGTTATGTGGGTCAGCTAGAGAATAGGAAAGGTAGGGTTAGGGCTCACCGGCAACGAGGTTGGCCGGCAGAAATCAAAACGGGGCACGGTTGGTTGGGCTAAAAGAGTGATCGTGTGTGAAAAGGAAGGAAGACGAGGCAGTTCAAAGAGGTCGCCGAAACAGGGGGAAGAGAAAGGGAGGAAAAGGCCAGTCAAAGGAGCGAGATCGGCGGCGGAAGCTTCGAGCGGGCGGAGGCAATGTTGCAGGTCGGCGAGGCTAGGCATGTGCAAAGGAAGAAGAAGAAAGTTAGGGGCGGACCGGCAGTTCGAGGCAGAAAAGAAAGAAAGAAAAGAGGGGAGACATGGTCGATCGAGCGACGATCATTAAAATAGGTAAACAACGTGGCGTTTAAATAGCAACTGAGGGAAAGTGTCGCGCAAGAGGGGAAGGGAAGGGAGTCGGTTGCGCAGGCTGGGCCGCGCAGAAGGAAAAGGAAGGAGAAGAGAGGGGAGCTGGGTCGCGGGAAGGAGGCAGGCCCAAACGAGGAGGGGAGGAAAAAGAAAAAGAAAAGAAGAAGAGAGAAAAAGGAAAAAGGGGGAAATAAAAATTAGGAGGGTTGGGTTAAATTAATTAATTAAAATATTTGGGATAGTTAAAAATAATAATATTTAAATAAAATAATATTTAAATCCCTTTTTAGGCTTAATTGGGATTTTTAAAAGATTTTCCATAAATTTTATTTTAATTAGCAAATCACTCTAATTTTCTTCAATTAAATTATTTATACAATTAATAATAATTTGAAACTATTTTCTCCTTCTTATTTTAAATAAAATAATGTATTTAATTAATTTCCGAAATAAAATCCTTAATTAGCTAAAATACCAAAATTTCTCCAAATTAAAATACTTGTAAATTTCTTCTTAAATTGCCCTAATGAATTTTCTTTTATTTTAATAAAAATAATTTGTGTAATTAATTTTTATTATAAGACCTCATTTAAATATAATTTTTAAAATTAGAAATTTTTGGGGCATTTCAGTAACACCCCAAATTTTAATACTAAAAAAATTCATTTTATCAGCATATTAACAATATAGTTAGGTGTTACATCCATACTTGACTTAAGTTTGGATTGTCATACCATCCTTACATCAAATATAAGACAAAAGATGTAAAACTTCAAACATGACAAATAGAGAATGAGAGGACTTCATAAACTTAGGCATAAGTTTAGAGGTTAACTCTGAGTACAATATCAAATAACATCAAAGAGAATATCATAAAACTAAAAGTCCAAAATGCATTAAAAAAAATAGCAACCTAATAACATGACTCTACATCCATCCTAAATGATAAAATGATCACTCTTCCTCAAATAAAACATCATAAGCAGCAAATGTCATTTAATGGGTTATCATCAACTTACATAAAATTATAGGGGTCGTCTACATGTGGTAATAAGTAGCACCCATGAGAAATGTGATTATTATGTTACGTACTAAGTAAAATAACAATATAATCATATTAAGGATGCAAAATACTTAAGATCACATAAAGGACTCATCTGGTGAAAACTTAAACAAGATAAGATGTAAGAGAATAACTTAATCAAGATTTCTATAATTATATAACATCACCATCCCGTTTCTTACTTACGTTGATTTTGGGACCTCACTATTATTAATCTAGTGAAATGGACTAAAAAACCTCCCAAGGCAACACGTCCTTTGCCACTATTATTTAGCCGGTGAAACGAATTCAACACCTCTGAGGGTAACACACTTCTGGACATTATTATTAAACTAATAGAACGGTCTGAAATACCACCTAGGATAAAATGTATTTGGACACTATTATTTAGCTAGTGGAATACACTCAACACCTTGGTTCTCACTCATGTGATACTTCATTTCAAGTGATTAATATTGCATTCATGGTTATTCATCTCAAGGTCATCATAGAGTTGTGCATGTAGATATGTAAGGTACATAGTCAAAACTTAACATAAATGCTCAAAACACATAAAAGATAACCTTTTGAAGATTAAAAGACCCCTCAAGGAAAAAAAGACCACATTTCCTCCAAAAAATCCTAATTTCACATTGTAAGCATAACTCCTTCCATGATACTTTTTTATCCACCAGTTTTAGCATACCTTCCTAAGATATTATTATTGTTATCAACAAATTTGAAAATAATTGTAACACCCCCAAAATTCACTACTGAAAAATTTCGTTTTATTAAAAGATAATAGCGGAAGCAGATAAATAAAATGTGAACTTTGGGAGTATTACCGCCACACTTAGTACCAGACCGGTTCACACATACCGTTCCAATACCAAGTGCTAAGGCTAAGAAAATGGAATACAATTCGAAAGACATTCAACATGCATAAATCAGAGTAAATTGCAAGAACTTCAACATATTTAAATCCGAGTAGCGCATCAAATCGTTTTCAGGAATAAAATCCACCAATGGTGGTTAAAGTACCAACATAACATCAAAACCAGGGAATTAAACGAAGGAGGAGGGAAACCCTAACGATACCGGATAACTCCTTACTCTCTTTCCCGTAGCCCACTTGAGTAGCACCTGAAAAACCTGCAAGGGCACTGCCCATTGAATAGGCAGGGGCCCCATAAAGGGAATCCCTTCAGTACTACGGTACTGAGTAACCCTTTAATACCACACTTAAAGACAGGCCCACATACGGCACACAATACAAGCCACACACATATAAATAATGAGAGATGCATACATTACAATGACAAACATAATACTTTATAAGTCACGATCGATACTTTGGGCCTTAAGCCATTATTCTGTCATTAATCCATCAATATCATATTTTATATCCATGTGAGTACGAGAACCCCACTATTATAGCCGGTGGACCGGAAAGTATACACTCAGGGCAGAACGCCTCTGACCACTATTATTGCCGGTGGACCGGAAGATAAACACACAGGGCAGAACGCACCTGACCACTATTATTTGCCGGTGGACCGGTCCGGCCCCGACTCACATGGTGTTCCACTATAAGTGATTAGTATTTTTCCATAATCTTATTCACATACATAACCGATTTTATTGAGCTCGGGACCCCCACTATTATTGTCGGTGGACCGGAATATATATGTAATCATCATCCAGGGCACAACGCTCCTGGCCACTATTATAACCGGTGGACCGGTACTCATAATCACATACCAGGGCAACACGCTCCTGGACCACTATTATATCCGGTGGACCGGTACTCAATATCACATACCAGGGCAACACGCTCCTGACCCACTATTATAACCGGTGGACCGGTACTCAATATCATAATCATCTGGGCCCGGCTCATTAATATTCCACTTTCAATAATAGTATCTTTCCTTTATTTAATCAGCACGTCAATCATATTTATTTGCCTCGAATGGGAGATCGATAACCCGGGACGCAAAGGTACACCGATCGTACCGGTGCATATCAGCTACTCAGTACCCTTTAACCATGAACCCAAGGACGCAAAGGTACCATGGTCGTACTGGTGCATAAAGCTAACTCAGTACCCTACCAACAAGGACACCTAATCCATAAGTATGCATACCCCCTAACTAGGTCCGTAGAGCTAGGAAGAGTAAGATATAGGGTCTGGCTGGGGCACAAAGGCACACCAGCAAATACCAGAATAATCGTGGACTAAACCACGTCCTTAGGGTAGCGACCCCTAAGGAGTCACCATTCCCAATCTCGAGGTCTTTCACTTTAAGTAATAGTGTCTTAATTAAGGTGATCACGAAAAGCACGATAATCCGATACTTATTCACTTTCAATCGTTTCGATATCATTAATCGTTTCTTATTCAGAGGATTATCCAGGATGTCACAGAGAAACCCTCAAGGCCATACTAATCATTAGATGCTCTTACTTGGCTAATCAGCATTATTTAATCATATAATAAAGGTCCACAATTCCAAAGACATTTTAGGTACAAATTACTCATTTGCCCTTTACTTATATAGTTGTTAAGTATCCATTCCTTGCTTGATAAATTACCATATTACCCTTAAGGTTGCATAATTACCAAATTACCCCTTGTCCACTTTAGATTACCAAATTGTCTCCTACACTTTTTAGATCACCATTCACCCCTTATAATTACCACGCTTATCATATTTCCCTTTTGGTTGGTTATATTACAAAATCGCCCTTCTCCTTTGTTATAATTACTAAATTGCCCTTGAGTTGGATAAATTACCAAATTGCCCTCCTTCATTATCATGATTACTATTTTGCCCCTTTAGTTGGTTAAATAATTACCAAATTGCCCTTCTCCTTTATCATAATTACCAGTTTACCCCTTATAATTATTTTAATTGCCATTTACCCTTTTCGATTATCATAAACCCCAAATTAACCTTCCTCATAATTAATTTACCCCTCTTCATAATTACAATTACCAATTTTACCCTTCTCCATATTTAAAATTACCATAATGCCCTTTAATTGGTTAATTTACCAAATTACCCTTCTATAGCATCATACTTATCCAATTGCCCTTCTACAATCATAATTTAATTTCTAAGTTACCTTTGGTCGTTATCATAATTACCAAGTTACCCCTTACTCCCAAGTCTACCATAATATCCTTTCATTTACAAAATTACCATTTTACCCCTTACATCAAATTTTACCATAATATCCTTTTATTTCTGAAAATTTCCACCATACATCTTTTACTTTACAAATTACTATTTTACCCTTTCACATCTAAGATTACCATCTTTATCTTTCCTTACATAATTACCATTTTGCCCTTCTTTTCCAATTTACCATATTACCCCTTTACTTATAAATTTTCACTTCGCCATTCACTTATAAAATTTACCATATTACCCTTTACTTATGAAATTACGATTTTGCCCCTCTACCTCCAAAATTACCATAATGCCCTCCTTCATCCAAAATTACTATTTTACCCCTACTTCCAAAATTACCATTTTACCCTTCTTCCTCACAACTTACAATTTTATCCTTTACTTGTAAATTATCATTTGACCATTTAATCATAACATTTCCATATTATTCTTTTATCTCAAAAATTACCAAAATACCCTTTCCACTTATAAAATTTCCACTCAACCCCTTTATTCACCATTTTTATGAATTTGCTAACACTACATAAAATAATGATATTAATACTTCATTTTTATCATCTAAGTCCACCAACTTGTCATTTTTCAACATAATACTCATTAGCAACTACACACATTGATTTATATACCTCATAAGCATAATTACTGAAATACCCTTAAACAATAACGTCATTCATGCATTAACAACATAGTACATCATAAACAAGTATTTAACATTTCTATCCATATTCCAACTCCTTCTTTATTTAACATACCTACATATGGCACAAAAGTTATCATGCTTTTTCTTTTTAATAAGCAATATAAGAAACCATAAACATATCATGCTAAGCATACAAAACATGCATAAAATCATACTAAACCCTAAATGTGCTAGCATGCGTTTTTCCATATATTTAAGGGAGGATTAACGGTTACCTTAATCCCGCAAAATATCAAATCTTACCAAGCATAATTAGCAACTCAACATCTAAAAATAATATCCATCATATTTATGTTAGAAATAAGAATCCAAGTATAAAAATTTATAAATTTTAATTAATAAAACACTTAACATAAAATACCATTATACCTTAAAAATTAGCCAAATAATTTTTAAAATGGAGGGGAGCTCACGCTGCATGGGCAGCGTGAGTTTCATGCAAAAACCATGGGGGAAAAGGGCTCAAAGAGGGTGAAGGGAGCAAAATACATTATTTTCGGGTTAGGGTATTTAGGCTAGAAAAGAAGGTGGTTGGGGGAGGTTCTAAGGCAAGGGAATGGTACAGAAGTGAAGAGGGGGTGTTGGTGGAGGCAAAGGGTGGTTTCACGGCGGCATAGGGCTGCGGAGACGGCGGCGGTAAGGCGGCGAAGGTGGCTGCTGAAGTGGGTCGAGGTGGAAGGGCCGAGAAGGAAGGAAAAGTGGAGGAAAAAATGGAGGGGTGCAAGGGCTGTTTTCGGCCAACTAATGGATGGCGGTTGTAGAGGGGGTTGTAGGGTATCGAACGGTGGGTTGGGTGGCGGCAGAGGTGGCCGGACGGCGGCGGTAGGGGCGGTTGCAGGTGGCTTGACGGTAATGGGAAAAACTGGGAAGAAAAAGGAAGAGGAGGAGAAGGGAGGAAGTGTAGGGCTCGAAGGGGATGTGTGGTGGTGCAGGGTGGTAGTAGGCGGTGGCAAAAGGTGGCGCAGGGCTAGGCTTGGTGGTTCAAGCGGCCGCAGGCGGCGGTGAGAAGAGAAACGGGAAAAAAATGGAGGGAGAAGGAAGGAGAGAGGAGGGAGCTCAGGATGGGGATGATGGTTCGAAAATGAGGGGAATGAAAGGCTAGGGAGATGGAGAAAAAGAAGAGGGAGAAGAGAGGGGGAAAGGCTGGCCGATCGGTGCTGCAGTGGTGGCAGGGCTGTCGGTTGGCAGGGGAAGGAAGGGGAGAAGAGGGAAAAAAACAGGGCGTGTAGGCTGGGGATGCAGGGCTAGTTGGGTTCGAATGAGGAAAGAAAACGACGGGGGAGAGAGGAAGAGAGAGGGCAGGGAGGTAGGTGGTGGTGGCAGGCGGCCGCAGTTGCAGGCTGGCATGGCGACGGGAGCGTGTTGGGCAGAGGTAGAGGAAGAGAGGAGAAGAGGGCTGGGCGAGCGGCTGGACCGGCGCAGGAAAAGGAGAGAGCCGGCCGGTCCAGGGGAAAAATAAGGAGGTGTTTGGGCTGGTGTGCTGGGTGGCGTGCGCGAGGGAGAAGACGGAGGAGGCGGGCCGAAGGCCCAACGCGCGGGGGAGAGGGGAGAGCAAGCCGGGCGGGCGGCCCAAGGGGGAGAAAAAGGAAAAGAGAAGAAAGGAGAAAAGGAGAAAAGGAGGAGGAAAAGAAAAAGGAAAATGGGAAAATAGGGGAAATAAATTAAATTAATTTTATAAATCATAAAATGTAATATTCTTGATAATTTATTTAATTTAATAATTTAGTTTATTATAATCTAATATATTAGTTTAAAAAGGATAAAGTTGGTAAAATATTAGTTTGGAAAATTATTCAAATAAGATAATATGATAAATAGAAAAATATTTATTTTTAATTTATTAAATAATTTTATCCAAATTTACATACTCTAAAATCCATAAAATAATTAAAATAAATAATTTTACAAGATAATTTTATTTCAAATAAAGTTATTTATTAAAATATAGGTTTTTGAAATTTTTGGGGTATTACAATAATATCTAACTCCAACATTCTACACATACGATAACGAACCTATCTCTAGGGTTACCATTTATAATTTAGGATATTTTCTCATTTTAACGTCATATTTACCCCCAAATATTTTCACATATTATACTTAGAATATTTTAATTCCATTCCCATTTTAGAATCACCAAAGTCCCTTATTTAACCCATAATGACCAAAATATCCATATCTCACCAGGAGCCTCAAAACCTATTTAGATAACTTGTATCTTACTCGACCATCATTTGATCATATTATTTATGAAATAATTTTTAAATTCCACAAGGAATATCATGCCATGATTATTTCCCACATTATCATAAAATAACCAAAATACCCTCACGATAGCCAAAATGCCCAAATTTCCACAAAAACCTTATATATGTTAGATATCATTCTTTTCCGGCCCTCAATTTATTACTTCACCAAAAAACTTAACCATACTTATTTACCTCTTAACACACTTTATCAAATACACATTACAATTATAACACCCAAATCAATACGAACACGTGGAGGCTACCTTAGAGCGCTTTCAGATTGATCGGGTAATACTACAGATCAACACGAGCCCTTTTAGTAAGCTTTATCCTCACTAACATGCTTCTCAAGAAAATTTTAGAAAATTTTTTAAATCTTCTAAGAGAGTTACTCATCCTAAAAATTTCTCCAAGACAAGCATGTTTAATTGTAAAGTTCTTAGGACATAATTACTAAAAGAATGATATATCATATTGATATAAGTAGCCATATCAATCCTTCTAGCACTTCCTTTAATTTTAGGGATATTACATTCATCCCCACCCAAAGAATGAAGTGTTATCATTGCGCTTCAACCACTAACTATCTCAAAATAGTTTATCCCAAGAATCGCCCCACAAGATAATTAACTGGCCCATCCAACTTCAGCTCGGGATCGTGGTTTTGCTCTAATACCATTTGTAACACTCTGAGTCTATAAGACTACACAAGGGTTACCTAGAAGAGATTTTGGATTGATTAGTCAGCCCTATAGATCAAGATGAGTCCTTTTAGTTTACTTTGTCCTTACTCACTTGCATCTCAAGAAATTTTTAGAGAATTTTTAAAACTTCATAGGAGAGTCACCCATCCTAAAAATTTCTCCACGGTATGCACAGTGAACTATGGAGTTATTAGAAGAAATAACCAAAAGGATGATATACCATATTGATATAAGTATTCATATCAATCCTTATAAGACTCCCCTCAATTTTTGGGTATTACAACAATACCATAGATCATACTACCTCACTTACGGTTTTTAAGATAAGATTAATCACAACAATATCATATAAACACATGGTTTCTCATTTTACTCAATTCTCATCTTACGATACCACATTATCATATAATAACATTAGAAAACATCGCATTATCAATATAATATAATAAAACATATGATTTCACAAAAAATATATAACATGCAAAAACCCTAACTATGTGTTGTATCATTACCAAAAGACACCGGCCTCTAAGCACAAATAAGCCTAATACGCCTCCTTTAAGATCATCATAAAATCACCTAATGATCAATAATAATACAAAATTTTAACTTAATAATACAAAAAAAAGGAAAATCTAAGGCAAAGGAGGGTGGAAATTGAGCAAAATCAAAGCAAACCGAATCACACGAGGCTTAAACTAATTGAGGCAGAATCTAGTGCAACCGGGGGTGTGAAACATAGACTCTTGACATAGCTAGGGGTTTCTAAGTTAAGATATATGTTGATGGGGGTGTCTGACATGGAGAATTGGTGCAAACAGGATGGTGTTGTGGTGGGGTTTGACACAACTAAAGGGGGTATTCGTCGTGGGTTGGCGTAGCTAGGCTAAGGTGTTGTGAGATGTGGGCGTTGTGAGACTATGTGATGCATATGAAGTGGGTTTCCATGAGATATTGATGCTACCAAAGGCTCAGTTGCATGGATTGTTGATGATGGTAAAGATGGAGATGTGCATGGTTGTATATGTTAATAAAAGCTTTGTATGATGAAAATGGCGGATGATGATGGAACAATGCACGAAGATGAGTAGTAAGAGGAGAATTTAGGTGAATCAATAAATGAGGATAGGAAAGATATTGGAGGGTTTATATATATATATATGCTTGGTGTGAATGGTGAAGAATGAAAAAAGTAAGGTAGAGGCATGGGGCTATGGGTAAGGCGTAATTAGGGAAAAGGGATGGGGCAAAATTTTCAACTACACATCTCATGAGTTGAGCGAGTTAATTGAAATACTCCAAAACCCTAATTTAGGAATTATGGCAAAATAATGATTTGTTGGGGAAAATTAAGAAAATAAATTACTTTATTAAATAAAGAGGAAATTAATTGTGGAAAATAAGGAGAAAATAATAAATAAGTTAGTTAGAAAATTTTGGGCATTTTGCTAATTAAAATAGAAGTTAAGGACAATTTATCCAAAATAGCCTAATTAATTTAAAAATGAATTTAATTATTATACTTAAAGTAATTATTATTAAAATTAAATATCTAAACTAAATATATACATAAATCAGGACCAAATACCCTAACCCAACCATTTTATCATTTTCCATATTCCTTTTCCTTTTTTTTCCTTCCTTTTTCCTTTTTCTTTCTCCCTCCTTTACTTATTTTTTCCCTCCTCCCTCCTCCAGTTGGGCCTTTCCCGCGACCCAAATTCCTTCCCCTTCTTTTCTCCTTCCCCGCGGCCCAACGCCGTTCGCTGGCCGTCACCTAGGTGTGACGCAACGTTTTATCCTTCAATCCACCAAAGCGTCGCGTCGCGTTAAATGAACCTTATGACCGTTGCCCATCCAGCGACGCGACGCAGCGTTTTATCCCTCTAACCACTAAAATGCCGTGTTTGGTTTATGAACTTTATAACCGTTGCCAAACCGGCCGGCTCTCCCTCTTTTCCTTTTTCCTGGACCTCTGGTCCACCCCCACGCCATCATCTTCCTCCTCGCGCCAGGCTTGCAACTCGCAGCCTGCCACCACCAACAACCGTCTGCCGTCCAGCCGTGCTTCCCTGCCATTTCCATCCCTTTCTTTCCCCATTTCGACCCAGCATGTCCGTCCTACCCCTCACGCATCCTGCTCTCTTTCCTTTTTCCCTCACCAAGCCAAACACACCCTGCAAACATGCAGGGCATGTGCCGGCTGCCACCACAGGACGGCGACCTGCCGCACCTGCCCCACGTTTCCTCTCCCTCCTTCGTCATTCCCCCCCAATTACCTATAAATACCCCCATTAGCAGCCATAGCCAGCTCCCCTTTTCGATTTTGCCCCGAAACCCTGCCTCTCTGCCGCCTCAAAAAGTTAAGCTTTCTGCCGTCGCCGCCACCGCTGCCTACCGGAACCTTCCCTGCACCTCCCTCGACAAAACCAAGCTGCCACCACCCTCCGCCTTGCCCTGCACGTGCCGCCCTAGCCGTGCAAATTTTCCATCCCGAACCACCACCTTCAACCCTTCGCCGCCCCTCGCGCTGCCTCCTACCGCCACCCTCGCCGCAACCAGCCCTCCTACCACCCACCAATACAACCAGCAGACTCTCCCCTACCTTCCCATACCCTCATTGTCCCTTACCTTCTTCTCCACCTACCTCCACCATCTTCCACCACCTTCGGCCGTCGCGTCAGCCACCGCATGCCGCCACCCCTTGCCACGCCACCACCCTCATTCCCTTCCTATTCACCTGCTGCTTCTTCCCCCACCTCAAACTTCTCTTTTCCTCCTCCCATCCAACCTCCTCCTTGATCCTTTCCTTTCTCTTCCTCCTCACCGCCACCGCCGCCGCCGGACCACCACCGACCCTAGGTGTTTTCCCACTTACCCGAACCCTAATATCTCTTTTATGTAACTGTTATTAGTTTTAACTACTATTAATGGTATTATACTTATTATTATCATTATTATTATTACTTTTGTTATTATTATTATCTCTATCCTTAATATTATTATTTTCGTACTAGTACTAACTTGACCATTACCACTGTTAGTGTAAATATTGGGGCTCTTATATTACCTTTCGATTGTTATCTTCTATTATACTTAACATTATTACTATTATTGTTATTATTATTATTATTATTATTATTATTATTATTATTATTATTATTACTACTACTACTACTACTACTACTACTACTACTACTACTACTTGACCTAACCTTATTTGATTATTATTACTATTATTGTTATTATTATTATTTATTATTATTATTATTATACTTAACACCTTTATCATTATTGTTATTATTACTACTACTTTTATTATTATTATCAATGTTATTTAACTCAAAGTTGGTGTGTTATCATTTTGTTGTTAAATAAGAAGAATACTTAAACCTTAGTACCTTACCATTTAATATTATCCCTAACGCCTTTAATACTAACATCATTACTATGGTATCATTATCAGCTATTACTATTATTACTATTATCACTATTTTCCTATAGTTAGCATGAACACTATTACCATAAGAGTAGAGCTAACAGGTCTAATAATATAACGGTAACAATAAGTATCAAAAATAAATACATTTTGACTAGTAATATTTAGTATACTAAATTTAAGATAAAAACCCTAGTTTTTGTATAATACCCTCTTTAATAATAAGAACCCTAATCTTAAACTAGAATAAGGGATGATGGTACTTTCGAGGGAAACTAATACTTAGTATTTTCCTTTTTTATAGGTGATCCTAACCAAAACCCTAAGGAGTTAGAGGAACGTGCTCCAAGCCCGGCACCGCTTTAGGTAAGGACGAAGCTATGACCTTGTGCTATGTGTGACATGGATGTGTTGAATGTTGTGAATGCCATGCTATGCCAGTTATTATATGATTTGTAGATAACTTGTCTTATGTGTAGCGCAGCTTGGAGATTAAGGTATGTTGTATGTGCTTTCTATGACATGAGCATGACATGTATACGTATTGGATGTGTTATGATACGGCCCTCTAGGACATGCATGTTAGGGTAATTGGTAATATGAATTGGGAATAAAAGGATAACAAGAAAGGAATGGGAAGTGAGTTCACTAAGGGGGATATAAGGTTGAGCTGAGTACCTCATGATCCATGAGAGAAGATTCAAGTGGGAGGAATGTCCAAAATAAACGAGAGTTGGGAACCATGCATGGGAGTCTTAAAATATGCATGGTGACTTGGGGTGTTTGCATGGGATGGCTAAATCTTGCATGGGGGTGAATCTTACGTGAGAAAAGTTGAATTAGGATGTAAATAAGAGAATGGGAGAGTCGTGGAGCGATTGGAGACTTGGTATGAAAAATAGTACGTAGGTTGGTGCAAGGGTGTATAAGGGACCCGATTAGGGTTTTTGGGGAGAAAGTGAAAAATTGGGGAGTACAAAAGTAAGAATGATTAAGGAATGGTGGAGTATGGGTTGAGAGTGAGAATTCACTTATATAAAAGATGAGTATGGGTTTCTATGTAAAAGAAGAGACTTTGGGAGGAAAAGAGAGAGATTACTTGTGGAAGAAGTAAGGTGCTAGGGTTTGATGTGGCCAACTAGGGTTATGCCGATCACATGCGAGATCGAGGAATAAAGTGACATGCCTTGGGGTTTGACCTAATAAGGGTGAGATGTGGGGTGAGGAACAAGTGATGGTAAGGTAAGTGAGAAGAAGTTGGGCCACATAGGTCCAACTAGGGTTTCCAAGGGGGAAAACCCTAGAGGTCGAGAATGGGCAAGATCGATGTCATCGGGCGTTGGGCTTAACCTACACTCTCAAGGGTTGGTCTTTCATTAGGTGTGAGCATAGGCGAAAGAATGTCGGGGTGTGATAAGGGGTGCAGGAGTCTCAAAATATGGGTCAGGCCCTATTAAAAGAAAAGCGGTAGAACATTGATGACATGCATGTCAAGGGTGGAATGTTATTTAATAAGACACGGATAAGACACTAATCATGTAAAGTGAAAGATTGTTGAGCCGAGCCCAGTCCGGTCCACCGGAAAATAATAATGGTCAAGTGCGTTCTGCCCTGTGTGTTTACCTTCCGGTCCACCGGCAATAATAGTGGTCAGAGGCGTTCTGCCCTGTGTGTTTACCTTCCGGTTCACCGGCAATAATAGTGGTCAGAGGCATTCTGCCCTGTGTGTTTACCTTCCGGTCCACCGGCAATAATAGTGGTCAGAGGCGTTCTGCCCTGTGTGTTTACCTTCCGGTCCACCGGCTATAATAGTGGGGGATTTCGTGCTCGACAAACCAAAGTAAATAAGTTAATCCATGGGAAAAATACTAAATACTTACAGCGAAACACCATGTGAGTCGGGGCCAGTCCGGTCCACCGGCAAATAATAGTGGTCAGGTGCATTCTGCCCTACATGTTTACCTTCCGGTCTACCGGCAATAATAGTGGTTAGAGGCGTTCTGCCCTGTGTGTTTACTTTCGGTCCACCGGCTATAATAGTGGGGTTCCCGCACTCACATGGACTATTAAAGAATATGTGTGGAATGGACATATTATTAATGAGAATAAAGAATAAGTCACCGGGAAAGTAATCAGGCCTTATCATGTGTGTTATGGTATGTTGCCTATGTGCTTATTATCCTTGTATCATATGTTCTATGTGTTGGCCTTAGCTCGTATGTTACCTTACTCAGTACGTAGCATATTGATCACCCGTTTCATGGGTGCTACTCATTCCCACGAGCAGAAGATCCCTCTGATCTTGTGCAGGTAGGAGACCATGGCTTCGATGCCTATGATACCTACGAGGCATCGGGTGGGGCAGAGTGTTGAGCCTAACCTGACTTGGGGACCGAGAGCGAGTTAGCCGGACTCCATTGCTATCATCGGATTTCGTATTTCCTTATTTAGCTGTATTTCTTACTACACTTCATGTTTTGGAAATCGTACTCTTAAGTTGTAATCCTAAACCGTATTATAATTACTGTTTGACTTGCGTTTCGTTAATGATTTATGTCAAATGTCGACTCATGTTTTAATGTTTCGCACTTGATGTTGTTTGGTTTTAGCCTTAGCACTTAGTACTGGAACGGTAGAAGTGTACCGGTCTGGTACTATGTGTGGCGGTAACGCCCCCGAGTTTACGGTTTTATCTTTCGCTTCCACTAAACCCTTTGATTTAAATGAAATTTTTCAGTAGTAAATTTGGGGGTGTTACATTAATGGTTGTGATGATGAATTTAGGTAGGTAGGCTGCAAGGTGGAGACTAAGCAGAGGGATTTGGTTGGTAAAATAAGGAACCACATAAGACGAAGGAGAAGAAGAAAACCCTAAGGATGGAGAAGAATAGATAGGAAAAGGAAAAGACAAAGAAATGGAAAAAAGAATTTAATGTTAGAATTGGAATTAGATCTAAATTTAGGATCAAAGAATTTTTGTAGGATTAAAATATCAATCATAGAAGATTAGGATTAGGTTAAATTATTAATTACCTAAAATTAGGATTAAATTAAATTTAAGGTATTATAATTACAATTAGTATTATAGTTATATTATTATTATTATTATTATTATTATTATTATTAGTATTTTGTTTAATAATTGATAGTGAAAATAACATAATACTAATAATAATATATTGTCATTAATAGTGACAAAGTTGGTGATTATCATTAATAGAATGGTGATCATCTCTAGTGGTGAGTTAATGATGATTATTCTACTTCTAGCTTGGTAATTCTTGAAAGTAAAGTTGATGATTATGCTAGTGACCATCTTATGTTATGTTTTTGTTAAATTATCATTTCAGTTATTATAATTAATAGTATACAATTGTAATATAAAAAATTATATAAAAATAAAATGATGACCGCCTCTATTTGATGTCCCTTGAGGTAGTAATTATTAGCACCTTTTTACTCAAACTTAATAAATTGCCTCAAATTACTTCATTACCAACATTTAACTATATTCTTCATACAAAAGTTTAATAGGTTCTCTGTCTACCATTCAATAAATTAGAAATATTAAGTACATGTAAAATTACGTTCCCTATTATTGCTAGGATTCATTGCCAACTCATTTTCATTAATTATAAAATTTAATTTGAAATTTGATGGTTTTTAATTGAATATATGATTTTTTTAAGTAAATGATAATATTATGAGTTTTGATCAAAATTATACTTTAATAACATGTGAATATTAAAGCAAGTTGACAGGGAGATAAGATAGAGTATAAGATGGAAAAAAATTAGAAGTGTGTATTAAATAAAAACAAAGATAATTTGTGTAGTAAATAGTGAAAAAAATTGTGCCTCTATATCAAAAAAAAATCATTCTATTATGAATTTGTTGTATTAAACAAAATTAATGTAGAAAATTCAAAAGGTATTTTCCACTTTTAGCCTTATATTTTTCCTTTCATTATATACGCATTAAATATTTTATTATTTTTTAATAAATAGTGTATGTGGAATTTTAATACTAATTTTATGAGTTCTTAAAAAACATATTAATTATTAAAATAACTTCCTTTTGATACAAGGGAGTATTATATTTTTCACACTCTAGGTGCTTCTGGGTTTATAATATAATTTGCCCCAAATCTTACCATTAAGATTAGAACATTGATAAAGTTGACAAATGACCCATAGACGTTCTACTAACCTAAATTCCAAAAATAAAAAAATATGTGGGTTTCACTAGATTTAAACATTTACAACAAACCTATTATAAAATGAAAATGAGAGAAAAGGGGGGAGGGAGGGGTAACAACATTGCATTAACCTGCCCACCCTAGCATAATCCCTAATGCCTTTAACCTTCAAATGAGAAAAGGCTATAAAAATAAATGTATATAAAGTTTTCATCCATGGTATTTAAAATCAAAATGGACTAACAAGTCAATGAACTATTAACCTCACCAATCTAGTGTAGTGAAAAGGCCATTTAAGCAAAAAACCCAACAAAAAATAGATGTCTGATAAGTTATTTAATTCAATCGAGAACTGAGATTCTTGCAGAGCATGTCCAAATTGATGCGTCATTTATACTTTCTTCTTTGTTTTTCAATATAAAACTACGTAATTAGAAGTATGTATGTCAACTAACCTATCATTTACCCTGGACCCAAGAACTAATGTGCTCAAGATAAGAGTCTCATGATTGTTCTTTGAAGATGAAGTGTAGCAATAGCATCTTCGTTATGTCATTCTAGATATTCTTCAATATGAAAAGGCACTAGTAAATCTCATAAAATGGATTCCTCTATGGACAATATTCAATCGTTGTTGAGCCATTATTTCTTTGCTGAGCCATTCTCTAAAATAATATTCTAGAAAAGTGGGAAAAAAATAGTATGGAAAAGAAGTGTGATGGAATGGGGAAAAAATTAGAGAATGTGAGGGAAAGGGAAGAGGTCCAATGAGTATGGCATACTTGCATAATGATTGTTTACCACACATAAAGGAAGGAGATAAGGAAATGAAAATTAGGAGTGGGTAAAGTTGGAACTTGGAAGTGAGAAAAATAAAGAATTTGGGATTTGCTCTTTTTTAAAAAAAAAAAGAAAGAAATTATGTTGGTGGTGTAGGCTTGGGTCCAACTTACAATTACTTTTATTATCTTTTAGTTTCTATGTTTGATTTTTAAGGAACTAAAAGCTTTTCTTTTATAAACTAGTGCATTTTATTAGAATTTAGACCTAACTAGAATTAAATGTTAATAACTCAAATTTTATATTTTCATAAATGAAAATATTTTTAAAGCTATGGAATTATTTATGTTCTTAAAAATATTTTATTATATTTCTTTGACCAATTCAAACTATTGGTTCAACTGGTTAAACTAATGATCCAACCATTAAATCTTTATATTAGTTGCAAGCCTAGATCAATGATTGGTCTAGTTATTAAAAATATGGCTTCACCAACTTCAAACAAAAACATGGAGAGTATGTATATAGCCCGTGTGGGCGTAGCCCAGTTGGTTGAGGCATGGTATGTGGCTCAATGGTACCCGGGTTCGATTCCGTTGGGGGACAAGCTGCAGTGTGGGAGTTTCAACCCTCCATTTGTGGGGGTGGCTCCTTGCGGGCGCCCTGGCTCCAGACCTGC
Organism: Tamarix chinensis; assembly: GCA_030549775.1. Taxonomy (NCBI): domain Eukaryota; kingdom Viridiplantae; phylum Streptophyta; class Magnoliopsida; order Caryophyllales; family Tamaricaceae; genus Tamarix; species Tamarix chinensis. The sequence continues at coordinate 81,162,562 of CM060178.1, forward strand.
CATAAGCTCAGCCGCTGGGTCACCGTAATTTACCTCTTCCGTGATGGTTGGCGGGTCGGCTGGCGGAAGCCCTGGGGGCGAGGGAATCGCCTTTTGGCTCAATGGAGAGTATGTATATATATATATATATATATATATATATATATAGAGAGAGAGAGAGAGAGAGAGAGAGAGAGAGAGAATAATTATAACACCCTCAAAATACCCTATACTTGGGAGATGTTACAAGATGCTAACTACATGAGGAGACTTATATAGCTATAGAAAAGAGTCCAAACAAAAAGAAAGAGATCCTTCTTAGATACATAGTTAACCAGAAAAATATAATAGATATATTATAATAAACTTATAATAATCCTGACGAACAAGCCGACCAAATAAATTTCAGATCTTGAACCCTTTGTTACTCCTCAAGCTGTTCATCTGAAATTTTAGAAAAGGGGTAAGCAAAACAACACTTCGGTAAGTAATCGGCCTACCAACCACAATAAAGATCAAACGAATAAGATAAAGCATATGTTATTAGAAGTATAAAATAAACTAAAAAAAATTGTTATTAGAAAGGAAAGTAGTTTAAAATACACTTAAGTAGTCAAAACATTATAAGAGTTTAGCATAGAATAATGTATAATCAATCAGAATGATATAGAAATATTAGTAAGACCATATAAATAATTCATTAAACAAAACTAAAATAAATATCAGATAATATAAATGGATAGCAAAAACAAATATCAACCAAACAAGATAGGGTGTAATTGTAGTCGTTATTCCCTCAAGACTAGGGCACATAAACGACAACTAATCAATAATCTCCCTATTGTTAGTTGGAAGCCAAAAAGGTATCATGAATAGTGTACTGTGGAACATAAGAATTATCAACTAGTGATCACACACTACTCATGGACTAGAAAGAACTCATCCTTTGGGGCACAATCACAAAATAAAACAATCCTAATAACAAAAATATATTTCAGTCTTATAAATAAAAACCGATCTATAAGATCGAAACTAAAACTTGATCTCAAATTTTAGATTCAAAAACGGAGTACTAAGATCAGAATAATTTACATACATAAATAGAGAAGTCTATATAAAATATTATTTTATAAATAAAGAATAAGAATTTTGTTGTGAAAAATAGACGTAAAAACGAAATTATCGATAAGCGAATTACTTAACTCAATACGCAATCCAAAATGAATATTAATTATCGAATCAAATAAGCTTGTAATAATAATAGTAATATGATATGACATTCAAAAATAGACATGCTTATATCCAACTAAAGCATAAAATAATTGCAACTTAATATTAAAATAAAAAATGATCTATGGGCTCAGAACTAAAAAAGTAACCCAAATTCATAGACTTAAGGCCAGTTAACATTTAACAAGATCAAAGATTTCCACTCATATATTTAATTTATAAGTAAGCAAGCATGTATCTTAAACTAGCCATAATCTCCTGTTGGCACTTGGCATACTATTTCGTGAAGATAATAATATACTGGTGGCACTACAAGATGACGATGATGAGGGACTGGAGCCAAAAAGTACTAGCAGAAGGCTAGTAGCATCTGTAGCAATTTATACATATATACAATATACGTGTGATTGTGAAAGATGCCAGAGGAGATGTACTCGTGCATTTGATTTCTGTGGAACAAAGTCAAAAGGTGCGAACCAAAATTGTATACATAACACCTCCCTTCCTAATGGTAGTGTCTTCGTAGTTCCCAAAAGCAGCACAAATAGAATGCAGTGCACACCAATATAATAGTTTATTTATAAAGTAATTATGTAGTATTAGCAAAACATACATGGCATAAAAAGTAGCACAGATGCACGGAAAAAGGGCACGGAAATGTCAGCAAGAATGAAATTTAATAATAGAAAACTAAAAAGACTTTGGTGCATACATATATATATATATATATATATATTATAAGTAGGACTATAAATAAATTAAGTTCAATATTTGGTCCAACTCAATTCTTTAAAGGTTCAATTTAACTTGTCCATTCAATTAAATGAATCGAACTCAAACTCAAAAAAGTAAAACTCAAATTATTTTTTAACTTTAACTCGTAAACTATTCGCTTTGTTAAAAGATTAGTTCAGCTCATTTATTTAATTAAATAAGGTAAACCTAAATCTTATTTTACACTTAGTTAAACGCACTAAACCCAAACCTAAATGTATTTGACTCGACTCATTTACAGAAATGTAAATAAAATGAACCAAATTAAAATCAACTTACACTCTACTCGTTTAATAAATGATAATAAAACTTACGAGATTTTATACTAAACGAACCGTTCTTAGAAACTTTTATACTGTAAACAAGTTCAAACATAAAATTTTATAATGCGTAAACAAATTTATCAAATCCAACTCTTAATAGGCTAAGCCTAAAAAACTTATAAACAAGTTCTTTTTGTTTAGGGCCCTATAGATTTATGCAGAGATAAAAAAGATAATAATAGGTGAAAGGTATTATAGAAGCATTTATACCACACATGGCTTATTTATTTTATATATTTCATGAGATGGAAGAAAAATGGAGTATTACCTCTGAAGATCCCCTGAAGCTACGACAACTTTAGAAACAGAAAAAGTAAGGGAGATGGACAACACCGACAAGCAATAAACAGAATAGATGATAATAAAGGGTATAACGTTCATCCTAAATCCAAGAAGTGAATATAGAGAGTTTTACAGTAATAGATAATCTAAAGGACCTCATAAATTTAAGTGTCTCAACTTTAGATTATACAGTGGGATAAATCTGCAAAGGCCATTATTTGGCTTCATAATTCATTTATTAAATAACATGTTCACCGTAGCATTTTATTTATTATTATAGTAAATTCCATTTATTTATATATTTATTATTATGTAAATATATTATTTTTACAGGGCTTCCCAATAACAACATTGCATTAAGTCGCCCACCCTAGCATGGTCCCCGACACCCTTAACGTTCAAACGCGAAAAGACTGGACGAATAATGACTTTAAAGACAGGTGGAAACTAAAGCTAATCTGCAGGAGATATTTTCGAAGGTGGAAGCGTCATCCCAAAATTGGAAGAATCACAGAGGGCATGTGAATTGTGACAAACATCATAAAACCCAAAAATGGCATGCTGCTTCAGAATCTACACGTACAGTATAAAGGCAATTGTCCGATACAATTGGAGATATGACTTCTTCAAACCATGAGAATGTGAAGCAATTAGGAATTAACTTATCAGGGAAGATCACATAAAATCAGACAAATACAGATGGAAAAACTGAATCAGGTTCAACCCATAATGTTGAGAACAGTCCACCTATAGTGTCTCCAGCTAACACCCAAACAAAAATAAAAGCAATAATATTCAATAACATACACGGTGGAAATATATTTTAGGCTCTCATCAACACAAAGAAATTTTCGAAATTTTTTTTTATATTAAGAAAGAATCTGAAAAACTACCTAGAATAGAATATGACTTGCCGACTACAACCGGGAAGGGGGAGGGGGAATTGAAGTTCTAAACAACTAGCAAATCTATAAACCCCTGCTTTTAAGGTGTATAAAAATAATAATTATACATAAGAATTACTAGTTAGAGAGAAATTTTAGCACAGGGAAAGGCATGTACCAGAATTTTTCTAACTCTAATTTAAACAGCTTGGATCACACTCTTCTTGCCTTCGCTTATATCTGATCCTGTAACTGGAGCGCTAGCATGGAACGCAGACTGCCGGGATGGAGCACCAAGTAAATTTAAAGATAGCTGGGTAGGAGGCATCTGACCACTTTCAGTCTCTGTCAGGTTCAGTTGAGACATGCCTACCAGTTCATCAACGTTGAAGGGTTCTTTAGGAAGGATAGGGGTGGGCTTCAGGACTCGATGTCGGACACTGTTATCTTCTTCAGGAATAGTCAGATTGTGCGGCCAAAGGGCGAATGGGACTGGAGCAAAAGCAGGAAAATATGTAGGAGCAACTGGGGGCAAGTCACTATGTGACGACGATGATGATGCAGTTTCCCTTGATTCTTTGGCTGGTTCACTGACAGTGGCTTCCATGGGTTCAGCCTCAGTGCCAAGCGACAAATTCAGTGAGGGCAGGGAATTCGCATTGTCAGGTTCTCTTAACTGAGATTGAGGAGGTGGTGGCAAGAAGTGTTCTTCAGCCATTGGTTGTAAATCAGTGACCTAGTAATCAATAATAAAGACCAAAAAGGGAGTTCATCATAGAATTTCTTCTGAGGAAAGAGATTATGAGCAGAAATGAAGCAAACATCTTACCCAAGGCTAGGTAAGAAGTAAAAAACAGTAAGTAGACTTGTGAGTTAAATAACATGGAAAATGATATTCTTGGAAGATGGGTAAGCTCAACTTTAAAGAAGAAAGTCAAGAAACACTCTAAGCTAGCATCGCCCATCAATTTCACACATTCTAGCTCTTCCATTCCCAGATTTTTACATACTATAGATGCTATGCTACTCATGATCCAAAATCACGGCCATCATAAATACAAAGTTTTGTATCATGCAATAGTTCCAACAGATGATCTGAAGCCGAATATAAATTACACCTGAGAGAAACATATAAAGAGATAGCAATGCATAACATGAAAACATGAGTACAGCTAAAATCATGAAATCGAAGCTAAGTTCTTTGAGAAGTACGAACCATATCTGGAACCATGTCAAAGAGGCTAGATCTTCTCTTTCTGCGGGAGGCATTACTCTGTCTGTTAAAATATTTCTGGGCATGGCTGGCCACCTGTGTGGGAGTTCTTGTGACGACAAAATTTCGTGAGATCCCTCTCCAATCTCCTTTACCAAGCTTCTGAAGACCATGTAAGAATAACCTATGCTCCTCTTCTGTCCACGGTGTACCTGAACCCGAGAAACAAGATAAAAAACCAAAGACAAAAATACATTCGACTCCAACCAATTTAAAAGAGCATGATAGCATCAAGATGCAATATACTAAAACACAATGCCTCCATCAAATACAACTTAGTATATCTTTGTCTCTCTTCTTTCATTTGTTTTGGCATTGGTTTTGGGTAGGGTGGAGTAGGATGGGAATATAAAAGCCGCTTGTGACCATCAACTTTCAGTCAGGCTAAAAAAGAGAGCAAAGGCATCAGCTCAAGTCACTCATACTCCAGCCCACCATGGTCGGAACAAATTACTGCATGTGTTCCAACATGAGCATAAAACCAACTTCACTTAAGACATAACTGGGACAGAAGAGAAATTCAGCGCAGATAAGATAATTAACACATCATGTGCTGTAGAATTTGATGGCTCTTTAAGCAATTCAAGATATAAGAAACTAGGCTTGTATTCTCATAAATGCCAAAAAAAAAATCTTATAAGAAATGCATGAAATGAAAGAGCAGTAATACACAGTTTCTGCAAAAGAATTTTTTCAGAGGCCTAGACATATTTTTTTTAGCCTTGTAGGCAAGTTCTCGAATCATAAAAATAAGATTGATGCATCTGCATTGGTCATCCCTGGTATCATTTTCCTTTTTAAAGACATTCAAAAGATCAATTGCTAGATGGAAAGAACATACTAGATCATACCAATCTACTAGGATGGTTCAACCCCTCACCTGAAGAAAGAAGCACACAGTTTGATAAGAGGGTTTATTTCAGTCCCTCCAAGCATACAGGGTCTTTCTGTACCTATTTTGGTTTTGCATCTCTTTCGAACCAAAGAAAGCACAAAAAAAAAAGGAAAATCATGTAGCCGGCGGATTATTATAGAAGCTCTTGGTTGATCATTCAAGTCATTTGTGAGCAGTTCTCTAGTAAGACACCTAATCATTATATAGAGTAAACAACAGAAGTAACCAGTCCACCATAGATTCTCATCAAATGGGAGGTAATAACGAGATCTCTTGTCTCAAATATCATGCCCTACGGAAGTAATGAAAAGATACTAATTAATATTTGAGTAACCACACGATGCACAGCCACCTGAGTAGAGTTACACACAAAGAATCAATACCTAAAGCAGCATTTCAAATTTCAAATAAACATCTGAAGAGACAGCCTCTATTAATCTAACAACTGCCTTCTAAACCTCCAAATAGATGGAGGATACTAGTACCAAAACCTTGAAACCCTCCCATATAGTGGCATGCTCAAACGCCAGAAGATGAGAAACCTGAAATCCATCTTCCAGACCAACAAAATAATTGTTTCACAACCTCATAAGGAAAAAGAGTTTAAGAAGCTACTTGTACCGTCCCTACTTATTCCCAAAGGTTGCACATCACCACATAGTCATTAGCCATATGAGTGCATGCGATCAACAACTAGAAGAATATGGCCATGAAGAAGCAACACAATCTCAACAAAGAACCGAACAAACAATATTTGTAAGAATTATCCACCTCATAAATGTTCAAACGAGTAATTACACCTTCCCCACATCATCAAAAGTGTTTCTTAAGAACACGAGAATATAAAGAACATGGATGCAATAGTTGCAAGCATTTATCCATAATGAAGTCTAAGCTACCTAATCCATTCTAAACCATTTACCATAAAACATTTCAGGTTCGATGAAGCAACAAATTAGTATAGGAAAGACTAAAAGCCTTCCAAGAAGCTGCACACGCCACAAATATCATACAAACAAAATAGTTCTCTTTTTAGAACATGGTCCCCACTACAATACAATGTCACGAAAAAAGTCACAAACAGACAACCTCCTAGACAGTCCCCCAATTCAATCAGTAGTTCCTTAGCGGGCCTGGGTATCCTCTATCCTTGTACAAACACCATCCAGTCTAGATAGAACCTTGAAATAAGGACCACAAACTTAATTATAGAATATTCCAAACACCAGAATGGATTCGGACTCGAGCATCCATTACAAACCACAACATCGTTATCTCCACGGTAAGCTTAGGCAACCCAATTACCAAACGCATCTTTGATCCTCCACACTTTCTGGAAGTAAGAAAAGGACTTGCTATCTGCCTACCGGGTTCAATTCAATTAACATCAAACATATGATATCACTTATTCATCCAAAGACAGCATTCAACAACAATAATTCCTTTGCAATTATGCATGAAATTTGTTTTGATTTCCTCCATAAGGCAACAGAATTTGTCAAAACTAGCGTCCCTAGCTATAAAGTAAATATCAACCATTCATAACACGTGCAAAACAATGATGCAGAAGCTGCATAAATTATATCAATCAAATTAAATATAACATTTCCGTATCATAGCCTGCACATGAATAAATATTCAGGATAGGATCTGAAAATGCCCTGCGTAAAAGAAGCTTCCTACTAATTAAAAATGATGGATTTTGACGCATCATAATTCAGAACACACATCACAAACGTGAAACATATAAATTCAATCAATGATCACAAACTCAGTGATATCAAAAATGAAGAAAAAAAAATCACCTTTCTTTCTCTCAATCCGTCGATTAGAGGAACAGGAAACATGATTATTCGGATCATCCGACAAATAACCATCAGGGACATGAGCCAAGTCCCGAAGAGGGTCAGAAGAAGGTGAACTAGGGTTAGGCGAGGCGGCGGCTGATGACGACGAATGGTAGTGGGAGAGATTACCCATACTCGCACTCTTCTTCATAACTGAACCATCCGTCAATCTAACCCCAAACAACTTCACACCACCGCCTCCAAGTCCGCCACCGCAGCCACCTCCGGCGGCCACACCACCGCCCCTTGAAGGGCAGGTGCGCGAGTTGTGGCCGTTGTTAGAACAATGAGAGCACCGCCGCGTCATCAATTATAGAGGGGACAGAGAGACAGAGGAAAGGATGGATCAAAATGGATATGGATTATAGATAGAGAAAGAGAGCGACTGCATGCGGTGCTTAGCTTGAGAGGGGCTGCGGACATGCGGTGGTGAAATGGGATTGTACCAATTTTAAAGGGAACTTTTCCTTGAGGATTGAATTGGACAGATTAGATTGGAGATTAAAGAGGAGAAGAAACGCGGTAAGTTTCTCGTTGGTAAGTAAGGAAATGACAAGGTTATCCTTGTTTGGATAGACTAAAAAAGTAGTAATAACGTACGGCTACCCTTTGAGCTTGCCTGGCTGGATAAAACGTCCTGCTTTGATGTTTGAGTTACAATTTCACGTTTTCTTTGCATTTAACTTTGGCTTTCCATGCTCCCTTTCCTAATTTTTTTTTCCCCCTTCTTCTTCCTCTTTGCTAAATTTATAAGCTTAAAATATTTGTGTAGTATCGTTTGTGGTCTACCGCCGTCTCTTTCCTTCGCCATCATTTTGCAGTTTTGTGCTGAGATAAATAATGCCGTGTCAATGTTAGGTGTCGACTTTGATAACATAACACGATTGTTGCTTTGTCTCATCTTCTTTGCAGGTAAATTGGGAATTGTTAAGAAAGCATATTTTTATAATTTTGATCATTTTATCCCCTCATTTTCTTTTTACTTCTTTTTATTAGACTTTTCTTTTCCTTCTCTTTACCATAAATCGTTAATACATTTCATTCAAGCTTTAACAAAAATATAAATACATGAGCATTTTAATAAAAATCATGATACGTTTTTTTTTTTTGTAAACTACCGATATATGTACCCTATCTATATCCAACAGATTATTTATCCATAAAATATTCCAAAGAACGGGTCACTTACTTTTTCAAAAATATTATAGGTGGGCGTTTCACTTGTATATGGCCCTTCATGATAAACCACCCCACATATCAAGTGATATGCCTCTCCTTCCATAGAGCCAATTATTCAGAAGCCCCTTATTCTTCAAAATTTTTAATTTATTTTTATATTTATGGACTCCATATAATTTTGTAACTTTTTTGTTAATTATAGAATCAAGATCCACTTAATATTAATTGAAGTGGAATGTTTGATACGGACAAAATTTTTAGTAATTGTGAGTCGTTGATTCAGTGAGTTAAAGAAATCGAAAGACTACATAAAATGATTTTGGTATCAATAAATCAAAAAAATGGTATGGCTTGGATCTGTCATGAAAGAGATGGTGCATATAGGAGACAACCTGCAATGAATATGAAAAGTGTTTGATCTAAAAATTATGGTTATGAATTCAAGATACGTGAAAGAGAAGATACTTGTGATCATTGGAGATTGGCAGTCAAATGTGGTGTGCATAATCATAGATTCAGAAAGTATTTATAGGGATATTCATTTATTTGTCAGTTATCACCTAAAGACTAGTTGATTCCCGAACTAACCATGAAAAATGTTGAGCCTAAAGAGATTATTAACAAGTTGCAATGAGAGGATGGGGATAATACTATAATATTGGGGATAATCTATAATGTTAGACATAAGTTAAGGGTACAGAGCTTGATGGGATGTACAATCACATAGCAATTTATTACACTTTTATGGAAACAAATGAATATCATTTATGGCATCATCAGTTTCTCGACTCTAATATTATTAGTGATATTATATTTGTGCATCCGAATACTATTTCTTTATTACATGCATTTTTCATGTATCATTTGTTCATATTACACATACAAAACCAATAAGTAAAACCTTCATTTCTTGGGTCATGCAGATTTTATGTCTATTGCTGAGGAATATACCCTTACATTAATGTTTATGATGAAGAAAAAGGAAGATAATTATGAATGGGTGTTTGATAAGATAAATAGATTGATGAAGTCTCGTAAACCAAATGTAGTGATCACTGATAGAGAATTAGGTCTAATATAAATAATGCTCAAAGTCATTCCTAACGCAACCCTATTTCTTATGAAGATAGCATTTTAGTAAGAATGTGCATCTCCCATGATACAAAAAAAGTTGAGAAGTGTAACATTGGGAGAACACTTCCTAAGCAAATGGAGGATGATCGTACAAGGGACCATATTAAAGACATGTGAGAATGATTTTCTACTTATGTAGGATAAAGGGCATATTTTAACATCTAATACAATATGTTTATAACATATGGTTGAATCCCTATAAGGATATGATCATTTCTGTAGGGGTTAACAAAATTCTTTACTTTGGTACTCATATAACCAGCTATTTTAGTTTTATTATTGTGAATACATATTATCATTTAAATTATTGCTAAGTAACTAGTACTTATATTTTGAAATTATAATTATAGGGTAGAAAGTAAACATGAAAATTTAAAAGTATATCTACCATCATCTCAAATGAGTTCTGACACATTATGCTCGGATATAGACACCTTGATTCGACTTCAAATCAATGAGGTGAAGAAAGATTTGGAGTAGTCATGGGTAATTATTCCACATTACTCTGTAAATGATATATTGTTCAAGGAACTTACATATGTTGTATGTCATAGAGCGTTGGCCTTGATTGAAGAGAATAACAAGAGATCTAATATGGTTGGTTCTGAGCCCTTAAGGTGTAGGTGTTACTTTAGGTTCACACACAGTCAACCATGTGCATATGAGATATTCTTATACAAATGAGATTATCAACATATTCCCAAATCAAAAGTACAACAATTCTAAAAGACTTTTAGTTTTATCAGATAAAATGAAGAATTTTTTTTTATGATTCAACTATTGGTCCATCTATATGTCCATTTACTTCTAACTTAATGTTTGAGATGCAAATGATGCTTTGTAATTTGTCATCACATCTATAATATTATTCTAATATGATTGATGGGATTCTCAAACCCACTATGACAAGTTTGATAGATTTGAATGTTCAACAAAGCAAAGGTCACTGTATTAATAACATAAGGAGAGAACCATTGGATTAGGAGCCTATAGAGCATGATTATTCATAATCACCTAGGGGATGAGGTTAAGTATGTCAAAAATATGTGGTCGTTCATCTCCTAGTAGATGTTTATCTTCCTCTAGTCTTCCTCTGGTCGATCAGATTGAGAAATAAGTAACAGTGGGAGGCATAATACTAGGATTCTCGTTGAGCCATCCATAATTTTCTATGGTCCTATGATATCAAGGCAATGATGCTCCTATGGATGGAATAATAGTGCTATTTTGTAGGCAATGTAAACTATGAATTTAGAGCAGCTACACTGCAACTCATGGGCAACAAGGAATAATGGTTGAATATTAGAGGGTGATATAAAGAGAATTTGGTGACTCTTTAGGGATTTTATGAACATGTATAACTAGATTATATTACTAAAAACATGCAATGCCTGATCCATTAGAGGGGGTTGGCTCACATGGAGAAATGGTTGTAGCTACTTGACTTTGGATGTCTATTTGTAGCAACTTATAATAGGGTTTTCTTTTATCTGAATCATCTAGAATTAGTTACATGTTTACCATACAAGGCTCCACCTAATGGTTGATAGCCTAATCGAATCATTACTAGCTTAAGTTTTAATAACTTTTCATATTATGCGTCGATTTATCTCTTACGTCCTTTACATATAGTTTCTCTTATACTCATATTATGATACTTTATGTTTTTCATAGATAACCTTTATTTAAAACTCAATGTAACCACCTTTATATAATTGATGGTACATACATATTGATCCAAGTGTTTGTGAATGAGACGAACCATATTGTGATTACATTCGGTTATGCCATAATGGACTGGATATAGGTATTAATAAAGGAAGAGACTTTGGTTGATGATATATTGTATTGTAATGACTTTGGATTTGAGTGAAGTATTTTTTTTTTGTTGCAAAATAAAATCTACTTTATTACTATAGATTTATTGATGATTTTTTAGTGATAAACTACAAGGTAAACCGCCTGATAACTGTAATACCATAAATTTTTGTAACCTTTATTTTTAGTTTTTTTAGCTTTTTATTCGAAATCTAACCCTAAAACCTTAACTTGTTTACCCTTAACCCAAATAAATTCTTAAATAAATTTTCCTACTTATTTTTCCACTTTTTTCTTTTTCCTCAATCCTCATCTTTAACCGATTAATTTTCCTAGTTTAATTTTCTAATTGGATACCCTAATCTAACCAAACTGAAACTAAAACAAAATAAACCAAATCTAACACCACACCTCCTACCATTTTCTCTCCTCACACAACCTCCCTTGACATCCCGATTTTTTCTCTACAGCTTACCCATCCTTACACATCTTCTCCCTTGCTCACAACTATCTTTATAACTCCTTCTACCCTCCCATTTTTGTCTGGCCTTTTTACAGCTCAACCAAGCACCCTCCATTATGAATATACTAACCACCACCTCATAGCATAATCCTAGAACCTCCTCTTTTCCTTTTGATCAGCCTAGCCAACGACCCTATGATCTTAGAGTTTTTGTTCGCAACACATCACCAAACACAATCACCACCTTCTCGTGCAACTGCCACCATCGATCCCATCATCATCTTCTTCCAACCCCAATCTATTCCTTTTTCCCCCCTCTCCCACCTACATTTGCAGGTAATTATTAAGAATGCAACCAGCTTGCATAACCCTCTTGTGCATCTTTCCCCTGTTGCATTCAACATCAATATTTCCTTTGCTCTTTTAGTATCCAACCCTCGTGCTATCAACCCCAGATAGCACAAGACTCCCACATAACTTCCACAACACCATCAACCACTGAGCTCCATTATTCTTGCCCCTACTTTTCTAGTTTAGCCTTCAAAACCCTACTATACACTTCTCGTGAAACTGACCACTACAACTGCTCCCATTCCTTAGAAACTTCCCCAACTTTTACAAGTCTCGTATTCGTGCACTTTTTTGCATGCCACCACCACCATTTTTGTTGTCACCCATCATTGTTGTCTTTTGCCTAGCTCGACCATCTCCCTTCTCCCTAGTTTCTCTATCCTTTGCGTCTTCCACCTTTCCTTACCAACCTGTAACATCAATCACCCTTGAAACATCACCATCTAATGTTTTCCCCCTTCCATGTTGTGTGCACCTCATGTGTAAACCCCTCTATTGCATCCATAACTCATGTTGCCTACCCATGCAGCATGAGTTTTTCCTATTTTTGCTCCATCCAACTTTTCGTTAGTTGTTTGCAATTTTTATGCTTTATTGAGATATGATTTTATCATGTAGTTTTAGGTAAAGGAGGAGAATTAGTGGAGCCTAATAATTGTAATTTTTACGGAAGATTAGGTAACCTATATACCTTACTAAAATGCTAAATATCACATGATAGCCTAGTATTAAAAACCGGACCGAACCGGCCGGTCCGACAAGTGAACCGGCGAACCGGTCGGGTCACTGGTCAAATTTCATATGCCGGTTTTTAAGATCTCGGAACCAGTGAAAATCGGTCAAAAACCGGTCGGACCAGTGAAAACCGGTGAACCGGTCAAAAAATCGGTCTTAGAACCGGTCGGGAGCCGGTCAAATTTATGTAGAGTTTAATTTTCTATATATTTCATATTTTTTTTACTTAAAATGTACTACTGGTTCGACCAGTCTAAACCACTGGTTCGACCACTAAACCAGTGAACCATTTATGAGACCGGTTCGATGACCGATCCGGTTTTTAAAACTATGCATGATAGCATATTAAGCATGCTTTGTGAGGTTGTATTTAATTTTCATAGTATGTTAACATGAATTAGGTATAATAGAGCATGGTAATTGTTTATAATATTAGTATGCGTATAGAAGCATACTAGAACGGGTTTAATGTTGGGAATAAATCATGTATGATATATACATATAATATAATAGGTTGAACACGTTTAGGTTATTTTTTGCATGATTATTATTATCATTATATGTCCTAGGGATAATTTAGTATTTTAAGTGCACCATGTTTATTTTATTCAAATATTTATGACTAATATATATTATATAATGATAAGTATGTGGTTTATAATGAAATATATATGCATGTTAGGGTTTTACGGGCTAAATCATGTATAGGGATAAAATAGTAATTTGTTAGGTTTGATAATTTACTTGCATGTTAAAATGCTTTAATTGTCATATTTTAGCATTTTCATAATATATTATTAAATAAAATGAAGCTAGCATTTCAAATGAATAATAACGTCTTAATTATTGTTTCAAGGGCATTTTAGTCATTTTAACCTAATGCACCTAAATGGTAATAATTTTACATTGGATGTCTTTAGTAGATTGGTAGGTTGACCTTAGTGTTGACTAGACATCGGTTTGATTATTGACTTTAGAGTTGACTTGAATGATTAAAAATAAAGAAAAAGTGGTTAAGTAAGGAAATTAGTGTTATTTTATATTATGCGATGTATGTGATCACCAAATAAAGTATTAGTATTTAAAGTGTAAGACCTTGATATTAGAAATGGTCTACTCTCTAGGGCTAATTACCCTAGAGATAGGGTAGGGTTCATCATTTTGGATTCATTTTATTAGTATGCCTTAGTGCCTTAATAAGGCCTTAATATACTCTATAGGTTATCTACAGATCCTATAGGGGTATATATACTTAAGGATTAGGTGACCTAGGTTGGAGGGTATTATGTTTCTATATATGCACCGATATAACAGGTGAACTTTATACGTCTTTAGATTGTATGGTTAGGAGAGTATTATGTTGCTTTATGTGTTAGTATGACCGGTATACTTTATATGTATTTAAGGTATCTATCGTATCCCCTTGAGTGATAAAAAAAATAGATGTAAAAAATGTATATGATTTATCAATAATGTTTTTGATTAATGATTCGATAGTTGCATTCATGCCTACCTGTGGTTTATATGGTTGATTTGATGGAATGGTTGGGAGGGTATTGTGCTGCTTTTATGCATCAATATAACCGAAGCACTTTTTATGACTTCAGGTTGTTTTACCTACCTATTTGGTTTTAGAGTTTAATGATATGGTCATTTGATATTTATGAGATATAATGTGACTCATATGAAATTTGGTTAAGAATCATTATGTTTCTTTCCTTCGGAAAGCACCTTGATTATTCTTTTGTTATTAAGTTTTATTTTATGGTTTGAGTGAAATTATATGAGGAGCATATGACCTTGGAGATATTTTTTTTTATTTAACATGGTTATTGGATTTTGTTATCACATTTATGATTTGATATTTTTTTATAACATGTTCTCCTATTATACCTTCTATATTTGTCGTATGACATTTGCAAGTTTAGTATTATATAGTGGTTTACTCAGTACCATTATACTGATGGGTTCTATTTTATAGTCCCCTACCTATTCATTAGAAAATTGTGATTTTGGAGGATTACTTGTGAGTTCACCTTGAAGGCTAGTGTTTTGTGATTTGAGAATTAGTATTATCTGGTGTCTAATCCTGTATCTTTTGATCCACATATTTGTGGACTCTTATGCCTTTATGTATTTCTTTTCATTTGACCTTTGTAACTATTTTTCAATTTTGTATTATCAAAGTAATGATAATCTGTAATGTAACCACTATTTTATTTTGTATAATTATATTATTAATTTAAGTAGAGTAGGGTTTTAACCTTACCATTTGGTATAAGAATAATAGAAGAAACAAGACTTATGCTAAGTGTGGCAGTAATACCCTGCGTTTTAATATTTTAGCTTCAGCAATTAACTCCTTAAAATAAAATTATTAAGTTCTAAAAATAAGGGTGTTACAATAGCAAATAAATATAAGTTTTAATAGTTCATATATATTTAAAAATAATATTTGATAACACCTCTAATTATCCTCAAAATCATAATTGGTAAGGTTTTGATAGGCCTTCTCTCTACTAGAAGAGAGTGTTTGCCCGACCATCATGAAGAAAACCTTTGTCACCCTATCAAAACTAATCGTTCTATCAATTCTACCCTTCTTCTCTTCTTTGAAACCAATAGTGGTTCATTATGTAGCTCTATTTCTATCATAAAATGACCCTTAAAACTAGTCTAAAGATCAAAAATCAATGGATCACTACAAGTAGGTCCAGCAAACCATCAATTATCATATGATGCTAATGAGGAAGAAGATCCAACTACATGGCTAGATGTACAAATACTAGAAAAAGCATCCTCGCTAAGGACGGCATAATCCTCCTCTTGTGGCATATAAGCTACGTATGAAGTACGAGGCACTTTTTTTAACTTCATTGTACCTCGTACTCTAACACCAATTATAATGAAAATATTATTAATAAATAATATATTATATTATATTAAATCAAAATATAATATTATGCTAAAAATAAATTATAAGGGTTTGTGATTAATGGTTTAGTGTTTAGGGTTTGGGTTAATTGTTAAGATTTTAGGGTTAAGGGTTTAGGTTATATGGGAAATGTTTGGGGTTATAGGTTTAGAAGGTTATGGGGGTTAGGGTTTAGGGGTCAGATTTTGGGTTCGGGGATAAAGGTGAAAGGATTATGGGCTACCCTTAACCCTTAAGGGTTTGAGGTTTAAGGTTAAGGGCTTAGGTGTAGGGTTTATAGGTTACTCTTAACCCTTAAGGGTTAAGTATTTAGGGTTTTTGGTTTAGGGTGTAGATCTTATAGGTTAGGGATTGGGGATTAATGTTAAGTGCTTAGATTTTAGTGCTTAGGTTAAGGCTTAGGTTCCAAGTTAGTAGTGGTTTTGTCAGGTGTTAAACCTATTAGGAAGGTATGGATATAGGTTATCCATGTGCCAAAGTTAGGTAGTAACAAGTAAATCATGTAGCAGAAAATGAGAGAAACCGGTGCTTCACCCACTAGAGGAGGATGTGTATGTGCGATTTACTTGCTGGGAAAGTTTATATACAAGTGGTTTACATATTGGCAAAGGCTAGCTGCATGTGCTTCACCCATCACTTTTTATTCTTGCACTTCAAACAACAATCAATTTTCTTCTCTTTTAATCCTCCAAATTCATCGAGAATATTACAAAAATACTTAACAAAGTTTTTTCTATACATATAACAAACAATTTAACCTTAAATTTCAAAAATAAGCAATATAATTTCAAAAATCAAACTCTAAATATACCATTGCAATATAATTTCAAAAATAAGCAATTTTGACCAAACAAAATACAGTAAATGAGTACTTACTAGCCTTAATATGAATCTTCCTCTAAAAAAAGACATTTCCTTACCTTTGGTTGATGGACATGATGAGTTGGAGATTGAAGTGGTGGAAATAAAAAGGGTAAAAAGAAAGAAAAAAGATGAATTTTTGGTCTATATAGGTGTGAATTTAGAACATTGGTTGCGCATAGAAATATTATGGTAAATTGTTCTATTTTTAAGAAATAATGCACCAAAAACCTTGAGTTTAAAAGAAATAAATATATAAAATAACCTTAAATTTTTAGAAATTCACTAGATATCTTTGAGTTTAAAACTTTATGCACTAGATGACCCTCCATTAGGTTAGTTATGTCGGCATAATATATGGCTTGGCTAGCTATTTTGTTTAATTAAATGAGTCGAGCATGAGTCCAAAAAAGTGTGACTCAACTCATTTTTTGGCTTTAGTTTGTAAATTCAACTCAGCTCATTCATTTAGTTAAATGGATCGAGCTCAAGTTGGGGGAGTTTTGTTCAACTCAACTCATTTATAACCCTATTCTATATACACTTTAAAAACTACAACATATAACCTTGAGTGTTTTAACGGAGAGTCATTTGGTATATAACTCTTGAAACTCATAGTTGTTTAGTCAATTTATAGAAAATTAGGGTTGTTTTTTATATTTTGCCTATTTTTGTTTCAAAAAAGGGCTATAACCAAAATATGATCATTTATATCTTTCTTCCAACATTGGTACCATCTAAGCTACAATTTATACTAAAAAAAAAGTTATAGGCACCATGTTTCCTTAGTGTAGAAAAACTACAAATAAAAGTAGCCAATAAAGCCTAAATCTAGTTGTTAACATTAAACTTTAGAAATATTAGATTTTCAAATTTGGTTATTCATTCAAGCGATATGTTGTGTTATTTTAATTCTATAACAATGCTGGGGAATTCAATACATTATCCTATAATATCATGTGTTCTTCAACATGAATTTTTTGTGCATTAAATATATAATAAGATTTTATCCTTCTTTAAAGGAAAAATTACACTCCCTCTGTTTCACACTAAATGACTCGTAATTTTATCGCATACATTAAGAAGTATTAAATTTTAGAATAAATGATACAAAATGTAACTAAAATTCCCTTATTGGAACTTGAACAACCTTATTATTAGAAGATACATTCATAAGGTAGAAGAGTGTAATGTAATACCCTATTTTTGAAAAATACCTATTTAAGTAGGATTTTTGTTATTTAAAAATAAAATTATATTATTTTGAATCATTTATTACCTACCTTACAAGAATAGGCATTCTGATTTCAATTTTGAAACATTTAACTCATATTTTCTTGTCATTTCTTATAGTTTTGACTCCTATGAGACTTTTGAGCCACTTTTGGCAATTTAACTTCTTTCAGGTCATTGTAATTTGTTCATACTTATTTTTTTTTTAATTTTATGAGTCCTCTAGGCCTTTTCAAAATTTTAAACGGAGACTTTTGACGAAAAATAGTATTCATCTCTCGTTTTACTCTTAATTGCGTTTTAAGTCCCAAAACTAGTGTTTTGACCAACAAAAATTTTAAGATACTTATATTATGGCATATTTAATATAAATGAGTTGTAAGTATTTTTTTTTAACATTTTTGGATAAATTTTCTAAATTTTAAATATAATTAGTCCCCAAAACTCAACTGTACTTATACAAAACTTATCATAAATATCCCAAACTTATTCCTAAAATTATAAAAAAAAATGTTAAAAAAATATATAAAAATTTATTTGACCCATTATTCCTTTTTATTATTGCAACCCATTTTCCACTATTATTTTATTAATTTTTCTATTGTATTACCTAAATATTAAGCTAAAAAAATCCTACATTTAGCAATCCTTCTCCACCTTTTCCTTATTCTTATTCCCTTTCATTTACTAGCTTCTCCTATTCCTCTTATCCCTTCATTAAATTTCTTTAGATTTCTTTAATTCTTGAGGGTTTTGTTTGCTTTGTACACATTTTAGGTGTTTTGTTGTAAGGATTTCAATGAAATCTATTTTTCTTAGAAGATGATGATATATAGATTGTTAAATAGCTTTTTAATAATAGAAAATATTACCATACTAAGAGTCGATATATTTTGTTGTGTTAGCATGATTATATGTGTTAAATGATTGAAATTTCTATATTTAGTTTTGTATGATTCTTAGATTTTGTGAATGTTTTATGGGTGGTGGTTAGATATTGGATTGAATATTTTAGGAGCATAATTTGTAGGATATTTAGGCCATTTTTTTCTTTGTATCATATTTGAATTTGAGCATGTGTTAGGGTGTGTATTATTTTGATGTAGGCACACAATACGATATTTTTGGCCTTAAGGCATATTGTGATGTGCCTGATGAGTTTTTGCAATTTTGATGATTCCATTGGATATTTTAGGTTGTTTAGGCATAATTTCATATATTTAAGTCTGTCTTTGGACTTGTATAATTAAAGTTATGATTTAATGATGTGTTAGCATGAAAAAGGGTGTTTTTGTCCATATACATAGGTGCTGCATTTTTACTAAAAT
This sequence comes from Tamarix chinensis, assembly GCA_030549775.1. NCBI lineage: Eukaryota > Viridiplantae > Streptophyta > Magnoliopsida > Caryophyllales > Tamaricaceae > Tamarix > Tamarix chinensis. Next base: position 81,182,086 of record CM060178.1, read on the forward strand.
ATTTAATGTAATATTGTGTCTATATGGTATTCAATGAATGGTATGGAAAGCTTCATGATCTAGATCATTATATAACATAGGTTATGTTATTTTCTTTGTTTTTAGGGTTTAATGGTATTTTTGTCTTTTTATAGCCAATATAATTTGATTAATTAAATTTTAGAGTTCTAAAAGTTAATTTAATTATCATCAATGATTAATTTTTAATTACATGATTTTTAGAGAATATATAATATTTTATTCATAATTTCTAAAATAAATGTGTATTGGGGGTTATTTAGTCATTTTATACCTAAAGGCTTATTAGATATCTTAAGGTTAATGATTGACCTTTGAAATTGTAAATTGATTTGAATAGTGTTTTTTTGGAAATAAATAATTTCTACTTTTTAAATATGTGTTTCTTGGTATATGTCTAAAATTAGTGTGCAAGCTTATTTTGGGTTAGTGATCAATCATATATCTAAGTTTTTGAGTAATTTAAGTGATAAGTGAAATAAATTGATTTAAGGGTACTTTGTGCCAATTATAGATTAGTTTCAACCCACCTATGAGAGTTGTAATGACTATCATTGGTAGATTAGTTGGTGGTTAATAACCCACCTCGAGTAGCCTTAGAATGACCTCTGAGGTAGGGTTGTACAATTTGTGCATTCATTGTGATTTTATATATGTTATTGTTGCTAAGCATTAGCTACACCTCGATCTCTACTCTGTAAGTGATCCATGATCTCTATATAAAGGGTATCAATACTTAAGTTAGGGTGTCCTAGGAGTTTCGTAAACTAAGTTCAGAGTGTTGTAGACGCTACATATACCATAGCCTATGAGGATATGAGTATTTCATATACCGTAATCATAAGCGTTGTGGGCTTCTTCTTCTTCTTCTTCTTTTTTTGTGATAGCTGATAGTGGTATAGATATTGTGTTTTTCCTTAGCCACTATGTACTTTGGAGGTAGTTCCTTAGCCACTAAGCTATGGACGTGTGTTCCTTGGTTAGCCTTGGAATTGGGTAATATTATGTGTTGGAAATGGATAAATGAAACATTATATTGTGGGTTTACAAGTAGAATAAGTGTGATAAGCATACTATGACTTTATCTATATTAGTAAATATGTGAATACAAAAAATGTGTTGTGTGATAATATAACATGGATCAAAATAATCAGTGGATCTCATATGTGTGTGAATTCTATCGTATCGGTGTTTTATATTATATTCTGAGTGCTCATGTAATTTTAGGGTTTTGATAAATAGTAAGGAATAGTAACAAATAGTGGGTTTTAATTAAATGTTCCATTTTTCGTGTATTAGCATGATTCATAGTATTCTTGAGTGTAAGCATGCATGTGTTTGTCTTACAAGAGCACCCTTTTAGTAGGTTATGTTTACTCACTATATATATCGTATTGATAATACACTTTTCAGATATTTGGTGCAGGTGCAATGGTTTCTATATTACTTTCTATTAGGGTTGGGCTAAAATTAGAGTTATTTGATAGTAGTTGGGATATGTGACCCCATTTTCTTGGGGTCTTATGTGTCCTTTTTTCTTATTTTATTTCTTTCATTAATTTTGTAAAATTGTTGTGTTTGGGATCAAGTGATAACACCAGTTGATCATTGTATATGAGTTTACTATTTAATCTGACATCTAATAAATATTAGCTATGGGTTGTATCATCTTTATATTAGTAGTAATACATTACATTTTTTTGTTTAGATTAAAAAAAAATTTGAAATGAAAATTTTCATGTGTGAAAATCAGGGTGTCGCATGTAAATTAGGAAATATTATAAATATTAATTGAAACTTAAAAGCCGGGTTATAATATGATAAAAATAAATAAATAAAAGCTATAAATAATATATTGTGAAACAAATGGAGTCCATATAAATGTTTTGGCAAACTATATATATATATATAGGAGATGGTGAATTGAATATTATATAACTTTTTTTTTCATCTTCTTCTTATTCTATTTTCCCACTTCTCATTGTTACTCTATTCACAACTATTTTGAAGATGTATGCACATTAACTTATGGATGCTTATAAGTAACTTGTTATGGTTCTTTGCCATTTTATTTAATTCTTCTCATATGAATATATAAAAAACCTTAAAATTTCCACTTAAGTACTGCAACTTTTATTTTCAACTTGTTAATCATATTAATTATGTTAATATATTTTTATTTTATAAAAGTATTATCATTATTTTATAAATAAAGTGTTTCATATTATATATATATATTAACCATTGATGTGGTCCATATTAAATTAGATATAAAGTTATTGGCTATAACGTTTATGTTGTATGGTAATATATTAGTAATTAAGCTTAATCCTATATCTCTCAATCTAATTCTTGATGGTAGAATAAGAATTAAGTTGTTATAGATAAATACATATGTATTGTGTGATGGAAACATTAAGAAAGATAATTTAATTATCTTAAATTTCTATTTTAAATGATTTTAAATTTAAATTTGAATTAAATAGAGGGAAAATAATTGTTGGTTGTCATATTTACATGACATGTGTAGGATTGAGAGAGAAGAAGATTTGTTTTGCTCTCTCTCTCTCTCTCTCTTTCTCTCTCTCTCTCTCTCTCTCTCTCTCTCTCTTTCTTCAGATTTTTTTTCTTCTTCAATACATATACATATATCCATTAGAGAGAAAGAAATATGCTAATTTTCTTCAATTTTCTTAGTGATTTCTATGTGAAATCAAAGGAAACGAAGAAATATAAAGAAGGTTGTTATAAGCACACACCACCGGGTTTGAGAAAAAAGGAGTAGAACCGTAAAATTCAACTCCGAAAATTATAAATTACGAATTGGTGTAATTAATCTCGTCAATAGTAGGAGGTACACTATATATATATAATTTTATTATTTTAATTCCACATCAAGTTTGTTATTTTATGTATTAGAATTTTACATAAATTTTTTAATTTGAATGTGCATAAATTTATATTAATAATATATTAATTATATGATTATTTATGCCATTAAAATCCGTCTAATAACTTAGGGCTATCTGTATTTTTTTATTTTTCTTTTACAGTAATATATACTTAATTTGTTGCCGGATTGAATCGAAAGATGTGAAAAAAATCGTCTATAATAATTGATATAAAGGGAAAAAAAATTAATATAAATCATTGAAATTACTAACAGAGCGACCTCTTTCTAATTGCCGGAGGGCGGAAGGTGGGAGTGGGGAATATAATAATTTATATATTTATATATATAATACAAACAGGGTATATGCTAACTTTACGTAGGGAGGGAAATATTGTTGGTGCATTTGTTATTATTCGTTCTAATTTGATTTGACTTTGGATACTGTTTTCTCACCACAAGGTTTACTTTGCATCTTCGCGTCCTTCGGCTTCAAGATTGTGAGTCACTTTGGAAGACAAACGTCACTATCAATGCTGAATTTTGACTCCAAGAGTTACAGAATTTTAAAGGAAGGCCGGGTCGATACAAAAAATCAAAGTTGATGAGGGGCGGCTATCGAGAATGCGCCAGCCACTTGGATTGTTATTGGTCGGCTTAGTTTTACCGATCGAGGATTACATTAAAAATAAATAAATAAAAACCGTGTGGAAGGCCGAGGGGGGACGATTGGTTTTATTTTTTTTGTTTACAATATAACAACTAAGTCATAGATTCTATAAAAATCTAATGCTCTTCGGTATCAATGCTTGATGTTAGTTTAGTTTGGGAAAGGTGTTCCGTCCAGCATTTTATAACCGTAACAATTTATTTTAAAATAAAATAGTAAATATTAATAAGAACTTTTCCAGTGTGGTACTGTCGATCGTAATTTGTTGAAGCAAAGGCATCGCATGCCGTAGAGATTTGGATCCAACAATCCTACTTACCTGTCAAGTTCATGTCGAGAATAGGATGGCCCACCTCTGCTTTATATGGGAGCAAGTAGAGAAAGGAAAGGCGGAAGAGTTGGCGGTGCCAAAAGGTCCGAGCACACAACACAGGTGACAGGTGTCCGAGGTCCAAACCGTAAAATGCTACGCCGTTCGTGATTTTTGTTTTTTTTTTTTTAACCTTTTGTTATCCCTGTTATTTGAGGTGACTCACTGACATACATCCGCGCTCGCTTTCAATCAAAAGTTCCCTGCACATAACGTTTCACCAACTACAATATGATTCTTGTCACGTCAATCTTTTCCGTCTGCGTGTCAGCAATTTCTGGGGATGGTTCTGCGTTGGACCGACAATGTTGTCGTCGTGGTGGGTGAGCTGATTATTTTTAATTTAATTATTTATTGTAATTGATCTGCGTAATTTGTTATTTTTTTTTACCAAATTACAAAATAAAAATAATAACAATAAATTTTATTATAGAAGGATTTTAAAAATGAAATAGAATCAAAATGTATGCTTCAGAAAAATTCTGATTATTATCATAGCTTTGATGTCATAATAATAATAATAATAATAATAGTGTAAGCATCTTAACAACGACCATGATGATAAAAACAACTGCCATCATGATTATTATTGATATCAACTTGCCTATACAATCACAGTCTAAATGGCTCAAACTAGAATTATAATAACCTTAGCTAAACCAACTTGGACTTTTAATTGAGCTAATTTAAGGCCCGAAAAAGATTATGAAGCGATCCAAGCAAGTAAACTAATGCTCAATTTTCCCTACATTATTATAACACTATATCATATTAGAATCACTCAGATTAATTTTAATAAGATGAGATTAGAATAAATTTTATTATTATTATTATTATTATTATTATTATTACTGTTATTATTTATAATAATAAAAATAATATCAAGAAAAAACTAATAAGATTATTATATTTATAAATATTATTATTATTATTATTTGTAATGATTATATTATAATATCAGTATTTAAATAAAAAATATAATAATTTATAAAAACATTAATATTACTAAAGTAGTAATGCTAATATTCTTATTACTTCATTAATAAAAATATTATTGATAAAAATTAAATCAAATTCTTAATATTATTATATTATTATTTATAATAAATACATAAAATAATAATTAATATGAGAATAATATTATTTATTTTTAAATATTATTATATTACAGAGAGAAATAAAATTATACTTGTAATACCTATTTATAAAAATAATATCTCTAATAATGATAATGCAACGATAATAATATTAAGAGATATAAATATTATTATTACTCATAATTATATTTACATTCAATAATATATATAATCAATTATTATGATAAATATTATGAACATTAACTTGAAAAATAATAATATGATTATTTTATTAATTAATTATTATTTTCATACATATAATTATAATTATTTATATAATTATTATTATTATTATTTACATAAATAAACTAATATTAATATTTATATTGCCATAAATTGAAATAAAAATTATAATAACATTAATAAGTATGTATGATTATTACATTTATAAATGTGAAGATAATAATAATTAGAGTCATTATTATCATTATTCTTAATTATAATAACAGTTATCATTGGAATTATTATTATTATTATTATTATTATTATTATTATTATTATTATTATTAATGCTATTGGTGTTATTATTATTATCATTATGACGACAATATGCTCTCTTTTTTTAAGTTCAATTCTTATTAGATCTAATTAGATAGGATTATATTAGATTAGAAAAATTAGATGATAAAAATATGTCCTATATAAGTTTATGGAAGTGGCCTTGATTTTACATGTCCTAGGCAAACAAAATTTTGAGGGCCATTACGTAACACTCTTAGTTTTATTACTAAAAAAATTCATTTTTATAGGGGAAGCTTATAACTAAAATATCAAGCTTTAACGCCATAACCGAAGTAAGTCTAGTTTACCATACCATCATCAAATCAATCACAAGACTAAAACCATTCAAAGTAAAATAGAGTAAATAGAAATAAGAGTAGCTTTAGAAACATAAATATAATTTTGGAGCTTAACTCTAAGTACAATAAAATACAAACAAAAGAGATATCATATATTTAATAGTCCAAAAATATATCCAGATAAAACTATTTTTCGGATACCATGACTCTACACCCCATGCTCTTATACAAAAAAATAGAGCATTCATGAATACTCTAACCGCTTCCTATAAACTCCTTCGCATATTTTAAATTATATAACACCATGATTCCAATATTAAACCCATATTGACCAAAATGCCCTTATCGGTAATATAAGCCCTTATTTCATGTAGATCTTACATATATTGGTAAAATTATTTCCAAGTCCACCATTTATTTCCATATGCCTTATTATACTTATTTCACACTCATCATGTATTCATAAAACCATTTTAAAATCATATATCACACCACGGGTTTTCCACATAGAATATATTCAATCATATAATATCAACCTCATATCATATAATTAACAATCATACAATTAATCGCATGACAATAATAACATGGTATAACATAAATACATGCATAACACTTAGCAGCCAAAAATCATAGATTATGACAATTATCCTTACGGAAACAACTTTGATTTCTAAGCATGTTTATCCTATCCTTCCTCTTCTCAAAAGCTAAGGGAATGGAGGGTAATACAGGAAGGAAAACCAAAACAAACCAAATGAGTGATTCAGGAAAATTTTATGCAATCAAGTGGGGAGGAATGGTGGGTTGTGCCAAGAGGAAAGGAGAAGCAATGACTAGTTGTGTCATTGCTAGTCGCTAGGGGACGTGCACTAGTAGGGGAGGCCAAAATAAGGTGTGACGCTAATGGGAATGGCCGATGGTGGGGTGTGGGTTGTGGTTGGTGTTGCAGAATGGTGTGGGTGATGTTTGGTTGTTAGTGCCACAACCAAGGAAAAAAAGAGAAGAGGGAAGCTATAGTGTGGTTGGTCGACAGTGGAGTGTGGGCTGCGATGGAAGTTACCGAAGAGGAATGGTGTGGTGTGGTGGTTGTGGCCGAAAACAAAGGGAAAGAAAAAGAGAAAGGAGGTCGTCATTGCTTATACCAAATGGAGGGGATGAGGTGTGGCTAGTTTGGTCGGTGATTGTGTGTGTGGGGGGGGGGGTTAGCGTAGGTTATTGCAGGTGGTGGAGGTGACTCGGGTGGTGCTATCGATCATGGTTTTTTAGGTATTTAGTGACAAGAAGGAGGAGAATAAGATGCTTTGGTGGTGATTTTTTTGATAGAGAAAATGTAGGGAAAGAGTGGCTAAATGTGTGTGTGTGTGTGTGTGTGTGAACATGCTCAAGGGGAGAGGGTGAGAATGGTAAAGAGGAAGACGGTCGGTAAGGTTATGACAATTGACACATGAAAGACATAGGAGGTGTAGGGATTTGACTTGAGGTTGGACAGAGCATAGCAGCGGTAAGGTCTGGGTAGAAGGGATTTGCAAGCAAGAGGGAAGGGAACTAAAGCTGGAAAATGATTTTGAACGGCAAGTGGGGAAAAGAAAAAAAAATAGCAAAAAAGAGAAAAGGTTATGTTTAGATTTAGGTTATGATAATGGGATAAGTTAATTATCGACCATCGAATGTTAGACTTAGGTTGAGAAAAATATTACTAAACTGAAATAAAGTTTAGGATTAGACTAAGATTTAGGATCAAAGAGTTATGGTAGGATAGAAATATACATTTCTAGAGGTTAGAATTAAGTTACTAAATTAATTAGTCGAGATTAGGATTAACAAAAATTTCGGATATTACACAATATATTACTTATTGATGTATTATTAAAAAACTAAACAGGAAATAAAATCCATAGTCTATCGAATGCAACCACAATGCAACGCAATTTATGCTATTATACTTTTTTTTTAAATTTAATTGAATACTAATTAAAATTTAAATCCTTTAATTTTTTTTTTGGGATTTTAGATGTAGACCTACTTTTATTGTACTCAGACGGACCTAATTTAACTAAGTCAATAAAAGGAGAACTTCTATCTATGTATACAAACACGCCATTGCCTGGTAAAGTTTGTTTTTAAATAGAGACGTTTAGATCCAACGCGTTAGGAGAGGTTCAAAGATACGACAGAGAGGATAAGCATGGCAGCGAAATGAAATTAAAATAGAGATTTATTTGCGGCTATTCTGGTTTTCTAACTTTGTAAGAATCAAGAATATCCATTTCTCTCATTCACTGTCCTCATATCCATGAAATCCTAGAAGTCGGCATATTTTCTCACAATTTTAAAAGCTAAACCAAACAAACTCTAAGAAACCCTGATTAACTACTTTACATCCCATCGATTAACTCTTCTACTTTGTTGCTCCATAACACTAGCCTAGAGCATGTGCAGGAGAATTCTCAGTATCGGATCATATTATCAGTTAGGAGCGTGCATAAATAAGTTCGTAAAGAAAATTTCGGATTTCGATTCGAATTGGACCTGTTAGTACGATCTTTAGAAGACAACTCTTTTAATTTATTTATTGATCCATATTCGAATTTATGAGATTTCCAAACGATTTCGGTTGGATGGCGTGACTGCCGTCCAACCCAATATTGTACCTATAATCAAACCTAATAGTACGAGCGTTATAATAGTACTGTCGTTTGGCCGGTCATACAAGGATTTATCCAGTACATTATTATTATTATCTTTCTCATAGCATATATATTCTTAGCCACTATGATCAAATTAAAAATAGTAAAATCCTTTGATTGGCCCGACAAGGTTTATATATAGAAATTGGTTCATATGCGAACCATTATTTTGGTACAAACGTAGGAATAGTTTTCAACCGTTGGATCTGAAATATCTGACGGTTGAAAACGATTCCCGTGTTTTTTTCCTATTCCCCGTCCCTCTATCTCGCCCCACCTCGCCTCTCTCCCTATCGGCTTCTCTCTCCCGACCCAGCCCCCAGTCGCGTTCCCTCTCTCCCGACCCAGCCCCCTTCGCGTTCCCTCTCTCCCGTCTCCCTCCCTCTGCACCTCCCGTCTCCCTCTCTCTGCACCTCTCCCTCTCTCTGCACCTCCCGTCTCCCTCTCTCTCCATAGTGTCCGGCCATCTTTCATAGTGTAATTTAATAGTGTCGGCCATCTTGGTCCAGACTTTGGCCGAATTAAAGAGGCAAATCCTGAACGGGATCTTCGACGTATTCATCCCCTTCACTCTCTCGCTCGCTTTGCCACCATCGTTGCCGACCTTAGTGTTGATAATAAACGCCACTGCTCGTCTGTACTCTGTTCCATTTCATTTTTGTTTCCTTTACTCAGCGTTGATTTCCATCCGAGGTAAGTAATTTGATTTATTATTTGATTCAAAACCGGCGACGGCTACTGCTGTCTATGTAATTGGTTACTCACTATTGGTGTTTGGCATTGTTGGATTAGCAGAAGCTCAAAATTCCTCTGCTACTATTAAAGCTTGCACTGCTCGACGGGAAGGTAAGCTCCTTCTCTCTCTGTCTCGCTCATCTGCTTTCAATTAAATGATAATAACTATATATGATATGAAGTTAACACTAGCAGATTAGAGAGTTGGAAAAATACAGTAAATTATAAGAAGTATAGTCCAAGAGTTGGATAATTCGTCCATATGTAGATCGTTAGATTATGTAGATGGACTGTATTTGTATGGTCTCATATGTACGCGTTGATTTTGGTGGATATTAGAAGAATTAGCCTGTTTCTTGCTCTCGGTCGTCTCCCTCGTCAGCTGTGGTGTTGAATGTCGAGTGAATATTTGATACTCCTTCCTTCCGACGGCCTTTCCTTTTTAACTTTTGTGAAGCTCTTACCTCGGGCTTCTTAATTTATTTTTACTGGTAGGGTCTTAATCAAATTTAACCGAAATATTGAGTTATGTGATATTTTTATTAAATTTAACCAAAATTTCCAGCCATGATATTATGCATTTGTATTCTACGAAATTGATTATTGTATTATAATTGTTGTTTGTTAGTTTGATAATTTAAATGGATTAGATAGTGGCCATGAGTTTGAAAATGTATATTTGCTATTTTGTCATTTGTTTAATATGCATGCACTTTTTTTAATTTTGATTTTCTTGTTTGTGATAGATTTTTTTTTACTTGCATAGGCATTATGAGTGACAAACATGGTTGTTCTCCTCCCTCAAACTTAAAAGATGTTGATGGTGGGTTGATAACTCCGAAGTCAATACCGCACACATCTCCTGGTGGAACAACAAAAGAATGGATACCTTATTGCTCACCAGAAATAGCCCCTTTTGTAGGAATGAAATTTGAATCATTAGATGTTGGGATTAAGTTCTATAAGAACTATGCGTACACTTGTGGTTTTAGTGTCCGTTTGTCTGGTGAAAAAAAAACCGTGAGTAATGTTGTGACACTAAAATATCTTGTTTGTACTAGGGAAGGATTTAAACCATCAAGGAATATATGTCGTGCCCAAGGTAGTAGTGAAGGTGTATCTAGAAGGAGAGTGGTTAATAGAGTGGGATGTAGAGCTAGAATGTGTCTTAAGCGTGACATTGAAGGGTTTAGAGGGTTTAGGGTTTAGGGTTTAGGATTTAGGGTTTAGAGGGTTTAGGGTTTAGAGGGTTTAGGGTTTAGGGTTTAGGGTTTAGGATTTGGGGTTTAGGGTTTAGAGGGTTCAGGGTTCAGGGTTTAGGGTTTAGAGGGTTTAGGGTTTAGGGTTTAGGGTTTGGGGTTTAGGATTCAGGGTTTAGGGTTTAGGGTTTAGGGTTTAGGGTTTAGGGGGTTTAGGGGGTTTAGGGTTTAGGGTTTAGAGGGTTTAGGGTCTAGGGTCTAGGGTTTAGGGTTTATGGGGGTTAGGGTTTAGGGTTTAGAGGGTTTAGGGTTTAGAGGGTTTAGGGTTTAGAGGGTTTAGGGTTTAGGGTTTATGGGGTTTGGGGTTTGGGGTTTAGGGTTTATGGGGTTTAGGGTTTAGGGTTTAGGGTTTAGGGTTTAGGGTGTTGGGGTTTAGGGTTTATGGTTTATAGGGTTTAGGGTTTAGGGTTTAGGGGTTAGGTTTAGGGTTTAGTTTAGGGTTTAGGGGTTAGGGTTTAGGGTTTAGGGTTTAGAGGGTTTAGGGTTTAGGGTTTATGGGGTTTAGGGTTTAGGGTTTAGGGTTTATGGGGTTTAGGGTTTAGGGTTTAGGGTTTATGGGGTTTAGGGTTTAGAGGGTTTAGGGTTTAGAGGGTTCATGGTTTAGGGTTTAGAGGGTTTAGGGTTTAGGGTTTAGGGTTTAGGGTTTGGGGTTTAGGGTTTAGAGTTTAGGGTTTAGAGGGTTTAGGGTTTAGAGGGTTTAGGGTTTAGGAATTAGAGGTTTGGATATAGGTTTGGATTTTTTTTTTAGTTTGGTATTAGTAAAATCTTGAATGTGATTAAATTTTGATCCAATGGATGAGATTAGTTCCTATGTTTGTATATTAATTATAATTTGTATGTGACCCCTTCCCTATATATATATATATATATAATTTTAATAAAAATTAAAATAAATTAATGTCTTTGTCTAGATAGTAAGGGCATTAACAGATTGGATATTTGATATTTTAAATATCTGACAAAAAACTTCAAATATTTAAAAGATTGGATATCCGAAAGAAAACTTTGGATATTCAAATTTCTAATAGTATAATGAATAATTTATTGAATATCTAAAACTTTTTAATAGGTCACAAATAAAAAATAACGGATAAAAAATTATATGATAAAATAATAATAATTTAATCTAATTTAAATTGATATGATCTAATATTTTGATTTGAGTTTTAAATTATATTATATTCGATTAATAATTTTAAATTTTAGATAATATTTAAATATTTAATCAAAATAATAGTTAAAAAGTATGAGCTTCACTTACTACAAACACTCTTATTTTAACTTATATGCATATGGTTTATCGGATAAAACATCCAATATATTTAATCTTTTCTAAATAAAATCTATAATTTAATTTTTTAGATTGGATTATAACACGGTGGATCCAAAGGTACACTTCTAAACACTTTGCTCATTTAGAAGTGTAACTTTGCTCATTCAGAAGTGTGAAACCTGACGCCCGTTTCCTCAGCAAGGAAGTAAGACGGACAAAAGGAATAAAAATCAGATGCCTCCTTGCTACGTTGATTTTTCCTGCACGTCCAGCCAAGCGGGCAAATCCCAAACTCGACTGAGCTTGAGGATAGTGCAATTAATCTATGAAAGATAACCGTTATTGTACTAATTTACTAGGAATTAGTTACAAGGAAGATACAATTTTTTTTACTATATACTACGGCATACTTAATATCGTGGGTATTTTATTTTTTCCAGCGACATAGGACTTTTAAAGGGACCAGTCATGGGTAAAGATATTTATATCGTCGGTGACTTACTAGAGGAAACACTTTCTTCCAAAATATTTAGTAAAGTAAAGCCGAAAAAAATATATTTGTTAGTAAATGGCCAAAATTATTAGTCTTCTTTGGGCATAAAAATATTCTGCTTTATTTTCTTTGGCTAAAAAGAAATTTTTTTATGGATGGTATAGTATTAGTAACCGAGACCTAAATTATTTTACTTTCTTTTTATAGTCGTAAAATAACTCGTGTAATTTATTTAGGAGAAAAAGAAAAACTGCTAATTATTTGACAAATCGTTGGTATTAGAAGGTCCAACCGTGTGTAGTTTTGCACGAAACAAAACATATCTTCTATTATTATTATTATTATTTAAATAAATATTTTATTAAAACAATAAGTTGTTGAGATACACCAGTTCCGTTCCTAAAATTAAAACACGACATTTTTTTTATTGTATACTATAACAAACGGCTTTCGGTTGAACACGGACGACAAAATTATTAAGAATAAGAGCATCTTAAATTATAAAATGGGAAAACCCTATCCCGTTTTACATGGACGTCAAACGACCGCTTCCCAACTACACACTTTCTTCTCGGCGCGACTCCTCCCTCATTCTTCTCGAACCTCCACCAATTTCGGCATCTACCATTTTTTCTTGTTATTGTTAGCATTTAGTTTGATCAATTCATATCCACTTCGCCCGGTGCTAATATTTAGTAACAGAGTTTATTGAATAAACGTCGGCGTTATTGGGTAATTATATTATGCTTCATCTTACTCATTCTTTTTGGTCGGTGCAATCCATCGCTCGTGGTAAAAGTCCATCACGACTTTCGGCGGTACATTTTATTTTATTTATAAATATAACACTAGGAAATCCACTCCAGACGCGGTTCCGGTCTTCCTTGACTCGCATGCATGTTGTGAGAAAAGCGGAAGGCATATCCAGTAGCGTCTTCGTTGAAGGAAATTAATAACCTCGCGATGAAATTCCACAAGTACGTAACGTACGTCTAGTCGTCTACGGCAACTGGCAAGGGCCTGTGTGAACACCTGAGATGGATGGAAATACCTTAAAAGCAGCACGTGGAATTGAAAAGCACGTATACTCAAATAGATATTTTTTTTTATTTAAAAAATAAGTAGATTACATGCTGAAAAGTCAAGCGTGTATTAGGGACTAAATGATGTATGTATGTTAACAAAAAAAAAAAAAGCTATCTTGGAAGAGCTTTACTTTCCGCGAGTTAATTAAAGACGCAAACAAGAATAAAAGTACGTTATCTCCGACCTTCCTTCCGGTCCAGGAATCCCTAAAAGATGGGCTCCTTACAAAGCATCCCTACTACAAGAGCGACACATTCAATTAATCAATAATCATCTACTAATTAATTACCCGCTGCCGGTCGGTCTTATAATTCACGTGATAGCACCTGACCAGCCACTAATAGGAGTACACACGCACAAAAAAAAAGGATAATGCAATGTACTACGTTCATGATAAAGCATCAAAATAGTTGCAAGCAATTACATAGAGGAGCGCCTGCTATGACTAATCCAATCCAGATTTGCAGTCGAGCCTAATGATGTCTCTGGTCTGGTCAGCAATTAATAATAAAGTAAACAGGTGCAAGGACGGGAGATTCATCGTATTTGGACACAAACATAGTCCGGACGGCACTGCTGACGGTCCAACGTCTGAAGTAATTTTCTTCTTCTTTTTACTTCATATTTAAGTTGCGTACGGATTCGTTGCATTTGTACATTCTTTTACAAATTCTTGCACCTAATATTATTTAAGACGCCAAAAGTTCCACCTCGGTTTTATCGATCAAATGACTTCGTCTCATCGGAGACTTATCTGCTTCAAAAAAAAAAAAAAATTGTTATCACGTGAAATATTGGTATTTTTTTGGGGGCAAAATTGAGTCCAGACTTAACTAGAAGTAAAGAAGGATGTCATGAGACGACTTACTTGATCGAGTAGCGATCCATAATCCTCACGTCCGCGATGCGGGTCAGAAGTTCACATCATGTTTGGTGCACAAGTATTTAAGAATTCATTCGCTAGGATGAACAAAAATAAAAAATAAAAAATCCCAAGATTGCCTCGATGGGAAATTTTCATTGATTATAATTAAAATACGAGGCCTTTTTAACATCTTAAGTACAATCATTCTTGCTCTGTTCCTATCAATTCAAACTCATACTCCCCCCTAAGTTAATATAACCGGTATAAGTGGCTTTCAATATTTTTTTGATAGAATTTTAAGTCCCATACATGAGCTTGGAAATTTAGGATCGTTTTTCTTTATTTAACTTTTTTACTTGATATGAACTAATAAGAATAAAAGGAATAATATATTTCTGTATTATTATTCGTTAAGATTCTATTGTTATATATATATATATATATATATATAGCGTTTACTTTCTTTCCTTTTTTTTCTCTTGGATAATGTAAAATACACAATTTTCTAGTCATTACTAATATGAAAAGAAGGAGAGAAGACCTTACCTATACACTTTATTGTCCAACAAAACCATAAGAATCGCCCGGAATATAAGATAGCCACGGTCAAGGCTTTCGAGAGACTAACACTACTTATCCTTTGATTGTTTGATACTGCTTGGAAGAATAGTTTTAGGTATAAGCACTTTTTCTTATAAAACTTTCTACATTAAAAGCTTCAAGAATCATTTTTTTTAATGAATACAATTTTATGTAGTTCAAACATACAATGTTCCACTTATTTAACATCAGTTTTTTTATATAAAAAATTACTAACTATCGCAATATAATATTAGAAATACATTGCAGCTAAAAGAAACCAAAATGTTAAATACAAAAAATATTAGATTTTACAAATTCAAAATATTTGTTCTCCCACAAATAAATTTGGTCCATAAAACTCCAATTTTGTTTGCATCACCTTCATAATCTATAAATATATAAACACTAAATCATCTTACCCTTTGATCTTGGCCTATTTTTTTGATTGTGACTTCTACCCCCACTGATTTGGTTGTTAAGGTTATAAACTAATAGAGTTGCCTTGTAAGCTAATTAAGCTAGGCTCAATAAGCATTTGATCTATCTAGTTTATTTAGTTAAATGAGTTAAATTTAAACCTTATTTTTTTTAACTCATTTAGTAAATAAGTCGAGCTTAAGCCAAGGTTAATTTAATTTAATTCAATTCGTGTGTTTACAAATTAGTTCGAGCTTAGCTCGTTTACATATGCTTGCGATAGATTTGCTAATATCTTTCGGTCAGAAACTACTATGTATTTTGGGATTCAATTTAACAAAACATAGTGTTTTGTGATCTAATCATGCATATTATTTGAGCCATAATAATCAACCTAGTAATTGAGTCATTTTTAAACAAGCTAAATTGGTAGAGTTAAAAAAAATATTTAACAAACAAGACGAATATAGTTAGTTGAACCTACAAATGAGTTAAGTTGAGCTCAAATTTAAAAGAGTTGATTGAGCTTGTTTATCTTAAATGAGCCGAGTCGAGCGCTTGTGAACCTTACACAAGTAGAGTTTCAGTCTTGTATGAGAGATTCAAACCCTAAAAAGATAACCAAGTCAAGCTCAAGCCACAAACTAATCATCTTGCCTCATTTCTAGCCATATTCATTGAACTAATCCACCTACAAACAAACACTGCATTGAATTCTTTAGGAATATAGCTATTTATCTCACTGATACATTGTCGCAAGCACAACAAATTTAACAAATAAATCCTAATTCTAAATACGTAGTAACTCACAAGTAGGAGTTGGACCCATAATAAATAGTTTATAATCAAGACTTCTGTGATTAATGTCAGAACTTGATTAGTTCACTTCTATTACTAAATTCTATACTATTGACAAGTACTAAAATGTTTTACTCACTAATGAATAAATAATGATGGGAGATAGTCAATTATGGAACTAGGATATTGAATAATTGTCTAGAAAATAATAATTCTAACTGCTCTAATGCTGACCTAAGAAAACTCATAATAATTTATTTCTTTGATTTCCCTAGTAAATCAAAAAATCTCTCAAGTTACCACCTAGCTAATTAATAACTTAGGTTAATAATACTAGATTCAATTAATGGTAGCATTACGAACATAAAGCAATCAACTATAACCAAAATCACACAAGCTTAGATCATGCAATTATATGAATTAATAGATAAGATTAATATCTAACCTTTTGCTACTCTAGTGATGATAATTATCAAATACATATTAATTCCATCATCCTAGCTTTGATTAGAATTTAGACTAATGATGTAATCATCTCTCAATTTTTCCTATTAAATCAATTAGATTACACTTAGAATCATAAATTAAAATCACATTTTATATTCAAAACCCTAATCTCGTCATTGATTCCGCTTATCCTCTACTAACTTATGCTATCATCTTCATAATTATAATAAAACAAAAGTTAATACAATAGCTCATAATTACCATCAATGATTAATAACAAAACATCAAACAATTTATAAACACAAATGAAAAAAATAATGGAATAAAAAGAATATAATTGCATTCAAATAAAATTAGACTTTTGTAATTGAGATATGAATCGAGAAGAACTTATCAACTTCAATTGTGGAACACCAATCGTGCAATCAATTACAATAGATCACAATGGAATCAATATTGTGAAGTATGTCTAATATAGAGAGAAAGAAAGAGTATGGCTCTCAAAAAACTAAAAGATGAACTATCGATTACATGGTAACAAGAGAATACAATAGGGAGAAGCCTGCATGAACGGTTACATAATTTAAGAGAAATACGATCCATGCTTGGAAAACATTAGTGTACCATATATATTTTTTTAATCCATTGCCAAATATGAAAAATGAAGTTTCTTGCTCTTATGGAAAAATACCCCCTAATGTTAATAAATATACGAGTACCATGTTTCTTCCTCCTTTGCCTTTTGTTCATGAAACTTGAGCAAAAGGTCCCCTTCGATGTTTGTTCTCCATTTTTGGTCTTTCTTTCCGTTGATTCCATGTTCTTTTGATGCATTCATTTCTTCTTTTCCTCTTTCCTTTGATTTCTACTTTGAATTTCTTCATTTTTATCTTTGCCTACAAAATGTACCTAAAAGATAGAAACTTGATAAAAGATACAATCTTATAAAATCAATGAGGAATAAATGACATTTTTACATAAAATATGACATATAAATCTCATACATCAAGTACCCCCATACTTGCTTGTCCCCAACTAACAACATCATATCGTGCACTACAGAAGCATTAAGAAGTATAATTGAAGCAATTTCTGATTAACAATAATTGCAAGATTGGATTTATTCATTCATTAAGGCTAATAATGCACTAGGACTAAAAACATTTGTAGAAATCATAAGATAAAAATGTTCAAAATATTTTGGATTGCTCATCTAATATACCAATCAACAGTTGTATCAAAATCTGAAGTGATTAGGGAAGGATAACTAGTACAATTAGCACCTCATCATTCAAAGCTAGATTAAGATTAATGAAAGCTAAATTGGTAGATTATCACTTTTGGCACATTTAAACACTGGCACGTTTAAACACTCACTTTTATGTGTCTATGGTGAAATGTGTTTACTATCTAAATGATCATGATCGCTCATGTGTTTGCCATTATAATCAATTTGCCACCACTTAAGAGAACCAGAGTATATAAGAATCAAGAGGTCTTAAACTTGGTTATAATGGGACTAAGTTTCTAAGGTGGGATAGAATTTTAGGATGGTAGCTAGACTATACCAACTAAAGGAGCAACTTCTTTCTTTCAATCTTTTTTTTTTCATCTCTTGCTCTTTCCCCTCCCCCTCATTTCCCCCCTTTAAACAACACAAACCAATTATAACCTCAAACCCTTTCATTCAATGAAACTTCAAATAAAAGGCATAAATTTTTTTCTCTTTTTTTAAAGAAATTATAAAAGGTTAAACAAGTATGTCTTTTTAAATATTTAGCTACTCCATTTATTGTTTCCTTAAAACCAACACACTCATGCTTAAATCTCACCATATTAGAAAAACAATATTCTCCCTCAAAAACTATTGCTCTACTAGCCATAGAGTAGGAAGGAAACTACACATGGATAATAGTTGTTAACATAGGTTAGATCACATAATAAGGTTTAAGACTTAAAGGGGTTATACAATGGATAATACTTTCAAAGGTAAACCATATGGTCTGTAGCTATGTAAAAAAAAGTACCTCTATCATTTTCAAATATCATAAAGTCCTATGTGGTCTTAAAGATAACCAATGACAAATTCTATTTTCACATACCATTAAAGAATACACACATGAAAAAAATTACTTCTTTTTGGGTGTCATTTTAAAAGGAAAGCAAACAACCCTCATTAATTTTCACCTTCATTCTACATGATACAAAAGCAATGTTATTCCAAATGGCAATAAAACAAGTTGTATTCTACATTTTATATGTTTCCAATCAAAAGAATCATTACAATGACACAATCATTCAAATAAAAAGGATTTCAAATTTATTTTGGCACATAATGGGGTAATGAGCAATATGTGTGCACTGAAATTTTCAATTGTTTAGCCATAATTGGAGAAAACCTCTTAGTAAGTCAGATGTTCCAAGTAATCTCACAATGGAAGCAATAATTTAGAAAAAGAAATACAAAATTACACACGTGTTAATATACCCACTAGAGCACACATCCAAACATAGGTAAATGAAAATTTTGCAATTACCCTTCATTTGAAATCAAAAATCTCTGCAAAATACACTTAGAGAATGATTCAGAATTTGAATGAAATAAGAACCCTAAAATAATTAAGTGAAATTTTCACAAAAAGTGCTATTTTTGTGTAAATTGAATGGTTGGAGTTCGCTAGAAGGGGGTTGAAATGCAAAGATTAGAATTTTGGAAGGATGGAATATCGATGATTTGAATTGAGAACAAAAGATAATAGGGAGTTGATGAATAATGAAGTGAACTTTGCTTAGAGAAGGGTGTGCAGGTAGAAGGAATGATAATGAGAGAAGAATAAATATAAAGAAAATAGGGTTCGGTGATTTTAATTTGAAAAACATGAAGGAGGCTATGATTCTTTTTTTGTTAAAAGATAGTCTTTGTTTAAGAACATGGTAGCCCCGTGTTAAATTCGTTGCTCTCACCTTTTCACCAAAAAAATTCTGGAATAAAACACAACCAATGTTTTTAAATATGGTAGCCCCATGTTAAATTCTTTTCTCTTGTCTTTTTAGCAAAACTGTCAAAGAAACTATCACCATGTATTACACTCCCTATGTAATTAAGCACAACCTCCCTATGTTTATTCTTATTCTCTCGACTTTTTTTACTTCTTTTTATCACACAACCACACTAAAAAAAATAGTTAATTTAATATCTCTAAAAATGAACAAACTTACTTATCTACAACACTTAGGATATCTCCCAAGTAGTATCTCAATGCGGTTTCAAAAGCTTCATTTCATAGCTCCTCAAGTTCTTGTAATAGAAGTTTTCTATACTTACCAATCTCATTTGCCTCCATGTTACATGTCTTCTGAGCTCAAAAGCCTTATGTTCTAATTCAGTTAAAAGGTGAAAAGGCTTACTGTAAACTAGCCGATATGGTGACATACCTATTAGAGTCTTATATGCTATGTGAAATGCCTAGAGAGCATCTTTAAGATGTCAACTCTAATCCTTCCTTATATGTTTTACCATCTTTTCTAGGATTAATTTGACTTCATGATTTGAGATTTTGGCTTGAACATTTGTTTGTGGATGATATATTATGAAGTTTCGATGTGTAACATGGTACTTTTTTGGCAATGCTTCTACTATTCTATTGCAGAAGTGTAAACTCTTGTCGTTGATTACAACATTTGGCAAGCCAAACCTTGCAAAAATATTAGTTTGAAGAAAATCTACAAAAACTCTAGCTTCATCATTACGGGTGGATTTTGTCTCTACCTATTTTGACACATAATTTATAGAAACAATAATGTATTTGGAACCAAAAAATGATGGGAAGGGACCCACGAAATCCATGCCCCAAATAAATAAATAAAAACTCACATATAATAATGGGGTTTTGTTGCATTTAATTTCTAAGACCTAATCCTCCAGTCTTTTAATAGTTTCCACATTTTTTTTCAAAGCTCATAAGTATCCTTAAACAAGGTAGGCCAATAAAATCCACTTTCTAGAATTTCATTTATTTTTTGGACCAAAATGACCACCACGAGCATAGTTATGACAAAATGTTAAAATAAAAAGAACATCACTATTAGGAATACATCTTCTAATGATTTAGTCAACAAATTGTTTCCACAAATAGGGATCATCCCACACAAAATACTTTGCTCGACTCTTCATTCTATCATTTTGTGCCTTAGTAAAATGTGAAGGGAATACCTTTGTTACAAAAAATGTAACCATGCCAGAATACCATGGTATTTCATTCTCAACTATGTGAAGTTGTTCATCTAGAAATGTAACATTGATGGGTGAATCCTCTTTAGCTTCCTTGATCAACCTACTTAAACAATATGGGACTCTAATTTTTGTTCTTTTCTTGTCCTTAATACGTATATTGAACTACTGAAGTAATAATATCCATCTAATCAACCTTGGTTTTGCTTCCTTCTTTGTGAGTAGATACTTCAAGGTTGTATGGTCAAAGTAAACAATAATATCAGTGCCTAGAAGATAAGAAAAAAAATTTATATAAACCAAAAACAATGACAAGAAGCTCCTTCTTAGTGGTCATATAATTAAGTTGAGCCTCATTCAAAGAGTTTATCACAAGATTAGCTTTTCTTCTTACTTGGGTGTTAGGTCACTAGATATGATAACATAAAGGATATCTTTCTCTCTCAAAAATGTATACTTAAGATGGTTAAGTAAATGTTTCAATTCCACTTTTAGTGCCTATAATACTGAAGATGAAGGTCTATCCAATGTTAACGGTAAATCCACAAATCTCCCTATTCTACAAGGGCATGGTATTAAAGCAATCACCATTTCCTTGATTTCCACATCTACCTCAAATTTCTCATTCAACCGTTCTAAAAACTTAGTCTCTATGCATTAAATTAATGTTACCTATAAGGGATCTTTAGATGATAACTCATAAACTAGCTTAGTAAAATATTTAATAACTTTACTCCTAGAAACCGATTCACAATCTGTAAGATATTGCATGGAGTCAAATATGATAAGCCTAATAACTTCACCATCAAAATCCATGGCCAGACTCCATCATGTCCATATTCATTTATTTTTTAAAGTTTTTAGAAATGGTCTACCTAGCAATATAGGAGAAGAATTAAATAATTCATTGTCTTTCATATTTAACACATAAAAATAATCAAGGAATACTAACTCATTCACTTACACTAATACATATTTAATTACTTCTTTAGGGTATATATTAGATCTATTAGCTAACTGAATAATAACATAAGTTTCTTTCAAAGGGTCTAGAGTTAGTACATTAAAGATAGATAAAGGCATCACATTAATTGAAGCACCTAAGTTAAAAAATACATATTTCTTACCTTTTGTTTCCAATCTTACAAAGGATGGTAAAAATACTTGGATCCTTGCACTTTGGTGGGAGTTTCCTTTGTAAAATTGTTGAAATATTCTCCCTCACACTTACTTTCTTATCTACTTCAACTTCCTTTTTTTAGTACATAATTCTTTAAGGAACTTTTCACACCTTGTCACTTTTTTACTCGCATCAATTAGAGGGATGTTCATCTCCACCTTTCTAAACATGTCAAACATCTCCTTGTCATGATTATGATTCTTGTGTCTTAATAACTTGCTAGGAAAAAAAGTAGTAATTTTAATAGGAATGGGAAAATCATTTTTAGTTACCTATGAAGGATTTTCAACTCTATCTTTCTCAAAAAGTATCTCATTTTAATTTTTTCTTGTTTCTTGCTCTTCACCTAGTTGCCTTGGATCTACCAACTATTTTCCACTTCGATTTGTGATAGCACTAGTATTTTCTCTAGGGTTCATTTCCATTTGATTTGGAAATTTTGAGGACCCTTGTTCTTGTAATTTTCTTAGAGACACTCCCAATTGACTTACTTGATTCTCCAATTTCTTGATACCATTTCAAGTTTCTTGTTGAAATTGTAGTGTGTTAGTAGCTAAAGATTTCACCAAGTCTTCTAAAGGTATTTCTCTTTATGTTTGTTGATCTTGTTGTAGATGTAATGATTGAAATGGTGGTCTTTGTTAATTTGGTTGAATTTGAAAGAATCTAGGAGGTGTATTTGGACCTTGTTGATTTTGAAAATTTGGTGGCCAGAAATATAAACTACGAGCTTGTTTATTGTTGTTGTACCTTAAGTTAGGGTGATCCTTTCAACCTGGATTGTATGTTGGAGCATAAGGGTCATTCCTCATTTACCCTTCTTGTCCTCTTATGGCATTTACTTATTATTCTTCCTACAAGATAAGACACATATCAGTGGGATAACTAATAAAAGAACAAATTTCATATACCATTGTAGGAATTTTATCACCATTACTTTTTCTACTAGAGATGTCAGATTTGATATTTGTGTTTTTAATTTAGTGATACTAGCCTCTTTCACCAGTTGAGACACATAAGTACTCCCCCTGCTACTTTATTGAGATTTATATGCCATTTTAACAATTAATTTTTTAGCTTTAGCATGGGTTTCATACCAGAACATGTAATATTGAATTCTTTAAGAAATTTATTAGGATTAGTGAAGCATTTTGAATCTATTGAGTTGTTGTCCCTGAATCATATAAAAATAGGTAAAGTACGATTAAACCAGGTTTGATCTCACAAGTATCATGTTCTCCAATATAATTAATACATAAATGTTAATTTTAAAAGCATGAACATCTAGGTCCTTGAGAGTTTGATTTACCATAGGTTGATTTATGTGAAAAGATGAACTTCGCAAATCCTCTATGTGATCTTCCTTCAAATCAGTGGAACTTCCTTCAGAAGGTAATGTAATATGATGAGTGTATTCCAATTACCTTCCTATTCGGTTTACAATAGGAAAAGAAGAATTTGGGTCTATTGGTATGATGGTTTGTTCTTTATGCTCAACTGTAAACGATGTCAAATGCAAGTGCCTAAGGGTTACACATACTTAAAGAAGATAAGCACACTTGGAGAGATTATAAAAAAATAATATTAAAAATAGAAATAAATATTATAATTGCCATTCCCAAGTAACGACACAAAAAATTTGATGCATTGTCGTATCTACAATAAGTTTAACAAATAAATCCTAATTCCAAATATATAGTAAATGACATGTAGGATTTGAACCCACAAGTAATGGTTTATAATCAAAAATTATGTGATTAATGTAAAAGCTCCAGTTATCTAATAACCTTCTTTTCTACCACTAAAATCTGTACTATTGTCATGTAATAAAATGTTTTACTTGCTAATGAATGAATAAGGATGGAAGATAGTCAATTATGGAACTAGGATATCGAATACTTATCTAGAAAAGAATAATTTTAATTGCTTCAGCTTTGACCTATGAAAACTTATAATAATTCATTTCTTTACTTTCCCTCAATTCTTGTAAATCAAATAAGCTCTCAATTTACTGTTTAGCTAATCAATAACCTAGGTGAACGATACTATATTCAATTAATGGTAGCATTACAAACATAAATCGATCAACTACAACCATAATCACACAAGCTCAAATCATACAATTGTATGAATTAATAGGCAAGATTAATGATTAACCTTTTTACTACTTCAGTGATGATAATTAACAAATATATACTAATTCCATCATCTTAGCTTTGATTAGAACTTAGACTATTGAGGTGATCAATATAATTAGTTAAAATTCATAATTTATAATATGAAATCATTCAGTTATATCTATTAATTCAATTAGATAAAGCTTATAATCATAAATGGAAATTGCATTTCATATCCAAAACCCTAATCTTGTCATTGATTCCTCTTATCCTCTACTAATTTAAGCTATCATCTTCATAATTATAATAACATACAATTTAATGAAATGCCTCATAATTAAAATCAATGATTAATAACAAAACAACAAATAATTTATAATTGTAAATGAAATAATAAAGGAATGAGAGATGAATGGATAAGAACTTATCGACTTAAATTACTCAACACCAATTGTACAATCAATTACAATGGAATCAAAATTGTGAAGTATGTCTAATATAGAGAGAAAGAAAGAGTCTATATCTCAAAAAACTAAAAGACAACTATTGAATACATGAAAATAGGATAATATAATAGGGAGAAGCCTACACGAGTAATTAAAGAATCTAAGAGAAACACAATCTGTGTTTGGGAAATAATGGGGTACCATATTTTTTGTTTTTGAACCTGCTTCCAAATATGAAGAATGAAGTTTCTTGCTCTGATGGAAAAACATGACCCCTCGTAGTGTTAATAAACATAGGGGTACCATATTTCTTCCTCCTTTTCTTTCTCTTCATGAAACTTTAGTACAAGATCTTCTTTGATGTCTGCTCTCCATTTTTTGTCTTTTCTTCCATTTATTCCATGTTCTCTTGATGTGTTCCTTACTTCTTTTCCTCTTTCCTTCGATTTCTATTTTTAATTTCTTCATTTTTATTTTTGCCTACAAAATCTATTCAAAAGATGAAAACTTGAGAAAAGATCAAATTGTATAGTAATAAGGGATAAATTACATTTTTTCAATAGAATAATAACATATAAATCTCATGCATCACTCACCATATGAGTGAGACACCGTCTCTATCAATATTATTTTCGTTTATGTTTTCCCTTGACAAGTTTGTACACTTGTGCTACCCACCGATGCATAAATATCTCATTTGATTTGTTGTCCCTTTCTTATAAACATTTGTTTACTGGAATTAATGGCATGAATCATACTTGATAATTAATATATATAATTCATGCACAATCTAATGACAAACGTGCAAATCCTAATGCATGATATAAGTATTCAATATGTGGAATTCAACTAGCTATATGCATGTTAAGGATCATTAGAGGTGTACCTCTAGCAATTGGCAAAATTGATTACACCAAAATCTAAATTTGTAATGAACATAATGCAATTTGTCGATTTTATTCCTTGAATCTTTGACTTGATAATGTGTGTGTGTGTGTGTGTGTGTGTGTGTTTTGCATGATTAGGAACTAGGTCCTTATGCAAGCTTCTTCTTAAATCTTTATGAATTTTAAGAAGATAATAAATATTGGATATAATTATTTTAGATTAATTAGAAAATTACCCATAGTAGATGGTAGAAACTACGATCAATAGGTAGATAAAACTATTGTAAGTGCCTAAAAAAACTATGGTAGTTTTTAGTTCTCGTCATAAACTATAGTTCTTATTATATATATAATACATTAAAATTAGGGTTAAAATATTTTTATTTGTCAATAACACATTTTGGAATAATCTAAAATACATTGAGGTACTAAAGAATAAAAAGTTTACAAAGTTCTATAAACAATGTATAAAAATATTTAATATTAAATTATACAACTATAAGAGAATCTTAGTGGGTTTCATTCTTATTTTTATTAAATAGGATATAATATTATATATGCAATTGAAATTTCACAATTGCCAAAATACTTAGAAAAAAACTTAAATTTTATTTGAAATGTTTTAAATATTTTAATAAATTTAATTAATTATTAAAATATATTACAAACATGTTATCAATGAAAGTATTACAAAATACTTTTGGCAATTGAAGATTTTGATATGTGAAATTGGAGACCGTGAGAGTAGTTCTACAACTAATGTATTGGAAGAAGTTTTGAAAACTTAAATTGCGGCTAAATTTCTTGTTTACATTATATTATTTATATACTATATTTTTGTCTTCATGAATCTAATACTTATCATTCACCTCGTGAGATTGCATGAATAATAAAACTAGTCGAGCAACATAAATTAACTACAAGTCGAATGACCTTTCAAAGGAAAAAAAAATCAAGTAAAATGATCAAAAAAATAGGGTGTACTATGGAGTCAGAAAAGAAAATTAATAAAATAAAATAAATCCCCTACCGCCTTCATAACACTCTCAGGCCCAATGGCAGAAGAATTACACTCCATACCAAATCGACCTAAGACCAAAAGCAGCCGGTCAATCTGGAGGTTTGGATCCAGGCCGACCACATGAACAACAAAAAAGGATGCTTGGATCTAGGCCCAATGCATTAAAATTAAGAGGAGGCTTGGAACGTCATATGAGCCCAGGATTCAATATTGACATAATATTTATTAAAAAAATTCGATATTATATTACCTATATTTTTTTAAACGGTTATGTTATTTTCTTATGAAGGATCGCACTCCGTGACATAACACGCATATGACTTTTCCTGTACAAGTCGTGGTATATTACAAATATTTTTATCTTCTATAAGAGTTTAACATAAAATATCATTAGACTAATAATAATTATATATTAAAATATATACATAAAAATTTCAATATAAATTG
This sequence comes from Tamarix chinensis, assembly GCA_030549775.1. NCBI lineage: Eukaryota > Viridiplantae > Streptophyta > Magnoliopsida > Caryophyllales > Tamaricaceae > Tamarix > Tamarix chinensis. The sequence goes on from CM060178.1 coordinate 81,208,944, forward strand.
TTTTGTTCCATGTTCGGTTCCACGTATTGATTTTCAAGTAAGGCCTAACTTCATGCTTATGACAATTTTGATTACATGTAGGTTAAATTTTCATCACCTAATTTTTATTAATATGATGTGATCGAATTTAATCTATAAATATTTGATAAAATAAATAAATTAATTAATTTTTATAATTGACTTGTTTTTTTAACCAATATTAAAAAATCATTTGTTTGGCATAAATGGCAAGAAACAATAAAAGTTGTGTTTATAATAATGTAAAATTAATGGCAAGATTAAAACAAAAAATTATATAAAAAAATTAGCTTATGATAAACTAAAATATATTTTGTTATATTATCTGAATGTTAGCTTATAAACTAGTAAAAAAATTATTTACTAATCAATCTTTAAAAAATTATTAAGTTAAAAATTTATGTTTTAACTTATTTGTTACCAAAAACGTTTGCACTTCTTTCAAAGTTCCCTGCTCAAATTTGCTACCAAAATATAGGTTCAATAATTTTTCATTATATTTTTTAAGTTTTAGCTTACAAACTAATAAAAAAAACTATTTACCAATTATTTTTTAAAATTAAAAAGTTAAAATTCAGGTTATGATCTAACTTATTCCTTACAAAAAATGATATCACTTTTTTTTTCAAAGATCTCTACTTGCCAAAATATAGGTTCTCTAATATATATTCTTAAATCATTAAGTTAATAATTAGCTTATGATCGATCTTAGGCCTAATTTTCCTCACTTTAAGACCATAACATATCATATCATATAAGATGAGCATCAATTACATCATAACAAATTAGATAATAATAGTTATTATTAACTATTAATACAATAAGTATTATAATTATATTTATTAATAGTTAATAATTATACTTACTAATATGATTAACATTATTATGATTAATAATATTAATACTATTCTTATTATAATAATTATTAAATATATTAATTCTCATAATTATTAATATCATTATTATAATTATTAATATAAATAGTATCAATATAATCATTAATATAATTATATACTTATTATTATTAATATAATTATAATATTAATTAATATAATTACTGTCATAATTATTGTTATAATTATATTCATGATTCTATTTATTACAATAATTATAATTATAATTATAATAATAATTATTATTATTTTAATTATATTTTTTTATACTTATTATTGTAACTACTATGAATATTATCATTATCATCATGATTATTAATATTATCATAATAATTATTTTAATTATTACAATAACTATTGTCATAATCATTTTATTTATTATTTTTTATAATATAATTATCAATTTTATTATCAATATTTGAAATATGAATAATAGTAATAATATTATTTTAATAATTAATAAAATTATTATTTTAATATAATAATGATAATAAGAATTATTATTATTATTATTATAGTTATTAATATAATTATCAATATTATTAGTATTATATTACAATTAATATTTTAATTATATAAGTTAATATAATTTACTAATTATAATAATTAATTTAATTATTATTATTATTATTATATTTATTGTAATTAATATTTTAATAATTATATCAAGAATGATAATATTGATCAATAATAATAATCAAATAAATATTATACTAAAGTTTATTATTACTATTATTAAGTTAATAATTATCATAATAATTAATTATATTAATAATTATTAATTTTTTATTATTATCATCAATAATAATTAAATCATATCAAATTAGATAAGATTATATCAGCACTAATAAATTTAAAATAATTAGATAAGAAAAACAGGGCCTTATTGCTTACTTAAAACATTTCCACTTCTTTTTATTATATTCTCTACTTAAATGTGCTGCCAAAATATGGATTCGACAGTCCAAATGGCCTAACAATAAGATCTTTGAAAATGGATTATCTTATTAGTTAATACCCTTAAATCATTGAGATTATATTTGTGCAACACCTAATTTTTGAAAAGAGGGTGGAGGAATGTACTCATGCCCACAGAATTGAAAATACTCTTCAAAATAAGACATTAATACTTCAATGATTTAGGGTAAATGACTTAGCCTTGGAGTCTTATATCATCACAATATGATTCTACATTTATGATTCCTATAATAGTTGTAGCTTCAAGGAAGCTTGTACTCCAAAATTCACTATTTTTTTTAAACGGAAGCAATTAAATTAAAACACGTGAATTTGGGGATGTTACCGCCACACTTTGTACCAGACTGGTTCACTCCGACCGATCCTGATACCAAGTGCTAAGGCTAAAAGGGAAAATAATAGTCAACAAAAATCAATCTAAACAGGACTTACAAATAAGCATTAAATAGTTATGAGATGAAACTCAGAGTGAGAAACCAAATAGTCATAATACAGCACTTCGAGTCAAAGTTACTAAGAAGGAAATGAGTTTACTGACGATAAAATTTAGGACTTAAAAAGCTAGAACAAATACAGAAATCATGATTGGAAAGTCCGGTCACGCCGCTCTTGATCCAAGACCCAGGTCCGATACAACACTCAGCTCCGCCCGATGCCTCATGGATATCGAAGGCATCAAAATAAGCATCACCTACCTGCACCATGTTAGATGGGTCTCCTACTCGTCGGAATGAGCAACACCCATGAAAAGGATGATCAGTACGCTACGTACTGAATAAGGTAACCGTGCACTAAGATTAACATATAATCCAACATGATAATGTAATAGCATACAATCATTCAAGTAAGTACATAAAGGCCCATTTATAGTCCGAATTAATAAATTAATTAATTTCTGATCAGAACTCAATCCACACCATGCCATTTATTAATCCATACGAGTACAGGAACTCCACTATTATAGTCGGTCGACCAATCACATATAGGGAAACATGATCCTAACCACTATTATAGTCGGTGGATCGGTCACATATAGGGTGGGACGCTCTACCCACTATTCCTTACCTATGGATCGGTTTGGTTCTTACTCGCATGATATTCCACTATAAGTACTTAGTGTATTTTATGTATCTTAGCAAAATCAGGTTTGGTTTATTGAGCTCGGGATCCCCCACTATTATAACCGGTGGGCTGGAAACACACAGAGCATAATGCTCCTGATCACTATTATAGCCGGTGGATTGGATACATATGGAATGGAACACCCTAACCACTATTCCTAACCGGTGGATCGGCTTGGACCCGACTCATTAATCTTTCACTTTACATGATTAATGTCTTAATTGTCTTATTTAGAATTTTAACCCTAGACATGCATGACTAACTCCCTCTATGCTTATCCTCCAAAAGGACGTGTCTCAAATCATAAGACTCATGCACCTCCTAACTTAGCCCAACATTATTTCCTCCTTACCCTAACTCACACCAAAGCCCATCTCCCATGTATGTGGGTCCAGGCCCACCACCTTACACTTCCAAGTCCACTCACCATCTCACTCTAGGGCTTTATTTTGAAACCCTAATTTAGGCCTAAGTGGCCTATCCTTCTCCATCTCACACAACCCAAATCATTTTAACACTCCACACATTACAATCCATAGATTTCACCCTTATCCTCACACTTTAATTACCAAGTACACATGTGACCACGAAACCCTAAGTAGCTACACTAAACCCTAGCTGGCTACACCAAACCCTAGCTTGGTCTCCTATGCACCATCATACTGTCCCACGTACTACTTTTCATCCAAAGTGTTCAGACACCTAAACATCACTTCCATCACCTTCCTCACACCCCAAATCAACTTTCCATACGTAAATTTCACCCCCATGTAGACTTTACACATCCCATGCAACCCTCCAAACTTTTTTCATGCAAACCCTAAAACTCCCACGTGAAACCCTAGATTCACCCATGCAAACCCTAGATTCTTCCCTACGTACTTAGATTCTCCCATGCAAACCCTAGATCCCTTCATACAAAACCTTAGATTCTTCCATTTATGGTCCTGCAACATTTAGGTCAACTCCACATCATTTCACTCCATATCATCATATTATATAACCTAACATGCATGTCTTACAAGGTCACATCATATCACAACACAAACATATGACACACAGATCATAAGATAACACATAAACGTACTCTCAATTTCAAGCTGTACCATACATAAAATAGTTATAACAATACACATAAGGTACATCACATATTATGGCACATGGCATACACGGCATATAAAATATATTTCATACATATGGCCTTAGCTACACCCTTACCTAATACAACACCGACCTTAGAGTACGCTCCTACACCTCTTTAGGGTTTTCATTGGTCTCTCCTATAAGAGGAAAAACTAAAGATTAGATTCCCCTTTACCAAAAATACCATTATTTCTTAATTTATGCTAAGATTAGGGTTTTAGATAAAATAATAATATAATAATAATAACACTAACTACATATTAATTTTTCCAAAGATAAAAGTAATAATAGTAATATTGTAAAAGATGATAATATAAGGTTTGAAAGTTTTACCCTAATAATAATAATACCAATAACAACAACAACAACAACAACAACGATGACGACGATAATAATAATAATAATAGTAAAATTTGAAATAAATGGTGAAATAAGGGCTTCGACCCTTCACCTAAATTAATACTAATATTATTACTACTAATGTTAATAAAATAATAATAATAATAATAATAATACTAATACTAATACTAATACTACTACTACTACTACTACTACTACTACTACTACTACTACTACTACTACTACTAATAATAATAATAATAATAATAATAAAATACTAGAATAGTAATAATACTACTAATAGTATAAATCGAAAATAATGTAAAGTAGGGTTTTGACCCTACTTTGAAATAATATTACTACTACTACTACTACTACTACTACTACTACTAATAATAATAATAATAATAATAATAGCAACAACAACAACAACAATAATAATATAATCGAAATAAACATAGAATAGGGCTTCGACCCTCAATAGCAATAATAATAAAAACATTAGTAGTAGTAGTAGTAGTAGTAATATATTCGAAATAATAGAAATATAAAAAAATAAAATAAATAAAGCTTGTATAAATAGTGTTTAAGGGTTGAGAGGGTTTAGGGTACCACATTGGGTTGGTGGTGACAGGCGGCACCGGCGATGGCAGCAATGGCTAGAAAAATAAAAGAAAAGAGAGAAAGTTGACTGTTGGAAAAAGGAGAGGGAGAAAGAGGGTGGAAGTTAGGGGGTGTTTATGGTAGCCTAGATGGAGAGGGGTGGAATGAAGGTGGGGGCGGTTGTGGTGGCCGAAGGTGGAGGAAGGAGAGAAAAAGAGGAGGAGGGAGAAAAAGAGGAAAAGAAGAGTAGGGGAGATAGAGGGAAGTCCGCATAGCAGTTTGGGAGGTGTAGGAGGCGGTGGTTACAGCGGAAGTGATGGCTAATGGTGGAACGAAAGGCGGCGGAGGTGAAAGGAATAGCTGATCGAGAAGGCTACTTTGCACAGCTAGGGTGGCTCGTGCAGGGAAAATCGAGGGATAAGGGTGGTGTAGTTATTTAGAGGGCGGTGCAGAGAGTGCTTAGGTGGAAGGCTTGGGCGGCGGTGTTGGTCGACAGTGACGGGGTTGGCGTTTGAAATGGCAGTGGTGTATGAGAAAGGAATTCTGGGTTTTGGGGAAAAAGGCTCGAGTCTAAGCTGGTTAGGGGTTATTTATAGCGCTAAAGGGAGGGAATAAGGTTATAGGGGTGATGGGAGAATAGGGAAGGTGGGTTAGGGTTCACCGACGATGACAACAGGCCGGCGCACGACTACATTATGGCCTGCAATTGGCCAAGGGAAAAAGGGGAGATCGTGTGAGAAGAGAGGGAAGTGGGTTGGGTCAAGGTGATTGGGGAGTTAGGGGGAGGAGAGAGGAGAGGAAACGACCGGTCAAATCGGGCATGGCTGGTGGCGGAATCTTCAGGCAATTGCAGGTCGACGGGGGAGGGAAGAAGGAAGAAGAAGGAGAAGGAGGGGTGCGCATGGACCGGACGGTTGAGGAGAAAAAGAAAGGAAAGAAGAGCAAACATGACTAGTGGGAGTTAAGAACGGGGCCAAAACACGGCGTTCTAGGCCGCCGAAGGAGAAAGAAAAGGAGGGAGGGCAACGAGCTATTGGGCTGGCCCAGGTCAGGGAAGAAGGAAGAAAAAGAAAAGAAGAAGAAGGAAAAAGGAAGAAAAAGAAATAAAGAAAAAGGAAAAAAGAAAAATAGGTGGGCTGCAATATTTGAATTATTTTGGTAATTTGGGATATTTAATAATAATAATAATAATAATATTTAAATAAAATAATATTAAATTCCCTTTTAAGGCAAATTTTAGGATTTTTGAAATATTTTTCCTAACTTTCTTTCAATTAGCAAGTCACTCTAATTTTCTCCAATTAAATTATTTATAAAATTCCTATTAATTTGGCCCCATTTACTCCCTCTTATTTTAAATTAAATAATTTATTTAATTAATTTTCAAAATAAATTCTTAATTAGCTAAAATTCTTAAAATTAGAATTTTGGGGCATCTCACTACAGTAGTTGGAGGAAAGAGCTAATGGGAAGATAATTTCTTTTTTTAACAAAAAGAAAGTTATTTCCATTAATTAGTCAAATCATTTACAATCAAAGGAATAATATATTGAGGTAAGAAAGTTATGTAGACATCCCCCATGTTGCTTGACTTTAACTTTACAATGCCATGTGGTACGCTATTTGCAAAACAAGGGATGTGAGTCCAAGCAACCTTTCTGCATTGAGCAACCTCATACAGGATATCATGAATAATAAAAGAGATTCTCTTTCAATCACAACTTCTTCTCCTAATTTTTTTTATGAATATAAGGTTGTTTGTCTTGATTAAAATTTAATCCCATCCATGGTTTTTATCTTTTTTTTTTCAGAAAAAAAGCCTTCTGCTTCGGTCTCTTCCAAAGTTCTACTAACTCCCAATTTTCAATGGTATTATCTGATGGCTTCCCAATGTGATCATAACAAACAAAATCAACCATTCCCTCTCCTTCTACACTATATCACACATCAATATTGATCTTGATGCATCTAGGGTAGGGTAGTTTCCACGAGCAATTCCTTCATTTTCTCCACTTTGTAAAGCTATTTGAGGACTTTTTCAAAGGGCTTTCTCAACTCTTACCCATGTTTCATGATATTATTGAAGGTTGCATTGTTTTGTTTCCATCAAATTACCCATGCAGAGGTACATAACCCAAAAACTCTCCATTCATTCATCTTGGTGTCATTGTCAAACTAATCAATCGGTTGTTGTAAGCCTAGGAATCTAAATGCACAGGACACCAATACCATTTTCTCTTTAATTTTGGGAATTTTAGTATGCCTTGTGCATCTATTTTCGCACCGCCATAAGACGAACAATGGCCTAGGCCAATGAAACCTTTTGCCTTTATATGATCCATGGTAGGGAGGATCTCCTAAGTTCATCCCCATGTAAGAATCTTGACCCTTGGTAGTGCTTGCAACCATTGAATATTACTCCAAATTGTGCTCTCCCTATTGTTCGATGAACTAACTTCATTATGCGAGTCTATTTGCATCAGCAACCTATAAATGAATCTCACAATATAGTCACCATCACTATCAAATTACCAATTATTCATATTCTCTTTATTATCCCCATGGAATGGCCAGGATTGCATCAATGTCTAGGCTACTTATAAGCAGCTCTTGAATGCGACCTTTATTCCAACTCTCCTATCATCATTGATTAAATCACCAGCATGCATAGAGTTGTCCAAGTCTTGTATAGGATTAAGCATTTGAAAAGAAAAAGTCTGAGAGATCCATCTATCCTTCCAAACGTTGAGACTAGATCAATTCCCTATAATCTAAATCAAACCAACACTCACCACCTGCCTTGCTCTAAGAATGCTCTATCCTGCATAAAATTAGTCTAAATCCCCATCCAACGTGCATAAGGTTAATATTTGGGTGATACCGAACCTTCCTTTTACATAAAATGAGCAAGGGAGAAATTTTTATAACTCTCCAAATGATTTGTCCAACATAGCCAAGTTAAAAAACCTCAAGGCATGGAACTCCAGTCCTTCTTTGTTATTTGGCAAACATAAATTATACCAAAAAATCTAGTTAATGTTTCTCTCGTGGTTGTCATTGCTCCACCAAAACCTTGCCATCATAGAATGAATCTCCATGCAAATATATTTTGAGAAATGGAATATACTCATTACATATGTAAGGATTGCTTGTAGCACCATCTTAAGTAAGACCTCTTAATCAGCCTTTAAGACTTTCAAGCACCTCCAACTTTGAACTCTCAATATTGCAGTGGATACATTCTTTGATAGATCTAAAAATGGGTTTTTAGACCTCACCGTGGTTGTGGGAAGACCTAGGTATTTTTTTACTCACTTTGCATCTTTAACCCCGAGGATATTTTGCATCTTCTCCCTTCTATCTTACAGGATGTTGGAGTTGAAAATGATTTAAAACATGTTATAGTTAATACGCTTGATAGAACCCTACTCATAACTGTCTAGTATTTTATTTCACATTTTAGCTTCCTCTATCATGGCCCAAAATAAAACTATGATATAATATACAAATATTAAATGAGACACAACTATATCTTCTCTAGCAACCTTGATACCATGTAGAAGTTGATCCTCAACACACATTCATATTAGACTAGATAATGCTTCTACATAAAGAATAAACAAATAAGAGGACAAAAAATTTCCCTAACTCAGACCCCATTGGGATCTAAACTCTTTCACTTGTTTTACATTGATTAGAATCAAGAAAAAGAGCATAAAATGTACTTCTTGATAAGTCTGATGCATAGAGGGTCAAATCCCATTATCACAATAACAACTTCTACAAAATACCATTTTACCCAATAATTTTCTTTGCTTATGTATAAATTTAAAGCCATGTGACCCCTCCTTCCATTTTTCTAGTGTTTCATAGTATGGAGAATCTTCAATGCCACTAGGGCATGTTCAGTGATAAGCTTACCTCCCACAATGTCACTTTGGCTATCACATATAATATTTGGCATAATATGTTTCAGTTTATTGGTAATTATCTTGGATACTAGCATATGCATGACATTACTCAAATTGATCAATCATAGCTTAATCATGCACCTCAGGCTATGAATTTTTGGTATTAAATCTATGAATGTATAATGCATACCATTTGGCATTTTGTACCAATTTTGTGCAAGTAACACATATGATACTATATATGATCTGATGATGTGCTAGAATTTCTAGAATAATAGTGCACATAGCCATCTAGATCTGGAAATTTGGCATGATGAATTTGATCTAACGCTTATTTCACCTCATGTTTTGTGAATGGTTGGGTAAAAAGGGTCGTTCATCTCATCAGTGATGCATCTATCAAGTCCCAAAATAGCTTAACCCATGCTCAACCTACTATAAGAGAATAGGGAATTAAAATAATCATTATCGACATACTCCATAGCCTTATTCCCACTTTGCCAAACCTATTCCCTATTAAGTATTCCATACAATCTATTACTTTTTTGCATGCACAAGTTCATCTATGGAAAAAAAGAATTGTTCATATCCCTCTCCTTAACATTTTTCTCTTTAGCTCTTTGCTTCTAAATGAGTTCCTCCTACTTGAGTCATCTCTTTAACTCTTACATCCAGAAATGTCTTTTCTCCTAATGCCATTAGTTAAGGTTGGGTATATTAATCTCTTTTAAATATATATGAGTCTTTGATATTCCTATGAACACTACCGAACATGTTCATGTCCCACCTTTACAATTGTTTTGTACAACCCTTTAGCCTCAACATAATTCTTATCTCACTATTGATGTTACTACCCCACCAACTCTAATTGATAATTCTTTCCTAATCAAGATGAGTAGCCCATATGGTCTCAAAATGAAAATACTAAGCCCATTAGTTCACTTATGCCACAAGATTATGGAGTCTGGTCGGGGCATGGTCAGACAAAGTGTGGTTCCACCATGAAGTACGGGAAGAGCGTTATCCAATTCATGGTGGCCATAGCTATATCAAGTCAGCATTAGGTGTTGTCCGGTCCACTTCTACCATTGTCAAAGGTCATTTGGTAGCCTCTAAAATTTAAGTCAGTCAATCGACAATCATCTATTGCTTCTTGAAATTAGGTGAGTAATATTTCCTCATTAAGAGGCCCAACATTATTTTTATGGTGTAACATAATCTCATTAAAGTGAGATGACATAACCCATGAGAGTTAATTCTGATCCTTAAGGAATCTAAGGAGATCCTAAGACAAATATCTATGATGGGTTTCAAGCCACCTAGAAAATATAATGAATCTCAATTACCCTATATGAAACACATCCACCATTTTAACATCTATGTGGTGTATAGACATAGATATCAAGCACATGTCATATGTCTTTTTTCTAAAGCAAAGCAATACCACCACCATGACCTGCACTATCTATCACTAAAGCATTATAATCAAAAAATATATTTTTTATTTTATTAAACTCAATACATGCAAACTAATTTTCCATAAAAGGGGGGCACATTAAGATGTTCCCCCCAAACTAAGTCATAGAGGTGTTGAATTGCAAATGGGTTACCAAACCTCCTGTAGTCTAAAGAGATTAGAGACATCTATGCATCCTAACAAGGTGCTTCTAAGTCTTGCTCCACATATTCAAAAATGATGAAATCAATTGTGATGAATTAATTCCCCACATTTTAGAACCTTAATTTGTTGAATTATATTTCCATGGTGAGGAATTAATTCTACCCGTATGTGCTTTTATTTATGGTTTGGATAAATGTCTTAGTCCCCATATAGGTTTTGGTCTCATGGGATAACTTGTCAACTAATTTGTAGGTATCAATAAATTGGTTTTGACTTGTATTATTTTTAGGTCTCTGGAGATACCAGTTAAATGTTCTATCAAAACTATTAAATCGGTTCATTAGTTGATTGCTTTGTCTAGGTTTTTATTTCGCGTTCTATTCTAATTTTGATAATTTCCCAATCTTTTTTCTAAGCCTTCCAAACTTGTTATATTATTGTTGATATCTTTTTTAGGAGATATATGATTATTATCCTAACTTCTGAAACTTATTTCAATTAATTCACTAAGATCTATCATGTGTTATTTTCACCTACTACTCATTACCTCTCCAAGTCAACTCCTCTCTCTCTTATAATTTTTGTGTAGCATTAGCTATGGGATAATTCAGTTGAGATGACTAAGCCCCCTTATTTCCTATGATGGGTTGTCTTACACTCTACCTAGCTTTCACTTAACCTTTCTTATACACCATACCTTACCCCATCATTTCCTTCATTCAAGTGTGAGTCAAGCAACCTTTAGTAAGCTCTTACCTTATCTCCTTTGTAGAATTTGACCCCTATTACCTCTTTATACCCCTTTATACATTTGCTTCATTATTTAACCTATGTATGCTAGTGATCTCTCCTCTTAAATTTTGACTAAGTGTTGGAAGAACTTGTTCCTTTAGAGCTAAGGAAAAATGATCTTATCACCCCTTGTTTTTCCATTTCCTTAATTTTTATCTTCCTATAATCCTTTATCTATCCCTATTATATTTTATGAATTATAAGAGTGTTAGATTTAAGAGAATTTGAAGATATTACCCCTTTATTTTCCTCCTCTTGGTGTGTCATCCTATTGTTAGGTAAGGATTTTATTTCTTGGTTGATTTTTGCCTTGTTGTTATTCTCTTGTAATGATTTTCTCATTTTTGGTTTTGTGTTTTAAGGAAGAGAAGAAAGGATAGTTTGGTAGTTAGGGATTTTAGAGGTTCTTTATTTATTTATTTTTTTAATACTTATGTTTGGAAATAAGGTAAACCTATACCTCTTATAAATTTGTGATAGCCCATGAGGATAGCATACATGTTGGTTGTACGTTTAAGTGTTAATGTGCAAAGTATGAATTTTGGTGTTATGTATGATGTATGATGGTTAAATCATGATAGTATGTGTTGACCTTATAGGTTAATCATCCTTTATTTTAATGAAAACAAACTTAATTATAAATTTGATTTATCTTATTAAGCGTACATGTGTATTATAGCAAAAACTGAAGTATCCAATTATATTCCAAGCACAAGCCAAAAATCAACAAGGAGGACAAAATAAGACTCTGGCTTCAAGGAGTATGTTATAGTCTTAGGTTTTATGTACATATGATTTATATATTAAGCATGTAGAATTTTTAATGATTTGAGATTACTTATCCTATTTGAAATTATTTTTAATGATCCTAAAATGATTTCATTCATCAAAAATATTTCAAAATATTTGTGCAAGAGGTTGTCAAAATTGATTTTATCTAAATCCCTTTTGTATATGAGTTGAATTGTAAAATTCACCATAAATTCTATAGGTATTATTTTTAGATAAATAATATATCTTTTTAAATTTTATGATGTTTACTTTATAGTAATAAATAAGGCACTCAATTTTGAGCTCTATAGGTTATGGTATTTTTTTTTGTAAAGGTGCTTAGTATTAAAAGTTGTTACACCGATCAACTAGTTCACTTTCTAGAAAAGTATGTTTAACCTCAGCTTTAATACATCAATTGGTTAGTTAAATTGATTAATTGGTCTATTAAAATGATCTACTAGTTTGAATACCAATCAATTGGTTTACTTTTTAGAATTATTTTAGCCACATATTCAACACATCGACCAATTAGATAAGCCAATTGAATGGTTAGGATAACTGATCGACTATTTTGTGAAACTGATTGATAGGTCTTGGTGTTTATGAGATTTTTCTTCCAATCATGTTGGAGCACTTTTGACACTCAATAGATAGTGTTGATTTCACTCATCTTTTTGACACTATAAATAAGAGTTGTTAAACTTTAATAATGATTGATGAAGCTAACACGACTCTTCTAACATTATCATGTTTATATCTTACAAAAATTAAATAAAGTTTTGATTTCACACTTTTATATCCAAATCATACTTCTTTAGTGCTCAATATATTATTTATATTTAGCTAGACAGTCCTTACACTTGTAATAGTTATTCATCGCACTTTTTTAGTAACCTCACAATTAATTATACACTTTCACTTCTGTACTTCATGAGGAATCATGTGTAAACATAATAGCACTATTCAAAACTCATTATCAAGAGGTTGCATACGTCTATAACTCCTAGAGAGGTCATTAGATTTACCAGTAGACCAGTTACCTAATTTACCAGTAAATCATTTACCCTTAAACCGGCCGACTAATTTGTCTGTTTTGGTTGGTTTATTTTTAGTTAGTGCTCCCAAACTACTTAGCTGATTTATAAGAACAACTGATTGATACCATAGGATGTTTTTGATATTTTTTTTGGTTGAAATTGAGTTTGACCTTGGACTTGACCTTAGCATGTATGATATTCACCTTTTAATTCGACTTGGCCTTAAATAATCAAAATTAAATGAAAATGGTTAACATTGTAATTGTTATTGTATGTGTGTTATGTGAAATATTGTGATCACCCACTAAAATAATAATACCTAAAGTGGAATACCTCAAGTTTGAGAATGGTGGCTTTTTATGTGTAGTTACCCTAAAGAAAAGGTTTCACCCTCGATTTGGTTTGGTATTTTTTTTTGGTGTCTTAGTACCCTAGTTAGGCCATACATCTTTTCTATCTAGTTCTTTGGACTTTTTAGAGGGTATCAATACTTAAGGATTAGGTGTACTTTTTGGTAGGGTATATTAGCATCCTTAACTTGATAGTCAGTATAATAATGTGGTACATTCATGATTCGGTATGATCGGGTATATTATTATCCTCGGATTGATATTATTTCCCCTCAAGCAATTAAAATAAAAGCAACTTATGTATTATGGTTTTTGGATATGGTTTTAATACGGTGGCTAAGTAATCACCTTAGTGCACTATCCTTTTGTAAATATAATTGGTTTGGTACATTTGTTAGTATTTACCTTAGTGCATTACTCTTTAAGTTATAAGTGGTATTGTAGTGGACATTAGAAAAAGGATTAAATATGGCTTGGTGTGCTTTTTGTGGTTAAGGAGTCTTCACCTTATAGGGGTATTTTGAGGGTTGATCTTGAATAGAGAGTTAGGATAATCCTTTGTTTGCTCTAGCATCTTTTGATCCAAATATCTCTTGGACTCTTATATCCCTTTTTGTATCTTTCATTTGGTTATTGTATCTTGTAATATGAAAACAATGATAACTCATAATGTAATATTTATATTTGCTTCTTACAATTTTTGTTATTATTTTTACACTTAGTAGAGAACCATTTTAGCCTTAACACTTAGTATAAAAAAGGTAGAGGAGATTATACTTATGCTAAGTATAGCGGTAGCACCCTAGGTTTTAATGTCTTAACTTCCACAATGAATATTTTAAAATAAAAGGTTTAAGTGTTAAAAAATGGAAGTGTTACGTAGTATGGGCTCATGAAATCCTTGTGTTTTTCCTCCTACACAGGCAAATGTAGGAGTTGCATATGGTTGGAATATGAGTGACAAGGTTGAGCCTTCCTTCTTAATCTTCTTGTGCTAGTTACAACTTTGGATCTAACAATTTTTTCCCACTTTCCAGTTGTTCTTTTGGATTTCTTTCCACAACTTGAAACCATGGCAAATGTCTTTGGTGCATCTCTTAACCTTTCCTCCTAGGTTAGAGTAATTATCTATTTTCGCTACTTCTGTTGGTTGGGGTAATTGTTTTGTGTCTAGTTTTTCCTATGACCCACATTCCCCATTGCATCAAAAACCAATCAATAAGCACCAAAGCCCTCATTCCTCATAGAAGAGTTTCCAATCTATCCCCCTAATACACCTCCATAGCTAGAAAGATGGGAAGAGCCATGCACTATACCACTAATATTCTTCTCCTTTGACGTTTACCTAAAAAATATACAATTATTGGGAATATCAACACATTCTCCTCCAGGTCTGCTCCTCTCTTATTTCTCCTCTACCAGGGATGGAACAATCCCCTTTATCTATGGTGATGCTCAAGCCGTCACGAAACTACCTTCCAGCCTTATTCAAATATATTTCCTCAAACATTTCACATTTTTTATTGAGGTGACCAATAAGGCCATTGGCATAAAAATAATTAGGCAATTTTTCATATGTAAATCTGATAGTTATCAAAACCCCCATTGTTCAAACATGATCTTCCAATCCTTTGGCAATATCTTACTAATTTTGATCCTTACCCTATTCCTGAGCGCCCTACATCAACCAATAGAATTATCATCATCAACATCAACACATTCACTTATCTAATTTTTTTATAAAGACCTTATATTACTTGGATCTCCTATTGAATGGGAGATCATGCACTCGAACCTAGAAGGGTACCATATCAAAGGACATCCTTGATAGTAGAACATTCTATTGCATAGACTCTAGCAGAAGAAGATGGTGGTATAAATGCCATATACCATTGAGCTTAGGGTTTAACAATTTTCATCTCATCTTTTAGCAATTTCAAATAAGTTCCTTAATCTCTTATTCTATATCAACCTCCCATGCTAGATGCATGGTAGTTTTTAAATCTTGAACATTAATAACCTTCTCAGTGTATAACCTTCCTACGACCAAGCGCTCTAACTTCTTGTCCTCTAATTCATCAATTAGATCACAATCAATAACCCCTAGCTCCTCTTTTGAGGCCAACAGGAAGAATTTTTTACTATTGTGCGTCAACTCTTAATCCCTCATTCCTCAAGGCAAAATTTGATTGAACAAAGAGTGAATGGAGTCGTGAGAAAGAAGGGGAGCAAAAAAGTAAAATGAATTGAATAATTGAAAGACAAAATAGGGCATCCTCAAATCAATTGAGAAAAAAGGGATGAAGCCTAATTGCAAAAGAGAGCTCTCATCGAACCTTAAGGATGGGAGAGAAAAAAATATATTGAATGAACTATAAAATGGGAAGATGATTTGACAAAAAATAAAATAGTGGCATCTGATCAGACGAGAAGGGTGGAGTCAAGCTCCTGCAAAAAGAGAGGATGAAGAGATACAAGAAGTTTGATGATGCTACCAAACATAATGGAAAAATGCAGCAGTCAAGTAAGGGATAAAAGAATAGTACGAGAGATTATGAAGGCAAAATGTATACGACAGAGTTTTATAGTATCCATGGGTAGGTTAGACCAGGTTGAAACTTGAATTTTGGTTGAACCCAAATTTTAGGTGAAAGGAGGCTTTAAAAATAATTCTTCTATTTTTATTTAGTTTTGGAGGATGTAATTGGAAGCTAATGCCACCTAAGCCCAAATCAAATGTGTAATGGATTTTAACTAGATCACCTATTTAGGTTTAGGGAAGACATTTCAAAATCAACACCGTCAAAACTCAATTCCAATATCAACAGGATTTTAAAAAGTATTACCATGGACCACAACATAGCTACCCTACAAAAACACTAGATGTTAATATTTAATTTATAAGATACTTTGATTGGGTAAGTCATCAAGTCCGACCACCTTCGATTCATTCTATCCTACTTAGAAAATAAAAATAAACATCCGCGATTCATTTTATACTTGACCGTTCACTTCTGTTATCCAAAATCTGAATCCCAGCTCACTCTGAAAACAATAAACATTTACCAAGAAGAGGTCCGCATGAGCAAAGCTTCAAAAAAAAATCATAGCTATTCATAACTGCAGCCTTAACAATTATATAACCTCTAGACCGTGAAGTATTTTAGTAGTAGGGGTGGGGGGAAACAGAGGCTCCATGCGTGCGCGCATGGTGAATAGTCCTTATACACGTTAGAAGAATTATGTTTGGTAGCAAGCCCTCTGATCGAATTCAGTATTGGACACGTCAACGCACTTGACGGCGTGATTGTCCCTTTGAAAGCTCCCTGTAGTGACCACTAACAAGTTCGTACTAAGACCAGGCCACTGGCACAGCCTTTTGCCTCTTCTACGTGAACTCTGATGCCACGGAATTGGTAGCTTCATCAAAACGGTCTTCGTTTCTTACGGTCGTTTGCTAAGGGGTTGATAGGGACAAAAAAAATTATAATCATATTATATAATTTATTTAAAATTAAATATTTTATTTTAATAAATATTATTTTAAATTTTAATTCTATCTAAAATAAATATTTTATTAAAAATATATTTTTTATTATTAAATAATTAATATAATATATGCAAAATAAGAAGAAATATCTTTCAGCTATAGTACCCCATATCAAACAAACCCTTGAAGGTCAACGGAAGACCTTGCCTAGTTCACTGCCCTATAAAATACTCATAAAAAGGCAAAGCTGACATTTTCATTACCTTTCCTCCTTTGCTTGAACCAGAAGGAAGTCAGTGTAATAGAATTTGATAAAAAAAAAAGATGGAGTAATAGAATTTGATAAAACGTATCTTTATGTTATCGTCGTTATTCCATCCATATCAACAACACCGCTCGTTCTCTTGTTAACTAGCTCCCTGACTGTCGATCTTAAGTATGAATTCAGCGCCAAAAGAAAATAATAATAATAACACCCATGAATCGGTGGGTACCAACAAAGATTAGAAAGAAACTGGTTTAAAATACATATAATTCCATCACCACTAGAGGTGGCAATCGGGTTGGGTGAGTCAGGTTCGGGTCGGGTCATTATCGGGTCAGGTTATTGCGGGTCATTTGACTTTTGTAGGTCGGGTGCGGGTCGGGTCAGGTCATTTCGGGTCATTCAATTTGTCGGGTCGGATATTTTTGGGTTCGAGTCATTTCAAGTCAATTTGTTAGATCGGGTCGGTTCCGGGTTAGGTCATTTCGGGTCAATTTGTCGGGTCGGGTTAGTTCCGGGTCATTCGGGTTAATTTGTCAGGTTGGGGTTGAGTTCGGGTTAAGAAAACTCGGATTCAGATCATTTCGGGTTAACTTGACTGGTGGGGTCGGATTGGTTTTGGGTCATTTTCTAGTTCACATGAGTAGGTGGCTTCGACCCGTGCAGATCATTTCATGTAATATAACGGGTTAGTCCCACTGTATCCGAGTTGTTTTGAGTTAAGTTGATGGGTGGAGTCATTTCATACAATTTGACGAGTTGGATTCGATTAGTTACGGGTTAACTTAATGGGTCGGGTCGGGTTGAGTTTTGACGGGTTGACTCATATTCGAGTCCAGGCAATTATCATTTCATAAATCATAAATATTAAAGACAGACAATCATAAGATTAATATTGCAGATAAAAGAATTAAAAATATTAAATGTGCTTTATTTTCACAAATAAATAGTAAAGATATTTATAAATTTTAATAATAAAAAATATTGCGCTTTGAATCAAACAAAGATATTTATCATTGATTACAATTTATTTGATAACTTAAAATATTTAATTACTTAAAAAAGATGATTTTATAAAATAAAGATGATCAAAACAAGACTATACAATGTGTAATTATCATTTATTACATTGTATATATTAGATACATTCATAAGATTACTAGTAAAGATAAATGAAATAAGAATATTATATGTGTTTTATTTTTACAAAGGTAAATAATAAAGATATTTATAAGTTTTAACAATATTATATTTGATTGCTTAAAATATTTATAAATTTTACAAGTAAAAATATTAGATGTTTATCATATATTACATTTTATTGATTACTTAAAATATTTGATTACTTAAAAAAAGATAATTTTACAAAATAAAGGTGAGCATAACAAGAATATACAATATATAATTATCATTTATTACATTGTAAATTTTAGATACAATCATAAGATTACTAGTAAAGATAAATGAACTAAGAATATTATATGTCTTTTATTTTTACAAAGGTAAATAATAAAGAAATTTATAAGTTTTAATAGTATTATATTTGATTGCTTTAAACTTTTATAAATTTTACAAGTAAAAATATTAGATGTTTATCGTATATTATATTTGATTGATTACTTAAAATATTTGATTACTTAAAAAATATAATTTTATAAAATAAATGTGAGCATAAACAATAATATACAATGTATAATTATCATTTATTACATTGTAAATATTAGATACAATCATAAGCTTACTAGTAAAGATAAACGAAATAAGAATATTATATGTGTTTTATTTATACAAGGTAAATATAATAAATATATTTAAAAGTTTTAAAAGTATTATATATTTGATTGCTTTAAATATTTATAAATTTTACAAGTAAAAATATTAAATGTTTATCATATATTTGATTGCTTAAAATATTTGATTACTTAAAAAAAGATAATTTTATAAAATAAAGGTGAGCATAACAAGAATATACAATATATAATTATCATTTATTACATTGTAAATATTAGACACAATCATAATATTACTAGTAAAGATAAATGAAATAAGAATATTATATGTGTTGGAAAGGTTGATAATATGATGCCTTTTTATAGATCGGATGATAACTGATAAATGACACTATTATGCTCTTCTATTAAGAGTTTCTTGAAATAGGTGAATCAGTGGATGTAATGGAACACTTTTTAAAAATTATTTTACAGGCTTACAACTGGATGTTTGCCTTTTTTTGTTATTTATTTATTTATTAATAATATATCTTATTAGGATATCATTAATAAATAAGAATGTCTAGGGTAAAATTATGAAAAATAAGTTCAATTTATAAAATACTATATTTTTAAAAGCTTTAAATGAATAATAAAATATGTGTAATTTATTATTATTATAATATATATTGATATCTGATCGGTTTAATGTTGGGTCAGATTAGGTGAATGTCGGGTTGGCTCCAGGTCGGGTCGAAGCGGGTCGGGTCGCTATCAAGTCGGGTCAATGACGGGTCGGGTCGCTATCGGGTCGGGTCAAAAATAGGTCATGGGTTGGGATTCGGTCGGGTCGGGTTTATTTTTATCGGGTCAGTGCCGGATCGGGTCAATGTCTGGTCGGGATGCTACATTTTTTGGGTCTTATCAGGTCGGGTCAACTTTTGCCAGCTCTAGCTACATGACACAAAACTTAATTACATATGGTTATTCAATGTATTACATAGACTTTTGAGTAGCCTTGTTATTTTATTGTATAATTTGTAAAGTTTGTAATGTGTCATTGAAACCACTATATATATATATATATATATATATATATATATATATATATATATATATATATATATATATATATATATATATATAATACAGGCATGCATATAGTTGATCTTTGTTACTTAGGCTGGTTTTAGGGGCTTGATTAATAAGGAGTAAACTAAGGCCTGCATGTCTATGCTCGTGTATATATATATATATATATATAGAGGGTGTTGTACATTGTAATGTGAGAACAACTAATGAAAAGAATTGACAACTTGAGATCTAATTTGAGCCTTTTTTTCCTCTTCTTCTTCAAATGAGAGTTTCTTGAGAAGTTACAGATAACTCTTTAGATAAAATAAGTGATTTCTCTATTAAATTGATTTGATCTTGGATTAGATCAATATCAACGTACTAACATGCACGAAATCAACCAATACTAGTCAACACTTCTTCTTGGAATCATTTTGCAACTTAGGTTACCAATATAAAGGTCTAGTATTGTAGAAGATTATTCATCCACAATCTTCCACATCAATGAATTAGCGATGTAAGGAGAACAGAAATCATTGTAATCAAGTAAAATAAAAAGAACCACAATTCTGCTAATAATTAAAGAAGATAAATGTGTTTGACTCCAATACCAAAAATATAAATAATAGAGAGTATAATAGAAGAAACATAAGGAGGCCATGAAGAAATAATTGTAAGAAAATACATGTGATTTAGAAAGGAGTTAATATACATCCAAATAAAAATGGAAACATTTGGAACCAAAGAAAGGGAACAAAATTATGTAAAGCAAGGGATAATATTCATATCATCATTAGAGATTAAGAGCTCACGTGGAAATAATGGAAAAATGATGATAAGAAAAATGTACCAATAAACAACAATAATAAGATGAAAGAGAAATAATAAGGTAGATGACCACAATAAGAGTGTAAAAATATGGAACCACAATCATGATAGGAAAGTAAGTTCAAGAAAATTAATAACCAAAGAGAGTAGTGAATGGAAAGGATAATAACGTGAAAATCTATGAGGAGGTAAAATAGTTAGAAAGCAAGCTAACAATTAGGGATGGAAATGGGTCGGGTTGGGGTCGGGTCCAACCATACCCAGACCTAGACCTGTTTATATTACCTAGATCCAAACCCGATCCAGATCCATTGGATATCAAAAGTTTAGACCCAGACCCAGATCTATAGGATCTAGCGAGTAAATGAGTCCTAAATAGGTCCGGCTATTTTTTTTAAATAATTAATAATCTATATAAATACAAATACATTTATGTTTTATATAACTTAATATGTATTTTTTGTTAAAAAATCCTCCATGTGAAAAAATAAATATATTAAAATAGTTACACTAACTTTTTAAATAGTATTTTAATGCTTTTAGAATAAAAAATTGTAAATATTGCTTATAAAGTAAATATATAAAAATAAAATTAAAAAAATGAATAAGGAGCTCAAATAAGATTATGATAATAATGACAAACATAATATTAGTATGTATATATATATGTATATATATAAACACACACACAGATATATACTAAACGGGTCTGGGTCTAGAATTACTAGACCCAGACCTAGACCAGTTAAGGTATATATGGACCCAGATCCGACCCATATCCATCGGGTCCAAAAATCATGGACGAGACCCGCTAAAAATTAGGCCGGTATAGCGGGTCTAGATTGAGTTTGAGGCCCATTGACATCCCTACTAACAACCAAGGAGTTAAAACATTTGTTTGAAGTGAGAGAGAATAGAAAAGTTTCAATAAGGTATGTTGATCTTAGAAAATGGAAAATGTCAAAGGATAGATGATAATTGGGGACATTATCTAGGGAAAAATTCTGACAAGGGTAAGATTATAACAAATAAAGGAAGAT
Organism: Tamarix chinensis; assembly: GCA_030549775.1. Classification (NCBI taxonomy): domain Eukaryota; kingdom Viridiplantae; phylum Streptophyta; class Magnoliopsida; order Caryophyllales; family Tamaricaceae; genus Tamarix; species Tamarix chinensis. The sequence goes on from CM060178.1 coordinate 81,230,931, forward strand.
GACAAAGGGAGGTAACACAAAGGAAAATAATAATGATAAGAAAACCAGTATAATGAAGGAATGCATAACTAGTATAATTAACAATGGGAGGAGCATGTTAGAAGAAGATATCAATTAAGGAAGGATCATCAAGGACTTGTGCAGAAGAAAATATTGAAGAAAATATTTTGGAAATCAATATCCATTAAAACTCTAAGGTGTAAAGGAAAATAATGCAGAAAAAATAGCCTCCATGATAATATATATTTATGAAAAAATGGGAAGGTACTAGTTGGTCAAAACTCTAAAGATCGATCTAAGGTATCCAAAGCTTTCCTTAAATTATGATTCTTAAAAACTTAGCAAATTTAATTCCATAAGCATGTATAAACATAAATATTTTAAACCTCAAACATCATGAAAACCTTAAATGTATGCTAAGAACAAAAAATCCTAAATATTTTCAAAATGTGAGTTGATGAAATTATTAAAATGATATACTATTGGATGTCAATGAATCCTGTAAATAAAAACCATTCTTATAAATATACAACAAAATATCATGGCAACCATTCTTTGTGTAATGTACCAAAACCCCATCAAAATACTTTTAAATGAATTAACCAACCAATATAGGTTGAAGAAGACACTCCTAAAACTCTTTTTAAAATAAGAGGCTTATAAAATTAGTCAACATAATCCAAAGGTAAATAATGGGGATACTAGCCCCTTAATAAAAAGGAAATATGGGGAAAATAAAAACATTTAAAATAATGTAATTTAAAGCATCACATAAATAAGATATTATCATGTTCTCATACAACTCACAAATATCACACTATCATATAACAAAGAAGGACACCCACAATCATGTATACCAATGATCGCCAACCCATTCCTCACTTGGTGGCTTGTAAGTTTCAAAATCAACAACTCTCTAAATGGTTTAAACGTACTTCAAAATTCCAATGATAACTTTACATTAAACATTTTGAAAAATAATTTTTGAAGCCATTGCTCTGATATCACTTTGTAACACCCTCATTTTTCAAAACTAATTGAATACTAAAATAAGAAAATATATATGTGGAAGCTAAATACAATGTGGGTATTATTGTCACAACTAGTATAAGTAGACACCACTATTCTACTTTTAGCAGCTAAAGTTGTATAGAATAAGGAAATGCATTAAAATTTATTATTAACTCAAAAAATAATAATGTCTAGAACTAAAACAATTGAATATAAAATAGAAATTAATCTATTAATAAAACCATAATATATAAAAATAGTCATTAGTGATAAATAAGACTATGAAAATCACCAATACTCTCATTTTTCGACACCATGCATGCCATCCACACCTTGAACATGTTCATACTCAATATGCATTAGGTTGTCTTCTCACCATGGATTTCATGAATCATAATATCCTCTCTCAAAACATGTAACAAGTTAGCAAGGGAAATAACTAAGTAACATAAAAGTACAATGTAATATAATATAGATGTATATATATATATATGCATGAAATCATATAATAAAAAAGAATGGGAATAAATGAACATACAATTATTAATCTTTTACTTTTGATGATCATGATATCTTATTATTTGAATGGGTAAACTAATAAGGGGGTCACCTGACAAATCAAAGTTCAATGACCTACCACCAACCACAAGATTATTAGATATCACACCCGGATCATCCTAGAGGACAAAGTCTAAAGGTATAAAACATTCCGAAGACTTCCAATAACAACCAAAACCAACCACAAGAGATTCACCTCCTAGGCAATCCTAGTGTTCCTAAAACTAGAGGGAAATTTTGATGATATACTAGAGGGTATCGATACTAAAGGTTTTGATCACTAGGGTATTTTATTTAGTTTAAGCCGGACTTCATATCCTTTGTTTATTGGTTTGAATTTGTGCAAGACCATGGGAAATTATCCACTCACTTCTCAAAAAAGAAAATAAACATGAGTAATTAAAATTGACGGATTATATAACCTTATGATCAGGATTTCATGAATGGTTCAATAAAATGGACCTTAGAGTTATCTAGTGATTGTACCATTGGTTTGTCTCTTGCATGATCGTATATTGCTTTGCTATTCATGATTTTAGAATTTGGTGTGAAGCATGATATTCCATAAATACCATTTCTATATTTGAGCATGATACCACTTATTTCCATGTTCATGATTATTTATCATGATGAGAATTTTATGATAGTAGAGTACATGAATTAATATGTTACTATATGAGCATGATAATTTTAGTAAATATTTGTATATCTTTCCAAGTCTTGCATGGATATTAAACTCTAATTAAGAGGTAACTTGGTTAACTCGATACATAGTGTATTAACGCGCCTATTTGTTTGACCACTTGCTTAATCACACGAATATAGAACTCTGTATAGGTTATTGATGGTGGTTGGTAGGCAGCCTATTTTATGTTTGGGAATGGGGAAACCAAGTGTGAAATATCGGTGGTTATTCTTTTTTTCGATCCATTAGAGACCTACATTTTATCGTTTTGACCTATTCCCGTTAAGCCCTCTTTTCGTATTCTAGAATGTTTTGGATTTAACAAATCTTTATTTTCTAAACCTTGATGCTTATTTTATTTATGTTATCTATTTTGTGTACTCTACTCATTGTGTTTTGGTTGGTAGGATACTTATCATTGTATATGACATAGGATGGGCAGTAGGAAATTGATCCAATGTTAGGTTCAGTGGTAACACCTTATTTTTCCATAGAAGTATTTTTGCTTTTGTAGATGTTTTAAAAATAAATTTTTTGTTAGTGAAAAATGGGGGTGTTACAATAACCAAATGGGAAACACTCAAGGAGGGATGTATTTTTGTGGATCTGGATGCACAACTCTCAAAGGAACTATCACAAGTTTAAGATATTCAAATGGAGAATATAGGACAAAGAATGAGTATGCTCAACTTTAGTTGAATGTTGATGAATTTAAACAAGATCTTGATAGAGTTCTTGGTGGGAGATATACAAGAAATGATGAATATATTTAAATAAAAGTTTGAAGATTAACTAATGCATGATAATACTCATTCTCAATAGGTTCTTTGTGGTGAAAAGAAGCTAAAGGTGATCGAATGGAGAGTGATAAGATTAACTTGTTAAGAGGGGTATTAGAGATATTTTTTTAAACAAAAATTTCTAGAAAAATTTGAATCTTTGCCAAAAATTTTAAAAAATAGCCACGGCACATAATCTCTAAAAAAAGTATTTAGGACAACTTTTTTAACTTCATGCATCTATAATTCATTGCCATTTAATCTTTTTAAGACTGAAAATAAAAATCACAACAATTTAAATTTTTAAAAAAAATTATAAGATATACAATATCATATAAAATAAAAACACTAGAATATTTATAGGTAATTAATAGTCAAAACATTAATATTAGAAATGTTTATAATAACAACATAAAAATATTTATGATGCTAGAAATTGTTTGAATTAAATATAAATAAAAATGTCCAAAATCAAAAATATTGAAAATAAAGAATCCTCTTTGTCTTTTTGCTTGAAGAGATTCTCGAAAGGCTGAATTTGATACTGGGTATAACCATATGAAGGTTCAACCAAGTGTTGGAGTTGATTTTAGGGAAGCGAAACTTGGACTCATGACTGAGGGTTTGATGCAAATCCTTATGTGTGTATCACTAGCATATGCAATTCATTGATTTACGCTAGCTGAGATTGAAAAATCTCATAAATGACCACAATAGTAGAAAAAGGCGCAATAATAGTAGACGATGGGGTATTGGTTTTTGAACCTTGGAGAGCGACTAACAATAGAAGACAAGCAAGATCCACATGGTAATATGCACCCAATAGCCTCCCTAAAACCCAATTGATGACCAAAAACCCTGTCCACTATCCGAGTCTCGTCGATCATTGATCGGTTAATAAAACGAGTAAAGGGACCCTAGTTGATCTTAACCTCATCATCCTATACTACTTCCAAAGCCTCATCATGTAGTATCGCCATTTCATTCTATAAAAATAAATATATTAATTTAATACAAAAATTCACAACTATTATTTCATAAAACAAAAGATAATATTAGTAATCTTATGTAACTTTTTTCTTGCATGCTCGATGATCCATTGATCCTTATGGGTCTTGATTAATGATAGGAATTGGTGGATTTATTTATTAAACTATCATAATTGGTTAAATTAATACATTAAAAATATTAAAGAGAACTAATTTGTTACACACACACACACACCCCTACACCCACACCCACACACCCCTACCTTTGTATGTCTATAAGTTGAAACAGATCTAAACCAGTGGAGATTAGGATCTATCATATTAAACCTAATTTTATTATTTTTTCTCAAACATTGCCTACACATATAAAATAAAGTTAATGAATTATTTAGGATTTTCAATATTTACACTGATAAAGTTAATTTTTTACCTTTGTCTCATCTGAGGTCTAGTAATCTAGACACTTATTCCAAGTTTCTTGGTCAAAGGTATCCGGCTTCTAGTTGTTATCCTTCATCCACTTTGTCTTCATCTTTTTCTTCTTTTTCTTGTATTAATACTATAACAACCTTATAAGACCAAGCATAATTTGTACACACACGTGACTATGCCTCTAATAATTAAGATCAAAATATTATTACAAAATTAATGCTTACCATATTAGTAATTTATAAAACAATACAATCCCATATATTTAAACGAATAATATATAAATATCTCAAGTCATAAAATAATCTTAGAAATTAAATATTCAGAAACATAAACCCATTATTTATACAATGATAGAATGAACTTTTTCTATTGCATTTCTATAATAGTGAGAATGTTTTGGCCTATACACCCCCGCAAGATTATACGTTCTATCTTTATTAGCAAACTCTATGTGCATTTCCCCTTTTCATTAGTCAATCACAGATCATACAGATCTAGATCCTTTCTCTCTACTTCTCCCCTTCTTTTTTTTTCACATTGATAGGATAGCAAAAATAAATTTCAAAGTCAATATTAGTATCATTGAATAGTTGTTTAAAGTCATATACTTAAATAGTGAAAAAGTTTATGTATATATTATCTCACCTTACTCACATGCATAAGGTAATCTATGAGGTCTAGGAGGGGGATCACCCGCTTTATCTCCACTGTGATATGTAGTATCAATGTTGGTCATAATTATATCTTACTGAACCAATCAGACCTTTTGTTGTTTTCAACTAGGGCTTTTGTTTGATGGAAATAGTTTAGTATTATGGATAACCAATCGAATGGTCGACCAAATTGATCAACCTCTTTGTCGAGCAGAGTGATTTTTGAGTCTAATTTTTCTAGAAAAACTCTTCTAACAATTTAGAACTTTGGTAATCCAACTCTAATTTTTTTCTTTTGAGAAATCCTTGAATTTTTTTTACCATTTATAGTAAATTTATCTTTTCCTCAAACTTATTTGAAGGTCTAAATTGACAAAAAGGGGGAGGATGATGTCATCCCCTTATTTCTTCTTCCTCTCCCCCATATGCAGTTGTAGATGGATGATTCATTATAGATAATCACTTTATGCCTGGGATATTTTTTTCCCATGATGACCTATCCTTTCCCTTTATTATGTTTGGATGCCTCTCTCTCTCTCTCTCTTGAAATCTCAACCTATATTTTCCAACATACACCATTTTGAATCCTGAGAATGAAGTGAATTGTTCTCTTGATAACTCTACCCTGTATTGTCTAATTTTGAGTGGAATAATTAGGGTTTTGATGTGGTGCACTTGTCTCCTTCATTTGCTTATCGATCCTTTGTGTATAAATAGTACTAAACTTCTTTCTCCTTTTCTTCCTTTTTGATTTGTTTACCTCTTCCGATCCTTCCTCAAACTCCTCTTTTTTTTTCTTTCTTTCTTTTTTTTTTTTATCTTTGAGCAATATAGGGTATGATTTGGGAAAATGTTTTGGCTTTCAACTAAATTCTTAAGAATCTTTTTAGAGGCATAAATTTATGATTTTTCTTTAACTAATTTATAATATTTAATTTTTTAGATTTTTAAGAAGATTTTTGAGTTTTTAATATCTTGTTTTAAGTTGTTTGAGAGTTGAGATTTTTTAGCTAAAGATTTTTCTATTTGGTGTGGATTTTGCTAACCTTGCAAGTAAATCATTCTTACCTTTTAAATGTGGTATGTAGGACCATGTGAGCTAGTGTAAGTTGTCAATTTTTGAACTTTGCATAATTGTTTGATAATGTTAGTGTTTGGTGACTCATACTACGATATTTATGTATTTTAAGGAAAATGATGCTTTCATCAAAATATGTTATTGATTTTTAAAAAATGCAACATGATTTAGTATATGAGCGTGAGTAATTTTAGTTCCTGCAATGGTAATGTTATGCTTATGATGTTGTTGGATTTTTGAGCTTTAGTCATGCTTGAATATGTTTTCTATGTGCAGGCTAATTGGTTGGTTAGGCCAAACCAATTGACTAGTTCCTAGAACAATAAACTTGTTAGCTTTACCCTTTGATTGGTTTGTTTGTAAAAATTTTGGGTGCTCTTTGTTAGAAACCATTGGGTAGTTGTGGCTAACCAATGGAGTGATATGCTATTTGTTATGATAATTTTAACCTTTTCCACAATTTTTCTCAGTTTGCTTGGGAAAAGATGAAATCAAGGTAATTTTGGCTAATAACTAAGGAAAAGAATCACAATATGAGAAAAGAGCTTGGAATCATGAAAATTTAGATGTACCATCATGAAAGACCGTAAAAGAGAAGTCATGTGAAGAAAAATCAAATCAAGACAATCAATAGAGAGGAAATACATGAGCCTTATAGATGTGGAAATATGGACTATATTTCCTGGTTATTCCTCCCATATGTTCCAGTAATTCCAGCTATGTGCATATTGTTAGAAAAAAAATATATGTGCCCCATATTTATAATTTTTTGCTATATTAGTTTTCCTATGTGTAATATTATTGTAAACCATATTTTGGTGCAATAGGTATATATGAAGTTGATCCCATGTGCAATATTATTGTAAACCGTATTTTTGCTATATTTTGGATCTGATTCATATGGCCTTCTATCTATATATACATCATATATTAGGTCGATTACAACATCTAAGAGTATGCCTATTAGAACTTTGATTTTATTTTCATTATTTCTAAACTATTAGGGTTTTTTTATTAGATTAAGTTAGTTAATTGCTGTAATTGAAGGATTAGAGATTGTACGCTCTTTACAGTTTCATAATCTCCTAAGTTATTTCTTTCCTTTGTTTTTCTATTTGTTTTGTACTTATTATTGTGTTTAATGCAACTTTTGTTATCCATTTAATTAATTGATTTCATGATTTTGTGTAGTTTTATTTAATCTTTGTTATATTATTTCTCTATGTTAACTAAACTTATGATTTTTATATGATTAGATTCCGTGTTTTTTGGTTTTATTAATATGATAGGTTAGATAAGTATAGGGTATGAGATAATTGAAGGTTACTAGATAATTAATCATGACATGTGAATTTAACTTAATTGTTATATGTATTTTTGGTTAGATTAATAAAGCATGTTTAATGATCATTGATCCAAGATTAGGAATTCATTATTTATATTAGCCACCTAATTGATTTGGTTGCTGATTGGATTCTAGGATTGTATAGTTAATTTGTAATTGTTAACATATAAATCCGCAAGTGACAAATAGGTTATTGATTCAATCTATGTTTATTAATCTTTAGAATTACATAATTCGACCATACTATAATTATGCTTCTAGTTAGTTGCTTCATAATTGTTATTAATTTTTTAGACAATAAATCAGCGGTTAACATTAGAAATACTAAATGACCATTTTATTTGATGATTGTTTATATCCTTATGCTGAATATATACTTTGACCCTTATTATTCCATTATTTTTATTTCATTTTGTGTTAATTACTAGTTTTTATTCTTATCATTTTTAGTGATTAGTTTTCTTGATTTGATTACCAGAGGAAATTATATTATAATAGAAAATTATGAATTAGATTAGAGTCTTTATGAGATCGACTCCAACTCACTGCTTACTATTTTTGTGTGTGTTTAGGGCTTAATTTGGCGTGTCTACAATAACACATCAAATTTTGGCACTGTTATTGGGAATTGACAATCATAATTCTAATTTTGTTTTTATCATTTTATTTTTATTTATTTAGCTCTTCATCTAATTGCGATCCACTTTTTTTTATTGTTTGTGTAAAACAAGAATTCATGCTTGAGAGCATTTGCAATCGAAAATTGAAATTTGGTAATTCAACATGTGGACTCCACTTTAATTTCTCATATAGTAAACAAAACTCAAAGGCTATTAGAGTATGCTCCTACCATATTGATAACTTTGTGTGATTGCTCCTCATCTTTGGAAGTGAAAATATGAGAACAACTAAAGAACATATTTAAAGATTCAATGGTGATCGGTGCATATTCCATGGAATTATTTGACGTATTTTGACCCAACTTTCTATATTTGCCTTGAAAATTTAACCATTTTCCTCGAGTTTTCTCTATTAGACCAGTTTTGTACAGAAATATGAACTTAAGATCATTTGGGGTGATAAATAAATAAATTAAGCACAAACTGAGGAGCAATACTTGGAGTAATATTTATTTAGATGCAACATTATGTAATACGGTAAAAGAGAAGTCACGGGCATAAAAATCATGATAAGGTGATGGAGAAACAAGAAATACTGGTGCCTAGTATTTATGATTAAAAAATATAGGGGACCCATATTTTTTGAAATAAGGTATTTATTTATGTAAATATAGTTTGTGTTTTCTTGGGTTTCCTCCCACATATTCCACTTATCTATCTTAAGTGCATAATGATAAAGCAAAAATACGGTTGCCTCATACTACTAACATATACGATCTTTTTAACATATTTTGGATCTAACTTTCATGACCTTCTTTCTATACATATAACTCATATTAGGTCAAATACAACATCGTAGAGCACCTCCATCGGAACTTCGACTTCATTTTTCATTATTTCCAAACTCTTAGGGTTCTTTTGTTAGATTTAGTCAGTTTACTACTAATGTGGAAGATGATCACCAAAAAATCTTTAACATTTCTAGGAACTTTTTCTCTGGCCTCAAGTCTTGTAAAATCTTGAGAGTTTTGAATGATCTGGAACTTGATGAAGTGATGTCGAATAACATGTGGAAGGTGGCAAAGATTTAACCTATGATCGTTAGCCTTCTAAAGAGAAATCTTCTATTTCTTAATAAAATACTCTCCAATAGTCTTCAATGATCTCAGTTGATGAAGGAGAATAATATAAGAAGAACCAAACATGTGGCACTTGTGTTGTTTTCTCTTGAAATATTTCATTTATGAACTCATAATGCAGAGATGAAGGTGTCCAAGTCCTTATATATACATGCATCCATTCAGGCCCTTTTCATAAATACTTGCATCATTAGGCCTTTATTAATGAAATTAACCTCCTAATTCATGGTAAAAGTATATAAAAAAGAGTTACAATAATATTTTACAAGCATTAAAAATTATAAGATAAAATAACAAAGCTACACGAACTCTAATCATGTATTACATAGATTTATCATATGCAACCCAACTTTGTGTCTTGTAGCCTTATTCTTCCATACACTTTTTAATTCTTGTAATTTCATTTTTATTGTATTCTGCATTAAATATCTTCAATAGCTTGAACTTTTTGTAAACATATACAATACCTATCAAAATTACTTGAGGAAACATTAAAAGCATAAAAATTTTCAAGCAAAATGGGTTCCATCTTCAAGTATGGTAATTATTCTTGGTCTTTATCCTATGAAGAAAAATATTGAGAGTGATCTAGAGATGTTCCTTCATTAGTTTATGTTTAAGGTTTAGGGTTTATGGTTTATGACTTAGAGTTGAGGGTTTAGTGTCTATGGTTAGGTATACGATTTTAGGGTTTAGGGTGTAGTGTTTGATGTGAAGTTATGGTTTGGGGTTTGAGGTTAGGGCTTAATGTTTAGTTATAAGGTTTAGGGTTTAGGCTTTAGGCTTTAAAGCTCATTATTTAGGGTTATGTATAGGGTTTTAGGGTGTAAGGTCTAGGATTATGGGACTTAAGTTAGGGTTAGAGTTTTGGGTTTAGGGTTTAAGGTTTGGGGTTTTGGGATGTGGGTTTAAGTTTAGGGTTTATGATACGGACCGCACTTCATCAACTACTCCTCTCCTTTTACTTTTTGATAATCGAACCCTGTTGTCTCCTCACTCATATAATTCCACGTTTTCCATCTTCAGGGTATGTTGGGATCCGAAGCCAGATTGAGGAGTGGAGGCAACGAGCGGGGGCGGAAGCGCTTTTGAACTGTATTTTTGTAATTAATTAAGCTTGAATGTGTAACATGTGTAATCATGGTTGGAACATTAATATTTTTGTAGGGTGTGTGTGTTTAGTGGCCGATGATGATTTTACCCCAATTTTTGGAAATCCCATTGATAGTCTCGGGTTAGGCGGAGTTGGTTATCAATGGCCGCCCTCGAGCCTAAATGAGTATGGGTAACTTAGTTGTGTTTCCCTATTTGCATTGGATTCAGGATCGGTATTATCCCGTTATAATCGCCTCCTGAATCTAATGAAAATAGGAGAACAGCGTTAACCTCCTTTTAAGCTAAGTTTGGATTGAGCCAAAACTTGAGCCCAGGCCCAAGTTTTGGCCCAATCAGCGGGTGACCCGTCGTGCCCTATTTACCCACCTATTTAAGTCCTCTTCCTCCTTCGGGGAGCGCCGATCGCCTTCTTTTGTTCCTCTCTTGGTGGCTCGACCCCGTTTCTCTTTTTGCCCTGTCGATGACCGTTGCAGGTCACCATTGACGCACGTCCACCTTTGCCTGCCCCGAATCTTGTCCCTGACACCAAATCTGAGGCCCTAGGTCAACTGTTTTTCTCACCTTTTCCCTCTCCCCTTCCTTTTGGTGCTCGATTCCCGTCATATATATTGGGCGGGGTTTGCTTGTAAAGGTCGAAGGTTTTTGGAATGAAATTTCTTGGGCTTTCCTAGTAATTCGCACCAAATCCGTTGAAGTATCAACGTCTGATTCGGAGATTACTCCGGTTCAGCGGGAAACGAGTACGTTCCCGACCCCCGTTTAACGGATCGAGTACGATCCGGCTAGTCGGGTTTGTATTAGTTTAGGATAGTGGTTGGGATTGTGTTCTAGGGTTTAGGATTTTTTTTGTTTAGGGTTGGGGATTTGGGTAGTGTTTGAGTTCATGTTTTGGGGTTTAGGGTTCAAGGTTAAGTCGTTATGGTTTAGTGTGTAAATTGATTAACTATACTTAAAGTTACGGACATTGATTTATATCAATCTAAAGGTTATTGCTAGTTTTTAGTCTCATTTTAACATAGATTCTCCTTTTAACATAATCCTTTATATGTGAATGTGTGTGGTGGACGTATCCAATAATAACTCTCTTTTAAATAAGAATTTGAGAACCATGTATATTATTCAATTATTGTAGTTTCATGACATTATTACTTTAGTTTTATGACACGGTTACGATCGTATCATGGCATCATTACCAAAAATTCTTGGCACTATTAATGTAATTTCCTTACACTATCACTATATTTTTATAACACTATTATTATAGTTTCATAAACATTAACCTTATAGTTTTGTAACATTATTTTGATTGTCGATCTTATTCTGATGGCTGAGAGACTTAATTTTCAATTGTGACTATATTTACTATTTCTCATTAGATTAATTATAGTTACAATTAAATGTTAATGGTTTTTTAAATGAAAATTTGACCCCTTAACCATTAATCAGACCACTGTTAAAAATATAAAATCAAAACATAGCCACACCAAACTTTACAATTAATTAAACAAAATCGTAAAAGTTATAATTTGGCATGGTTTAATTAATGGTTTAATAATATTTTATATACTCTTCCTTGACTACATCATTCCTCACTCCTAGTCTTCAACTATCGCATTGAAAAAATATAAATCTAAAACTAGACCTGCATATGATGTAGTTGACTTGAAATCACAAATCATTAAACTAAAATTTTAAATCAAGGAAGAGAAATTTCAATTTGTTACTATGAACCTATGACTCGAGGTCCATATGATAAAATTGCGCATATATACATCTAAAAATAGTAATCTTCACCCAACATTGCAGCATAGTAAGAGATTGATTTTCCCAAACACAAAAACTACTACCGAATTACATAAATTCTTATGAGTCAACGGAGGAAAGGTAGAAGGAGCCTCAAGTCAAGGTATATTGTAGATTAACCAAAAAAGAGGATAACCTATGCTAGCCAAACTAGCTTATCGTCCTTGGTCGCATAATGTCTAATTTTCATCACATTCGACCTTCTTTAGGATGGGTAAATCAACACCCCCAATAAATAAACTAAAATGAAAACATGCGAAATATAATCAAGCCAACAAAACATCTAGTCACAAACACAACACTGTGAGTATGCTATTATTATGTATCTTTGGGTTAAAGAAGTTGCTATAGATGTTCTTGTAGTTCTTATGATCCTTTGGATTTCAAATCCAAAATTGAACTCGCCTTCTCAATCCCTAAAATCCATAAGATAAGAAAAACCTTTTTAGTCATACCATCTTTTGTATTAATATCCTGTTTTCCTTAACTTATAATCAGATTATGTCAATTTACCACCAATCATATCAGATTATATTATAATTATTATTATTATTAGCATTAACTATAATTATAATTATCACTACAATTATTATGATTAAAATATAATGAATATTATTAAAATAATTATTGATTAAATCATTATAATAATTACTAAAATAATAATTTAAATTATTAGTAATAATATCATTATTGTATTGATGAAATTATATTTATTATTATTATTAATGAAATTATTATAATATTCCATCCATATTGAAAAGATTGTCACTACATATTTTAGGAATACATTTTGAATATAAATATATTTTAATATATATAAATAAAAAGTATTAAAAACTAATGTTATAGAATTTTTAATACAAATATAACCATTATGCATTTTTTGCATAATACATTATAATTTAAGACAAATCAATGATCAAATTTTATCCTCGAAATACACAATGACTAACTTTTCAATACAAATATATTAATTATCATTATTATTATTATCATTAAAATTAAAATTATTATTTATAATAATAATAATTGTTATTATTATTTAATATCATTAATATCAATAATAATAATAATAATATTTTTGATATAATTATTTTTTATAATTATAATTATTAATTAATTTATTATATTAATTATTACCATTTTGAATATTAAAAATATAATTATTATAATTATAGTTATTAAAATCATCATTATTATTAATCTTAAGAAAATTATTCATATTATTATAATTCTTAACATAATTATCATTATGAATAATAATATTATAATTACAATTATGAATATAATTAGTTGAATAATAATCTTAAAAAATATATTTAACATAATAATTTATATAACAAATATAATAAATTATGATTATTAGTGATATAATAAAATAATAATTATTATTATTTTTAATATAATAATTTTATTTTCATTTGCATTAATATTAAGTACAGAGAAAAACTTTGCCTAAGGTGTAATCGCTAGACTAAGAAATCTTTTGGAGGGTGTGAGGGAGTTCACTCGAGTCCTCTTTCGAGTGCCTCATCAGTGGGCGTATAGGATTCGAAACCTGATCACCTGCGTGAGAGCAAAATCCTCCGCTACTAGGCCAAGGTGGTCACCAAGTTAGTGCATTAGAACTCGATACTAGATCAAAGCACGCATCCATCAAACAAGAAGGGAAGAAATAAGAGGTCCTTGCGATTTCTAGGCGTTCATAAACTTTTCTATTCGCGCTAGAGATCGATTGTCAGCACTATACTTTCCTCGTTATTTGGTTGACATAATCCTACATGGTTTGTCCTAATTCTAAATTTGGGATAATGTGTAGAAATTAGAGTTGCTTATCAATTTACACCCGTGTACACAGTTTTGAAATTTGATTAAAATGAAGTCTTACCTCAGGACAGCACATAGATATACTTGTTCATATTTTTCATGAATAATCGTACTTCATATTATACATAATGTCCACTTCACTTTTCAGAAGATACTGTTATTATAGATGGAGTTTTGGGTGAGAACCCTGTTGCATTTGCACCTATCTTTATTATGTTGAAGGCAGCTATATTAGCCAGGATATTTGCAATGGCTGGGCAGCATTTAATTTGTTTATTTATTTTTTGCAATCAGTTCACAAGAAGTCGTGAGCAGAGAGCAAACATCAGCTAAAAGATACAAACCCCAGCATCAAACAACCCCATAAAGCTATCACATCTGAGTTAACGAGCCTTTTTATACCAAACAACACCTATAAAAGCAATGAAAAAAGCAACCCTGTATTTCTGCAGAAAACCATGTGCTGAAACTCAGCTAAAGAGTCAAGTCGAATGGATGTCAAAACCAACCTATGACCAACGTCCTATAATGAGTTATATTCACAATCAGTTCAGTTCTAAGTGAAAGCTAGGGGCCTACCTCTTTCATTCTATCCCTATTGCCAACCAAGTTGCCCCGCCCAAAAAAACCCTCATCACTGAAAGACAGATGAGAATCCGAAGATGACTGTGAAAGTTGAAGGTACCAATAATTTTGTTAATAAGGAGGTGCCTACACATTTATGATGATGATTTTCGTTTGATATACCATTCACTTGACGAACAAAATCACATCATACAATTATGAATGACCAATTTGAATTGTATGCTAGTGAAGTGAGTACACTAAAATTTTGACTCTGATCTATCCAGGTCACAAACCATAGAGTTGGCTCCATGAATCTTAAAGACGTCGAGTGTAAAAAATAGATTATCAGTTGGATTTGATATACAAAAGCCATCATCCGTCAAAAATACTAACCCAAAATCCACTAAATCCATAGTGGAGGCCATTGATAGTTTGTGTTCTGATGATGAAAGGGTTCTCTAGATGCTTGTGCATACATCATCTTTGTGAAAACATTACATTGCTACTACCTACGGCAAACTGTATGTTGGTTTATTAGAGTTATGCCTTGTAAATAAATAGAGGGAATGAGAAGAAAATTATACTTATTTTGAGTGAAGTTGGTACATGCATATATAAGGATTACATCTTAACAGAATTGGAGAGAAAATCTCTAACAAAATCTGCATCTAATTTTACTCCTAAAGACTAGTTTACTTGTATACTTTACATGTTGACTATAGGTAAATACTTTGTGGTAAGACTAGAGGATTTATCTCCTAATAACTCCATGCAAGCTCATGACATGCATGGACATAAAGCTTGTTATGAAGTTGTCCAAAATGAGCAGTCCCACTAGCTTTGGTAAAAATGTCAGCCCATTGGTTGATAGAAGAGATTTGGCGAACAACAAAAATCCCAAACCACAACACGCTCATGAACTAAATGATAGTCAATGTGAATATTTTTGGATCTATGATGAAGCACAGGATTGGCATTGAGATAAGTAGCACTGAGGTTTGTAGGAGGAAAGGGTATTGGTGTAAATAGTTCATGAAGGAGTTGCTGCAACAACAAAAATTTAGTAGAAGCAAAGGCAATAGCCTGATACTCATCCTCTGCGATGGAGCAATCAATCACATTTTGTTTATGTGAGGACCAGCTGATAATATTATCCCCGTATAATATAGCAAACCTATGTTGAGATTGACAATCACCAGGGTCTAAAACTCAACCAGCATCAGAGAAAACACACAACCAATTATGATTATTGGGTTAGAGTTGAAGACCAAGATGAAGAGTCCCCCTGAGATATCGAAGAATAAATTTCATAGCTCGCCAATGAATATCAATGGGTTGATGTATGAATTGACAAATTCGGTTGATAGCATAAGAAATCTCTAGCCATGTGGTAGTGACATATTGAAGTGCACCAACCACACTACAATAACGATGAGGATCAATGAAAGGATCTCCAACAAGAAATAAACTAGAGTAAGGCTTAGTAGGAGAGGCAATGGTTTTATAGCGTAGCATGTTAGTGTGGGTTAGGATACTTTGAATGTATTTGTACTGAGATAGGTGAAGATGATGAGTACCCTGATTGACTTCAATGCCGAGGAAGTAGTGAAGAAAGCTAAGATCTTTGAGTGAGAAAGGGTGATGAAGGACGTGAATGAACTTCTGAGTATAGTTGGTATCACTCCCTGCGGTGATGAGATCTTCTACATAGATATGCACATAATATAGAGGAGGTGGTGTGTTTAAGGAACAGAGAAGCCGAATGGTGATAGGTTTTATTATAGGACTGAAAGTATCAATGTAGTCCACACCTTCTTGTTGATGATAGCCTTTGGCAACAAGCTGGGCTTTGAATATGTCAATAGAGTCATCAAACTTATGTTTGATGCGATAGAACCACTTACACCAAAGAATATTAGTGTTACATGGATGGGGAATAAGTGTCTATTCTTGTTATGCAAAAGAGTAGAATATTTTTCTCACATTACCTGTTTCCATTCAATGTGTTTTGAGGCTTGAAGATAGGTACGATGTTTCTGAGGGGAAGGGGAAACTAGAAGACTTTGAGGACGAGTGAGAAAGGCTTTTGGCTTGAGGGAGTTAGTGCGAGTGCAAGTTGGCATAGGGTGAGAGGATGTGGTTGAAGGGTGCAAGTATGAAGGGGTTGATGGGTGTTTGAATTATCACATTGGCCATTCATGGGATGAGGAGAGGAGGGAGAGGAAGGGGACAATGTGATAGGAGAAGAATTATGTGAAGAAGTTGAGGAAGATAGGAAGTTTAGTGGGGAAAAAGTAGTAGGTAGTGATGCTATTGTGGAAGAATCAGTGGGGAAAACAGGTGGAATGAGTGAGGCAATAGTTAAGAAAAAGTTCTGTGAAGAAGTTGAGGAAGGAGAAGGGGAAGAAGTGTGTTGTGAGTGGGTGGAATATGGGAAGACACTTTCGTCAAAGAGAACATGTCGTGTGATATATATTTTAGATGAGGCAAGATGATGACATAAATAACCCTTGTGTTTGGAATTGAACCCAAGAAAGATCCAAGGTAAGGAGCGGAATTTAAATTTGTGATTATTATAAAGACATAAAAAGGGAAAACATAGGCACCAAAAAGCTTTTAAAAAATGATAGTCAGGAGGATGCCCATAGAAACATTCATATGGTGATTTGAGGGAGAGAAGGGGACTAAAGATATGGTTGGAGGAGTAGACAACATTGTGGAAAGAGAATTCCCTATAACTTCAGGGAAGGGAGGATTGTGCGTGTAGAGTGAGACCTTTCTCATCTATAATTCTATGAAGTCGTTCAGCAACACTGTTTTGAGATTGAGTGGGCGGACAAGACACACAATGATGGGTAGCTAAAGAGTGAGGGAGGCTAGATACATTTCAATATTCCCTACCCCAATCAGTTTGGACAGCATTGATGTGGCAATTGAATTGGACATGAACCATATTATTAAAATATTTAAAATTTTTAAAAACTTGAGACTTTTAAGACATGAAATAAATCCATATATATTTGGAGAAATCATCAACAAAGCTAACAAAATAACGATAGCAATTAATGGAGGGAACCAGAGAAGGATCCTAGACATCTTAATAAACTAGTTCAAAAGGAGAAGTACATGATGAGTGATTACTAGGAAGAGGGAGACTATGAATCTTGCTGAGTTAGCAAGGCTCGCATACATTAGGGAAGGATTCATTAGACACAAGTAACTTGAACCCTAAAACTAAACAAAGAAGAATGGACTTATGAGGGTGCATAAGACGTTGATGCCAATTTTGAAGAGATGTTTTCTCGTCATGGAAGACATGAGGTGGAGTGGAGGAATGTGATGAGTGTGAGCTACTAGGATGAAAATATAATCAAGCATCAACTGTCCCTTGAAGAAGAATCTTACCTTACATGTTCTTAACAAAACATTTAATGGGATGAGATTCCATGAATACATTATTATCTTTGGTGAACTAAGAGACACTAGGTAAAAAATTTTTTGATAGTAGGAACATGAATTATATTAGTTGAACGAAGAGTAGAGGATTTATTTAGTGTTAAATTATGGCCAACATGAGTGATGGGAAGCTGCATACCATTTCCAACAACAATTTCATCCTTGCCATGATGGTTAGATTGGAGAGAGAGTCTGTGGAGATCAGTTGTGACATGGTTTGTAGCTCCATAATCCATGTACCATTGTGGGTCAACAATGGATGATGGGGTTATAAGATTGTTTGATTTTATTTTTTTACGGTTGGGAGGAAATTCTTCCTCATTGAGTCTATTATAGCAATTTAAAGCTTCATGAACAAGCTTGTTGCACATCTGACATTGAACACTCTTGTAATGGTTCGTGATAGAGGCAGATTGATCGGTAGCAGTGGAGTGTGTAGTTTGGAGAGTTGAACGATTAGAGGGATGAGAGAAGACTCCCTGAGAATTACTTTTGAAGCCGTTAGGGACTAATAGACCTAGTTAGCCAGCACACAATCAATTTGTGCTATTGCATGATGTTCATTTTCTAGTCTTTCTTCTTCTTGTAGTAAAAGGCCAATAAGATCATCTATACTGATATGATCGGATCTCATGCTGAATGTGGTTTTAAAAGATCCATAAGATGAATCCAAACCAAAAAGGATACCGGTAATTAAATCTTCTTCAGAGATAACACTAATACATTAAGCTACTGAATAAACTAGTGAATGTTTATTTTCGATATACTCGATAATCCAGAAATTCCCTTTGGTTGTGATGCGGAGTTGAAGCTTTAGTTACATAATGCAAGCTTGAGTTTGAGCTTGAAACATCTTTTCAAGGGTGCACCAAGCATCATAAGAAGTTGGGGACTGAGCAACATATCCTAGAAACTTATCGGATATGGTGGTTTTAAACAATAGAAGAGCGATTTTATCCCTTTTCATCCCTGATAGATATGTTGGGTCTGGTTGGGGTTGAGGATTTTCATAAGTGGATAAGATAGTTTGGGATGGAATATTGTTGGTGAGAACCAATGTTTCTAGATCAAAAACTTCAAGTGCTAAGAGAACATTCCCTCTCTATAAATAATAATTGGTTCGGCAAAGTTTGATTGAGATGCTTGGGAGTTGAAAATTAGAAAGTGCAGCAATGGATTGAGCTACAACAAGGAGATTGCCTGAGGTGTTTGTAAAGGTCATTTTGATCATGTGGGGTTAACCATTCAAGCTCTGATACCATGCAAATAAAGAGAGAGAATGAGAAGAAATTCTACTTATTTTGAATGAAGTTGGTACATGCCCAAATAAGGGTTACATATTAACCGAATTGGAGAGAAAATCTCCAACAAAGCCTGCATCTAATTTTACTCTTAAAAATTAGTCGACAGAGGATTTATCTCCTAATGTAACTAAAGAGATCACTCTGAATGACATTCACTGTTATCCAAATTTATTTTGTATAATTAAGCATATATATTTGAGAAACAATGACCTGGCTTACTCTGTCATTGGACAACAAAATTATTGGTAGAAGTGTTGTTTATTAAAGTAACTGGAAATAACCCATGATTACAACTCTCACTTAACGAGTTTACCCACACTAACTTTATATCATAGAAGGCTTTTAGCAAAGTTAAGAAATATATTAAATTAATTACTATTCAAGCTAGTAACATGCACTAAAGAAACAAAGTACAACTAAGGTATTGGCATTTGTTACTTATAGGGTGGACACCAAATTACCTAGTTAGCCTCAAACGTCTATGATGGGAGCATACACCATAAACAGAGAATGTTGCTCCATGTTTCTATGTCCTTTTTTAGCCCAATGCATGATATGAATGTTAAGATAATACCACTATAGAATACCATCAATCACAGATTAACTAGTCATCAACACTATGACACTCACAATAGCAGATGCATCTGCCTCATTAATTGTGATGTTGCCATTAGCCAAATATAGTGTGGCGGATTTCTCAAGGTCAAAGTCGGTGAACATTGGAAATGCAACACTAACAGGACCATTGGCCAACTCTCTGGACAAGCTTATCTTGAAACGAGAAACATGCTCATGAAGTATATAGGGATAAGAAAGTTTTAAAAAGCTAGAGATAAGTCAAACACCCATCCTCCTAGCTAAATATCAGCTTTTATCGGCAACACAACAACAATAGGCTATATGTCAATATTTCAAATCTATGATGATATCATAGGAATACAGAATTGGATGCTAAAACCATTTTGATCACAACATAGAAAAAGAACATGCACAATCTTGTACGCCTAATCTAAAATTGGAATTAGGCCATTAAATATAATAATACATAGCTATGGAAAGTAAGTACAATGAAGTATACATTTTTAGCATGAAGACCCAAGAGGAAATATGTGTCTGTGTAGTGAAACCATGACAGACCTATACTAAACTTAATTCAATGAAGGACAAACAAATCAAAACAATATAAATCTCATCATCTCTTACCATATACTTCATTCTTCTCACCCAACCCCATTATTCAGAGGAGGAAATGAAATAAAAAAATTACCCACAGAAACATTAAAGACCACGTCTTGTACAGAATCTAAACTAGAAAGAAAAAAAGAGAGTTAGAACCAGCCTTCACATGACAACCTCTTCTAAACCAAGTTATAAGGAACAAATTAATAAAATGCATGTGGGCGTGTAATAAAGAGAAGGGAGTTGGGGGCATACTACAACATTACATGTAGAGTAGTCATGCTCTGATACATCATCATTAATTTGGATCAAATCCAAGACAGATTCAGTCATGTAAAGGATATTGTGCTATCTTATCAGACACTCCATGCACAAGTTGAGGAAAAGGGAACACTAGAGGAAGTGAATAGGTTTCTTTCTATAAAATTTTCTAGTTCTTTGATTAAGCGATGACATGACTAGCGTTTCAAGGAAGTCATTTAAAGAATTAACAATAGAGAGATGAATATGACATGAACAAACACTATAATATCATTAAGAAAACATCAGAACAAATTTTTGACTAGTATACCCATATTTCCTTGTGTAGTCAAAGAGCCAAAAGAATGTGGAACAATGCAAAACAAAGATATAGGAAATCCTTTTTTTAACTTGGTAATTAAGGTGTTGGAATTTGGGACTTACAGGACAGACACCAAATTACCTGGTCAGCCTCAAACGTCTATAATGGGAGTATACATCATAAATAGAGAATCTAGCTCTATGATTCCATGTCCTCTTTTGGCCCGATGCATGATATAAATGTTAAGATAATGTCGCTATGGAATGCCATAAATCACAGAATAACTAGTCATCCACACTACAACACCCACATAGCGGATGCACCTACATTATTAATTATGGTGTTGCCATTAGCAAAATATAGTGTGGCATATTTTTCAGGTTAAAGTTGCTGCACATGGGAAATACAACAAGAACTAGACCTTTGGCCAGCTCCCCCTCAATATCTTTGACAAAAGTTGAATGACTAGGATTCAACTTTCTATACCGGCTTATCTTATAACGAGAAATATGCTCTTCAAACATATATAAATAAGGAAGTTTAATAAAGATAGAGATAAGCAAACACCCATCCTTGTAGGTAAATATCAGCTTTTATCAGCAACACAACAATAGTAGGTTCTATGTTAATAATTCAAATCTATGATGATATCATAGGAATACAGAATTGGCTGCTAAAACCATTTTGATCACAACACAACAAAAGAACATGCACAATCCAGTACGCCTAATCTAAAATTGGAAATAGGTCATTATATATAGTCATACATAGCTATGGAAAGTAAGTACAATCAAGGATACATTTTTAGCATGAAGACGCTGGAGCAAACATGCGTCTGTGTAGTGACACCGTGATAGACCTATACTAAACTTAATTCGATAACGGAAAAACAAATAAAAACAATATAAATCTCATCCTCCCTAACCTTATACTTCATTCTTCTCACCCAACCCCATTATTTAGAGGAGGAAATGAAATAAAAAAATACCCACAGAAACATTAAAGACCGCGTGTTGTACATAATCTAAACTAGAAAGAAAAAAAGAGAGTTAGAACCAGCCTTCACATAACAACCTCTTCTAAACCAAGTTATAAGGAACAAATTAATAAAATGCATGTGGGCGTGTAATAAAGAGAAGGGAGCTGGGTGCATACTACAACATTACATGAAAAGTAGTCATGCTCTGATACATCATCATTAATTTGCATCAAATCCACGACAGCTTCAGTGGTGTAAAGGATATTTTTCTATCTTATCAGACATTCCATGCACAAGTTGAGGAAAAGGGATCGTCGGAGGAACCGAATAGCTTTTTTTCTATAAAGTTTTTTGGTTCTTTGATTAAGCGATGACATGACCAGCGTTTCAAGGAAGTGATTTAAAGAATTAGCGATAGAGAGATGAATATGACATGAACAAACACTATAATATCATTAAGAAAACATCAGAACAATTTTTTGACTAGTATACCCATATTTCCATGTGTAGTCAAAGAGCCAAAAGAATGTGGAACAGTACAAAACAAAGAACTAGGATCTCCTTTTTTTTAACTTGGTAATTAAGGTGTTTGGAATTCGGGACTTACAGGGCAGACACCAAATTACCTGGTCAGCCTCAAACGTCTATGATGGGAGTATACATCATAAATAGAGAATCTAGATCTATGATTCCATGTCCTCTTTCGGCCCAATGCATGATATAAATGTTAAGATAATGCCGTTGTGGAATGCCATAAATAACAGAATAACTAGTCATCCACACTACAAGACCCACATAGCGGATGCACCTACCTCATTAATTATGGTGTTGCCATTAGCGAAATATAGTGTGGCAGATTTTTCAAGGTTAAAGTTGGTCCACATGGGAAATACAACACTAACTAGCCGATTGGCCAGCTCCCCCTCAATATCTTTGACAAAAGTTGGATGACTAGGATTCAACTTTCTATACCAGCTTATCTTATAACGAGAAATATGCTCTTGAAACATATATAAATAACGAATTTTAATAAAACAAGAGATAAGTCAAAAACCCATCCTCCTAGCTAAATATCAGGTTTTATCAACAACTCAACAATAGTAGGTTCTATGTTAATAATTCAAATCTATGATGATATCATAGGAATACAGAATTGGCTGCTAAAACCATTTTGATCACGACACTACAAAAGAACATGCACAATTCAGTACGCCTAATGTAAAATTGGAATTATGTCATTATATATAGTCATACATAGCTATGGAAAGTAAGTACAATCAAGGATACATTATCAGCATGAAGACGCCGGAGCAAACATGCATCTGTGTAGTGACACCGTGATAGACCTATACTAAACTTAATTCAATAACGGACAAACAAATCCAAACAAAATAAATCTCATCCTCCCTTACCTTATACTTCATTCTTCTCACCCGACCCCATTATTCAGAGGAGGAAATGAAATAAAGAAATACCCACAGAAACATTAAAGACCACGTCATGTACAGAATCTAAACTAGAAAGAAAAAAGGAGAGTTAGAACCAGCCTTCACATGACAACATCTTCTAAACCAAGTTATAAGGAACAAATTAATAAAATGCATGTGGGCGTGTAATAAAGAGAAGGGAGCTGGGTGCATACTACAACATTACATGCAGAGTAGTCATGCTCTGATACATCATCATTAATTTGCATCAAATCCACGACAGCTTCAGTGGTGTAAAGGATATTTTTCTATCTTATCAGACACTCCATGCACAAGTTGAGGAAAAGGGATCACTGGAGGAAGTGAATAGGTTTCTTTCTATAAAATTTTCTAGTTCTTTGATTAAGCGATGACATGACCAGCGTTTCAAGGAAGTCATTTAAAGAATTAACAATAGAGAGATTAATATGACATGAACAAACACTATAATATCATTAAGAAAACATCAGAACAAATTTTTGACTAGTATACCCATATTTCCTTGTGTAGTCAAAGCGCCAAAAGAATGAGGAACAGTGCAAACCAAAGATATAGGAACTCCTTTTTTTAACTTGGTAATTAAGGTGTTGAAATTCTGGACTTACAGAGCAGTCACCAAATTACCTCGTCAGCATCAAACGTCTATGATGGGAGTATACATAAAAAATAGAGAATCTAGCTCTATGATTCCATGTCCTCTTTCGGCCCAATGCATGATATAAATGTTAAGATAATGCCGCTGTGGAATGCCATAAATCACAAAATAACTAGTCATCCACACTACAAGACCCACATAGCGGATGCATCTACCTCATTAATTATGGTGTTTCCATTAGCGAAATATAGTGTGGAAGATTTTTCAAGGTTAAAGTTGGTGCACATGGGAAATACAACACTAACTAGCCCATCGGCCAGCTCCCCCTCAATATCTTTGACAAAATTTGGATGACTAGGTTTCAACTTTCTATACCGGCTTATCTTATAACGAGAAATATACTCTTGAAGCATATATAAATAAGGAATTTTAATAAAGCTAGAGATAAGTCAAACACCCATCCTCCTAGCTAAATATCAGCTTTTTATCAGCAACACAGCAATAGTAGGTTATATGTTAATAATTCAAATCTATGATGATATCATAGGAATACAGAATTGGCTGCTAAAACCTTTTTGATCAGGACACAACAAAATAGCATGCACAATCCAGTACACCTAATCTAAAATTAGAATTAGGTCATTATATATAGTCATACATAGCTATGGAAAGTAAGTACAATCAAGGATACATTTTTGTCATGAAGACGCCAGAGCAAACATGCGTCTGTGTAGTGACACCTTCATAGACCTATACTAAACTTAATTCAATAAAGGACAAACAAATCCAAACAATATAAATCTCATCATCCCTTACCTTATACTTCATTCTTCTCACCCGACCCCATTATTCAGAGGAGGAAATGAAATATAAAAATACCCACTGGAACATTAAAGACCACGTCTTGTACAGAATCTAAACTAGAAAGAAAAG
This sequence comes from Tamarix chinensis, assembly GCA_030549775.1. NCBI lineage: Eukaryota > Viridiplantae > Streptophyta > Magnoliopsida > Caryophyllales > Tamaricaceae > Tamarix > Tamarix chinensis. The sequence goes on from CM060178.1 coordinate 81,256,007, forward strand.
AGAGAGTTAGAACCATCCTTCACATGACAACCTCTTCAATACCAAGTTATAAGGAACAAATTAATAAAATGCATGTGGGCGTGTAATAAAGAGAAGGGAGCTGGGTGCATACTACAACATTACATGCAGAGTAGTCATGCTCTGATACATCATCATTAATTTGCATCAAATCCACGACAGCTTCAGTGGTGTAAAGGATATTTTTCTATCTTATCAGACACTCCATGCACAAGTTGAGGAAAAGGGATCGTTGGAGGAACCGAATAGCTTTTTTCCTATAAAATTTTCTGGTTCTTTGATTAAGCGATGACATGACCAGCGTTTCAAGGAAGTGATTTAAATAATTAGCAATAGAGAGATGAATATGACATGAACAAACACTATAATATCATTAAGAAAACATCAGAACAAATTTTTGACTAGTATACCCATATTTCCCTGTGTAGTCAAAGAGCCAAAAGAATGTGGAACAGTGCAAAACAAAGATATAGGAACTCCTTTTTTTAACTTGGTAATTAAGGTTTTGGAATTTGGGACTTACAGAGCAGACACCAAATTACCTGGTCAGCCTCAAAAGTCTATGATGGGAGTATACATCATAAATAGAGAATCTAGCTCTATGATTCCATGTACTCTTTCGGCTCGATGCATGATATAAATGTTAAGATAATGCCGCTGTGGAATGCCATAAATCACAGAATAACTAGTCATCCACACTACAAGACCCACATAGCGGATGCATCTACCTCATTAATTATAGTGTTGCCATTAGCGAAATATAGTGTGGAAGATTTTTCAAGGTTAAAGTTGGTGCACGTGGGAAATACAACACTAACTAGCCCATCGTCCAGCTCCCCCTCAATATCTTTGACAAAATTTGGATGACTAGGTTTCAACTTTCTATACCGGCTTATCTTATAACGAGAAATATGCTCTTGAAGCATATATAAATAAGGAATTTTAATAAAGCTAGAGATAAGTCAAACACCCATCCTCCTAGCTAAATATCTGCTTTTATCAGCAACACAACAATAGTAGGTTATATGTTAATAATTCAAATCTATGATGATATCATAGGAATACAGAATTGGCTGCTATAACCATTTTGATCACCACACAACAAAAGAACATGCACAATCCAGTACACCTAATCTAAAATTAGAATTAGGTCATTATATATAGTCATACATAGCTATGGAAAGTAAGTACAATCAAGGATACATTTTTGTCATGAAGACGCCAGAGCAAACATGCGTCTGTGTAGTGACACCTTGATAGACCTATACTAAACTTAATTCAATAAAGGACAAACAAATCCAAACAATATAAATCTCATCATCCCTTACCTTATACTTCATTCTTCTCACCCGACCCCATTATTCAGAGGAGGAAATGAAATATAAAAATACCCACTGGAACATTAAAGACCACGTCTTGTACAGAATCTAAACTAGAAAGAAAAAGAGAGAGTTAGAACCATCCTTCACATGACAACCTCTTCTAAACCAAGTTATAAGGAACAAATTAATAAAATGCATGTGGGCGTGTAATAAAGAGAAGGGAGCTGGGTGCATACTACAACATTACATGCAGAGTAGTCATGCTCTGATACATCATCATTAATTTGCATCAAATCCACGACAGCTTCAGTGGTGTAAAGGATATTTTTCTATCTTATCAGACACTCCATGCACAAGTTGAGGAAAAGGGATCGTTGGAGGAACCGAATAGCTTTTTTCCTATAAAATTTTCTGGTTCTTTGATTAAGCGATGACATGAGCAGCGTTTCAAGGAAGTGATTTAAATAATTAGCAATAGAGAGATGAATATGACATGAACAAACACTATAATATCATTAAGAAAACATCAGAACAAATTTTTGACTAGTATACCCATATTTCCTTGTGTAGTCAAAGAGCCAAAAGAATGTGGAACAGTGCAAAACAAAGATATAGGAACTCTTTTTTTTAACTTGGTAATTAAGGTTTTGGAATTTGGGACTTACAGAGCAGACACCAAATTACCTGGTCAGCCTCAAAAGTCTATGATGGGAGTATACATCATAAATAGAGAATCTAGCTCTATGATTCCATGTACTCTTTCGGCCCGATGCATGATATAAATGTTAAGATAATGCCGCTGTGGAATGCCATAAATCACAGAATAACTAGTCATCCACACTACAAGACCCACATAGCGGATGCATCTACCTCATTAATTATAGTGTTGCCATTAGCGAAATATAGTGTGGAAGATTTTTCAAGGTTAAAGTTGGTGCACGTGGGAAATACAACACTAACTAGCCCATCGTCCAGCTCCCCCTCAATATCTTTGACAAAATTTGGATGACTAGGTTTCAACTTTCTATACCGGCTTATCTTATAACGAGAAATATGCTCTTGAAGCATATATAAATAAGGAATTTTAATAAAGCTAGAGATAAGTCAAACACCCATCCTCCTAGCTAAATATCTGCTTTTATCAGCAACACAGCAATAGTAGGTTATATGTTAATAATTCAAATCTATGATGATATCATAGGAATACAGAATTGGCTGCTAAAACCTTTTTGATCACCACACAACAAAAGAACATGCACAATCCAGTACACCTAATCTAAAATTAGAATTAGGTCATTATATATAGTCATACATAGCTATGGAAAGTAAGTACAATCAAGGATACATTTTTGTCATGAAGACGCCAGAGCAAACATGCGTCTGTGTAGTGACACCTTCATAGACCTATACTAAACTTAATTCAATAAAGGACAAACAAATCCAAACAATATAAATCTCATCATCCCTTACCTTATACTTCATTCTTCTCACCCGACCCCATTATTCAGAGGAGGAAATGAAATATAAAAATACCCACTGGAACATTAAAGACCACGTCTTGTACAGAATCTAAACTAGAAAGAAAAAGAGAGAGTTAGAACCATCCTTCACATGACAACCTCTTCTAAACCAAGTTATAAGGAACAAATTAATAAAATGCATGTGGGCGTGTAATAAAGAGAAGGGAGCTGGGTGCATACTACAACATTACATGCAGAGTAGTCATGCTCTGATACATCATCATTAATTTGCATCAAATCCACGACAGCTTCAGTGGTGTAAAGGATATTTTTCTATCTTATCAGACACTCCATGCACAAGTTGAGGAAAAGGGATCGTTGGAGGAACCGAATAGCTTTTTTTTCTATAAAATTTCCTGGTTCTTTGATTAAGCGATGACATGACCAGCGTTTCAAGGAAGTGATTTAAATAATTAGCAATAGAGAGATGAATATGACATGAACAAACACTATAATATCATTAAGAAAACATCAGAACAAATTTTTGACTAGTATACCCATATTTCCTTGTGTAGTCAAAGAGCCAAAAGAATGTGGAACAGTGCAAAACAAAAATATAGGAACTCCTTTTTTAACTTGGTAATTAAGGTTTTGGAATTTGGGACTTACAGAGCAGACACCAAATTACCTGGTCAGCCTCAAAAGTCTATGATGGGAGTATACATCATAAATAGAGAATCTAGCTCTATGATTCCATGTACTCTTTCGGCCCGATGCATGATATAAATGTTAAGATAATGCCGCTGTGGAATGCCATAAATCACAGAATAACTAGTCATCCACACTACAAGACCCACATAGCGGATGCATCTACCTCATTAATTATAGTGTTGCCATTAGCGAAATATAGTGTGGAAGATTTTTCAAGGTTAAAGTTGGTGCACGTGGGAAATACAACACTAACTAGCCCATCGTCCAGCTCCCCCTCAATATCTTTGACAAAATTTGGATGACTAGGTTTCAACTTTCTATACCGACTTATCTTATAACGAGAAATATGCTCTTGAAACATATATAAATAAGGAATTTTAATAAAGCTAGAGATAAGTCAAACACCCATCCTCCTAGCTAAATATCTGCTTTTATCAGCAACACAGCAATAGTAGGTTATATGTTAATAATTCAAATCTATGATGATATCATAGGAATACAGAATTGGCTGCTATAACCATTTTGATCACCACACAACAAAAGAACATGCACAATCCAGTACACCTAATCTAAAATTAGAATTAGGTCATTATATATAGTCATACATAGCTATGGAAAGTAAGTACAATCAAGGATACATTTTTGTCATGAAGACGCCAGAGCAAACATGCGTCTGTGTAGTGACACCTTGATAGACCTATACTAAACTTAATTCGATAAAGGACAAACAAATCCAAACAATATAAATCTCATCATCCCTTACCTTATACTTCATTCTTCTCACCCGACCCCATTATTCAAAGGAGGAAATGAAATATAAAAATACCCACAGAAACATTAAAGACCACGTCTTGTACAGAATCTAAACTAGAAAGAAAAAGAGAGAGTTAGAACCATCCTTCACATGACAACCTCTTCAATACCAAGTTATAAGGAACAAATTAATAAAATGCATGTGGGCGTGTAATAAAGAGAAGGGAGCTGGGTGCATACTACAACATTACATGCAGAGTAGTCATGCTCTGATACATCATCATTAATTTGCATCAAATCCACGACAGCTTCAGTGGTGTAAAGGATATTTTTCTATCTTATCAGACACTCCATGCACAAGTTGAGGAAAAGGGATCATTGGAGGAACCGAATAGCTTTTTTCCTATAAAATTTTCTGGTTCTTTGATTAAGCGATGACATGACCAGCGTTTCAAGGAAGTGATTTAAATAATTAGCAATAGAGAGATGAATATGACATGAACAAACACTATAATATCATTAAGAAAACATCAGAACAAATTTTTGACTAGTATACCCATATTTCCTGTGTAGTCAAAGAGCCAAAAGAATGTGGAACAGTGCAAAACAAAGATATAGGAACTCCTTTTTTTAACTTGGTAATTAAGGTTTTGGAATTTGGGACTTACAGAGCAGACACCAAATTACCTGGTCAGCCTCAAAAGTCTATGATGGGAGTATACATCATAAATAGAGAATCTAGCTCTATGATTCCATGTACTCTTTCGGCCCGATGCATGATATAAATGTTAAGATAATGCCGCTGTGGAATGCCATAAATCACAGAATAACTAGTCATCCACACTACAAGACCCACATAGCGGATGCATCTACCTCATTAATTATAGTGTTGCCATTAGCGAAATATAGTGTGGAAGATTTTTCAAGGTTAAAGTTGGTGCACGTGGGAAATACAACACTAACTAGCCCATCGTCCAGCTCCCCCTCAATATCTTTGACAAAATTTGGATGACTAGGTTTCTACTTTCTATACCGGCTTATCTTATAACGAGAAATATGCTCTTGAAGCATATATAAATAAGGAATTTTAATAAAGCTAGAGATAAGTCAAACACCCATCCTCCTAGCTAAATATCAGCTTTTATCAGCAACACAGCAATAGTAGGTTATATGTTAATAATTCAAATCTATGATGATATCATAGGAATACAGAATTGGCTGCTATAACCATTTTGATCACCACACAACAAAAGAACATGCACAATCCAGTACACCTAATCTAAAATTAGAATTAGGTCATTATATATAGTCATACATAGCTATGGAAAGTAAGTACAATCAAGGATACATTTTTGTCATGAAGACGCCAGAGCAAACATGCGTCTGTGTAGTGACACCGTGATAGACCTATACTAAACTTAATTCGATAAAGGAAAAACAAATCCAAACAATATAAATCTCATCATCCCTTACCTTATACTTCATTCTTCTCACCCGACCCCATTATTCAAAGGAGGAAATGAAATAAAAAAAATACCCACAGAAACATTAAAGACCACTTCTTATATAGAATCTAAACTAGAAAGAAAAAAGATGTTAGAACCAACCTTCACATGACCACCTCTTCAATACCATGCACTGATACTTGATTATATACACACCACTTAGCGATTAGATATCATGATGTCAAATGAATTCCACCTGAAATCTTAAGGTGTAATTGCCCAACACAAGTAAATATAGACCCCAATGACATAATTACTCTAGAGTCCCTAGAAGTAATACTAAGAGAAGAGCCTTAAATCGACCCAAAATCTAGGTCAAGAGATGAGGATTGACCCCTCATATAAACAGTCAAATATCCCCTCAAACTCCCATGAGGGATCACATAATTCCCACCTTCTTTAAACTACATCTTCTTGTACTTCCTTTGTCGACGATAGGCACGAGTTCTCAGTAAGGTTTTTACTTAAATTTGACTCTAATACCAAATGATACAGACTCCATCCAGCGATTAGATGTCTTACGCCAAATGGTCCCTACCCAAAACACCAAGGCATAATTGTCAAAGACTAGCTAATATTGAGTCTAAAGAATTAATTCCTAGAGGTTTTATGGGTTAACTGCCAATAAAAGTCATAACCCTACCCAAAATCTATCTCAAGAGATGAGGATTGCCACCCCCATATAAATTACCCAAACATCCCCTTAGTTTTTGGTGTGGGATCACATCATTCCCACATCTTTTAGACTGCAAGTTCTCATGTTGCCTCTGCCATCAATTGGCATAAGTTTGCGAGGATCTTCCAACTTAGATTAGGCTCTGATACCAGATGATATGAACCCTATCTAGAGATTAAATATCGTTACGCCAAATGGACCACACTTGAAACCCTAAGGCATAATTATAAAAGAGGCCCTAAGGTTAATCCCTAAAGAAGACTCCCACTTAAAGAGTGGAGGTTTGACCCCCTCTATATAAACTCTCTAAAGAACCCCTCAACTTTTGATGCGGAATCACATCATTCTCACCACCTAACAATAATTTCCTAGAAATAGAAATAATAATTAGTAATTAATAATTAAGGGAAATCGTTCTTCATCACTTTGGGTGGGTTTTGTTTGGAGTAATGATATCTAATCGATGGGGAGGGTTTGTATCATCTGGTATCAGAGCCTAACCTCACTCAAAAGCTCCTATGAACTCATGACGATTGTCGATGGAGACAACATGAGGAAATGAAATATAAAGGAGGTGGAATGATGTAATACAACATAAAAAACCAAAGGGATCTTTCGACAAATAATATAGGGGGTCAACCCTCCACTATAGACCTAGATTTCGGGTGGATTGAGAGTTCTTCTTCGGGGATTACCCTTAGGGACTCTAGGGTGATTATTCTTTGGGGTTCTGAGTGGGGTTCATTTGGTGTGACAATATCAAATCTCTAGGTGGGGTTCATGTCATCTGGTATCAGAGCCTAACCTTAGTCAAAACCTTCATGCGAACTTGTGATGATAGCCAGTGGAAGTAGCACAAGAATGTGCAGTGTAAAGGAGGTGGGCATTATGTGATCCCACATCAAAAACCATGGGGATCTTTGAGGTTCCAGGTGGTGCCTATTTGGCTTGATGATATCTAATCATTAGGAAAGATTTGTATCACACTTTTTAAGAATCGTATCAAGATTGGAAGATCCCAACAATCTTAAATTGAGCAAATTATTATATATTAGTACATTAAACAATTTTTCAAAATGTACATGATATAAATACTAAGGACTCAAAAAATTACAAAGCGGATGTATCATGTCGATTCATAGCACCTTGGCCTGCAGGTGGAGGGGGAGGCAGAGGTAGACATAGGTGAGGCCAGTGGCGTACGGGGCAACATTAGAGGCTTTAGAATTGATGTTTATCTTGATAATGATCATCCACTATATGCTTTACTTTGAGTAAAAATATACATTGGCATTGTTTGAAAATTCAAAAATCCAAATATTTTAGCATTTCATGTGTTAGAAAATGATATATTATTTCAAATAACACACAGCAATCTCCTCCTCTATTATGACACAGGTTGTAGAAAATTTAAAGAGGGGGATTTTGTTGGTGAGTTTCTGACTATGAGATATCAAAGGAAGTGTTAGCTTTCGCATGTTGTAAATTTACAAATGTAGGAGATGTATCAATGCTTAATATATAGAAGAAAAAATCATATGCACACTAAACCATAGTTTTGAAAATGGACAATGTTGGTCGGTCCAACCAATGAACTAGCGATCTAGTCAGGTCACCATTTATATTCTATGTATTATTTATCAAGATCTTGAAATAGGTGAATCGATAAAAAAAATCGATCAGTCGAATTGATCAAATTTATAAATAGTTTTAATTTTATATATAATTCACATTTTTGAAAATGATTTATGAAAACCACTTTGCAAAACCCCCATTTTTTCAAAACCCATCTACTTAAAAACTAAGGAAAACATATGCAAAAGCTAAATACAATGAGGAGTAATAAGGATTGGGATATAAAGCTTGCTTGCATATAATATGAGTCATTCTAGTATAACTCATTTGAGTCCTTTATAGGTTGTCTATGAGGTTAATCCTTATCTACCCATTGATAAGTTGTCATTTAAAAGAGCAGATATTAATAATTATGATGCTAAGGAAAGAATTAATTTTTTTAAAACATTTTATCAACAAATTAAAGACAACATAGAAAAATATAATACTAAATACCAATCTTAAGCAAATAAAAAAAATAAAAAAAATGTTTAAAATAGGAGATTTATTACATTTGAGAAAAGAAATATTTCTAAACTTAAGCAAAAATAAGCTAATTTTGAAAGAGGATGGATCAATCAAAATCTTAATAAAATTTGGAAATAATGCATATGAACTTGAATTACTTGAACATTATGGAGTAGTATCTAGGAATTTCAACATAGACAACTTATGTCCTTACTCTAGTGATGCTAATTTGAGGGTAAATTGTTCTTTACAAGGGGAGAATGATGTAGGAGCATCTCTAGCTCATTCTCAATCTTATTCTTCAAGGGATGAAGAATAAGAAGAATTAGCATACTTAGAGATGGTACTCAATGTGCTTAAAAATTCTTATGCCTCTAATGTTTTGCTAAGTAATTCTTGTAGATATTGTATATAATTGCAAGAATTTAAAGCTATTGAAGATATTTGATGTACAATAAAGTGGCATTACATGAATTATAAAGTGTGTGGTAGAACAAGGCTACATAACACTATTTTGGATTACATATTTAGAGTTTGTGTAGCTCTGTTATTTTGTTGTATATTTTTTAATTCTTGTAAAATGTCATTATAAATTATATATATATATATATATATATATATATATATATATATATATATATATATATGCTTGTGCTATGCCTCAAAGGTTGATTTTATTAATAGGTCCAAATGCATGGGCTTGTTAATGAAAGGGCCTAAATGTGTGTGTGTGTGTATATATATATACCCTTTTACACTTTGATCTCAACATCATAATAAATAATACAAAAACTTTTGAATAAAGAGAATTACACCAAGTCTATGTGTTTCTTCTTCATCTCCTATTCTTCTTCAACTGATATCTTTGGATTGTAGTGGAGTGTATTCTATTGAGAAATAGAAGATTTCTCTTTAGGTGGTTAAAGATCTTACGTTATATCTTAGCCACCCTCCAATATCAATTTGAAATCAACATCATCAACCATTTGAGTTTTCACAAAACTTAGATGACTTTAGAAATACTTGAGGCCATAGAATGATCTTGGTTTTGTAGAAGATAATTAGATCTTCCACATCTGATATACTGTAGCACATCAAGGAATGTAACTTATATCCTTACATAAAAAAAATATGATCATGCCCACATACAACTAAAAAGTTCAAACTAAGAAATAATAATGAAGGAAATAAATAAAAATACATTCCAAGAACCGTGACCCATTCCTCACTTGGTGGCTTTTGAAGTTTTCAAATCAACACCTCTCAAAAGGGTTTAAACATATTTCAAAATTCGCAATGAAAACTTTACATTAATGATTTTGAAAATTATTTCTAAAAATTATTACTCTGATACCACTTTGTAAAACTACCATTTTTCAAAAATAATAAATGAAAAAATTATTAAAAATATATGCGAAAGATAAATACAATGAGGATACTATTGTCACAACTAGTGTAAGTAAACACCATTATTTTGCTTATGAAAATACATCAAAATTTATTTTTAACTAAAATTAGTATAAAATATAAATTTCTAGTAAACTCAATGGAAATAAAAACCAAATGAAAAGACACAAATGAAAATATCAATTACAACCGAAAAGTGTGAAAGTAGTTATTGAAATAAATAATTACCAGAAAATATCTTAAAAAGCTTATCACTCTCCCTTTTTCCCCCTATGCATATCATCAACACTTTGAATAGGTCCACATTCAATATACACTAGGTCATCTTCTCACCATATACATCATGGATAGTTGGAGTCCCATTTAATCATCTAACAAGTTAGTTACGGAAACAATGAACCAACACATTAGTACAATAGAATATTATATAGACATTTATGTATATACATCGAATCATATAAGAAAACCAAATAGGAGTAAATAAAATATATGAATATGAATATTTACTTTAGGTGATCACAATCTCCAATTATTATGTAGGTAAACCTGGAAGAAAAAAGGCTGAAGATATACCACTAACCATAGAGGGATTAGAAATCACATCGGGGCCTTCTCAGTGGACCTTGTCCAACGGGGACAATAAAAGTCCAAAGACCTGCAGCAAAATACAAATCTAACCATAGAATAACTACATCTTGGGAAATCCTAGTGGTCCTAGCACAAAAGTGCAAAATAAAAGTTTGAAAACATCCAAAAACAATCAAGTCAAACCATAGGAGATCCACCTCCTGAGAAATTTCAGTGGTCCTAGAACCGAAGGACAAAGTCTAACCTCGGTCATCTAGACTTTAAGTGTGGACATCCTCTAATAGGTTTGAAGAGGCCTATCGAACAGATGAGGAGCCTTAACTATATAAAGCTAGCAAATAAATGAATATCCATAATAGAAAAGAGAAAGGTTATTGCCGATCTCCAAATTAAGGAGTCCAACCCTAAAGGACCCAAAGCCCACTTATTTTAGTTAAAGTATTAATGTCTTATTAAGGTGATCATAAAACACACAAGCAATTATTCATCATTAAATATATTTATTTTATTATACATAGAAACTTTTCCAAATATGAAGCCCACCAAATAATTAATTTTGTAAAAATTGAAAGATCCAACTAGAATAACTAGTTTTTCAAATCTAACTCAAATATTTAACTAAAATATTGAAGCCATATATATATATATATATATATATATATATATATATATATTAAAAGATCAAGCTTGGTCAACCTTGGAGAAACATTAAATTTTAGTGTTAGCATAACCACCAAAACTCAAGATTTGGTCAAAACTAACATACCACACCAACAATTTAATTTTGTAAGTCATACCAATTTTTCAAATGTGATCAATCCTTGTTAAAACCACATATGATTTTAGATACATAACTAAAAATGAAGAACAAATAGTTTTTATGAAAACTAAAATTTTAGAGTTTCAATTTGATTTGTAATGTGATGGGTAAAGTCTTATAATTAAATTTTTTGTGGCTTTTATCAAATAGTTGAGAGTTATAGCCAAATTGAAACAACCATGAATTTAACATAAAATTGTATTTTCTTAGGCTAAGAATATTACATATCTTGATGCATAAAATATATTCATATAAAGGTATAACATTATATAATAAATAAAAATCCATACTTTATTGAAATCATATTCAAAAAATATATAATTTATGTATATAAGTTTAGAAAATATTGTTACCAAATATAAAATCCTTATATATGGAATATAAGGTCTTCAAAAAATAACTCGAAGATTTGATGATCTTGGCAGAATAATTATTTTTGTAACTCAATTGAAGAGGAAGAAGAAAAATAGGATATTAAATCTACAGTCTTAAAGATGGATTCATATTTTGTTGAATCAATTGAAGGTCGTGATGAATTAATTAAAGGTCTCGATAAATTGGTTGAAGACATAAATAGAATTAGCAAGATACAAAAAAAATAAGCCACAACATTAGAGGAGAAAGAAAAATATAGCTTCTGGCTATGAGGGTTTTGTATGGGCTTATATTGGCTTTTAGAATAGAAATATATAATAAATTCATAAAAGTAAATTATGAAAGACATTAATTGATAATTTTAACTAATTTCCATGTAGATATTAAAAAAATCAAAAGATAAAAGTTTTAGATATTGAATTCAGCTTTCTATGCAAAAAGAATCATTCAATTTCATTATTAAATGAAACTTTTATGGCAAAATTATTAAATGTTGGCTGGTTTATTTACAAATTTGAAAAAAAAATGAGATAAATAAATATTTAACATATAATATTATTGAAGATAATTAGTAGATAATAATTATAGATATTAAGGAATAAATAAAAGATAAAACTTTATCATATATCACAAAATTGTGTCTCTTTCCAAAATAGTTTAAGTTACTACAAAAATAACTAAATATTTAATTACATGAATATATAAATAAATTTCCAAATCAATAAATTAATCTTACTAACTAATTAATAAAAAACTTTATTTTAAATAAAAAATAATATATCACACATCATGTCATACATAAAGTAGGAACCTTATTATTTTAAATACGAACTCAATCTTTTTTTTAAAAAAAATTGTTTATTTATAAAATTTTTATTTTCCTTTTTCTATTCTATAAAAAATAATGGTTTAAAATATCCTTTCTATTTATAGAAAAATTCCAACCACTAATATAATAATATTTAAAATATTTTTAATATTTTATCGCATGAAAATAACTATTTTCTAAAAATAGTAACTTTCAAATTATCAAGAGTATTATAAAAAAAAATTCTTAGAGCTTACAAAACTCGTAAGATAGATTTTCTTTTATATTAAAATGAATAAAATATTATAAATATAATACAAATTTAATCCCTAATATGAGGTATTATATTCTCATAAAAAAAATAATCACCATAAGAGTAAAATAAGAGGTTTAAAATTATGAGGTACTACACAAACACTATGTTTAACTTTCTAAAAAAATAATGGGAGAAAAGGCAGATAAATATAATCGAATTATTAAAATTCATATTTTCATTAAACTAATAGATTTTTCGCTATATAATTACTTATCAAGATTTTTAATACTCAAAAGTTTATTAATATAACTACTAAAAGTAATTATCTTAAAAAGTTTTTTTTATCCTAATTTTTTTGAGTAAATCAAACAAATGGTAAATCAAGCATGTCACTCTAATTAGTTTGTGTGGCTCAACTAAAACCATATTCCCCCAAACGACCAAATTTATTTGAAAAAACTAAATTTTTGATCCCCATCCTTCCTCTTAATAATCACATATTCTCTTCCTGATGTCTCCTTTTTCTAGGCTTTCATATGTGCTACTCTATTTAGGGATAAGACTTTAGTTTTGCTGAAAGTTTTGAGTTTAAAAGGTTCTTAATTTGGGATGTTATTGTTTTCTCCCATACAATCTACAAAATAAAAAATGAGGTAACCCTTTTTTTCTTTTTCTTTTTTTAGGATTTTGCAAAAGCCTAGTAGTATAAATGGTGTAGTAATTGTTCGTATGTGTTTTTTGTTTTGTTTTTATATTGACCTAAATCTTGATTGTGAACCAATTTTATGTTATTGTGTAAATTGGGAGCATTTAAATATCTATTCAAGTTTAATTTGGCACTATAACAACTCGCTCTTTGACAATGAAATTTGTATAAAATATCGATTTTGATATATGAGTTTCAAATTTGGCACTATTGGAAGGTAGCATGCCACCTTGTTATTGGATTGAAGCTCTCCACGTGGCTACCTAGCTACTCATCATCCTTCCAAAAAAACGCTAGGCATCAATACACCACATGTGACACTCTTCCATCTTATAATATGTATATTTAAAAGAAAATTATAGGGTCGGTCGATTTCATGAACTCTTAATCGACTCTAGCCTTACCTGTTGATTTACGCTAAAAAAAAAATCTAGTTGTCTTAAAGGGTTGATTTCAGGCATATTTTTTTTGGACATATTATCACACCATTAGTGTCGAGCCTGTTAAATGATAAAGAAAAATGATGAGTGAATAACTCTTTTTCATCTTACAAGTGAATACACGTGGCGAGTATAAGTGACCCTCCTTTGTGCATGTGTTTATATATTTAATATAATTATAATTTAATTATAAAATATCTTAGTCTATATTTAGTATAAAATTATAAATAAAAATAAGTTATATTAAAAATATATTACAATTATACTAAATAATAATTTTTTTGAAAACGGAGGGACATGAAAAATGACACAAATGGCTTCGGAGGAGATTCCAGGGGAGCAATGCCCTTTGTGATCAAATACCATTACGTCCACCGGGAGGGCCCCTACCTATGATTAGATGTGGCAATCGGGTCGGGGTCGGGTCGGGTCATAGCGGGTCGGGTCGTTTGACTTTTGCATGTCGGGTGCGAGTCAGGTCGGATCATTTCGGATCAATTTGTCTGGTCGGGTCGGTTCCGGGTCGAGTCATTTTTGGTCAATTTGTTGGGTCGGGTCGGGTTAATTTATCGGGTCAGGTCAGGTTCAGTCTTTTGGGTTAAGAAAACTCAGATTCGAATAATTTTGGGTTAATTTGACTGGTAGGGTCATGTTGGTTTCGGGTCATTTTCTAGTTCACATGAGTAGGTGGCTTCGACCCGTTTAGATCATTTCATGTAATATGACGGGTTAGTCCCGCTATGTCCGAGTTGTTTCGAATTAAGTTGATGGGTGGAGTCATTTCATACAATTTGACAGATTGGATTCAATTAATTACGGGTTAACTTAATGGGTCGGGTCAGGTCGAGTTTTGACGAGTTGACTCATATTCGAGTCCAGGTAATTATCATTTCATAAATCATAAATATTAGATACAGACAATCATAAGATTAATATTGTAGATAAAAGAATTAAAAATATTAAATGCGCTTTATTTTCACAAATAAATAGTAAAGATATTTATAAATTTTAATAATAAAAAATATTGCGTTTTGAATCAAACAAAGATATTTATCATTGATTATAATTTATTTGATAACTTAAAATATTTAATTACTTAAAAAAAGATAATTTTATAAAATAAAGATGATCAAAACAAGACTATACAATATATAATTATCATTTATTACATTGTATATATTAGATACAATAATAAGATTACTAGTAAAGATAAATGAATTAAGAATATTATATGTGTTTTATTTTTACAAAGGTAAATAATAAAGATATTCATAAGTTTTAATTGTATTATATTAGATTGCTTTAAACATTTATAAATTTTACAAGTAAAAATATTAGGTTTTTATCATATATTATATTTAATTGATTACTTAAAAAAGATAATTTTATAAAATAAAGGTGAGCATAACAAAAATATACAATGCATAATTATCATTTATTACATTGTAAATATTATATACAATACAATCATAAGATCACTAGTAAAGATAAATGAAATAAGAATATTATATGTATTTTATTTTTACAAAGGTAAATAATAAAGATATTTATAAGTTTTAAGACTATTATATTTGAATGCTTTAAATATTTATAAATTTTACAAGTAAAAATATTAGATGTTTATCATATATTGTATTTAATTGATTACTTAAAATATTTGATTACTTAAAAAAAGATAATTTTATAAAATAAATGTGAGTATTACAAGAATATACAATGTATAATTATCACTTATTATATTGTAAATATTAGATACAATACAATCATAAGATTACTAGTAAACATAAATGAAGTAAGAATATTATATGTGTTTTATTTTTACAAAGGTAAATAATAAAGATATTTATAAGTTTTAATAGTATAATATTTGATTGCTTTAAAAATTTATAAATTTTACAAGTAAAAATATTAGATGTTTATCATATATTATATTTAATTGATTACTTAAAATATTTGATTACTTAAAAAAGATAATTTTATAAAATAAAGGTGAGTATAACAATAATATACAATGTATAATTATCATTTATTATATTGTAAATATTAGATACAATACAATCATAAGATTACTAGTAAAGATAAATGAACTAAGAATATTATATGTGTTTTATTTTTACAAAGGTAAATAATAAAGATATTTATACGTTTTAATAGTATAATATTTGATTGCTTTAAACATTTATAAATTTTACAAGTAAAAATATTATATGTTTATCATATATTATATTTAATTGATTACTTAAAATATTTGATTACTTAAAAAAAGATAATTTTATAAAATAAATGTGAGTATTACAAGAATATACAATATATAATTATCACTTATTACATTGTAAATATTAGATACAATACAATCATAAGATTACTAGTAAACATAAATGAAGTAAGAATATTATATGTGTTTTATTTATACAAAGGTAAATAATAAAGATATTTAAAAGTTTTAAGAGTATTATATTTGAATGCTTTAAATATTTATAAATTTTACAAGTAAAAATATTAGATGTTTATCATATATTATATTTAATTGATTACTTAAAATATTTGATTACTTAAAAAAAGATAATTTTATAAAATAAAGGTGAGCATAACAAGAATATACAATGTATAATTATCATTTATTAAATTGTAAATATTAGATACAGTCATAAAATTACCAGTAAAGATAAATGAAATAAGAATATTAATCAAAAGTTGGACTCATTTTCCGGAACTAGATTTCTGTGGAAAGCCGGTAAAGAAGCCGTAATTAATCGCTCCTACTCTTTTAGGCGGCATAATACGATTTCACCGGCTATAGCTATTGTTTCTAAATCAGATCATGTTTCATATACTTCATCCAAATGACAATGAGTTCCGAGCCACACTCAAATTATTTATTACAGGTTCATTTAGATTTTCCAATTCTCAATCAGGTATAAGCTATACCTAATATATATATATATATATACACACACACACATTGGCTAGTTTTCGTCCTTCTTCTAATCCTTTTTGGACTTCTTTTTATTTATGTACTTTTATTTCTATCAATATCCCTCATACATATTAGCAATCTGCAAAGCATTTTTAGTTATGAATAAACTAAATTTTATTTTTAAAGTCTCAAGAGATCAAAATATAGTATTAACTTACACAAATATAAACTATACCAATACTTTAATTAAAAAAACTAACAAAAATAGTTCGATCAGTTTAATATTTATTTAGAGCATTTGGTGTAAAAAAATATATTCTAATTTCAAATTCAGGGACTTTAAATTTAAAATTGTGGTTATAGGAAAAAAAAAATTACCCACAAATTTCGTGTGCTTCAAAATTTTCAAGTTCTCAATCCATACATGCAGTACATGGACCACAAGTGCTACACGTGACGTAACTAACGAGTGCATGTTGTCGTACGGATCATTGAAGCTGATTTTTGATACTTTCTAATATATTTTTAGCTCAATTTATACTGGTAGAATATATATATAACACGGTTAATATTAACAGTAAAAAAATTTACCTACAAAAGTATTATTTTTTTATCCAATAATTTATATATCATTTATTCTATCTTTTTTTCATATTCATTTCTCTACATAATTTATCTTATTAATTTCTCTAGTTGTATTTATTTTATTAACATTATTATATTTCTATTTTTATTGTAATATTTTTATTAATTATTATTATTATAGTGAAAAAAACTATAATAAGTTATTTTAAACATAATTTAAATTAAATAATAATTTTATATAAATTATTAATTATTATATATAAATTGATATAAATTAAAAATAAAATAATGTAAAATATAAATACTTAATATTATAATTAATAAAAATAATTGGATATTATAAATTTAAAATTGATGAAGGTAGAATACTAAATTATATTTAAAGTAAATTAATAATATTAAAAGAAAAAATATAACTAAAACTTTAAATTTAATGTTGTAACGTGAGATACTCTTGATACGGGGTATAGTTATTATTTATTGGATTTTGTGGGTGATAACTGATAAAGGACACTATTATGCTCTTCTATTAAGAGTTTCTTCAAATAGGTGGATTAGTGGATGTAATTGAATAATTTTTGAAAATTATTTTACAGGCTTACAACTGGATGTTTGCCTTTTTATTTTTGGTTTTTTATTTATTAATAATATATCTTATTAGGATATCATTAATAAATAAGAATGTCTAGGGTAAAATTATAAAAAATAAGTACAATTTATAAAATACTATATTTTTAAAAGCTTTAAATGAATAATAAAATATGTGTAATTTATTATTATTATAATATATTTTGATGTCTGATCGGATTAATGTTGGATCAGATCGGGTGATTGTCGGGTCGGGTCTAGATCGGATCGGATTGATAAATTTTTCGGATTTTATCGGTCAAATTTTGCTCGGGTCCGATCGAATTGGACAGGTCGAGTCAACTTTTGACAACTCTAATCACCGTAAGGGAACTCCGATGGTCAGAATCCACGCTAATCATCGTTGACACTAGAAATTAGCTGAACTTAAAGCTGCGGCGGAGGCCGTGGCTGTGGAACGATGGTCAGTGGTCGAAGAATAGATCAACTCTATCTATACTCAAAATCGGCCATAAATTCTTCTAGTGTTTACCCCCTTCCATTCGAAGGTACAACGCCTAGAATACAAGTCAGTGAAGGAGTTGGTCAGCGGTCATGAGAAGAAATTGGGCGAAGCTCTCGATGCCATGGTCGTGTGCATTCCGCCAAATAGAAGTAGAAGAACGCGTCAACTAAACGACGTAACGAAATGGTAGTGTTTGATTTGCCTTTTAGATAAAATAATCTTCTGAAATAAGAATTATTGTATACACTAACATCACTGAATAAGTCTTTTAATATATTTTATTGAGTAAATATTAGCATCTTATTACATTCGGGATAGTTGATCAAATAATTAACGTGCATATTTTGAAATAAACAATGGTGAGGAAATATTTTAATCAATTCTCCTTAAGACTAATCCTGTTTGTTACCCAAGCAACCATTCTCTCTTTTTTTTTTTTTTTTGCCGAGTAGCTTGCTAGTAACGCGAAATTAACTGGTTCTTCTCCTGCTATAAATACTTCTTCCTATGCGGATCGTCAAGAATTGTTATACTTCAATCCTAATTAAAGCTTACCCTCCACGGGGACGATCGAATCACTGCTCTCCATAATCAGATTACAAAGCAATCAACCCAATAAAGGAAAGGATGAAATCATTGAAGAACGTGGCTAATGGTGAGTTCAGTTTTCCTCTTGTATCATTAAAAAAATTCGAACATTCGCTATATATTCCTTGTAAATGATCGAAATACATACATACGCATGTATGTAGTTTTTGAATATTCCATGTCACAGTCCGTTTCCAGAGGATATATTTAAGCATGTATCTAGCTTTTGTATCCCTTGATTCCTAAGACAGTTTGTTCCAAGTCACAAATTGGTTGGCAACACAGGTATTGATTTTTTGTACTTTCTTATTGTTCAGATCAAAAGCTCAGCAACAACGACAAGAGCAGCAGCAGCAGCAACCCCTTCGGTCCCGCTCCAAAGCACAACAGTCCATTCCCTCCACAATTTGCAGGGATCACCTTTCCCGCTTCCGGTTCGCTGCCTTTCTCCTCATCGCCATCGGCGTTGCCGGATTTCACCACTTCAGCTTTCGGTAATGGCACTACTACGTACATGTCTTCTCACTAAGCCTTCGTCCATTCAACTATTGACACTTTTTTCTTCTTGTTTGTGAATTCTATATTGCAGCGTTGGCACAGCCATCCAGCACTAATCCATCAGCGAGCCCATTCACATGTACTACCGGAACCGACGGATCGAGTTCAAACGTATTCGGGTTTCACCCGACTTCGACCTCCCTTGGCTTCTTTCCTGCAGCATTCTCCAACTCATCCTTTGGAACACCATCATCATCTCCACCATTCCCATCCCCCTCTACCTTTAATCCTACATCAGCATTCTCGATCACCAATCCCATCAACCCACGATGTTTCTCAGACGACGATCCGATAATCCCACACCCCACCTCTTCTCCCAACGCCACCACAGACACCACATCCCCCTCACATTCACAAAGACTAGCAACCCTCAAGGCCCTGCCAGAGTACCCCGCTCTGAACCATCAATCCAATCCCTCTTTTGCAGTCCTAGTCAGCGTCAAGGGCCCGTCCCTGGACGTCTTAGGGGCTGCAGGATTTCAACGTCCTCCGGTAGACCTGGTCGCCGTGCTTGATGTTAGCGGTAGCATGCAGGGCTTGAAGATTGACCTCGTCAAGCGTGGGGTCAGGTTCATCGTTGAGAATTTAGGTCCTGATGACAGGCTTTCCATCGTGTGTTTCGATTCCCAAGCTAGGAGAATAACCTCGCTTAGGAGGATGGAGGACAGTGGGAAAGAAGAAGCAATCTCAGCTATCAGCTCCGTAAGGGCAGCTGGAGGGACTGATATAGTACGAGGGCTAGAAATGGCAATCAAAGTCCTTCAATACAGAAGAACGAAGAACCCCGTTTCTAGCGTGCTCTTACTTTCCGACGGATGTGACAATTTTGCTTCTGGTAGACATATAAGGTCCCGCCTACCTCACTCAATCTGTCCAGTACATGCTTTTGGGTTCGGCTCGGATCACGACTCTGCTGCCTTGCACACCATAGCTGACGCATCCAGCGGCACCTACTCTTACATAGAATCTCTAAATGTCATACAAGACGCGTTTGCCAGATGTGTCGGTGGTCTTCTCAGTGTTGTCTCTCAAAGACTTCAGATTCTTCTGCAATCCGCGACTAAGGGTGTCGAAATTCAACGTATACCGGCTTCAGGACGATATTCTAGCGGGATTGACTACGGCAGCAGTATAGGTATCATTGATGTCGGTGACTTGTATGCAGATGAAGAGAAATCATTCCTCGTATACCTTACCGTCCCCGAGGCAGATGCAAGTGACGAAAAGACAACGGCCTTGTTGGATGTCAGCTGTAAATATATGGATCCTATTATCTCCAAGAAGATGATCGAAGTAGATGGTATCAGGGTCGAGATAAGGCGACGTGAGTTACTCTCCTCTGCGGACAGGGAAGTGAATTTGGAAGTTGATAAGCAGAGGAATCGTATTTTAGTGATAGAAGGCATAGCAGATGCACAAGCAAAGGCCGAAAGGGGAGATCTCGAGGGTGCACAAGCTTTGCTCCAAAGAGCAATGTCCAAGCTCTTGTCTACGGATTCAGCTAAAGCTGGGGACGAACTTTGTAGCAGACTCGAAGTCGAACTGCGAGAGGTTACCGCATTGATGTCAAACATGATGTTGTATGAAGGAACTGGGAGGGCTTATGCACTTGCTGGATTGAGCTCTTACTCTAATCAGAGGGCTTCAACTAGGGGCGTGGGGCCTATGGGTGGAGCCGTATTTGGAGCTCAGCTACAACAGTGCACAGCTGTTTCGACCAGCAGTATAAAATTTGGAGGTTCGGAATTTTCTTCTACTGCATTTCGTGCTCCTGGGTATGGTTCCTCGGCAGCTACCAATGGCACAGCTTCATCTTTTGGTGGTGGAGGAGAAGAGCAGTCTGGAAGTGCTATAGGGTTTGAAACTCCTATGATGGCCAGGATGGTCCGAAGATCTCAAACGTCAAGCCCAAAAATCTAGTCAATATTTCTTCATGGTTTGCTGTTTTACATGTAATTTTTCCTTTCTAAGGTCATGTATGCAATAGGTCATCCCTGGAGTATGTGTTGCACCGATGATTTCAAAATTAAACCTTTATTTTTGTTGTTCGATAATTTCTCTCAGCCAAGATGGATCTGCCATTAATACCAATTTTTCAGTTTTATATTGCAATCCAAAGAACTCAAAGCACAATCCAGTGTTGCTAGACGATTGAATTCATTTGTAAGAGAAAATACATCAGGATACTTTATATACATATATAAAATCAAAATTGGAGAAATATAAAATGCAAGTGCATTGGGATTTCAATTTTCTAAAACACAATTAATAAAAAAATAAACAGCATACAATTTTTTTGCCTAAATTTTTATCCTAAATATTATTAATTCATTTTCATATTATAATTTTTTTTATAAATAGTAAAAGATAATTTCAATACATAAAAACTTGGTTCGTCTCAAATTAACATCCCAACAATTTTCTACAAAATTATTTAAGCTTCTCTCACGTTCTTTACACCCTAAAAACAAAACTTACCACCAAAAAGAGTAACTTTATTTTTAGAATTATTTTCATAATTATTATAATTGTTATTTTGATAGCCTTAAGTAATATTATCTTTAGTATGATGCTATTATCTTAAGCATTATTATTGGTCTTCACAAGAACTTAGAAATTATTGTTATCCTATGTACTAACAATTTTAATATTTATAATATAATCCAAATTTTGATAACAAAATTCAATATCAATACTTATCTATTTTTAATATTATTATAATCAATGATAAATATTATTATTCATGATGTAAATTAATATAATTTAAATGTAACTATTAACAAATAATAACAGCATCTAAATAATTATAGTACATAAATTATATAAGGTGTAGAATTAAAATAGGCATTGTTGATGCAAATATTCCAAATAAATGAGTTCCTTAATAAGTTTTAAAATAACTTTATATAATAAAAAGAATTATGGAACCCATATTGCAATTCCATTGATGTACATGCTCTATAAGAACATTCACCCGCTCCATGTGGTAGACAAGATTTATATACGCTGGATATCCTGTTACGTTCCTATATCCGAATAACTAGCAGCAATTCATCTACCTAGCTAAGACACATTTAACAGCCGGGTAAAGGCCCTAAAGCGAAGAATCAAGTAAAAGTTCTGTGAAAAACTTCATAGTTGCAACCAAGTTTCCAACAAAACAAGCTGTCATGCAAGAACATCCTACCACTAAACCACCAGCATTTTTCACCGGTAGCAACGGTAGTTACGGCTGTCATATAAGAACATCCTACCAATAAACCACCACTATATTCACCGGTAGCAGCGGTAGTTAGGGCTGTACATGCAGCTTTCAGCATACTTCACTAGATTCTCAGGTTGAGGGAGACGAGAAGCCAGACCTGCGAAAGCAACATACATGACATGATCACTAAATGACATTGTTTTCCAGACTCTGAGATAGTCTGTTGGCATGAGGTAGAACGCTCACCAAGTTCGTAAGCTTTGGCAGCAACGTTGGCAGCTATATGGGCTGAGATTTTCCTGATGTTCTTGAATGGTGGATATATGAGGCCATTGGCAAAGTTTTCTTCACTCACTTGAGAAGCCAATGCCTCAGCTGTTCCAAGAATAATGATTAGCAAACAGAAGGACTAGATGAAGTAAAACAAATAGAATCTATGCGATTAATGTAACTGCTTTTTCAAATAGCTTCGAAAGACCATGCACTAACAGGCAGCCAAAAGCATGTCATCATGGACACGGATAGCACCAGACATTATCAAGCCCAGACCCAATCCCGGGAAAATGTACGCATTGTTCGCCTGATGAGCAAATGGAAGATGATCAGACAAATATTTATTTCTAAAAAAGGATTTATGCACCTTGAGCATCAAAATGACTAGTACCTGTCCAGGAAAAAACACTTCCCCCTCATGCTCCACAGGATCAAATGGGCTTCCACTGGAAAAAACAGCACGGCCCTACAAGACCCAATAGGCCAATGAGGCATGGAGTGAGTCACATTGTTAAATGCATATAAAGATAGCAGGCCATTCTTTATGATTTCTCAACAGATAAGGCATGCATAAATCCTTACCTTACTCCATTTATAAGCTTCTTCTGCAGTACATTCAGACTGTGAGGTCGGATTAGATAGAGCAAGAATAACAGGCCTCTGCATAGAGTTCATTTCAGATTGATACATCAGCATCTATTATTATTATTACAAATACAGCCTTCACAACATAAGAACAAAATGTATAAACGTAATTATGTTACCTCATTTAAAGATGACATCGTTTCAATAACCTCCTTGGTAAATTTTCTTCCAGCCCCTGACGATCCAATTAAAACTGTAGGCTTTATCGCCTGGCAGAAAGATAATATCTGTCAGTAAGAAATATTCCATTCTAGCACAGGCAGTACTACCAATTCCTTGAACATAGCAGAATCGGATCCTCAAAGGACACAATAAAAAATATCAAATTCTTTTATTTTTCCCTTTTTCCTTTTCTCTCTCCCCCCTTTTTTTTCTTCCCCCCTTTTGGTTAGGATTGGGTGGACTACCTTAATGGCATTGACAAGTCCTTGAACAGGTTCATGCTCATGAGCCCATGGTCTCTTAAAATGTTGAAGAGACTCCATTCGACTTCTTACAATTAATCCCTGACAAGAGAAATACATAATACAGATACACAAAGGTGAGTAATTACAATCTTCAAGTGAAAAAGAGCTTGGTAGAAAACAATGCCATGAACTTAGTAACCTTTGAGTCCACAAGCCAGATCCTTTTGCGAGCCTCTTCAACAGGAATATTTGTCTGCATAAATCCAAACATTACCCAGTCATTCTCTTTCATTGTCCTATATAATACTGTAGAAATAAGCAATAAACGCATCAACTCTTAACCTGTTTTGAAATCTCAAGAGCTATGAGTTCTGCTATTCCAGTGCCAGCCTGCAAAAAATGCAAAAACTGATTGACAAAGCATCTAAAGTTCAAATATAGAACAAAAGATGAAAGGGACTGCATTAGTTGAGCACATTTGCTCTGCCATGTCATTTTCCCTTGCAGCTTACTTTTTCCCAGTTCCAATTAGCCTTGATGTTGAGACAACTAAGAAAAGGCCAAAGTTCAAAACTTTAGAATTTATAGAGAGGTAGCAGTTATATGTTCCAATTAATAGATACTGTGATTGGATAGGTTTCAAATAGATGATTCATAGATTATAGTAAGAAAAAAAACACAAACAGCAAGCTATGCCCCCCTCCCCCCTTCAAAAAAAAAAAAACGGTTGGGTTCCTGTATTTGCAATCAAACATTGATTTTAACCATCAGCAACTAAAAGAGAGAAATAAATATGCACCTCTCCTGCTCCCAAGAACAAAAACTTGTGGTCAGCTAATGGCCTCTGTAACAGCTTCTGCGATGCAAGAAGCCCAGCAAGAACCACAGATGCTGTCCCCTATTGAAAATCCAAAACTCAATAGATTAGATGAGATTTCAATGAAAAAGGATGTAAGGCCACAAAAGAGATCATAGAATCACCTGTATATCATCATTGAAGACAAGATGAGTGCTGCCATACTTGGCAAGAAGATCAAAAGCATTGTGATTGGCAAAGTCCTCAAACTGTACAATCCATGGAGCCATATCAGATGACTGAAAGGGAAAAAATAATGAACTCTTTGATAAGACCTCCAGGCTATCTATTAAGACTCACCTGAATAAGGACTTTTTCTCCATAAATTTTCTTGACAGCAATCATGAACTCATGCATAAGTTCAGCATATTCCTGCATTCAACAATTAGGTAGCTTCAGTGCCCAAATCAGATAATGCTCCTTCAAAAGTGCATGTGTAAGGACTTGAATCAGATACCAAATATAGAACTAGAAATGCACCTGTCCAGTTGCTCTTCTTCGCCTAAGCCCAATGTAGAATTCATCATTCAACAGCTCTTCATTGTTTGTTCCCACATCAATAGTGACAGGCAAGCACTGAAATGATAAACAGTCAACTTCAACCATCCGCTAGAGCCCAACTTTTCTTTCCATTATAGTCACAAGACAAATGATTGCTATTCTATCTCTTTTTTTCTTCTTACGCAGGAGAGTGGGAGCTGCTTGCTAACAACCAAATTCTGGTCACTGGTTAAGATAAATATCCAATGGTATCCATGCAAATGAACACACCACAACGCCCCATGAAACAAAAATAGAAAACTGGAAATACTTACCGCCGATGGGCGGATACCACCAAGTGCAGTATATAATGCGAGTTTCCCAACAGGAATTCCCATTCCCTGAAGAGCATGTTAACAAGTCGTCAGCAACCACTATGTAACTGAGTACATTTGGGAAGGATAAGCTAGATAAGCGCACTCATAAACACAATGGGGTACATCAAGACATAATTCCATCATAATCTTACCTGGCATCCAAGATCCCCAAGACCCAATATCCGCTCTCCATCAGTTACTACAATTACTTGAATGCGTCTTTCAGGCCAGTTCTTCAATACCTCAAGAACCCTCCCCCTATACAAAGCCACAAGCAACTTCAATTATATTTCAGTAGAATCATATTCCAATTCAGTAAACAACTCTGAGATCTTAAGAGTTAAGATGGACTGCAACAGGCCATACTTTTCTTTCAAGCTAATGAAAAGACCCTGAGGACGCTTTAAGATGCTCCCATATTTCTGGCAAGCCTCGCCAACAGTAGGAGTGTACACAACTGGAAGCAACTCTTCGACATTATCGATAAGAAGTTTGTAAAACAACTTCTCGTTTCTTTCCTAAAAAAAGGGTAAAAAAAATGGGAGGAGAAAAAAGGCTATATTTAGCATGCATAAAATGTCAACTAATTTCTAGCATGGACAAATGCATGCTGCAATCAAAGACAGATTACACGGCCACAACTATTTCAGATTTTATATGATACCAAAGAAAGCGAACTTATTTTACTCCAGGAAAATTTGGAGGGAACAAAAATAATGAGGAGAGACTCCAATAGCAGGAGCAGACTATTCGTAAACAATAGGAAGCACAATCAAAATACAGCATAAATAATAAACAGGCCTACTTAGAAGTGCAAAAATAATATATCGGGCAATGAAGTGCACATGTATGTTATGTATAGTAAACAAGGCAATTCACTTCAATTTTGAACTTATCCTTCATGAAAATGGGTACAAATTCCTTTTTCATTTTAGTTCAGGGGAAGAAAATCCACGTCCTCTTCATGGAAATAGGAGCTTTGGCTGAAAATTATGCAGAGAGAAATAATACTACCTGAAGATCCATCATTGCCATGTATTTCTGAAGTGGAACTTGATAATCGCGGACATTGTCCATCATTTTCCTCACCTGATACAGAACAACACAATACATTCAACATTACAAACCCCTATACCATGGTACAAATGGTTTGAGCTAAATCATTGTTAAAGGAAGGTTGGGTAAGTAATTTAATAAAAAACCTGCAGATCTTGACTGACAACAGTTGGCGGGAGGAGACCACGAAGAAAGTGGGCATCTCTTTCTCTTTCAGTAAATGCAAGCCCCTTATTATGGTGTGGATCACGCAACAATGTATACCCACTGCAACAAGAGAAACAAGTTGTCATATCCATACCCAAAAAGAGAGATCTTGATTATGAATCTAGACCACAGTGGGCATTTAGACAATGAGACACGAGGCCATAAGTATCTGACATTTGGTTCTGCATGGGACCATCCTTTCGGTCCTCAGTTGAGAATTAATAAGATAACAAGAATGCTAAGAGAGAGGAAAGCCACAAAAGAAAAGCTACTTGAACCATAAAGGTAGTTCAAACATTCTGGTAAATCATAAACCCAATTGTTCCTTCCAAAACCACAGGTAAAGCAGAAATATGATAGCATATGAGGATTCTAAACGAGCCATAAAACTTTCAAGAACTGCCTGCTCACTTAAAAAAGTATTAAAAAAAACTACAGGATTTGGCATCACAAGTAAAAACTAACCAAGTTGACAAAAAGAAATGAAGAAAACGAAGAGACATGAAGCCAAAAGGTGCAAACAGAACGAAATCAGCCAAGCAATGAATAAGCAACTTCGATCCTAATTTCTACTCCCAATATGTCTATTCAGTTTCTCCATATGTTTGTAACTCTAACATATTACCAGCTTAGTTATTATCTCTCCAGTCTACACTTGCAACGGTTAATTTTTTTTATTTATTTAACACTTCCATTAATTTTGGAATGTAATGTCAGATTAAAAATTGAAGTAAACTTGTCCTATATTTACAAATGCAAGCGAACTACACACTGCTTCTCTGATTGTAATTTCTGAATTCAGATTTGTAATACTGCTTTACAATTTTGATTTCATATAATTATTGAAATAGCTTTTTCTATTTGACTGCTCCTGTTAGATTTTCTTCTCTCAATTTTTGGTTCTTCAATTCTCTATCAGTACTATCAATACTCATCCAACGTACAATTAGTTTTCCTCTAACGAACAACAGGCTCGGCTCGCTCGGCAAGTTAAGTCAAAATCTTTATTTTGATTGTAAGTTCTCTGAAACCTGAATTTCTGTATACAAATTTAATTGTCAAAGGAGTTAGTTGTTTTTTTAAATTAAAAAAAAAATCACTTGCAACTATTAAAAATAGAGAGTATACCAACTTATGAGCTATTGGTTAGCTAATAGCCACAAAAAGTAGAGGAAAGCACTTAGCCACTTACCTTACATCATATATACTTTCGTTGGCTACTAAGAAGTGTGGGTTTTTAATGCTAACACTAATTCATTTTTTACTTTATCTTATGTAGGAACTTAACTTTTATAAATTATAATAATAATTCCACAAGTTGCAACTATTCTAGGATTAGGTGTTGCTCTTCTATTCTATTTTACTATTAGTTTGCTTCAGAGCTCTTATTCACTTTGTTTTATTTGTTGTCTAGTGTTTACTAATGTCTACTAGAAAATATGAAGCTGGATATGAAAAATATTATAAAAAAAAAAGGTGTAGAAGAATTTATTCAGTATTAGAAAGGTGCACTTGATAAATTTATTAGTATTAACAAGCCAAATAGTAAAAAAAAAATACATGTGAAAATTTTACAAATAATCCGCCTACTAGTGATAATATTATAAGCAATAATTTGGACATTAATGTAGAAAATGAAGGATATATGGAGAAAATTGACTCTACTGATGATTCATGTGTAGATGTTGATATATATGTTCCTGCAAGTTCGGAAAATATTAGTGATAACTTGACAGATTTAATAGTTGAAAAGGACCTACTAGAGATATCATTCAAGACTTTCCAAATGATGAGAATTCGCGATATTTTTCCACAATACATTACACTAGAAAAATGCAAAATGGAGAAATGCATGATGGTTAATTTACTCTAAGAAATTACATAAGAGCATTTTGTATTTGTTGTAAATCATTTTCAAAGTCAAAATTTAATTTTCAGCTAGCAAATGATGGTTGCAAAGATTGGAAAATTTTCGGTGCTAAGCTGAAGGCACATAAAACAAGTAATGAGCATAGCATTAATATGTCTTCTTGGATCGATGCAATTATAAGATTGCAGAATGAAAAAACTATAGGATCACATAAATAAAGAAAGAGAATATTGAAGAAATGTATTATTGAGAATTATTAATGATATGAAAATGCTTGCAAAATATACCTTGGCATTACAAATGACAAGGTTTATGAAGAAAATAATGGGAAATTTTTTAGCCTCATTGAAATAATTGATGAAATTGATCCTATAATGCAAGAATAGCTTAGACGCATTCAAGCAAATGAAAATCTCTGTCATAGAATACAAATGAGTTGATTGATTTGTTGGCAACTGAAATAAAATGTACAATTGTGGAAAAAAGCAAAAGCATCAAAGTATTTCTCGGTCATACTTGATTGTACTCTTGATATAAGCCATCAAGAGCAAATGTCCGTTGTATTAAGGTATGTGATATGGCTAGTTTTTGTTCTAAAGCCAATACATTTTTTAGAGTATTACAACAAATTTATTCATTATTTTCTTCTTCTACAAAAATATACAAAATTTTGAAAGATCATATGGCTTCTTTACCTGTGAAACTGTCATCTCAAACTTGTTGGGAAAGTCACATTGAAAGCGTTACAGCCATTAGATTTCAAGTTTCTTAAATAAGGGATGATCTACTTGACTTAGTAGAAACTAGTGATGATCCTAAAACAAAAATTGAGGCATATTGTTTGGCAACATATGAACTTGAGAACTTTGAATTTTTTGTGAGCATGATGATTTGGTGTGATTTATTATTTGTTGTTAACACAGTTAGTAAGGCTTTACAAGCCAAATACATGCATATCAATATTGCTATAAATCATTTGAAAGATTTAATGCTTTTTTGAAAAACTATAAAGAAAATGGATTCATGTCTGCATTTACTTTAGCCAAAGAAATAGCTTTTGATATGAATGTAAAACCTGTATTTTGTGAGGGAAGAGTGATACGGAGAAAGAAATAATTTGATGAAAGTAATACTACTAACACATCACACTCTCCCGAGGAATCATTTAGAATTAATTATTTTTATTATGTGGTTGATCAAGCTATTTCTTCTTTTAAAAGTAGGTTTGAACAATTTAAAATATATATGAAGAAATTTTTGGTTTTTTATATGATCTAAATTATATATAATCATTGGACGATGAGCGCTTGAAAACATGTTGTTTTAATCATGAAAGTTTTTTCAAACATGATAAAATTTCCGATATAGATGATTTGGATTTCTTTTTTGAACTAAAAGTTTTCAAAGAAGTTTTTCTTGATGAAGCAAAAACTCCATTAGAAATTATTAATTTCATGCAAAGTTAAATTCATTTTCAAATGCCTTGATTACGTATAGAATATTATAAATTATTTCAGTCACAGTTACATCTACAGAAAGAAGTTTTTCAAAATTAAAATTAATAAAATCATTTTTATGGTCTACTATGGCTCAAGAAAGATCAAATAGATTTGCCATTATTTCAATTGAAAAATAACTGTTATTAAAACTTGAGTTACAAAACTTAATCAATGAATTTGCATCTTAGAAGGAAAGAAAATTTAAATTTAAATGAGTTTTATTTTTTAAAGATACTTTTTTATGATTATACGAAAGGCCCCATTTGACGTATTAGCCTAGGGCCAGGGTGATACCACTTGTACTAGGCAAGCCATGGTACTAACTAAGAAGTTTCGGAAACAACGAAGGGCGTTTATTAATATAGCTCTAATTTCTCCAGAGAGCAAGAGTAATTCATAACAAACAATAGGGGAAAAGGACAGCAACCATCCAACCATCCAACCACCCAATGTGTATCATAATTAGGGTGAGCTGAAGAATATTAAACCCAGATGCAAATATGAATATGCCATCAGGGAAAAAAAAATCTAACATAAATCGATAGATACGTGCAACGTAGAGTAAATACATATGTATAAAACGTAGATTACGAAATCAAGAAAAATAAGGAAAATATAGATAGCACGCAATAACAGCTAACAATTAAGACAACGACCTTTAGGAACATATTAATAAACTCGTATCATATGAGGCATAAAAATTATCGATATTACATCTTTAGCTCACCTGGCAACGGAGACAGCCCAAGGTGTAATTGTCTGGTCCTCGGTGGCGGAATCCTCACCGTAGACATCTGCAACACCACCACTGGCTGGCAATTTATCATTAAATTCAACCACGGAAGCAGCTCCGTCTTTAGGAGCAGCCAACGCCGACTCCTTCAACGAAGACTCCGTCAAAACAGGACCTTGCTGATCAACTGATCGACCACCGTTTGGACCCACAGCCACTCTAACAAGCACATTACAACGTTTCCTCTGCCCATGAGACAGACCCCAGGACCTCCCAGACACGCTCGGCGTATTGTTCTGATTTCAGAAACACATAACACATAAGCAGATTATAAATCTTACTTTTTTTTCTTACGAAAGATTCGAAAATCCAAGTGAAAGATTATTTAAAAAAACACACACACACACACACACACACACACAATAATGTATGCAAGGGCGTAGTTGGTTTGGTTGTCATCGCAAAACAAGGTAACACCTTAAAATTCAAATTAAATGCGGAGCATATGTTCATAGCAAATTTGATGACCCAGATTAGAAATTTGATTTACTTGAAGAAATTAGCCAAATGGGGGAGCTACAAATTGAGATCCATAAGCAGGGTTCGAAATGAATTACCAGAAAACTTGCTCTCTGCAATGAAATCATGGCGGCAATAAAGGCGAACGACTATAGTCTCTCCCAACGTTTTATACGAAACTGTGAGGACTGCTGAGGAAGAGAGAGAATAGAGGAAAGATCGAAGACGGGGGGGGAGGAGAGATTTTTGGTAGGTACGTAGTTCTCTATTTTAAAACGATTTTTCTCTCCTCCTAGTTTCCTACCCTCTCTTTCTATCTCTCCTTCCAAACCCCTACCTCTCCGCCTCTCCCTGTGTATTCTCACCCGCCTCTGATGTTGCTTATAATGGGCGATCTTCGGGGAATGCGAGAAATGAAATGAAATCAGACGAACCACAGAGAGCACTCCGAAAGAAAGAACACGCGCTATGTGTTGCCCCACCCGACATGAACAAAGACGTCGTTCTTTTTTATACTAGGAAACTATTCTACACAGTAATTTATAAGCCATTTTGGTCTTATCGAATACGATCTTCCATCCCAAAAAAAATTATCACACATTTTAATCATTGATTTTTGTAGAATATAATATAAATTTATATTTATTATAATCATATTTTAAAATATTATTATAACATTATTTTTTTATGTTTTTTATTACTATATATTAAAAATATTATTATTCAAAATTTATTTTCAAAATGTATAAGGACTTTCTAGATAAAATCAATGAAATAATTATTATTTATATAGTCGATGGGCATTTTATATTTTTTAACTACAACTTTTTAAAAGTTATATTATTTTTAGTAATTTTTAAATATGGTAAAACAATTGACATTAACAAACAAATAATAATAATTATTACATCCTTAAACATACAGTATATATATATTAGTCATTATTTAATTTAAAATCATTCTATATTATATTATGATTAAGTATCAAAAGTAAAGATTTGTAGGCGAAGGTAATGTTAATGAAAAAAAAAGTTGTAATTGTGTAAATTTTTTGAAGCATTTGATCTCCAAAAACTCATTCAGCTAGCGTTATATTTAAATAATAGAAATATTGGAGCTAAAAACATACAACATAGTCATTCTTTTATTTTATTTTATTTTTAATATGTACATATAAAGTTAAAAGAATACTTATTATAAATGTAGTAGCTTTAACAAATATACGTGGACCATATTTAGAAAAACCGGCTGCAGTAAATGCCTTTAAAATCGTTGGGCTTTTATGCGGGACCCGTCTAGACTGTGGGTCCTTTTCCAGGGATCCCGACCCTTCTGGTTTTCTGATTCTGAAAACCTGAAATATCCTGGTTACGACGGGCGGGGTGACGTCCCCGGCGGCCTGGCCGGATTACTACTTTAAAATTCCCTATCACCATTTTTTAATAATTCAGCAAACTTTTATTAAATAATCCAAAGGGACATCCAAGTGTAATCAAAGACTCCAAGATACATATCATTTTATTTCAAGTTGAAGTTTTTGGCAGCCAAATATATATTATTATTTTTTAAAATTCCCTTTTTCATTTTTAGCGGATTGGCAGCCGAAGTTGAACTGTGAGAACGACGAACAATACATACCGTAAATATTCATATACTCTATGTATAAAAATAGAAGCTCGTATGCAATAAGATGGACCATTCTATAGTGTTGTTGGAGACGTGGAGATAGGACAAGTAGAGAGGATAATCCACCCCACCTACAAGATCGGATCTCTTTTATTATAGGGTGTTAGGCGTTAGGATTTTTAGCATTAAGTATTAAGTAAGTATCCCAACCTAGATTTGGGCTGTGCACAATGACGACTCTATGCATGCAATGCAACTCTTTCTGTAATTAGTAAATAATTTCCACTTTGTTACGACAGTTACTTTTTATGAAAAGTTTGAGATTATTTTTATCTTTTATTAAATATTTTTAATAAATAAAACAAATATTAAAATATATGTTAAAAATGTTAATATAAATGAATCAAATTTATCTTCATTTCAATATGTAATTTATCAAAACTTTTGATAATCTTATTTCTACAAGCTGTTTATCAAGCTAATAATGGTTTTCTCAAATGATGTACTAAAAGGAAAATAAGCTATAAAATTATTGTAGTAATTAGGGTTGTGTTAAACTTGATGTTCATATCCGGTATGTTTTTTTCCTTTTAGATATTCGATATGGTTGAACGTTAGATATCTCACATTCGTATCTATATCCAATACTACCAAATACTCAAAAAAATCATATACAAATATTTGATATATCTAATATATCCCAATATCTAAAAGCGCATATATTGCTAATAAAAAAAACTATAATATCCTATCTTTTTAAAAGCTTAATTTATTCAAGATTTGTATTATTCAAAGATAAATTAAGGTCTCTTAATTTGAATGTTTTATTACATTCCTTAAGTGATACAAAAACTAGTTATGCTTTTGGAACATTTTGCTTGAAATTTCTAAACCCTTCTTAAAGTTTTGATTTCTATGAGACTTTCAAATCACTTTTGATCCCATAACTCTTTCCAAACTCTTCTTTTATATAGATACTTAAGTTTATCATATTATTATATTTTTCCTAGTCTTTTTCAAAGAGCTAAACCGAATTGTTGGCAAAAGACATTATTCATTGTAATAGTGTGATTTAATCTTATTTTTAAGTCCGAAAAAGTCCTTTAATTTTAGTTATCTAAAAACTACCAAACTTTAAACATAACCATATTTTAGTTTAATTGAGCTATAAATGATTTTAAAATTTTGCATATATATTTTTAACATTGTTCAATTCAATTAGGTATTTTTAGGCATAATAATTCATCAAAACCAACTTTTCTTTTTTCATTCTCATCTAAAATTTATGATATTGCATCCTAGCCTTATGTCTTTGATAGGGTTGATTTTGATCTTGCCATTTTCCCATGTAACCCCCTAGTGGAAATATGGGCTTGATATTTTCTTAAACTTCAAAAGTAAGTTTTCTAAATTTTCTTAACACTCAAGAATTTAGTCTTTATTCACTTGGATCATTTTTCTTTCTATTATCCTACCTTTGGACAAAATTTTCTTCTCTTTTCTCCCCTCCACTTCTCAATTTCTTCCTCCATTGTCAACCTTGATTCTTCATCTCCTATCTTCTATAATCCTTTGATCTAGCCTTTAAGTAAAGGAGGCTAGATATTTGGTTATTTGTGGATGTTAGCACCTTGGTTCCTCTTGTTCTTCCCCCTATTTTTAAGGGTGCAAGATTTTTCCCTTGATATTTTTAAAGCTTGTGATTTTATTTTTTATTGTTTATTAGATACCTTCCTTATAGTTTTGTTTGTATATTTTGAAGGGATTTTAATAAGATATTGATCCCAGCCTTAAAAGGGTATTTCATTTATAGTTTACTTAATTTTATGATTTTAGGTAAACCCAACATAAATCTTTAGATTGTAGATATTATGTGGGCATGTGTTTGTATGTTTTGATGATTATTAGAGCATTTTGTTCCATTTGAGGTGATATTAAGCCCTTTTCCCTTTTGGCTTGTTCTTTTTGTTTTTAAATTAGTTTTTTGGTACCATTAGATACATTTTTATGTGTAGATAAATTTTTATATATAATATGTTAGGTTTTGCCCATGTT
The DNA here is from genome assembly GCA_030549775.1 of Tamarix chinensis. NCBI lineage: Eukaryota > Viridiplantae > Streptophyta > Magnoliopsida > Caryophyllales > Tamaricaceae > Tamarix > Tamarix chinensis. The sequence continues at coordinate 81,291,483 of CM060178.1, forward strand.
TATGGTTAATTATAGTTTTTTGTGAGATTAAGCATGGGTAGGGGTAGTTTTGGTATTTTTCATATGTTTTGTGATTTATGAGTGTTTTTACAAGCTCCATGTTGTTTATCATGCTAAAATTATAAGCGTATAAATTTTCATTAATTAATTCCAAGTACATTGGAAGTTATAATTTTTTGAAGATTTCGAGTAAAATGGTCATTTTACTTGTTTTTAAACTTTTTTGGGCTGATTTATGAGTTTTATTATGTTATGAATGATAGAAAAGATCTTAAGTTAAATTTTTATGATTCATGGAATTTGTTAGTATTTAATAAGTTTAGGATGAAAATAAGATGTAATAAGGATATTGAGAAAGATTAGATATTTTGGATGTTGATATATTTTTCATAAATTCTACCTTATCATTAAATAGTGGCTTAAAAATATAAGTAATGTAAATAGTGATTAATGGGACTTAATATTTTATGGTTTTTAAATATAAGCTTCTTGGTTATATTTCAAAATTATTATCTTTTATAAATAGATTTTTTTAAAGTGATGTATTGTCTTATTTTATGGTGATATAATTTATTATATATGAAATTTGTTGTAATTGATCCCATCGGCAAAGTTTATCCCTAAGAGAGATGGAGAAAAGCTTAAGCCTTATGGCATCATCAGAAACCCCATTCTACCTAAAAGTATCACAAATCTCAAGGGAATTAGCAATATGAGCATTCAGGACATCGTTTGGAAATCTTCCAAATTGAATTGCTATTTGAATCATCTGAATAATGGCCGATTTAATTTCAAAGTTGCATGCTTGCACGACTAGCCATTTGATGCTAAAACCCATACCATCTAAATTTGGGGTGGCATGGTCTTTAAGAGATCTACCCACTATAGCTTGTATTTGCACCTAAAGTGGTGCTTGTGGAAGAGCTGGATTGTGTTATAAATTTGGATTCAACACTTGTGGAGGACGCGGGTCTTGTGGATTAAGAGCTTGTTGGTTCCCAGCATTTTCCATGCCTTTAGCACGTCTATCCAATTTGTGAAACCTATGGAAAGTCCTCTCAATCTTTGGATCAAATGGCTCTAGCTCACCCCCACAAGAGCGGGTCATGCATTAGAGATCCTGTGCAAAGTCAAAAAACCACTCGAACAAACTTTATAAGGATCAGAAATAAAATAAAATAAATAGTGACACAAATTTGTAAAAGCAAAGAAAATATCTCGAATCCCGAGATCACTTATTGTCTAGTCCCTGGTAACGATGCTAAAAACTTGATGACTTCTAACCGCAAGTGCATGGTGTTGAAGTAGCATGCAAGGTCGATCCCACGGGGACTAGGAAGTGAGCAATGGGATAGTTAAAAGATCACCTATGTCTAGACTAACAATAGGGGCAGATGATATCTAACTCTAAATGGAAAAAAAATGTGCAAGCTAAATATAACTATAATATAAGTAAAAGTGAAATTTAGTTAGAGAAAAGGTTAAGGTTCTGGTCAATCTCCTCAACCCCAATATGATTGAATATTAACCCCAAATCCCAAATCAAAACACTTTATCATAAATGTCAACCAAAGTATGTAGTGTAATGCTCTCTTGAGCCACTAAACCCTATTGTCTATTAAGACTCATCTATCTCTAGTATGAATGCAAAAATAGGCAATGCATTATTATGTATCATATTCCCTTTTTTTTAAGTTGTAGAAGTCAACCAACGTCTCTCAACTTTGTGGTTTGATCTCTAGTAATGGTAATGGAGCCCACTTCGACTAATCTCTTAAATCTCGCCGAGTTTCTCTAAATAATAATAGAAAAGTGATCAATTTTCTCTATTATTCCAATTAAATCATTAGCACAACACATATCACAAAAAAAAAAAGATTAGGCAGGGTTCAGATTCTCAACACATCTGGATAAGAGGATTTCCCTTCACCTCAGCAAAGATCAATTAGCCAATCATGGCTTTTATTAAGCTCAACATCTTAAACATAGAGAATTGCATCAATTAAAAAAATCCCAAGGAAAAATAAAATAACCTATTTATTCAATATGATAAATTCACTGTTCTATCTGTCCGACAGGAAACAAGAAATTGAGATCAAGAGATGGAAGATTGTAGATGAATTGGAGGTAAGATTGGATTGAGTTATGTCAAACAAGTAGTCCTAAATATCTTTTTAGTTCTCTCAAAGTCATTGTCTTTTTATCCCATTCGTCTCTCTTCCAAACTAAACAAAAAATAAGTTTATATAGGCATAACTACCCATCAACACGGCCGTATAAATCAACATGGCAGTGTCATTTTGATTCTTCAACTTTGCACATGTTTCATATTTTAGCCATAACTTATTCATTTGAATTTGTATTGAGATGATTTTTGATGTGTTGGAAAGACAAATATATATATATATATATACAACTTTCATGTTCAACACTTTTCCAAATTCAGATCGAATCATGTTTGGATTTTTAGGTCTTTATTCCTTTTCATACTTTAAGCACTCGCGTTTGCTTTTGGTTTGTTCTAGCTATTGCATTTTAGCTCCTTTTGATCCCATATTCTTGAAATACTTACAAAATATGATCAAGAGCGGTAAACAAGAACAAGTGGACAAAATTATAAAAAAAAATCTCGTTCTTTGGAGTAGGCCTCTGGGTACATTTTCAAGATCCTTAGGGTTAAATAATCCACTTTTACTTTCATATGTTAAATTATAGACCCTGTGGGCGTGTGTGTATGTACATAAGGATTTGGAGCTCTAATTTCTTGTTTTTATGACTAGCCTACCTTGTAGGCTTCCTTAACTACATAATATTACAAGTAGGTAAGCTATGTTGCAAGGTATAATTGCCTAAGCGATATTTGCCATAGTTTAGATTGCATCCCCCCTTAAAGTTGAGTTAAAGTTATCAGTTGATCATTTTAATATGGATTAATAATTGGAGTAGGGTTGAGATTCTTATAGTGATTATTTTTGCAAGATAAGGAATTTCATCTTATATGGATGATTAATAAAGATTGATGCTATTGCATGACAATGCATTTTTATCTATGAGTCATACATAATCTTATTTTTGTGTATTATATGGTTAAGTGAGCATGTTGCTTCTTTAGAGGTGTTGTGGTTTACTCAATATAAAATGTTATGCTAATACTACACTTATTTCAAATTAATATGTGTGGTGTGTGAATTGATTAAAGGACTCTAAGAGTAAGAAGGATTAATGGACCGAGGGTCTCTTTTGATGGTGAGAGCTAGATGAGTGCGAGGGCTATCTAGTTTTCTACTTCTGGTACTTTTATTCTAGATATTTTTTTAGACTCTTAAGTCCTATCCCCTTTCACTTAAAATCCCTCATCAACTTTTGAATCTATATAAAGGTTGTATGTTCGTTTAAACTCCTCCTTATATGTATCATGGTACTCATTAAAGTTGTAAGCTTGTTGTTTTAGCCTTATATCTAACATAAGTTAGGTGTTGTATATACCTATTAATATTTTAGATTAAGTGGTTTCATCTTCATCCTTTGTCTTACTTCCGTATTATGTCTTTAAAATAAAATTTTATAGTTGAAAAAAAAATAGGAGTGTTACAAAAGTTTTATATTTGAATAGATTCCTGAAAATTCGATATCTATAATTGGATATCTTATGTTCTCAATCAACTATTCTTTACAAAATAAGCTGGATATAAAAAATAAATATTATTTTCAAAATTCTATCTATTATAATTAATTAAAAATAAATTCTAAACACATTAAGTATGGTATACTAGCCTAAAATACTAGAATAATTTAAAGTCTATAAAACAAACACAAAAAAAGTCCAAAGTTTGTAGTCCATAAACCATAAACAAAAAAAAACTTAAATAATTTTAACTAGTACATAATTTTCTTGCTAAGAAAGTCATATTGAGTCTTTAAACTGAACTCTACACAATAAGCGACAAGCCTACAATATCTAGGGAAAAAATCAACACGATGAAAGTCAAATAAACAAAACACAAAAAAAAGTATCAATAAAATAGAATAATATAATACCAAATTAAATGTGCTCAATCTCCTCAGCCTGTCAACCAACTCTTCTAGGGCGATTCAAAGATAATTTTATCTAATTATACGTGCTAACCAATGCTTCTACCATTTTAGGGGTCAAATAACTATATTGAAGATTGATAACCCAACCTTTTTAGCTAAATGGAGACTCAAATGCAACTATAGGGATAGGCATAGCTAAAGAGCTTTAGCCCTCAAAGCAAGAACTTCATAATTTATAGCATTATTCCTCCACCAAGTAAGGATACTAAAATTTACACCAACCTCAAGCAAACTATCCTCTAAATTCTTATCTAAAGCATTCTTACCAAGAGATAAAGTAGTCTAAATTACCAATAGTTCTTTATATTATTTACCAACTAAATCACCATGTTCACAAGTGAACTCGGTTACATTCAAGGATGAAGATTGCTTTGGGATTGAAGAAGATGAAATATTGGAGACATAAAAGGTATATAATTATTTCAAACTTATAGCAATCTTAGCATGAATTTCAAGTGCAACATCAAAATCAATATAATTTGCTATTTCCCAATACACAAATCTCATATTCCTCTTAGGATCAAGAATCATAGTAATAAATTATAGCACATTGGTATTTCAAGTGCTTCATCAATATTTATCAAATTTGTATCCCATACCTAAATTAATTACACTTATATCAAAATAATCGCATCTCTAGAAACAAAAATCATGTTCAAAATACCATAAATCTTTTGCAAATACATGTTATCCGTAACATAAAAAGAACCAGATATCCTCAAAGTTATAACATAAAAATATTTCAAAAAATGAAGCAACATGTAGACATGCTCCCAATGATCATTAACTAGAACATCCATTAGCTTAATAATTTCAACACAATATTTCTTATATCTTTTCAATAAATCAAATTATTTCCTAAATTTCAGAGCAACAAATAACATAATATGTGTATAATTCCACCCAGTTTCAATGTCCAAACACGTAAGTCTCTTGAGCTCTAATTTCTCTTGCTAAACACAAGTCTTTAATTTACTCAATCTAATAGGGAGAATCTCACAACATATTGAACGCTGAGAATGTAATTGCTAGAATTTTTCAACCCTCCTTTCACAATGAGACTTAATATATGAACAACATGTTTGATATGTAAAAAAGGAAACATTTAAAACTGACTAGCCTTAACCATCTAGTCATTCTCTCAAATAATAAGTGCACTTAACATTTGGACTTGCATCATCAACTATTGAAGGCAGAGCCTTATTAATATTTCAATAAAGAAAACATATTTTAATGGATCTACCAATAATCTCACTATAATGGCCAATAATAGGGCAAAAATAAATAATCTTTTTATGTAGCATCCAATTCATATCAATGAAATGAGTTGTGATGACCATGTAACTCAAGTTTTGGCAATAAGTTTATGCATCAATGGTAAGACACATTTGACATGATCAAATCATAAAAAAAGTTCTTCAACTTTGGTTTCTCTCCCATAAAAATATCTAGATCATCTCAAGCAATGGTAATTAAAGAAGGAGTTATTGTAATAGATTGTGTCTTTTGCTTATAGTTTTTAAATCCCTTCCTTTCCGCAAATTGAAAGGGGTAGTTCATCTAAGATTAGCCTTCATATGCTATTCTTGGTTAAACTTCAAACTATAAACATTTGTATGGATGATGGAAGACCACCATTATGAAAAGAAGCATTCATGTATTAAATGAATTGTTTCTCATATATATTCACTTAGGTAATTCTTATAGGTTTTTAAATGATTAATCAAGTTTGAAGTGTCAATAGAAGAAGCGCCCATATATTGATTATTACAATAAACACACATTGCCTTTTGATCTTTCTTATTATCACATGGTAATTTTTCAAAATGTTCTCAAACTCAGGATCTAAACTTTTTTGTAGATGGCCCACTCTTATTCTTACTTTCTTTAGAAGATTCAACATGTTCTCTTGATGAAAAGGCTAATGAGGGAAAAGAAGTGTAACATTTCATTTTTTTGAAAACCTGATCCCCCTAAAATATCAGTTTTGATTTATTAGATTTTATTTTTCTTTTATTTAGACCAATTTATTTTATTTAAATTATGATTCATATAAATATTTGATTTTAGATTCATTTTTTAGTTTTGCTAACAAGTTTGAATTCATATTAAATTTATTTCATTATTTTTTGTTGTAAATAATTTTATCAATGACTACAATTTTAATAAACTCATATGCTTTCAATTACCTTTGAATATATTTTTCTTTCTATCGTGTGTTTCAATTTAATATTTTAAATTTATTTTTTATTATGACTTCATTGTGTGGTTATAACTTTGTTTTGAAGTTATATTTTATTAAAATAAAATAAAATTTTTTAACTTATATAATCCCTTTGAACTAGTGAAATAATTTTTATTTACGAAAAATATTTTTGTCCTTAAATTTACTTTTTTGTATGCGATTGATGAGATTTTCAAAAAAAATAAAATAAAGGTTTCCACAACTTATTTATTATTTTCTTTCCAAAATTATTTTCCTTTTGTTTTTCCTATTGTATAATCTAAGTTAAAAATAATATATATATCAACTGTTACATTTACATTTGAGCATTCCTAAGGAGATACATGGTCATCCTAGAATTTATAAGACTATGGAATAGCTAGGGTTGTTATCCAACCAAGTTAGCTCAGCATGGCTCATTAAATGTTATGCTCAACTAGTTTTTGTAGGTAAATGAATCAAAATCAAGCATTAATTTTAGACGCATTTAATAGACAAGTCAAGCTCTAGTCAGTGGTGGTTTAGCTTATTTGTTCATGAGCCTACTCAAGATTAGTTTGTTTCATTCCTGTATAGGCCAGGCTTACATAGAATTTACTTAATAAATGAGCCTTTAATTGATCCAAATAATTAAATGAGTTGATTTGATTTGTTTAACTTTCAAATGAATCAATAAATTAAACAAGTCGAACCACAAGTAGAATCATGATAAATAAGTCAATTTGGTTTGTTTAAAAACTTTATAAAGTTTAGTAAACCAAGATGATTCGACTTGTAAATATTATTGAGTTAGACTTGAGGTGGGATCATTTAGCTTGTTTCAAACTTGAGCTAAGCTCAAGCTTAAAAAATGAACTAAGCTCAAGTTAGGGGGTATTTGGCTCAATTTGACTCATCAAAAACCCTAAAAACAACACCCTCAACAACAAAAACATGTAAGTGGAGTAGCATAACTTAGTTGTATAGATCAACACAACTAAACTGCTCAAAAAGAAGGGTAACAAACAAAGCACAAATAACACATCACACTAGAATTTTGCAAGTGCCTAGTTCCCTTTGCTATGCAAGACCTTGTATACTTCAAGTTTGATATTCATTATAATGGAATTCATATAAAAATGCTACTACTCTTAGTTTTTTTCCCTATCCATTCAAACATGGTAGACAATTGTTGTCACCCCTAATGTTTTGGCTAATGTATATAATATGTTATGCCTCTGAATATTTTTCTTAATATTTCTAACTACACTTTTGAGGGAGGTAAAGCTTATATATATCCTCAACCAACTCTTGATATTCTACCACACTTATTCATCTATTTTTAATATTAATAAAAATAAAAATAAAATAGGTATTTATGGCTCTTATTTTCCACATTGCATAGTCACAAAGTGAAATGATCTCTAAAAATGAGAGTATATCCTTGATAGACAATATTTACTTAATTTATAATGAGGTTTCTACACATTGTCTCTATACATTAGTTTAATGCCAAGTAACTCTTACTAATTTTAACTTCTCACCATTGTTCTTGAAGAAATCATTTGTTGTTACTATAGAGTATTTCCACAACTTCACCCACTTCTCCATTAGTTATGTTTCCTTCTTATATGTCCCCACACTCTACTATAGATCATCTTTAACCATGCACATTTCCTTCATTAGTGGTTAGGTACCAGACCCTAATTTGAAGTGTTCAAGGCTTTACTCGGTTAGGTATACTTGATTCGCCCACTAAGTATCTTATTTGGATTGCTCACTCCATACATAATTGCTAAAAAGGGTTAAGTATTATACATACACATCCTTAATTCCAACCTCCCCTCGCTCCTTGGGTAAGCATAATTTAGACCATCCAATAAGGGAGTTTTCCCTCCTCACATGAACCCTTGTACTGGCTTATAATTATGTTTAGCACAACCTTGGGGCTTGGGAAAATTCTCAACCAAAATCCTACAATCCCTTGGATTAAGAATTTAGTAAGTTCAAATTTCCTAGTTTATGGTAGACTCTTTGGCACCCATTTAGTGACAACACTAGTCACTGCATCTATAAACCCTAAATAGTCTAGTGATTTCAGCTTGGTCTGGCTTAGGGGGATCTCAAGGTACCCAAAAGGGAGCTTACCAATTGTCATTCCACAAGTATAGATGATTTTACCTTTATTATGATCCTTCATTCCAACTAAATACACCTTTTATCTATCAAGATTTGTGTGTAACCTCAAGATTTTGCTAAAATGTTCCAAAACATCCACTAAGACCTTAGTTAACCTCTCATTCTCGTTGCGAAATAACAATAGATCATCGATAAAGGCTAGATGTGCATTTGTAATCCCTTTGCATTTAGGGTGGAACTTAAACTCTCTATTAGGGGTATGTTTTCTTAAGGATGTGTTAAGATCCTCCATGTAAAACACAAAGAAAAGTCATGATAATGAGTTACCCTATCTCAAACCTTTCTTCCCTATAAAGTACCCTAAAACTAAACTATTTATGACCAATGAATATTAGGTAGTTGTTACACTATGCATAATCTAGCTAACAAACAAACCAAGGAACCCCAGACTTGTGAGTACCTCCTTCAAAGGCCCCCGGTTAACAATGTCATATGGTTTCATTAGATCAAATTTCATCAAGCATATGGGGATGATCCTTTTCCTCTTATATTTGCACATCAACTCCTATGTTAAGAAAATATTCTCATGATTCTACATTGTATAAAAGCCCCTTGAGATTTGTTAATGATAGTCCCTAGGAAACCCTTTATCTTATTTATAAAACTTTGATAATGACCTTTACAACCACCTTATATCGAAATATGGGTTTAAAGTAAGTTACATTTATGGAATTAACCTTTTTTTTTGTATTAGGTTAATTATAATATATTTCAAATACTTCAGGAGTTATCTATTCACAAAAACTACTATATTGCTTTCGCCAAATCCTACCCCACAATAGCCTTGGTGACCTTAAAGTAGCTGGAAGAGTACCCGGCTGATCCACATGCCCTTTCATCCCCTAAATATCACAATGATTCCTTTAATTCTATGAAAGTGCCATGCTCTTTTACCCTATTTACCTCCCATTCACTATGTTTTCTCCCTCCCTAAAGATGGTTTCATCTACATGTCTTGTTGTAGTTTTAGTACCAAGTAGTCCCTCGTAGTAGTCGAGGAAAGCTTGCTCTAGCTATTTGATTGTATTTGTCATCTTTTCATTCACTACCTCCATAGTAGTAATATAATTTCTCATATGTCGTGCCTTTATTATAAAATCAAAGAACTAAGTTCATTTATTTGTGAAGGATATGAACTTATTCTTAGCTTTATGTGAAAGAAAGTTAGTAGTTGCTTTGTTAAGGAACATTACCCTTTTTCTTATTATTATAATATTTAGGTTACCATGCCCCATTTCCCCATAGCACGATCTTGAACTTCTTTCAAGACTTCCTTAGTTGCCTATGATCTCACTGTCATGTGAGCCTAATGTTCTTTGCTAAGCTTCTTCAAAGTCAACTTCATTCTAAGTTGTTGACATAAATGGAAATATGTAGCGCTAAACCTTGTAAAACACTATTTATTTTTCACTAAGATTTGAAATTATTTATGGTGTGACCACATGTTCAATAATTAGATAGGCCTAGGTCTATCATCCTCCTTGATTAGCTGCACATGGATCGGGGTGGTCTAAATGATTGCCTAGAGGAAGGAAATTTACTAACATATTCTTATTCGACTTTCCAACCTCCATATTCATACGCGCTCAATCAATATTACTTTACATTCTAGATTTTGTAGAATTATAAAATAATCCTACTGATGGCATGTTTGTTAGTCTAGTGTCCAAAAAACAACCCCTAAAATTTACCACTTCATAAGTTGTAACATATCTTCTTCCTCTTTTACCCTTAGTGGTTAACACACTATTTTAGTCCCCTACAACTACATATGGGAGGTTGTGGTCAAACCCATTAAGATTTACCCACATGGATTGTCTATCTACCACCAAATAAAACACATAGGTGATAATGAACATCAACTAGTGTGTCCATATTTTGTCTTGTACCCAATAATTAATACACTGTAAGCTAACCTCCCTAATATGGATGCACACTTTTTTTTTTATCATTATGTATCATGAGGATCCTCCCATTAGGGTAGTGATTATAATTGAGCACAGAGTTTTGGACTGAGAAATATTTCCTTGCCATATTATGTAAGTTTGTTTCATTTATCTTAGTTTCTACTAAACCAACCACATCACATTTATGTTTCTTGGCAAGCATCAAAATACCCTTTTGTTTTAGGGGAGGCAACCCCCTCACATTCCACACAAGAACATTCATTATGTCTGCAAAGGAGTTTTCATCCTCATGCCCACCTTTTTCTTCTGTACATATCTACACTTATAGATTTGTTTCCTAAACTTAATTTGCCTAATTTGTTCATTTATATCAAAAAATTTAGGTTGTTATTACTGGTATCCCTTTAGGGGGTTGCTATTTGTTGTTAATTATCATTTATTGTGTCATTTTTAATATTTAAATTTACCAACTCATCCTCTTCATTCTTCTCATCTGAGGTGGAGGAGTCTTGTGGTGCTAGTTTATAAGTAGTTAGAGTTCCAATTTATTGTTCCTTCCCTTTACACTCAACGTATTTTGTTGTCAATCAATATAAAATTAGTTGTTGTTTTTTCCATCCTATAAGTATCTATCACTAGTTCTTGGTTGTTATCACCCCTATCGGTTTATCCTTAATAAGCCTCTCGATACACTACCCTATTTTGTGACCAATTATATTATATTCAGTGCATAATTAAGGCAATGCTTCATATGAAAGCTTTTAAAAAAGCCCCTATTTTAATGGTGGACAAAAACCTCCTTTGGGAGCTCTTTACAAACATTAACCTCAACTAGCACTCTGGTAACATCTAGTTTAGCTCTCCTCTTAGTAAAACCATATGTTTGTAAGGATTTGCTAAACTAGGAACATATTACACTAATGAATTGACTATTCCATAGGTTTATTGGTAGACATGAGAATTGGAATGAAATAAGTACCTCACACACATCTCTTTTTCTAGCTAGAGCAAGGGATCTACCTCATTTATCACCATCACCTTATCCAAAGCATAATGGACACAATTTCTCAGAGTCTTATTCCTGTCCTATTTCATATCAAATCTAAATAAAATCCACCTAGTTGAATGTGTTAATTACTAGCAAGGAACATTCCACTTATGTTTAACTACCCTAATTATAGCATGGTTAGGTAGATTGCCAACAAATCTATCTGATATAAGTTTCCCTCATGTGTTATCAACATCATCAATTATATCATCAGAAATGAAAATGTGTTGCTAAAAGGCGTGGTGATACTTGTATTATTTTTTTGCTATTAATGGAATGCAAGAGCTTAGCCTATAAGTTAGGAAGAGTGTTGTTCTCCTGTCTCTAATTTAGGGTTTGACACCCCATTTTTAGTTAGGTTTCCCTCATCATAAGCATTTGATGGGATATCTACATTAATGGCTTCAGTTTATGCATATTTGGAAGTTGACTAGATGTCCTCTGCACCCTCAATAAGGGCGTTCACAAAATCTTCAATAGTTGATTTGATTCCATCCAAATTAATAGTGGGGGAAGCATTTACGTTTTAAACTTTATCCACATTTTTTTATTCTATAAAGTCTTCTTCATGTTTTACCCTATTTAGGTTAGACTTCTTTACTTTGTTATCCTACCTTAGTTCAAAATTGCATCTCAAAACAACAATGTGAGCTTTATTTGCATCTAATTTGCTCACAATTCAATAGTGGGGAGGAGCTACATTCATTTTTATCTTATTAATACACATTTCTTCACACACATTCTTGAAGAAAATTAGGTATCACAAATATATATTGTTAAATTATTTAAGGTCACACAAAGTTTGACAAAAATGTTATCCTAATGTATTGTTAATATTATGTTAACATTTTTTATGTTAATAAGTGGTGCAATTTATTTTAAAATGTTATCCCACCTCTTTTCCCTTTTGTCTCTAATCACTACCATCAAAGAATCTTATAATACCTTGAATTTTAGCTAAACATAATTCCGAGTAATTAATATCCTAACCTAATTCTAATCTTAAAAAATTAATATTTCTACCCTACCCTAACTTTTTAATATTGATTTTTTAACTTAACCCAAATCTCAATTTCTAAATTATTAATACTTTAACCTAAACCTAACCCAAATGGTTGTTAATTAAAATTATCCTAATACCCTAAGTCAAAATTATTTTAACTAAATCTAATTCTAAAGCTACTTACTAAAAAAAATCTAATTCTAAAGCCACTTACTAAAAAAAATCTAATTCTAAAGCCACATTTATTCTTCTTTCTTTCCCCCTTTTCCACTTTTCTCCTCCCACCTGCCAATCCCCTTTTCCCTTTCTTCTTATCTTCTTCTTGCCTAAAACATTGCCCTATAGGTATGCATTTACCATGCCCTTACATACACCCTACCCTTATTAGCACATCATCTTCCATACCCTAAGCTAATGGGTTTCGTTGAAAATATTGCTCATCACTTGCCTCCTTCACCCCTCTATGTGCTTGTGTTTATATATATGCAACACATTTAATGCCCGAACTACCTCCTTCCTCCTTATAAAATTTATGTTGAAAACTATCACCACCAACTAAGCTATTTTCCCTCCTCCTTTCCATCACCAAAATAACCCACCAACACCTCCACTGGCATCCTTTGGCATCCCCTCACCCCAGCACTAACAACCTTCACCACAACTCACCCTCCACCACTAGCCATTTTCACCGAAACTCTCTTGCTTCCTTTAGCCAAACTCACAGCAACCCACCACTTTTTCTTCTCCCCTTATGCACTAGCAAGCTCAAAAAAAACTGGCTCCTAGTTGTGATAAACTCCACCGATCCTACCCCTTATCACTGGCTAAAGTTGTCGTTCTTAACCCCTTCCTTTTGCAAAAATCATTATAACTCCCCTACCTTCATTTGGCCACTTCCACTGAACACACCAACCCCCTTCGGCCCTTTCCACTATTCTCCCTCCTTGAGCACCAACCTACTCCACCATTTCCCACCCCTTATCAATGGCACAAACTATCATTGCTACCTCCCTTAATTTGACACTCCAACTATTCCTCCCTCCTTTTTTACGTAAATTTTATCGACAACATCTTTAAGCATTATTTCAATTTATTCCCATATCCTTTCACTCTTTATTTCTTTAAAATTTCCTTACTTATAATTAAGTTCTAATAGTGTTTCATTGTTTGATATTAGGTGATTTGCCAAAAGTTCCATAGGAGGCAGAATAGGATTTACGTGCATAAAGACCAAAGCCTTTTCTGTAAGGATAATAGTAGCAACCTAGGAGTTTTGTGCTAAGTGTTATGTTTGGATATGTTTATTATCATGTTATTATTATTATGCTGATAAATTCATGTTGATAATGCAATAATATAATCATATGATATTGTATGATGTGAAATGAGTGAGTTGAAAAGCATATGATATCATTACGATAATATTTTACATGGAAAACCCTAAGCGGGTCGATGTGATATATGATAGTAATATGATATTAATATAATATGATGAGTGAGAAAATATTAAGATGTATGGTGTTAAATGGAGTATTTGGAAATAATGATACCAAAACATGTAAGGTTTTCCTGAAATGAGGGATTTTGGTAATCTGTAAGGGCATTTTGGTCAATATGAGTTTAATATAGAAAGTATGGTACTTTAATGTGTTATATGATTTAAAAAATGGTAAAGAGATCATATGACATTTTAACTAATCATGAATGGCATAAGTCCCATGAAATGAGAAAATGATTTAATTTGGGATTAGTAACCTTAAAATGGGGATGTTATTATCACATGTGTGAAATGTTAGTGTTAGACCAATATTTTTGGATATGTTGTTAATATTGATATTTTAATAATGTATGTTGAATTTGGTAGTTATATGATCCTTGTAGGAATAATTATGATGTACTTATAAAATTAGGGTTTTATAAGCATTATAAATAGTAACTTTTGAGATATGCCTTTAATTTTAGGTATGTTAATAAAAATAATATTTTATGTAGACATACCAAATTTGGTGGATAAAAGACCAATAAAATAGAAGTGACGCCTAAAACGTGAAATTAGAGTTTCGGAAAAAGTATAAAGATCTTAACCCTTGAGAATAGAATTTTTATCTATGTGATTGTACTTGACTTTATTTAATTATTTTTTTTACCTATCAAACCCATCATGAATAAGATATTATTAATTTAAAGTGAAATATCACGTGAGTCCGATCGAGGTGATTTATGGGTTTGTTCCACCGAGCGATAATATGGCTCAAGTGTGTTTTTCCTTAAGAGGTGCATCATCTCATTCCACCGGATTAAGAATATTGGGTCCATTCCACTAGATGATAATAGTGGTTCAGGTTTATTGTCCTTGAGAAGTACTTCATACTGTTCCACTAATTTAAGAATAATGGCTAAGGTGTGTTGTCTATGAGAGGTACTTTAGACCGTTTCATCAGTTTAAGAATAGTGGGATCCATGAACTCAATATAAATAAAAGAATATAATATGTTATATCTAATAACGTGGATTGGATCAGTAATTAGCTTATATTATTTTATGTATCTTGCATATATGCTTACTTTCCATTTTTAATGCATGTAATTGTCTATATCCCTTACTAGACTATATTGTCACCTTACTCAGTACATAGTGTGTTGACCATCATTTTCATGGGTGTTATTCATTCCCAAGAATAGATGAACCTAATGTCTATATGCATGTCAATGAGGACCCACTAGATGATTTTGTAGCCTATGATGCTTTTTATGGGGTAGAGTGATTTTTCCATTAGGTCTTTGGGGCATAGAGTCATGTTATTTGGATGATTGTTTTACCTAGATACTTTTTTGGACTCTTAGATCTATGGCATCAATTTTGTCTCTATTTTTAGATCTTGTATTCAGAGCTAATCCCCCAAATCATATTTATGTTTATGAAGCTTCTCTTGTTTTATATTTATCATGATTTACATTTTCATCATTATGTATTCTTATTAGCATAATAATGGTGAGGGAATCCAGACTTATATCAATTACGGCAGTAACACTCAGTTATTTGATATAATGTTTCTACTAAAAATAAAAAATTTTAATAGTAAAATTTGGATTATTACAAATCTCGTTGTGTGAGCGAACACATCAATATAGCAGCAAACTAATGAGCAGTGTCTGTTAACACTATAGTGTGGCATTGCACAATAGGTCAAGCCACCACCAACACACCACCATTGATAATGCTAGGCAGTGCTCCAACCCACGGAGCCAGCGTCACACCATCCCACACCTAGCAGTATATCGCTTTAATTAATTATTTTAATCATATCTCGGTGTCATTTTTGTAAAATGTGATTTGGCTTCAAATAAGCCAAATTAATTATTTGAATTCATGTATATAAGTATTATGTGCAATTTTAGTAGCTTGGTTGCTGTTGATTTTCTTGATTTCTAAGATTATGGTTTTTTATCCGGATATGTTTTTTTCGTCGATTTATGAATTCTTTAGAATGTATATAATTGTATATTGCAATCTTTAATTTGATAAAATTATGTGATATTAAATAATTTGATATTTTTAGCTTGAAACCCTAATTTTGTTTAGTTGGGTCATTTATTTAATGTTTTAAATCAAATTAATTATATAATACATTTTAGAATATGTTTAATTGCATTTGTGAACTTTCAAGTTAAATGAATTAATAAGTTTTAACTAATTTGTGTTTTGGGCTTAAAAACCTTATTTTCGGAAATGATTTTTTTTAAGTTGATTTGTTATGGTTCTTTTATGTAGTTGA
The DNA here is from genome assembly GCA_030549775.1 of Tamarix chinensis. Lineage (NCBI taxonomy): Eukaryota > Viridiplantae > Streptophyta > Magnoliopsida > Caryophyllales > Tamaricaceae > Tamarix > Tamarix chinensis. The sequence continues at coordinate 81,307,713 of CM060178.1, forward strand.
TTATTAAGTTTTATTTATAATAAATATAATTAGATTTCTATGTTGACAATTTGGATCAATTATTCTAACTGGATCACTTTGACATTTTGGATGTAAAATCTAATTGGTGAATTTAAAAAAAAAAATTAACTTGTTTTCTATTATTCTCCTCTTTTTTTAGTTTCTAACTTAATCTCTAATTTCCATTAATGATCTAGTTTAGTGATTAGTGGATCCTCAAAGCTCGTGATCCTTCTTCCCTCCCTTTTATTGATCTTGGAATAATAGGTAAACTCATTTAAATATTTAGAAGATAGAAAATTTTGTGATTGTGTAGTTATGGTCTTGTGAGCAAATCTAATTTGGTAATCTAACAAATACAAGGGGGTATTTTGGTAATTATGTAAACATGAAGAGTAATATGGTAATTCGGCAAATCGAAAGGGATGATTTGGTAATTTTACAAACAAGGGGTATTTCAATAATTTTGCAAGAATGATGTGGGTAAATTGGTAACATGGATATAACATGTCAATGGATTAAATGAGTCTCCTTAATAAGACATAAGTAATTTTGAATAATAATATAACTATATAAGGATATTTGATAAGTCAATGCGTATCATAAGAATATGGCATAATCTAGGGTTGGATGTATAATTAAGGTTGTGATATTGTGTTTATCTCATAATCATGCAAGAGGTGTCTGGTTGTTAGTATGCATGGAAATGTGTGTTAGATATGTTCGAAGTACGTGTTAGGGTTTTATGTATGCCATGATCCTTTTATATAGAATGCTTGATTCTATGGCCAATATATATTTATGTCTCTAGATTCGTGACCTTTTCCTTCCCTCGAATTAATTAAATGGACCTATTGAATAAGACATGAATAAAGTACTAATTACGTAAAGTGAAAAATTATCGAGCCGGGCCTAGTGAGGATAATTTTCGGTCCACTGACTATAATAGTGGTCAGGAGCGTTCTACCTTATGGAGTGTTTCCGGTTCACCGGCTATAATAGTGGTCAAGATCATTTTGTCCTGTGGAGTTATTTTCGATCCACAGGCTATTATAGTGGGGGATTCCGAGCTCAATAAACCAAACTTTGCATGGTAATAAATCATGGGAATATACTAATTACTTATAGTGGAACACCACGTGAGTCGGGGCTAGTGAGGATAATTTTTGGTCCATTGGCTATAATAGTTGTCAGGTGCATTCTGCCATGAGGAGTGATATCCGATCTACCGGCTATAATAGTGAGGTCACCGCACTCACATGGATATAATTTAAAAAATGATGATTAAATAATGATCAATTAATAGCTTAAGACCATAAGTATTAATTTTACCTTTATGATCCATTTTTATAATATAAGTTTAGCCTTAGTGCCTATCTCTCTCTTGGTATGTGATGGCATTGCTAAGTGAATGGCCCTTATACTATACATTTCTTATTATATGAGGTGTTGCACTGCGTATTATTTCTTAAGATGCTTATGGTTATCCCTGTACTTGTGCATATGTAATACTCCTAAAATTCACTACTGAAAAATTTCGTTTTATTTAAAATTTAGCAGAAGCAGTTAAATCAAAACTTGTAAATTTCAGGGATGTTACCGCCGACGCCGTGATCAGTACAAGCCTGACCCCCCGTCGTTCCCGTACTAACCACAAGGCTAAAGGTAGTTTACAACCATCATAATTCAAAATCAAAGCAAGACTTTAATAAAAGCATTAAAACAGTCATAAAATAGAAATTAGAGTGCGTGAAAAAGAGTTATAATCTAGAGTACATAGTTAAAGTTCCTTAAAAGGAATAAGGTCTACAAAACGATAAAAGTTAAGTATGGGAAACCCAATACAAAATATAAGAACATAAAAAGGATTTCCAGCCACACCACTATCGATCTCCTTGCCAAGTTCATGCTCAACACTCAGTTCCGCTCGATGCCTCATAAGCATCGAAAGTATCAAAAAATAGTATCACCGACCTGCACAAAGCTAGAGGGGCATTCTACTCTTGGGAATGAGAAAACACCCATGAAATGGGTGTTCAGTGCACTACGTACTGAGTAAGGTAACTATGCACTAAGGCCAACACATAAGGGCACATAATACAAGCACGATATCATGACAACATACAATCTTTCAGATAAATAAAGGCCAAGCTGTAGTATGGATAAACTAATTATTCAATCTCTAATTAGTACTCATTTCACGCCATACTTTTTTTATCAATCCATGCGAGTATGGAAACCCCACTATTATAGCCGGTGGATCGGTCACTTGCAGGGCATAATGCACTTGGCTACTATTATATGCCGGTGGATTGGTCTCCAACGAAAGATGCTCCTAGCCACTATTATGCAGGTGGCTCGGTCTGGCCCCGATTCTCATGATGTTCCACTGTAAATACGTAGTGTCTTTTATGCGTCATATCAAACTTAGGGTTTGGTTTATTGAGCTCGGGATCCCCCACTATTATAGTCGGTGGAGTAGTCACTTGTAGGGCAGAACGCACCTGACCACTATTATATGCCGGTAGACCGGTCTGGGCCCAGCTCAATATTCTTCCTTTTTAAATGATTAGTATCTTACTGTGTCTTATTCAATGAGTTTTCACCCTAGACATGCACGTCACACTCCATCTACTCTTATTCTCCTAAGAGGGCACGTCCCATATCTTGAGACTTCTGCACCTCCTAACTCACCTCGACATCCTTTCCTTATTCCACTTGCTCGCACTGGAGGCCCAACTCCTAAGTATGTGGGTCAAGACCCACTACCTCATACCCCTAAGTCCACTCACAGTCTTACCCTAGGGTTTTCTTCGGAAACCCTAATTTAGACCTATGTGGCCCATCCTTCTCTGCCTCACACAACCAAAAATGTTTTAACACCCCATACATCATAACCCTTAGATTCAACCCTCACCTCATACTCCACTTATCCTCATTTATTTTTCCTTTTTCCACCTTCTCAAATTAGGATTTCCTTCTAAACCCTAGCTCGGTCTCCTATCCACCCTTATACTATCCCACGTACTATTTTTCACCCAAAGCCTCCAATCACCCAAACAACTCTTCCATTACCTTCCTCACACCCCAATGCAACTTTTCATACGTAAAGTTCACACCCATGCAGACTCTAACCATTCCATGCAAGCACTCAAAGTTTTCATGCACAACCCTAAAATTCCCATGCAAACCCTTGATTCTCCCATACAAACCCTAGATTCTCCCATACAAAGTTCATCCACTTTATTTTTCTTAAAGTCTCCTTTTTTATTCAGCCACTCACGGATCATGGATTATTTAGGTCAATCCCACCTACGTTGGCCAACTTACTTCCCCTAGGTCATCTTACTTTCCCATTTTTCTTTTTCATCTTTCCATCCCACAATACCATATTAAATATTCTTACATGCATGTCCTAAAGGTCCACATCACATCACATCATATTTCACCGCATACACATATCAAACACATACCATAAGAAAGCATAGCATACATCAACTCCAAGCTACACTACACATAAAACAGTTATAACAATAGCACAAGATACACAACATGTCCTTATACATGGAATCCAAGGCATAGAAGACACATAGCACACATAAGGCCTTAGCTACACCCTTACCTAGCACGTCGCCGGTCTTGGAGTACGCTCCTACGCCTCCTTAGAATTTTGACTGGTTTCACCTATAAGAGGAAAAAACTATGGATTAGTTTCCCTCCTACAAAAAATACTATTGTTTTCTATTTTATTGTAAGATTAGGGTTACTATTATTAAAGAAAACTTTACAAGTGAAAAATAGGATCTTTATCTTCAAGTTAGCCTACTAAATTTTTATCAGTCAAAATAGGTTTTTTTTTAACATTTATAGCCATATTTATATTATTAAATATAATATCTTTATTTCTTCTAATAATAGTACTAACACTAGTTATAGCAAAAATAACGATATTAATAATAATAGTAATACTAATACTCCTAGTAATAGAAACCCTAATATTTTTAAGGCTAAGGCTAATAATAGGGTTATGGATAAAATAATAATATAATAATAGTAATACTAACAAAATAATAATATTGCTAAGGATAATAATAATAATAATAATAATAATAATAATAGTAATATTTGAAATAATGATAATATGAGGGTACAAATATTTTTACCATAATAATACTAGTGATAATAACAATAATAGTAATAGTAATAGTAATAATAATAATACTATAGTAACAATGATAATAATAAGGGCATTAGGAATAATATTAGCAATATTCGAATAATGATAATAATAATAATAATATTAAGGTTTGAGTGTCCTTCTTTTATATCAACAAAACGATATCATGCCAAATCTAGAATCAATAATAATAATAATAATAATAATGATAATAATTATAATAATAATAATAACCAAAATAATAGTAAAATAGGGTTTCTACCCCTTAATAGTAGTAATAATAATAAATTTTGGGGATAATAATAAACAAGATAAATAATAGTAAATAATAATAATAATAATAATAATAATAAATATAATACATAATAATAACAATTTTAAATAAGGCTTGCATAATATTTTGGCCTCCATAAACCTAACAAAAACATGAAAAAATATTATAGGGATAAGCTCACAAAAAAAATAATCAAAGAAGGTAGAATTAAAGAGGAGAGAAACAATGATCTTATCTTAAAAAATTGGAAGTAAGATTAAGCTTCATCCATGGTGCAAAATGGGAGAGGAGTCCATGCCATTTGGATGGGAAAAGAGAGGGAGAAGATGGTGGCACCAAGGAGAAAACAAAGAAGAGAAATTAGCTTAGGTAGGTTAAGTTTAGAAAATTTAGGAAGGTTGGTAGTAAAGTTAACTTAGTAGTTAAGTTTAGAAGATATTTGTGCCAAAAATATCCAAGGAGGGAAGGAGGGTACAATGCCACTTGAGGGAGAAATGTGTGGCCATGAATCATCCACCACGCATAAAAATCAAATGTTAGAATTAATCATCACAATATTAGATAAGGATTAGAGAAAGAAAAGTCATATTTGATAACTTATTATACCAAAATTATCTAAATTTATTTATTTATTTTTAAATAATTATATACCATTATAAAATAATTTAAAGCTCAATTATCCTAAAATATAGCGATCCCTGAACTTTTGTAAATTATGGATAGCTGAAAAGGTAGTTTTGAGACTTAAAATATTAAAATAAAGCTTACCGAGATATGAATACTATTTTTTTTAGTTGTCTCAAATTGGAATTTTAAAATATCCTAGAACATTGAAAAAATCCAAGTAATTAAAAAATAAAAGAATTATAATGATATAGAAGAATTTTGATAGTAAAAAATGGCTAAGAAAATATCATAGAGACAAACTATTTCAAAAATGAAACTCGGTTTGCAATTTAATAAAGGATGTAATATATATAATATAATACTATTACTTTTTTAAATACAAAAGATCTTAGATAGGCCAGCATTTTTAAAATGAAATATTACAACAACGATCGATAAATACGACTCTTTGAAACATACATTTAGTATGACCATACTTATGTTTTAGGATAAATCTAACTTGATTATAATTACATTTAGCATAATTCCACTTAGGTAATATGTATTTAAAATAATTAATCTTATTTAGGAATTAGGTACCATGTGTTTTAAATCTTTTATTTCACTTTAGCATCATCTTATTAATATATTTAGTTTTATATGACTAAAATAATAAATTTTCTAATACTAAATTTTTTTTAAATATGTATTAAATATTTTATTTGTTTTCAAGTATTTTAAATTTTCTAGCTCATTTTTAAAATTTTTTAACATTTTCATGTTATTTTTTTTAAATGATTCCAAAAACATAAAAAATATTTTATTTTTCTAATAAATATTTTTAAAAATATCAATATTAATATAATTATCATTGATTCATATAAAGATAAAAAAATAAATATGCTAATATTAATGTGAAACAAAAAATTAAAACATATGGTATCTAGATGAGATTATTTTGAACACATGGTACCTAAATAGCATTACAAATGGTACACACCGTGTAGTGTGTGTGTGTGTGTGTGAGAGAGAGAAAGATGGGTTATTTTTAAAAAAAATTAACTTGTCTTGAATTAGGGTCATCCAAATACTAAAATAATTTTTTATCACTATATTACTATATTTTGAGAATTATTTTTATAAATAAATATTCATATTGATATAATTTTTTTACTTAAACAATTATGTGTTTATATTTTACTATTTTATGTACTAAAATTGTATTACTATAGAACTAATGTTTTTTTTAAGTTTGTGTTTCATCCATTTCCTCTTGATTTTCATTGTGTTTATAATTCTTTATTATTATACTTATATTTTATCACTATTATACTTATATTTTATTACTACTATGCTTATATTTTACCATATTTCTTATAAAATTTTATTCTTTTTATTGATCTCAAAAATATAAATATAATACTGATAAAATATAAATACAATAATAATAAATATAATACAATATCAATAAATATCAATAGAAAAATAGTAAAACATCAACATAACTAAGGCGAAACATAATCACAACAACAGTAAAATATAAATATAGTTATAGTAAAATATAATATAATAATAGTAAAGTAAATTATGGTAAATATTAGTCCAAAAATGATAAATCACACACACGTTCAACTTTAATTCAATAGTAGTGTAATTTTAGTAAAGAAAAGAGTAAATGAAAATCTATAATTCAATTTTTATACCATAAGTACAGTAATATGTCTGTGTTTATATATATATATTTTTAAAAAAGATATATATAATAATTACTTTTGTTTATTAATAATTTCAATTAAAAAATATTTTTCTTTTCAAAAAGAATGATGATGACACCGGACCCACGGTGCCAAGCGTTTGAGGAGTGCGGACGCATGGAATAATTTGTCCGAGGAACAACAAGTATCATAGTATTTAAACAGAATTTATTCTCTATTTTATTCACCAATTATTAGGCCCACCAAAGATCTTGGAGTGAAAAGGGAAAACGGAAGAAATCAGCGCTAGTCTCTCAGCTTGTCCTCGTTGGATTCGATCGAATCATTTTTGCTATCAAGATAATATGGGAGTCGAATTCGAATTTAGCAGGTCTAATATTTAGCTTTTGTATTCGATAAGTTTATGAGGTCAACAAAAGAGAAAAAATAAGATATGGTAGCCTTTAAGGTATTCGATAAATTTTATTTAGATATCCTAATATTTGTACTTATATCTATGAGTATCTATATTTTTATAATATTATTTCAATATATAATATTTTAATTTATTTTTGCCTAAATACCTGAATAATTATATACATGAAATTAGAAAACTGATTATTTTTACTCTTTAGATATTCAAGTGGATATAACTTAATTATGTATCCATAAAATATCAAACCAAATTTTTTGTAACAAAATAAAACGTAGGGTTTTATTAATGGCATCCCTTAAAATTATTGATAAATATTTAATTTCACTCCTAAAATAGTATTAATTAAGAAATATATGACAAATACACAAATTAATAAATATTATTAATTAAAAAATATATTTATATTTAGTTTATTCTCAAAAGCCTTCAGGGCTGCCATTAGCATTTTTCAAAAAAATTAAGCTTTATACATATACTTACTAGATGATAAGAGAATATAATATTTTTATAGTTTTTATCCTTTATTTTTTGAGTCATTGCCTTTTTATTTGGTATTAATTTATCTTTCTTCACACCTGTCTTCCGTAATTATTAAACTTCAAATTCCCTCTTCTATTTTCAAATTTTGTAACTACTACAAGCAATTTCCATTTTCGTTATAATTATTTATGGTATACTTATCATATGGAAATTGCACCTTCTATTTTCAAACCAAAGATTTTCTAATATTACTAACTCTATAAAGAAAGCTGACATTAAATGTCACCACCTTTACCATTTTAGTTAAAAAAAAACTTATGTCCTAACAAAAGGCCAAAGGTTTCTCTTAGAGAATTAATTTTTAAATCATATAATAAATGACACTTTTCCTTTACCTTATATTTATATGTGATACTCATAAATCATACATTTCACCTTATGTTTTAGTGCTTTTATAAATAATTTTCTTTTTCTCATGTAAGTATTTACATATTCTGACTTTTATTTTTTTACATCTCATAAACAGATTCTATTATAAATAAATCTATGATGAAAGTCATGTACTCTTAATTGTTGAGTATAGGTAGGCATATTTATATTTAATACTTTCCTTCATGGTTGCAAGAATGAGCATAATTCAACCTATATATAATATAGTGGACATAATTGTTAGGTACGTAAAAATTATTTTATTATCTATTTTAAAATATACGGAGTTTGTTCTAATTAAAAAAAATATTATTCGAGTTTACAATTATGGTCCAAAAGTTTGAAATTTGTTCTAATTAATAAACTTCTTCATTTACATAATGTTATTTTCATATAAATTCAGTATTGTATATATTATAAACTTATAAATACCATTATATCCATTAATCTTGAGTCAATATACCAACTAAATACACTTTAATTTAGCATGCTAATATTTTATTATCTATTTAATATTTTAAAATATTCAATTTTCTTAAAACTAAGATTTAAAATTTAAAAATAAAAACTTATAAATTTATCTATCTATCTATCTATCTATCTATTTTTTTAAGATTTAAAATAAATAAAATAAAAATGAAGAGAAAAAATGTTGATAATTTGAATTCTTCAAAGGTTAAAATTATAAAAATAGAAAAAATAAAATTTTCATTTCTAAATATTTAATATTTAGAAATTAAAAAATAAGAACAAAATAAAAAATGATAAATAACATTAAAGCACAACAAAGTTCATAGTGTGAAATCCACAACCCACTATAAAATTTATTTAATTTATTGAAATTATACAATAGAATTAAATTGAAAGAAAAACCTAAAAACACATGCTTAGTAATTTTAATTTTTAATTTAATAATTTTAGTTTTTGAGTTTTAAATTTATTGTTTAGTATTTTGATCTTCAAATTTTCAAATTTGATTTTTATTATTTAAATTCAAAATTCTTAATTTTTAAATTTTGTAATTTAAAATTTAATATTTCACTTTTATTTTTTAGAATTTCATAAGATAAATGCTTATTTTTAATAGCGTATCTAAAATCATTTTATAAGTTCCATAAATGAACAACTATATTACCATATGTGCACAAGAATTTGACATTATCTTTTAGACAAATCAATAATGCAACTATTAATCAATGACTACCTAAAAATAGGGCTACTACATGAGCAACTTAATACTTAGTCCAACTTCCACTCCTAAAAATAAAGTCACACGTATTCACAATAATATCTAGGTTGTTTAATAAGGGACATAAAAAAATTGATCTATTATCCCAAAAAAATTATCTAACATTTATGATATTTAAAGCATTTATTGTTAGAGTAAGCCAATGTAGCGTCCCTATTTTTTTTAAACCAATTGACTAGAAAAATAAGAAAAATATATGTGGAATCTAAACATAAAGAGGGTATTATCGCCACAATTAGTGTAAGTAGACATTACTATTCTGCTTACACTAGCTGCTAAGGCTAGATAAAATAAGGGGATACATCAATCTTTATTATTAAACCAAAAAAATAACAATATATAATAAACTCAACAAAACCAATAGAATGTAAAATGGAAATGAAATGGTTAATACAACCATAATATATAAAAGTAGTCATTAGTGGTAAATAAGACTATAAAAATCATCACCACTCTCATTATTCCCCACCATGCATGCCATCCACACCCTAAACATGTTCATACTCAATCTGCACTGGGTTATCTGCTCACCATGTACATCATGGATCATCACAACCCTATTCAAAACACGTAATAAGTTAGTTAGGAAAATAGCTAAGTAACATGTTAGTACAATGGCATATAATATAAACGTGTGTATATATATATACAACAAATCATGTAAGAAAACCAAATGGGAATAAATGAATATGTAGATATTAATATTTACTTTAGGTGATCACAACCTCCAATTATTTAAGTGGGTAAACCAACCAGGGGGTCACCTAGCAAATTAAAGTCCAAAGACCTACCACCAATCATGGGAAGATCAGATATCATACCCGGTCCATCCAAGAGGATAAAGTCCAAAGGGGATAATAAAAATCCAAAGACCTACCACCAACCGCAGGAGGATTAGAAATCACACTTGGGACATCCCCGTGGACATAGTCCAAGGGGGATAATAAAAGTCCAAAGACCTACCACCTCGGTCATCCTGTCCTTAAGTGTGCAAACCCCATAATAGGGTCCACAGAAGCTCATAGGGTAGATGAGGAGCCTTAACCAGACACAGATGGCAAATAAATAAATATCCACAATAGAATAGGAAAGGTTATTGCTGATCCCCAACTTCAGAAGGCCAACTCTAAAGGAACTAAAGCCCACTTGTTCCACTTAGAGTATTAATGTCTTGTTAAGGTGATCACATAAAGGACACAAGAAACTATTCTTTATTAAATCTCTTTCTTTTATTACCCACTTTCTAAACATGGAAACTTTTTCAACTAGGAAACTCTAAAAAAAAAATAACTTTTTGAAAGTAGAAAGTTCCAACTAGAATAACCAGCTTTTTAAATCCAACTCAAATCTTTAACCAAAATATTGAAGCCACACATATTTTAAAAGATTAAGCTCTGTCACTCTAGGTCAAACATTAGTATTTAGGGTTAACATAGCCACCCAAAACCCAAGCATTTGTAAAAACCAACATAGCATGCCAAAAATTCAATTTTGTAAATTATACTAATTTTCCAGACTCGACCAATCCTTACTATAACCCCATCTTTTTTTCGTACATAACTCAAAATAAAACTATAATAATTTTTATGAAAACAAAACTTATGGGGATTTGATGTGATATGTAATATAGTGGGTAAAATATCATTATTGAATTCTGTGTAATTTTTGTAAAATAGTGCAAAGTTGCAGCCAATTCGAATCTACCACGAATTAAATATAAAACCATAAATTATTAGGCTAATCATATTACATATCGTAATGCATAAAATATAGTCATAAGAAGGTATAAAACGATATAATAAATAAACAAATCCATACTTTATAGACATCATATTCCACACATATATAATATATGTTTATAAGTTAAATAAAATAATGTTACCGAATATAAAATCTTTATATATAAAATATAAGGTCTTCAAGCATAAAGAATGATCCTATGGCACTGAAATAACTTCAGAAGTTGATGATATTAAAATAATAATTATTACTTGAACCCACATAAAGAAGAAGAAGATAAAAAATTGGATCTTGAATTTATAATCTTGAAGATGGTTTAATATTTTAACGAGTCAATTGAAGGTCTTGATGAATTAATTGAAGATCTTGATAAATTGGTTCAAGATCTTGAAGAACATTGGTGGGAGTTATAAAACAAAATCCACGGCACTAGAAGAGAAAGAAAAACATTGGTTTGGCTATTAGGGTTTGGTATGGGCTTGTATGGGTTTTTAGAATAGAAAGATATAATAAAATCGCACAATTAAATTATCACCGATATTGATGGATATTTTTCACTAAGCTCTGTTTGGATATTGGAAAACTTCAAAATACAAAAGTTGTATATATTGAATTTATCTTTCTAATGCAAAAAGAATCGTCCAATTTCGTTATTGTATGAAAAAGTTATAGCCAATTTATTGAATATTGGTTTGTTTATCTATGAATTTACACAAACGAGATAAAGAAAGATAAGTCATATAATATCATTTAAGATAATTAGTAGATACTAACTAGAGACACTATTAAATAAATAAATAAAAATATAAAATTTTATTATATATAAAAATAAAAATGTATCTCTCTTCAAAATACTCTCTTTTTTCCCAAACAAAATATATATGTTTATGAAGTTCTCATTTTGCTCTTTTGCTATCCTACACAAAATAAGGGCTTAAAATAATCTTTTAAGTTATAGAAAAAGTCCAACCAATAATATAACAATCTTTAAAATGTATTCAATACATGATAACATGAAAATAATTATTTTTTAAAATTAGTAACTTTCGGGTTACCAAAAGTATTATAAAAATAGGAGCTTTTCTTAAAACTTTGAAAACTAAAAAAATATTTTTTTCTTAATCTTAAAATGAATAAAATAGTATAAATATAACACAATTTCAATTCCAAATATGAGTTATTACATCCTCATAAAAATTTAAAAAAACGATCACCAAAAGAGTACATTAAAAGATTTAAAATTATAGGGTATTACAGCCAAGTCCAATATTCTATCATTTTTTTTGTTAAAGTATCTAATATGGCAAAAGTATACGATATTTGTTGATTATTTTACAAATATATCATAATGTATAGTTTTTTGTCAGTAATAATTTTTAAATTTTATTTATCATTTAGGTTCAAACTTTTATAATAATATTTTAGTTTTCTTTTAGGACAAAATAGATATAAATATTAATTGACACATAATCTGTCTTTCTAAAAATCTTTATGAAGAAGATATTATGTTGAAAAAAATAGTGTTTTATATAAATAACTTTAATGTGTAGTTTTAGATGTTCAAATATTTGAGTATCTAATCCAAGAGACGAAGATTGAGTATCATACTCGACAAGGTCGGACATCTGAATTCAAATACTCCTAATAATACCTATTAAATGTTATCAAGCAACTTGATTTATATATAAAAAAAATACCTAACATTTTTGTAACATCAACTACAAAGTCACATGAGTAGTTTGATAGTTGTATTTCTTATTTTGTTCCTATTATTAATGATTTTTCCTAGTTAAAATATAGGTAATTTTGATTGAAATTCAAAGTAAATAATTTTTTGAATTATCTTGTAAATAGAAAGTTTAAAAATATGTTAGCTTAGATAACATCTCAATCTAATCATCAATAAATATCAATTTAGTTTCTAATAATAATGTTATAAAAGTGTTTCAATTGAATACATCCTTATTTAGAGGTTCCTAATCAAAGAAAGTTTTTTCTCCCTATATCTTAATGGGATAACTACTTTTTAAAGTATCCCTAGTTAATGGATAATTTATCCCAATTTATAATAGTTATTGAAGAAAAATATAGAGAAATAAATACTGCATAATATAATAATATAAGTTAATTAAGATTAGTTATTAAAGTAAAAAGGAAAAATTATTCAACATTTACTTCAAAAATATAGAATGATGCTTAAAGTAGCTTCCTCTATATTGAAAAGCTCGTCACTTATAATGTATATTTTTGTATAAAAACATATCACTTTAAACAAGATAAAAATCAAATTTATCTTTATCCTTAAATATTTTATTAATCCAATACACAATATTTTTTTTTATTTTATTATTTCCCTACGTAAGAAAAAAGCGAGGTACAAAATTAAAAATTAGTTTTATTCTTTGCATAAAAAATAATGAAATGTTATAAATTGATGACGTTGCGTAGAAAAATGGAGCAAATTGGGATAAGATGTTATGCTCAATTTTCATCATAAAAAATATCATTAAATGTTGACAATTTTCTCATAAGAATCAATTGAGAAAACATAATACAAATTCAAAGGAGTGAACATAAACATCACAAGGATGCTATGCTCTATGAAAGATTCTAGATCCAAAATTTAGATTAAGAATTTAAGAAAACCAATTCAAAAATATTTGACTATAATTAAAATAGAAATTTAGTTAATTTTTTAGTGAATTATTCAAAATTGGTTTAATACTTGATTTTAAATATATTGTACTATGATTTGACATATTATATTGTATATCCAATATATTATAATATATTATACTACATTTGAAATGCATTGAAACATATTGTATTATATTTTTAATATATTATTTTGTATATTATATTATAATTTTCCAAATTTATGCCTATAGATTATAACAATAGATTTAAGCAGAATTAGATATTTTTAGATATATTTGTTGTCCAATTAATTTTTTAAGGGAAATAGATATAGATGAACCGAAATAAATACGAATATTTAATTTTACAGCTCTTAAGTAAGAAAATAGGGAGAGAAAAAAATACATAAATAAAAAATAAAGATAAAATATATTTATGTGTAAAGAAAATATCTTTAAAAATTTCAGGTATAAATATTATATTTCTAAATTTAAAATCCAAACTCAACCAAATATGTGTGTGTACTAATTTATTACTAATAATAATTAATAAATACAAAAGTAAAAACAATACAAATTAAAATAATTATGGCATAAAAAGTATAACTGGTATATTATTATTATTATCATGATTATAATAATTCTTCTGTACTAAATTTTCTTTTATGTTCTGTTATTTTTTTATAGTATTATTTAATTACTAATAAAAAATAAAATCATTATATTTGTATAAGAATTTTTAGATAAATTTAGATTTTAGATAAAAACAAAAATTGGTTAGCGTGTTTTGACAGTGATTGATCGGCACGGTTCTTTCTGTGGCAGACGAAAGTAAGACGCGGCGATGCGCTGACTGAGTAAATGATTGCTGGCGTCTAGGAACGTGGACGATATTTTATTGTCCAATCAGCCACCTACAATTTTTTCTTTTTCTTATTACCAATTTATTTATACTGAGACGATAACGAGGCTAACGTGCGACCACGAGGTCCACCCACAACGATGCTTTCTGGCGTGGTCCCCCCCGTCCCCCACCCTCCTCCTCCCCCTCAGGGAGGATGCAGCACTGACCTTCGGTAGCGCCGGTTTTCAATTTCCATATCATACTCTCTTTTCTCTTTCGTACCGCCTCCCTCCCCACCCCACTACACCCCCCTGGGATAGTACCAAACAGGCTAACGCAACGCAAGTACTCATTAAAGGCGCACACAATATTTAATAGCGCACTGGTTTAGTTTAGACCGCATATGGATCCATAGTACATAGTCCATGCCATAACTGTGAGATGCAGAGCGAGCTTGCACAAACCACTTGCCAGCGGGTCCGCACTTTGCAGACCACTTATAGTCCCTTTGCTATATAATAATAATAATAATAATAATAATAAAGCTCATCGTTTTTTAAGTTTATTTCCTAACACAAGTTATATTATAAAAAAATAAATAAAACCTTACTTACTCTATAGTTTATTTTATTCATCTATTCTCATTAGTATTACAAATAGAATTAGAGTATTTATCAAAGACACACGAATGAATATATATATATTTGTGAATTTAGATGTCGATTTATAAAATTTATTATTTCTTAATAGTATCTACTAAAATTATATAAACTTTATATTATAAAACGGTGTACTATTTTTGCAAGGACAGGTTTACCATGTTCTCTTGAGCTAACCTAACACCAACTAATATATCTTAGCAATCACGGATTCATAACCACCTTATACTATTTGAATTACTCTGCGCTATAAATGGCATGGGCTCCATCCAACACGTAAAACTTCGGCCACGAGCTAGATTTAATATGCCAACAAATTGAACCAACTGCGACAACAGATAAGGCTTACTAGAACTCCAAAACTACGTGCACGTGACGTGAGTGCCTACACAACAGGTAGTTCATGATATAATTCGTATCTTCGGGTCCATTCTTCTGATTAGATATCGTGATGGATCTGTTTACCCCGATTTCAGCTCTCTTTCCACCTTCTGCTACATTTCTTTTGGCAACCCGCAACAGTAACACTTCCCTTTTTCTTCGGTTTTCTCGCCTAACTGACAGATATCCATCGCCGTCCACTATCCCCCCCACCCCCACTGCTCCTAGCCCCATTACTCCTAATAGATTAATTATAGGGTATGATAAGTCACTTCTAACTAGTAACATCTTTCGAATTAAGCTTTAAGAAAGTATCCTCATACTGCTGCACGACACACGGGGATAAAAATCAAGTTACTCATTGTTACAAGTGACCGAACTCAGAATAAATCTTAGGAATAAAAACAGTTTATCCACAGAAGAGCAGTAAAAAAATGAAACTTATAGTGTTCTGATGCTACTGATAACCAACTGACATCGCGTACTTTCATCTGTATCTGCATGCAATGACTCTCCTGTGGCGGTGTGCCGCTCAGTGCGCACACCAGCATTTACTCGAACAAAAAAACATCACTATCGCAGAGAGTCCGGAACAGACCACAAAGTGTATACTGTAATTTGATTAGATACCGTCAAGAACATAACCACGTTAAAAGATGGTGACACATAATAAATTCGCTTAATCAACGTCTTCACTTTCTCATGATCTTAGAATTCCAGAGGCTGTTTCCCAGACGGTTACTCTCGAATCCAAAGTCTAAATGGTCTTCGTCACCAGTGCTTCAGCAGGGAATGGGGTGCGGGAGGTGGGAAATTGATCATCCACGATCTGGGATACATTTGAGAAGTCTAACAAGAAAAAGGATATCAGCAGCATTCAGCACATCAAATCCTAGTCATCAACGGTGGTGACCATTTGCCACACCCCATCAACAGCCTCGTTCCACAAACTCACATTATTATTACCATCAGCAACAGCCAATATATTTCCGGTCAATGACCACGTGACTCGCCAAACAGGGGTCCTGAAATCATTCAAGACCTTCCCTTCCCACTGATCACCTTCTCTTGCCACAGTCCAAATAATAACCTTTCCATCTTGTGAAGCGCTAGCTATTGTAGTTTTCGGTAATCCCAAGTTCGGTGCCCAAGCTACATCCCTCACCCAATCTGTATGCAGTTGAAGTGCAGGAAAACAATCCATCTTCCAAATCCCATTATAAAGCTTCCAAATCTTAACCGTATTATCACAACCACCTGAAGCCAGCTTCTGAACAGGATCCTGCACACCCGAAGAACCAACGAGAGCACCGGGAGCTGTTGCTGGTGCCCATGACACAGATGTAACCCCACCCGGGTGGGCTTGATCAATCTTCGATGTGTCCCAGGCGTCGTCAGCTCTAGCAGTGTACACAGATATGTTCCCGTCAGAAGATCCACTCGCTAACCATAGTCCAAGTTCATGAGGTGCCCAAGCAATGGAATTAACGGATGATTTGTGATCGTCGAACATGTAGGCTTGCATCCATTCGTTCTGGGTCCCTTCCTTCCAGATTATGACTTTTCCATCATAAGAACACGAAGCTAGGACGGATCCGAATTTAGGATGAGCCCAAGCAACCTGCCAAACAGGTCCTTGGTGACCATTCAGGGTAGCAAGGTGCTGATGTGAGTTGTTATTCACTCCTATTATCTTAATCGTGTGATCTGATGATGCTGTTGCTATACGCTTACCGTAGTAATCCATCTGTAAATCGTGTATGGTGTCTTGATGACCTGTTTCGATCTTCATTCCAACCATTTTTTCCCAGATATCTTCAATTCAAAACCGATTTGCTTCACTTTCTATTTCTAGCTCAATTGCTTTTTCAAGAACAGTTTTGTCTTGCTACTTCCCTAGCATAACACCTACCGTAAGTACAGCAAATCACACACATACATTTGCACAGACACAAAGAAAGCAGAAGATCAGAAAGACCACACTAACAAGCAGTTTGTCAAATGTCGATATGAGATTAAGACGCTTACAGGATCAACAAAAGAAACTTGGAATATTAAAGGTTAAAAACTTAAAACCAGGTTTATCAAAATTTTAACAGATCATAGCATGCACAGACATGCTTAATGTCAAAATATTAGAATACAGTCCCCTAACCCTAGTGAACATATTCAGTCACAGAATCATCAGTGTCGCCGAGTCTACAAGAAAGCCAGAGAAACATTAGATTCCCTGGCAAGTTGCTCAACCACTTGCTTGAATGCGAAAGCAACTTTTCCTATACTTTCTCATAAAGCAATCGTCTTTTTCTCCCCTCAACTTGAACAAAACCAAGTTTTCAACAAAGAAGATGAAGTAATTACTTTCTGTAACCCAGTTAGTCTTCCAAACGCATTAATCTCAACAATAATTCAGCCAATCAGTTCAATCATAAGAATTCCTACCTAAACACTCAAATCAAGCACATTTTCCACTTAGAATTTTATCCATTTCGAGGATTAAAAGCCGAAACGCAGATACAAATATAATCAGTATTACAACAAGCAAAATTACGGATCCCAGAAACCCTAACTTACCAGTATTGGGATGCAGAAAGCAGCAATCAATAAATGACGGGATATGGATGCGATCGCAAAATTCCAAACACACATATTTATAATAAAATATCAGAAAACATCACAGGAAGCGATAATGATCATATTAAACTGGATATTGATCAGATAAACAGAAAACAACTCGATTTATTAACCCAGAAACCAACCCGATCATATAAAAATGTAATGCAAAAATGACATGGGATTTATTTGGATGAAAAAAAGGGGAAGAAGAATTGAACTTACAGTGGTAGCGATTGTTCAGCGCAATTGAGATTGACGAAGCGCAGAGGAGAACTCCCACCCAGAATTCTTTCCTTCGTTTGCAAGACGGTCCCTGCGGAGAGAAACGGAGTCACTAGCATAATTTTTTATTTCTTTTTAAAACCAAGCATGGCCCAAAAAAACAAAACACAGAGCTCCACCATTGGGCCCAATAATTGGCCCATTGCTAACGGAACGGGAGTTTTTTTTTATTTCGTTCTAGATAACCAACATTAATGAGGTAGACTAATACTACATCCGTATGCAAAGACGGATAAATTTACTTCAATATTTTTTTTTAAAGTATAATATATTACAATATGCTCAGGTTTTTAAATAAGAAGCGAATAATCCAATCCACAAGTTACATACTGGACACCTTTCCATCCAGTATGATCGCAACGGGGGCAAAATTTATTATTTCTTAAATTTTGTCTGAAGTGACTTATAATTTTAAAAGAAGTAAATTACGGTGATTCAATAGGCAAAGGTACAATGGCTATTATCATGATATCTGCAACGATTTGAACCTAAGCCCTTTTATTCTAACTTACCGTACCCCATCCGTTGAACTACGCCTATGCATGCATGATTACTGCTCTTTCTATACGTGTATCAGGTGGGTAGTGTATCAAGTGCAATAGAATACATGTCCCCCTCATTTATTAATTTTATTTTAGTCAAAAAAACACCCATATTCAAAATTCATATTTTTTAGGAAAAAAAATACTCTCTTTTATTTTTACAAATTTAAAGAAAGAATATGTATATTATAAATACACATTATCTAAGAGAGGATAACAATACATAAGGGAGGCGGTGGAGTGGATGGAGAGGAGTGTTGTGGCTGAATCGTTCCAACCCCTGTGTCCGGAGATTGTCGTCCCTCAACTGCAGAGAGACTGAAGCACTGCAACTAAGGTACGTGACCTTGGCCGGTTTAAGTTTTTAATTACCTTTGAATCCAAGGAAGAATGCCGTAAGGCTATGGAGGAGGAGAGTATGCTGCGTGATCACTTCCCGGTGGTTAGGAGCTGGCAGTGGGTGGATGCATGCAAGCTACGTAGAACTTGGGTGGAGGTAAGGGGGCTGCCTGTGTTGCTCTGGAGGGAGGAGCATCTGCGCAAGCTGGTGGCGCCGTGGGGGTCATGGGTGTGCTGGGAGGAGAAGGGAGATTACGGAGATAGCATGGCGGCAACCAGGGTGTTGATAGATACGCCATGCATGGAAAATGTGAGGGAGGCTGTCGAAATTAGGGTGAGGGAGGCTGTGTTAGAGGTGGTAATAAGAGAGGTGGGGGAGAACTACCTGCCTTGGCAACAACCAACAACGGCTGTGCCCGGCGGCCGGAGGTATGGCAAAGGAGTAGTCGACAGTTGGGCGGCTAAGGGTACCATGGAAGGTACGTGCTCTAGCTCCTCGAGCAGCACAAAAGAACCGACAAGGCAGAATGGGGGTAAGAAGTTGGCAGGGTTGTTGAAGGTAGGTGGTAGGGATATGGAGGAGCCTGTCAGGAGGAAGCTGGTTATTTCAAATACAGAGTTTTCGTGTGGGGCGAGGGGAAGCAGTACAGGGAGGGTAGTAGGAATTCCGGAAGGTAACGGTCGAGGACAAAGTGGTTTTTTGAAGGGTGCAAGTGGGAGCGAGGACGGTAGTCGACGGGCAGGCGGGCAAGGGAGTAAGGAGGATGAGTGCAGAGCCACTCCTGGGGGTTCGAGAGGAGTTGAGGGCGGGGGGCGGGATGCAGGGCTAACAGGAGTAGAGGGTTGTGAGGTCTACAACAAGGCTGGCAGTAGGAAGGGATTGGGGAGAGTGGTAGATGCTGGGTATAGCTTGGTGGCAGGCGAAAGTCAAAGGGCGGCGGAGGAAGAATGGGGTGAGAAGGTGCTGTTGTTTGATATTATTAACAGGCGAGCTATTCAAGGCGTGGGGGAGGCGAGTGTGGTTGACGTGCTTGTGCTCATAGGAAGTGTCGTCGAAGGGCAGGCCTTCACTGGTGATCGTCGAGTGTGCGGGAAGGAAAAGGAAAAGACGATCTGGTGCATGAGTCCAGGACACGCGGTTGTCCAAGTTCCGTCTTTGGGTTCGAGGGGCAGGGTGGGAATCAGGGAAAGGCTGATTAGTGTACAAGGAGTGGGAACAGAGGAAGAAGATATTAATTCTTTGAGAAGGAAGGAGGCGGAGGAGAGTATAGGGGAAGGAGAGGGTATTCTAGTAGAAGGGGAGTCGGGGTCCGAAAAAACAAAGTTAGCGGGAGTGGACCATGATTTTGAAGGAGAAGTAAGTTTGATTAATAGCTGGAGGAGGAACGCGGAGGGTAGTACACAATTTGATTGTTTATTGGGAGACTTAGGCTTGGAACAACAAAATAAAGAGAAGGAGGATGGAGAGGCTTCACGGGACTCTTCAAAAGCAATGCCACCGGGGTTTGAAAATGTTTCCCCAACGGTAAACAGGAAAGCGGGAGGGTTGGAATAGGAGAATGTGGATTATGCGACGGAGTTTGAGATGGGAGATGATTGGGCCGAGGTAGAAGAAACCTGGAATTTTGGTAAAGGAATTGGGCTTCTCTCTAAGGAGGAAAGTTTGTGTAAAGAGAGATTGTATAGTTTAAGAAGGAGTCAGAGGAAGATTAAGAGTAGAAAGATCTGACGAGGCTCGTACTGGGTAATAGGAGAGGCCAATTTGATGATAATTGTTAGCTGGAACGTGAGGGGGATTGGAGCTTGGGGTAAAATCTCGAGTATAAATGGAGTGTTAGATAGGGTAAGACCGTGGGTATGTGGCCTAGTTAAAACAAAACACCAGGCATTGCAGGAGGCTTGGAAGAAGAAGGTCTGGAGAAATCACGCAATTGAATGGAGAGATTCGGTGGCTCAAGGCAGAAGCAGAGGGCTAATTATCGGCTGGGATACACAGTTTTTTTCGATGGTCAACTTTAGAAATGGGAACAGATGGATCCTGCTCGAAGGTTTCCTGGGGCCGCAGGCTTTTGAGTGTGGGGTGTTGCTTGTATATGGGCCTTCGGATACTAGAGAAAGGAAGGTTTTATGGGAGGAGCTATGGGAGGTTGGCCAACTATGTGATAGACCATTACTTGTTATGGGGGACTTCAACGAGGTTAGGGGCCCGAATGAGAGAAAAGGGGGATGGATCGACCACAACAGCGTTGACGCTTTCAATGGGTGGATTGACATGATGGGCCTTATCGATTTTAAGCCGAATAACATGAAGTATTCTTGGCAGAGGGCAGACTCGGCTAGTTTACTAGATAGATTTCTGGTTAGTCCGGCGTAGTTAGATATGTTCCCAAGGATCTCTTGTCAGGGGCTAGGGAGATCTCTGTCGGACCATAATCCAATCAGCCTCAAAGAAGAGCCTAAAGGAGGGGGGAAGAAGCCGTTTCGGTCCTAGGATATGTGGTTCTCTCATCCCAAGTTTCGAGGTTTTGTGGCAGATTGTTGGAACAAGATGGAAGCGGCTTCCTGTCAAAGCAAGTTAAAGGAGATAAAGGGGTCGCTGCGGAAATGGAATAAAGAGGTGTTCGGGGATGTCGAGTCAAGAATTAAGTCCTTTGAAAAGGAATTAGAGACGGTGGATAGGATAGTGAATGAAGACGCCCATCAAGATGTTGATCTAGCTAGAAGGGCCGCCTTGCAGGTGCAACTCTGGAAATGGCATAGGAGAAAAGAAGAGTATTGGAGGCAGGTGTCCAGGATCAGAGGTTTTAAAGACGGAGACAGAAACACGAGATTCTTTCACACAACTGCTGCTGTCAGGAAGAAGAGAGCTACCATCAGTAGGTTGGTAGTAGAGGGCCACGAGGTATCGGACCCGGGAGGAATAAAAGATGGTATTGTGTCCTTCTTCAAAAAGTTGTATGAGAAACCTGATCTTCCACAGGTGAGCATTTCTTCTGACGGGTTCCAGAGACTATCAATAGAGAAGAGCAGGGGGATGGATAGAATACCTAGTAGGGAAGAGATACAGAAGGCAGTATGGTCGTGCGATCCAGACAAAGCACCAGGGTATGATGGTTATCACATGGGATTTATTAGGAAGATGTGGGCCGTTATAGGGAGGGACTTCACCAATTCTGTTTTACAGTTCTTCAGGACAAGCAGGCTACCCCGGGCACTCAACACTACGCTGATTTCGTTGATCCCTAAGGTTGAGGAAGCGGAAGAAGTTCATCAGTTCAGGCCCATCAGCTTAGTGGGATGCATATATAAGGTGATCTCAAAAATCATAGCTCAAAAATTGAAGCAGGTGGTCAGGATACTGGTTAGTGACTCTCAAGCAGCTTTTATAGAAGGAAGAAGCATTCTAGACGGGGCTTTGGTAGCCAATGAGATAGTTCAGTGGACGAAGAAGAGGAAAGGAGCGAAAGGAGTAATGATAAAGCTGGACTTTCAGAAGGCATATGACAACATCAGGTGGGATTTTGTGGATAACATCCTCAGCATTATGGGGTTCAGGAAGATCTTCAGAGGATGGATTCAGGAGAGTATTACGACACCAAGGATCTCCATTCTTATTAATGGAGTTCCTTCGGAACCGTTTGAGATGGGTAGGGGGCTAAAGCAGGGGGATCCTATCTCTCCTTTTCTGTTTGTATTAGCTGTGGAGGAATTCACTCAGCTCATTAGAAGAGGCTTGGAAAAAGAATCTCTCCAGGGGCTTACAGTGGGCAGGGATAGATGTGTGGTCACTCATCTACAGTTTGCGGACGACACGATGGTATTCTGTGGGGAGTCTTTGGAGAGCGTAAGAAACTGGAGAAGGCTTATGGACTGTTTCTTCTTATTGTCAGGCTTGCGGGTCAATTTTGAAAAATCAGAATTGATCGGTCTAGGCGTGGACACATGTTTTCAGCAGGAGGCGGCAGGAATTATGGGGTGCAAGGTTGGAACGCTACCTATGAGTTACCTTGGTCTTCCTCTGGGGGCAAATGTAAGCAGGAAGGAAGTGTGGAAGCCGGTAGTGGAAAAGATTAAGAGGAGACTAGCGGGATGGAAGGCGAGAGTTCTGTCAAGAGCAGGGAGGCTGATTCTGATCAAGAGTGTGCTCAACAATCTACCATTGTACTACATGAGCTTGTTTAAAATCCCTAAGGGAGTGGTCAAGGAGATCATTGGTATTCATAGGAACTTCTTCTGGAGTAGTACAGGAGGAAGAAAAGCTTTGCCACTGGTCAAATGGGAGGTGATTCAGAAACCCAAAGCCTTAGGGGGGTTGGGAGTTGGGGACTTGATGATGAGAAACAGTGCTTTACTCTTTAAATGGTGGCGGCGGTACTACACAATCGAGGGAGCGACATGGAAGAGCATTATTTCCTCGATCTATCCGAACGATCACTTTGGATACATAGAGACTCCACAGCAAAACAATGGATGGGCACCATGGAGAGACATTACCAACACAGGTTGCGAACTTCAGAACTCTAATCTAGGGCTGAAGGTCGAGGTGGGAGACGGGAAAAGGGTTAGCTTCTGGCGCGATGACTGGACAGGGCAGGGAGTTTTGAGGATCTGTTTCCCCAGGCTTTACTCGGTATCGAATCAACAAGACGAAAAAGTGGCGGACATGGGAAAATGGGAAGGTGCACGATGGACGTGGGACCTGAAATGAAGAAGAGCCCTCTTCGTATGGGAAGTGGACCAAGCAGAGCATCTGAGGATAATCATTCAGCGGTGTCAGCTTAGCATAAGTAGACAGGATATGATCAGGTGGGAGGGCGAAATACCGGTACCTTTTTTGTGAGATCGCTCTGTCAGGTTAGGTACCAAAGGATAGGGGAGGTGTGCCGGAGCCCTACTAGCTCAAGTTTAATGTGGAGTAGTGTGGCCCCACCACGGACGGCGCTCTTGTCCTGGCTCGCGGTGTACAACAGGCTCAATACCAAAGACAGACTGGTCCGGATGAGCATTATTGGAGAATCGGAGGCAAGGTGTCCATTTTGTCAGGTAGAGAAGGAAACGAGCGACCACATCTTTATACACTGTACAGTGACGAGGAGACTGTGGTATGATATCTGCAAATGGATCGGGCGCGAATGGGTAATGCCAGATACAATGAACAAGAATGCTTTGGCTTGGCTAGGGGTCCGGAACAGAGGGAGGGAAAAGGTCATTTGGCAGGCTGCCTTTTTTGCTATCACTGGCTCCATTTGGGAATCCAGGAATAAGGTGGTCTTTGACAATCAAGAGTTCTGCGTCAACTGGATGCTCTTGTCCATTAAGTTGAGAGTTGGCTTTTGATTGAAGTACAGCAGTAAGGAGTTTCCCTATAGTATAGAGGAGTTAGTGCATAACGTTCATGTTTTCTTAGATTAGGTGTCCTCAATCCTAGGCCTTTTTGGGCCCTCGAAGGAGTCTTGGCACCTTTCAATTCCTGTTATGAATTATAAAAAAAAAACATAAATTTCAAGGCAAAAACACACTTTATTTTTATTTAAACAAATGTAAGAGAGGGATAGCTATATATAAACATATATTTTTTGGAAATAAATACACGTGTTTTGAAAGGAAGATACACATTATTTAATTTATACAAACTTAAAAGAGGAATACACATAATTTAAGATAAAAATATACATTTTTAAGAAATAAATACTAGCTTTTATTTATAAAATGTAACATAGAAATGCACATTTTATAAATACACATCCTATAGAATAAAAATACACATCGTTAAGAAATAAAATACACTTTATTTTATTTGAATAAATGTTACGTAGGAATACCCATATTATAGATATAAATTCTTTAGGGACAAAATACACATATTTTGAAAAAAAAAATACACACTCTTTTATTTATACAAACTTAAGGGAGGAATACACATGTCATAATAGTACGTCATTTAAGATATAAATGTACAACTTCTTAAAAGAGATACATACTTTTTTATTTGTAAAATGCAAGGAAAAAATATACATCTTATAAAATAAAAACAAACAAATTAAAATGTAAATATACATATATTCAACTTGTAAGACAATATCAGACTTTTTTTATTATACAAAGACAAATATGCATGTGTCAAAATAAACGTCCATCATGAATATCCTCCATAATTATAATACACATATTTCAAATAATGCCAATGTTTAAAAATAATAATAATCTCGGTCGTCGTATTTCATCTTCCTCCTACTCCTCTCAGCTACCCCTAATCATAAAAATGCACATGCAAACAAGAAGGTGTGACTGAAGACAACAAATCTAAAATACACATAAATTTTTTCTTGCAACAATAAATTTAGTGCGGATGAATATTTCTTAGCTGATTGTCCGCGATGGATTGATATTGGTGGCCGGTGACTATCTATTACGTGAAGATGTATAATTTTTATTATTTCATCACATCTTCGTTTACAATACTAGCAAGCACAAACCATTTCTTAATTACAAGCTTGTAATTGTAATAAGGACTTGTATTTATCCCCATCTTCCACCATTGTTATCCCCCTAAATTCTTCTTCTTCTTCTTCTTCTTCTTCTCTCTCTCGAAGAATAGTGATGGGGGGTATAAGAAAATATTCTACTTTAGAGTAGTAGATGAGCTCCAGAACAGAACAAGGAAGGGAGGAGGAGACGTCTAGACACAGGAGGAAGATGCCGATCGTAATTCTTCTTGCCCGTTCTCATTCATTCCAGGAATATTTACACAAAATTGGTATAACAACCTCATCATCATTACCTAGGCATATTGCTACGTGGCTGATTATAGCCAAACTATTATAACGGAATTAAGAGATTCTAACATAATGAAAGGAATATGCCAGTTATAGAAATTATCCTAATTACAGTTAAATATGCTGCAATTTCGGACCCTTCCTCACGGCTGGTTGTCACATATAATAGTTCAAACATAGTCCCTCAGCCACGTGGGTTTGGAGATCCTTTGGCTGGGCCTGGAAGTGTCTATAGGTTGGGTGGAAATCTAGACTATGGGCTGGTTCGTATCAAATAGTATTAGAGTGATTCTCATTAGAAAGAGAAAGAAGAAATAAAGGATTATTGACTTTTTTCGATGCTACTTGAATCATACACATATTCCCCTAATGCTTTCAAGGAATTAACCGTGTCGTATGCTTGGCATAGTTGGGACTTTGATGATCGATGCTCCTGTAACGAGTATTAGGGCTGTTTACGGTTTAAATATCAAATATTTTGGATATTCGATTATCAAATATCTAAAATTTTGGATATCTAAAAATGATATTTGATATTTAATTTGAAACTTTGGATATCTGAAATATCAAATATCCAAATTATTAGATTAGATATCAAATATAACGGATATTATCCGAATAAAATTTTAAATATTAAAAAGCACTAAATCACAAATATATTTGATATTATTCGATCTATTGAGCAAATATCCGATCCGTTCAACAAATATCCGACTTGCTCAACAAAAATCGTATGTTGAAACTCAAATTAAAGCTGATACATCATAAGATTTAATTTGATTCTATCATATCTAAAAAGGTATTATATTAAAAATATAATTTCAGTTAAATTAAATTTTGGCCCAAATAATAAATCAAGTAAGTAAAAATTACACACACATACACACTTCTAAAATTATTTATATATAATTACATATAAAATAAAAAATTATAAAAAAATATGTATAAATATTTTTCTTTAGATCAGATATTATTTGTATTTTTTGGATTAGATATCTTATTTTTTTTGAATTTCATTGATTGGATCAGATATTTAATTAGAAAGAAAAAATGGGATTGGTTATTTACTTTTTTTTTTAAAAAATCTGATTGCTTCAGATATCAAATTGAATAAGTAGATTTCTGATAATATGAATAGCCCTCAAGAGTACAATGAGTTTATGAGTAGAGCTGACTTGAGGAGAGAAGGATGAGGGGGTGGCGCATGGATGGTGATGGACTTGGATCCAAGACAAATAGCTTGGTTTAAATTTACCAAACCATTTCCATCGTACTCGGTGTAAACAGTTCCACTATACACTAATTGGTTTCACTCTATTACCACAAAAATAAGATTTTTGCTCTTATATTATATGAATATATGAAAAAATTAATTATATTGCTGCAAAGAATTTTAGAAGCTAACAATACTTAAGGGTATGTTTGGAAGAGAAGTTTTAGAGGATAGTTTCTTTGAGAGGAAATTTCAAATTTCTTTAAGCTAATTTAAATAATCTAAAATATAATTTATCAATTATTATAGTTTTTAAAATCCAAAAATAAGGGATTTTAAGCCAAAAGTTGAAAAAAGAATAAAACAAGGCATTAGCTATTTACCAATGGCATCTTTTCATTCATTACCGGATCTTATATCCGCCTACTTGAAATGTTATCAAATTCAGTGAATTAATGTTTATAAGCTTTTAATTCATTTTTTTTTTGCATTTTTTGCAATTCAAATAATGAATTAATAATGCAGCATTTTAAAATGACATATTATTAGTAAGATATAAACCAACTAGTACCTATGATAATTGTTTTTACAACCCAATGATATAAATAAAGGAAAACATAGAAAAGATGGGTGATGTTTTATGGTAGTATAGGTAGAAGTCTAGCTAGAGGTGATTTCTTCTTCTTCCTCTAGTCCAGATCTAACGCCTTCTCCACTGTTGTCATATTTGGTGAAGTAGTCCTTATTTGATGATTCGGTATCAACATCCCAACCTTTAATTTGAGTAATACCCTACCCTAAATCTTTTCAAATGTATTTCAAATTATGCTAATATAAAACATAATGGTTTTAATTTTAGAAAGAGCTTGAAATTGGGTGAAAACGTGAGTCTCAAAAAATTATTCAATTAATCATACCCAACATCAACTAACTGATTCATCTTGAAATTGATATTATCATTCCAAAAAAAAAGTAGTAAATTAGTTTTGTTGAAACATTTAGGTAATTTCCTTGATTTGATTTGATTCTTCTCTAAATGTTTGTGAAACCTCATAATTATTATCTCTTTGTGCCAATAAGAATATTTTGGTGTGTTGAAATTATTTTTATAATGTTAGGATCCTTGTTCTATTTTATTTAGTTAAAATATTCCAAATGCACTTTTTATACTATTTATCACCCACTATCTTTCCTCTTTCCTTTATCCACCAAGCTAGCATGCAGCTTGCTTAGAAACTATTGTTTTCCTCCTTATCTTTATTTTGACAACATCTTTCCCCTACCTCCATCACTTTCATCATTTGCATCTCTTACATCCTTATCTTACCATCCACTATAAAGTCAATACATCCTTCTCCCTTCTTTCCCTCCTCTTTGTTAATTAAAGGTTTTCTCATAGCCTTCCTCATTTGGTTTTCATTCCATCATAACATACAAACACTCTACTTGATTCTCTATTCTTTCTAGCAAAATTGCCTAAGCAATGACAAGTTCTTCCTCCTTGCTCTTCTTCTCTTACAACCAAGCTTTTCTTTCTTCTTTTTACTCTTTAATTCTCATCTTATACTCCCTTTGGTTTCTTTTCTTAATCCTTATTTTATTTCCTATTTATTTTTCATAAGCAAAGGAGAGTTAAGGTTAGGAAAAGGTTGAATATTTCATTGATATTCTCTTCTTGATCCTTATTTTTGTTCCTATTTATTTTCCATAAGCAAAGGGTTGAGATTGAGAAATATGATTCTTTTCTTCTTCTACTAATTTATTTTTTAAAGTATTTTTACGAATTTGATTTCTTGATTTTACCTAGGAAATCAAGAGGTCTTGGTAGGTTGTCCATTAATGTAGGATTTTCTTCTTTGCTAGAAGATGCAATGCTGAAGGTAAACCAAATTTACCTTAATATATGGATAGGTTTAGTATGATTATGTATTATCGTTTATTTTCTTAGCATGATTGTATTTTTATTTATGCATGGGGTAGTAAAGCATGTAAGCACATTCTATGTATTTTGGTTAATATATGCAAGCATGTGGGGCTAAGCCTTTTATTGTGGCCTTATTTTTTAAGTTAATCTCAAGGATGAAAGGGGTTATTTGCTTCTAAAGGCATGTGTAGCATGCTTTTATGAATTATTTTGTTGTATGAAGCATGCTAGCTGTTCTTGGCATTTTTGATGAAATTGGGTGAACAACAATAAATTTGTTTAATTTTAGTCCCAAACATGATTTAACGTGTTTAGCATGAAATTATATAAGTTTTGATGGTTTAAGAGCATTTTAGAAATGTATGGACAAGTTAATATGTATTTATAATTAAAGGTCGCGAGATTTGTTTTTCCTAAATAAACCGATCAATTAGTAGGGAACAAAACTGGTTCACTAGTCTCAGAATCAAGTAGCTTTTCTTAGATATCTGCAATGCAAAACCAATTTACTTCACTTTATATTTCTAGATAATTGCTTTTTCTATAACACTTTTCTCTTATTAATTCCATAGCATAATACCTACATTAATAACTACAAATCACGTACGTATATTTACACAAACACAAAGAAAGTAGAAGATTATAAATATCACACAAAGAAGTAGTTTGTTAAATGTTAATGTAAGATTAAAATGCATACACAATCAACAAAAAGAAGATTGAAATGTTAAAGGTTGAAAACTAAAAACCAAGTTTATAAATATTTTAACATATGATAACATGCATATATATATATGCATCATGTCAAAATATTATAATAAATTCCTCTAACCCTAGTGAACATATTCAATCACAAAATCATTGATGTTGCCAAGTATATAAGAAAATGGGAAAAACATCAGGTTCCCTGGATAGTCACATAACCACTTTATTTGAATGCAAAAGAAGCTTATCCTATATTTTTCTCATAAAAAAATCATCTTCCCCCCCCTCAACTTGAACAAAACCAAGTTTTCAACTAAGAAGACGAAGTAATGATTTTTTACAAGCCAATTAGTATTTTCGACTTATTAATCTCAACAACAATTTATCTAATTAGCTCGATTATAAGAATTCCTACCTAAACACCCAAATCAAGACAATTTACCTCTTTGGCTAGTATCTCACAATGTATTATATGAAGTTATGAGGATTCTTGCTTAAACAACAGTTCTTAGTTTTTTTTGACATATTTAATTCCACCACCACTAAAATTTCTTCTTTTGAGTCTACTTGTCAAGCGTGCGGAAACCTTGTGTGCATACTTAGGGAAACCCCACATATAGTGTGTACCAATAACAATAATATATAATGGTGTCATCTGATCCCATTTTGTATTTAATAATGAAAATAGAAAATGACACTTCATAAGTTAATGATAAGAAGGGAAGAAAACTGTTGGAACAATTGCAATGCTGTTATAGTTCTTTTTGTAGCTACTATATTTTATCTTCATCCCACATCGATGGGTAGGTTTTGCTTTTGATTAGTTTATATTCCCCTAACTCTCTACCTTGGTTTGAGAAAGTTATTTGAGCTCTTTTGGGTGGTCTGCTGGGTTGGGCGTAAACCATACACATGCTACAATGCCGCCCCCATCTGGGTTGTATGTGGTGTGGTATTTCATCCCAATACCATATCTTTTTATTGTTTTAATTTTCCATTATGATTTTACTAATTATTTTACTATTTTGATTTTTTACCCACCTTCCCAAATGTTTTCAAACATTCTTCCTCCTTTGGTGCCGGTTAACCGAAGGTGGGTGGGTGATGGTAGTTTGGGCTCCTTTTACCATTTATTAAATTAGTTTTTTAAGCTTTGATATTCGATTGGTATATCATTTTTTCTTAGATTTCATCTCGATGTCTCTCTCTTTTTCTTCTCCAAAACTGAAATGTTTTGGGTAAAGGTTTCCACAAATTTCATTATCTTCCTTCTTGAGTATACCTAAATGAAGACAGGTTGTGTTAATGGAGAACTAGATAAGTGGATTGCATTGAGGTCTAGCCAATTTTTACTTCAAGGTAGTTAATTAAATTTCATGACACTACGTTTGTTATTTCTAATTTAATTTTTATATTATTGTTCCATTTCTCATTCCACAATCTAAAAAAAAATTGCTACATATGTGTTGCTTGGTTTGCTAATTTTGTGTTCAATTTTCGTTCGCTATTTGATTATTTTATGGTTTATTTGGTCTGATATTTCACAACCCTCAATTTTAAATTTTTCCTCCATTTGTGAAGGCTAAATTTTCAATCTTTGTCAATAATCTTACTACAATTGATTATTGAATTTTGGCATTAGAGCTTTACAATTAGTTCAAATCTATAACTTCTTTAGCTATGATCGACATTTTTTTTTCTTGTAGACATTGTAGTATCCGATTAGTCTTGAATTTATGCTATAAATATCATGTATCTAGTTTTGGGGTATTGGATTTATATTGATCTTGGTTCTTTCTATTGTTTAGTGCCATTGTGCTGCTAGCTGTTGTTATTGAGATCGAAATATATTATATTATTTACCATGGCTATTACTATTGATCTGAGGATTATTCTGTACATTCCCACAGTTGAGCCATGGGATGGTTCAAACTATCAAAGGTGGTCACAAAGAATATTAATTTTATTGGAAGCCTTGTAAGTTGATCACGTGTTGGTAACTAATCCACCCACTTCGGACATAATACCAGCAACTTCTGCTGCCACTTGTGTTCTTGTTGTGGATAAGAGGGATGATGATGTTGCCATGGAAAAATATGAGAAGGATGACAAGACCATTCGAGGTCATCTATTCTCTCATATGAACAACAAACTATTTGACATGTTCTTCGACATTGAGTCCTCCAAGGAGATTTGGAATACGCTAAAGAACAAGTACAGTTCTAATAAAGTTGGGACACCAAAATATGTTTTTGGAATCTTGTTGAAGTTTCAAATGGCCGATGGTAAGCTATGATTTTGAAATGTTGGTTGTTGAAGTTCTTAGCAAGGGTATGGATATTTGCGAGATGATCTAGGCTAATATATTGATAAAGAAATTTCTGTCATCTTAGAATGATTTTAGAAACCATTTAAAGTATAAGAACCAGGATTTGACACTCTTAGAGCTAATTAATCACATGAGGATAAAAAAAAGGCTAACTGTATAAAAGACAACTGAGTGTCTTAAGTTTATGATTCTATGAGCACAAATGTTTTTGAGTGAGATTTTGGTAAGGAAAAATTCAAGGGTAAAGATAAGAAGACTAAGAAGAAGTGTAAAAAAAAAAATTCAACCCAACTTTAAGAAGAGTGGCGCTAAGATCTAGAAGAAGCAGGTGAATTTCTATGTTTGTGGTAAGACAGGTCACAAGGCATATCAATGTTTCAACATGATGGGCCAGCATGGCTAGAGTAAGAAATTTGGTGCACCTCCCACTCCACAAGCTTATGTTGCCAAGATGGAAGAGGTAATTACTATAGTGGTGGTATATGCAAACCTTGTTGACAATAAGATAGACTAGATTCTAGATACTAGAACCTAGATACTAGAACCTCAAAGTATCTATGCACCAACAAAAACCTTTTCCACCATTTCAAAGATGTAGCCGAAGAAGACTATGTACATGGGTAACTCAACAACTGTAGGAGTGTTGGGTGAAGGAAAAGTCATTCTAAAACTTACTTATGGCATATCTTTATGTTTGAGTAATGTGTTTTATGTTCCCTATTTGCTTACAAAATTTAGTTTTAGGTACTTACTAAATAAGGCTAGATTGGAGTTGATTTTTGAGGTTGATAAGGTTATGTTGACTAAGAATGGGACCTTTGTGAAAAAGGGCTACCTAGATGATGGCTTTTTTTTTATACCAAATGCCATTCCTATTAATGAAATTTATTCTACTTTTGCTTATATTATTGAGTCTTTTAATTTGTGGCATGATAAGCCAGGGCATATAAATACGACTTCTATTAATAAATTAAAACTATGTGCCTAATAGATTTAATGGACACTGATAATTATAAAAAATGTATAGTGTGTGTGGAAATCAAATTTGCTAAGAAGCCTTTTAAACAAGTCACAATAAGGTCAATAGAATTGCTTGAGTTAATATATACAGACTTAGTAGATTTTAAGAGCACCAAGAGTAGGGGTAGGTAAATGATATTATGTGATATTTATTAATGATTATTTAAGAGATATTAAGGTTTACCTCCTTAGGTCTAAAGATGAGACTGAAGGTATGTTCTTGAAATATAAGACAGAAGTAGAAAACTAATATTTGGATAGAAAGATCAAGAGGCTTAGATCTAATTGGGCCATTGAATATGGAACTAGTTTCCTTAAGGATTTTGTGATAAGAATCATATCATATATGAAACTAGTGTCTCTTATACTCAACAGAATGGCAGCTGAAATAAAGAACAAAATGTTGAGAGAAATGATGAATGCTATGCTATTGAGTTTTGGTATGTAGGGTTATAAATGAGCTTAATCGAGTTAAATACCCCTAGGCTCAAGCTCAAATTTTTTCATGAATAGAGCCTAAAATAAAGTTTGATCTCTGATTGTTTAACTAAAATAACAAGCCAAAAAGAGCTAAATTCACAAGAAAAAGCCATAAAATAAACTGAGCCTCACTTTTTTAAGTCTGAGCTTGGATCGTTTAATAAATGAGCCTAAAAGTGAGGCTCAGACTTGACTCATTTAACTAAATGAATGAGTTGAACCAAGCTTTTAACGAGGTGAACTGAATACTGAATTAACTCAACCCCCTTATAACCCTATTGGTATGTTTGACCAAATGAAAGGGGAAGCTATTTTGTCTTCTTTTGACATTCTAACCCATTTTCTTCATAAAAATCTAGATGAAACACCCTATGTATCATGGAAAGATTTTACACCTAACTTGAAAGTTTTAAAAATGTGGGGGCATCTATCTAAGATTGTCTTACCTAATTTTTGAAGGACTAACGTGGGAACTAAAATGTTTGATTATACATGTATTTGTTATGCTCTGTGATCATTCTATTTGTGAATCAAGGAATATAGATTTCTTTGAAAATGCGCTTTCTATGAAAAATAATGCATGAGATATTGTTGGTTTTTCTAATAGTACTTCTATGCCTCTATCTTTGCCTCATTCCTTTGATTCTATTAATGATGATATTGTTGAATCTGGGAGAAGTTAAAGATGTAGGATGGAAACTAGGTTTGTAATTTATTTTGTGACTATTTTTCTTATAAAAAAATGATGATTTGGATAGGATCAATGAGGAATTTATTTCTACCTTTTTGATTGAAGAAGATCCTAAATCATATAGTAAAGATGTAACCATGATTGATGCTAGTTTATGAAAATAGGTAATTAATAATGAAAGAGAGTCAATTATGTCTAATCACACTTGGGATTTAGTTGGTTTTCCTAGAGGATGTAAACCTATTAGATGCAAATGGGTCTTTAGAAAAAAATTGAGAACTAATGGGACCATTGATAAGTTTAAGGTTCTTTTGATAGTTGTAGGATATAAACATTTTTTATATAATTATTGTCCTATAGATAAGATAGCCACAACTCATTCTTGGGTTTCTTCAGCTGCTATCTATGGACTTTCAGTTCATCAAATTAATGTTAAAAATGCATTTTTAAATAGTAATCTTAAAAAAGAAATTTATGAGGAGCAGCTCGAGGGTTATATGGTTGAAGGTCGGCAAAAAAAGTGTGTAGACTGAGAGAGTCATTGTATGTCCTTAAACAAGCTCCTAATCAATGTTATGAAAAGTTTAACCACACTTTAATGAGCAATGGTTATAATGTAAATGTATTTTATTCTTGTGTTTATTCCAATATTTTTATACATGATTATGTGATTATATGTTTGTGTGTTGATGACTTGTTGATTCTTGGCACTAATATAACCGTGGTTAATGTTACCAAATCTTTTTTGTCTTCTCACTTCGATATGAAAGATTTTGGGGAAACTGATATAACTTTTGATATTAAAATGAGAAAAACTGAGAATGTATTTTCCTTAAGTAGTCACACTACGTTTATAACATATTAGAAAAGTTTAATTGTTATGATAAATTACCTTCGGAATTCCCTATGATCCTAGCATTCGTTTGAAAAAGAATCAAGGTTATAGTGTTTCACAAGAAGAATATGCTAAAATCATAGGTAGTGTAATGAATTGTACTAGACATAACATATTATATGCTATAAGTTGACTAAGTAGGTATAATCACAACACATATAGAGATCATTAGATTACACTTCATCATTAAAGGATTGGTGTTTGTATTTTTGTAAATTTATTACTTCATAAGAAGGATTTAGTGATGCTAATTGTATTTATGATGAAGATGAGGTCAATTCCACTAGTGGTTATATATTTATCTTGGGAGGAGGAGCTATGTCATGGAAGTCTGCTAAGCAAACCTATATTGCTCACTCCACTATGGAGTTTGATTTTATTCATCTTGAATTAGCTAGTTAAGAGACATAGTGGTTGAGGAATCTGTTGAGAGATATGTCTGTTTGGAGGAAACCAAATATGCCAACTTCCTTGCACTGTGATTCATAGGTATCTTTCAGTGTTGCCAAGAAAAGTGTGTATAATAGTGAAAGGAGACACTCTTGCATGAGACATAGTTTTGTAAGACAACTATTGAGGAATGATGTAATCTGCTTAGAGTTTGTTAGATCAGAGAGAAATATAGTAGATCCTCTTATGAAGGGTTTAATGAGGAGAATTATCCTTGAATTGTCAAGGAGGATGCAACTTAAGCCTTGAGTCGAGGAAAGTATGTTGGATACCACTTGTGGTTTAATAAAGGCATATGATTACTCTATACCACTAAATTCCCATCCTTATGGTATGTGGTAGTGTTTTGTTGGGTAGAGCTCAATCTCTTAATGAGTTCATAGCCCTATTTTGGGTGGTCCTAGTAAGAAAAACTTGATAAACTCATTGCTTTATATTTTTGAGGTTGAGCATTTTTATACTCTCAATGAATCCATAGCTTTGTATGGTAGTGCTTATGAGACATACTTAATGGATTCATCTAGGTGAGTGTGAAGGTGTGTTGCTTTCTATTAAGAGCACTCATGAGTCCTAAGGTGCACATATGCCCATTCAGAGCGCTTGTTATATCATCATAGAATTTGCATAATTTAAGACATATGTTGTGCGGTCTCAATTAAAGTTAAGGTAATTCAAGATTCATTCACTCTATTGACATAATAGTTGTCTCACCTCATTATATATTAATTCAATTCTTGTTACATTAATAGTTAAAGTGTTGTTCCGTTTTTTGTCCAGTTTATTTATTTTTTTGTATTTTGTAACTGTTTTGCCATTGGTGGGGGATTGTTGGAACAATGACAATGCTGTTGTAGTTCTTTTTGCGTTTACTCCCCTTTATCTTTATCCCACTTATTTTAATACACAACCTATATAACAATAAATGAAATAAAATTATTAAGACTAAGTTATTCTTACTTTATTTTAATATCATATTAACATCAAACATATTAGACTATAGAAATTATTGTTATTATTATTAGAAACATAAAAATTACAATTAAACATAAAAATTACTATATATATATATATATATATATATATATTATAATAACAATAGTAAATTTTTTATTTGTATTTCTACTAATAATAATGATTATTGTATTTCTAAAAATGACGATAATGATAATAATACCGATAATAATAATAATAATAATAATAATGATAATAATAATAATAATAATAATAATAATAATAATTGTCATAATTAACATGATAATTATAATATCAATCATAATACATACGAATAAAATAATATTTATAATTGTATTTATAACAATAACTATAATAATACTTTATTATTATTATTATTATAGTTTTTAAGATAATAATTTGTTATATCATCACACATATTATGATAAAAATTTCTATGTTAATTATAACAATAATAATAAATTATAAAATTTAATTTATTAATTATATTAAATTGATAATAATTAATACCAACATAAAATTTAAATTAAATTAACTTGGCTCAATCTTGATATAACTCTAAGTCTATATACCCTATTCTACCGAATTCCCGTCCGAACCTGGACCCAATCTAATATATTTCTAACCCGAAATGATCTAACCAAACACAAATCCGACTCAAAATCTAATTATCAAAATTAAATCTGAATCCAAAAAATACATGAGTTAAATCCAACCACAATCCGATTAGATAACAAGACTGTTTTAAGCTCGGACCCAAATCCGACCAACATTACTCGTTTGACACATAGCTATATGGCTTGATTATTCATTTCCATCACTGTACGGTTACCCAAATAAACGTATAAATAAAACAACACTTTCAGTTTGTTATTCCGAGCTCAAAGCACATACGTTGTGCTTCAAAATAAAACAACACGAAAATGGGGTTGGGGGGGTCAAATCGAGTCAAAATCCAATGTCTGGTGTTGCTGAAGAATCAGATGACCGAGTTAAAAGTAAGAAAGGGCCAAAGGGAAAAAGGAATAGAAGACATATTGATAAGATTTGTTCTGTCCTTTCATTAAACTCTCTCGTCAAATATATATACAAGGCATTGGCAGCATAAGGTAGACTCTTGTCCACCAAGGTAGAATCTCTTCCTCCTAATCTTCTCCTAAACTTACTCCTAAACTCACGCCTATACCTAAACTTCTTGAAATATTGCAAGCAGTTCATTTGTATAATATCACACAAATTATACATAATATTTCATATATAGTAAATATCTTAATACCCCTCTCAAGTTGGAGCGTGAAGATCTCGAACACCCAACTTGCGTAATAAAAACTCGAATTGTGATCTCCCCAAGGCTTTGGTAAAAATATCCGCCAGTTGCACATTTTCCGGAACGTATGATAGATTAATCAAGCCATCTGTAATTGCATCTCTAATAAAATGACAATATGCTTCAATATATTTAGTGCGTTCATGGAAGATTGGGTTTTGTGCTATATACAATGCTGACTAACTATCACAATAAAGTCTCATTCCCTGCTCATGCTGCACACCTAACTCCCCAAATAGTTTCCCTAGCCATTTCAATTCACAAGTGATTGCTGCCATTGATCGATATTCCGCTTCTGCTGATGAACAAGAGACAGTAGGTTTTTTCTTGGTTTTCCAGGAAATGGGAGAAGATCCCAATAACACGAAGCATCCACTCAATGACCTTCGGGTAAGAGGGAAACTCACCCAATCTGAGTCACACCATCCTTCTAAACTCAATGCACTATCAGCACACAATAATATACCTTGACCAGGATTATTTTTCAAATATCGCACTACCCGCAACACTGCATCCCAATGCTCTTCTCTCGGATGTTGCATAAACTGGGACAAGATATGAACTGAGTATGCAATATCTGAACGAGTAACCCCCAAATATATCAATCTGCCTATCAATCTCCTATATCTCTCTGGATCTTCTAGCAGCTTACCATCGGCCAATGCTAACTTATGATTTTGCTCTATAGGAAACTCTACAGGTTTACCTCCGAGCAACCCAGTTTCAGAAATAATTTCCAATGCATATTTTCTCTAGCACATAAAAATTCCTTTCTTACCACAAGCTACCTCCAGCCCCAGGAAATACTTCAGCAATCCCAAGTCCTTCATTTTAAAACATTTTCTTAAATAATCTTTGAAGATGAGCATCGTTGCTTTGTCATTCCTTGCAATAATCATATCATCTACATACACCAATACATTAAGATGTATTTTACCTCTTGTCAAAGTAAAAAGAGAATAGTCAAAATAAGACTGTTTAAACCTATACTCCTTCAAAGCGGTGGCCAATTTTGCAAACCAACATCTTGGTGCTTGTTTCAACCCGTATAAAGATTTTTTTCATTCGACACACCATATTATTTTGTTTATTCTCGAAACCGGGTGGTATTTTCATGTACACCTCTTCATCTAAGTCACCATGCAAAAATGCATTATGCATGTCCATCTGATGTATCTCCCAATTTTAGGGATGGCAACGGGGCGGGTCGGGGACCCCATCCCCATCCCCGAATCCGATAAAGAAAATAATCCCCGAACTTGACCAGACCTGATCCCCGTTATTTTTTTATCGGGGATTCCCCGACCCGATCCCCGTGGGGATCATATCCCCATCCCCGACCCGATCCCCGATTTATTTTCCATCCCCGACTTATTCCCTGTTCTTAAAACCCGACCTGATCCTTGAAACCCGACTTTATACCCGATCCCCGATCCTCAAACTATTTTTTTATATTATATTTTTAATTTATATTCTATAAAAAAATTATATATATATATATATATATATATATTATATAATTATATAAAAATATATATATAAAAAAATTTCGGGGCGGGTTCGGGGATGGGGACCCCAAACCCGTCCCCGCCCCGTCCCTGAAAAAATCCCCATTAAGAATCCCCGAACACGAACCCGAACCCGATCCCCGAATTCTCTCTCCGAACCCGAACTCGAATGGGGAATCCCCGATGGGGCCCCAAACCCGTGGGGAAAATTTCCATCCCTACCCAATTTTTAATTGCAGCAATTGTCAGGAAAGTACGAACTGTTACCATCTTTGCCAGAGGAGCAAAAGTCTCGTTGTAGTCAATACCTTCAACTTGATGATTTCCAAAAATCACTAATCTTGCTTTTAGCCTTTGCAAAGTTCCATGTTCATCTCGTTTTTCAGTGTACACCCATTTACTTCCCAATGCTTTCTTCCCTGGAGGTAATTCCTACAACTCCCATGTTCCTTGATCTTCCAAGGCTCTTATTTCTTCTGCCATAGCTTTTCTCCACCCCTTATGTTTCACCGCCTCCTTAAAACTCGTAGGAGGTGAACCTGCACTCATAGCTGCTACATACTTTCTACAATTATCAAAAAACCATTCACAACTTACAAAATGTGAAATAGGATAGGGAGTGCCTGAGGAAGTTGATGAGGAGGTTGAATTCTTGGAAGGGCTTTTCTTTTTCACAACCATATGAGTCATGAATCCATCATAACGGGAGTTAGGAAATTTAGTTCTTTTCCCTTTTCCCATCTCTGACACTACCTCCACCGTAGTGCCCTTGTCTTGCAAATTCATATTTCCCTCGCCAGATGCCACCTCTGCCATCTGCCTACCTCCACCAGGCGGCTGCCTTACCTCCTCCTCATGTATAGCAACCCCTACTCCTCTACTGCCATCATCTAGAACCTCCTCAACCAGCTCCCCCTCAACCTGCGGCTCTAAAACCTCCATATGCGCAGGTTGAGTATAATGTGGTAGCCTATCCTCCTCATGTATGATGCCATCATCATCAAAAAAATCGTAAGCACCAATATTCTCATAATTAGGCATAGGAGCAGCAGTGTTCACCTCTAACATAGGAAAAAAATGCTCAACAAATTTGACTTCTCTAGAGACACAAATTTCTTATTTGTCCAAGTCATATAAAGTCCACCCTTTTTTAGAAAAAGGATACCCAATAAAAATACACCTACGACTCCGACTGGGAAATTTATTTCCTTTATGTTTCTGATTATGAGCATAACACAAGCACCCCAGCACACAAATGGTATCTAAATTTGGAGGTTTTCCAAATAAACATTCATATGGTGTCTTATAATTAAGTACACTAGAGGGTGTATGATTAATTAAATAACATGCCGCCATGACACACTCTCCCCAAAATTTAATTGGTAAATGACCTTGAAAACAAAGAGCATGTGCCACATTTAAAATATGCTGATGTTTATGTTCAACCCGACCATTTTTTTGTGGAGTCCCGACACAAGAGGTTTAAAAAATGATCCCATTCTTCATAAAATATTCATTCAAGCATTTAAACTCAGTACCATTGTCACTTCTAAATCATTTAATTTTCTTATCAAATTGTCGCTCAATTAATGCAAAAAAATTCATAAACATAATTTCAACTTCCAATTTATTAAAAAGCAAATAAACCCAAACCGCTCTTGAAAAATCATCCACAATAGTTAAAAAATAGGAAGCACCACATGAGGATCGATCCCCATAAGGACCCCATAAGTCACAATGAACCAAGTCAAAAATTTCTCTAGCTCTACTACTACTAACTGGAAAACTCTCTCTAGGTTGTTTTGCACGAAAACATACATCACAACCATCTTTATTTAAAACACCTAATGTACTCACATTAGGAACCTTTCTAAGAACTTTCTCCGATGGATGCCCCAGATGCTTGTGCCATAACTCCAACGACGTGCCATGATCAACTACTAAAGCCTTTGCATGAGGAACACCACGGAAAAAGAAAAGTCCATCCTTGCGTTCACCCACTCCACACAACTTCCTCGTCGCTCAGTCCTATATAATACACAATGTATTATTTATTTGAACTGTACAATTATTTTCATCTAATAATTGTGTCACTGATATCAAATTACAATCCAGATTAGGAACATATAACACATGATTAATATGTAGATGTCCAGGCAAGATCACGTTGCCCTCATGTGTTACTGCAGAACTTCTTCCATCAGGCAAGCCAATTGGACAGTGGCTAATTTTCTTCATATTAATAAGAAAATCAAGAGTTCCTATTATGTGGTGTGTAGCTCCAGTATCGATGATCCAAGAAAACTCACCAGTTAAACGATCTTTTGGCTTAGGTAAATTTAGGAGATCAAGGATATTTTGCCACTGCTCGGGTGTGATATGTTCAAGGCCTGTCTTGGGATGTTGCTCTGACGTACTCGCCTGCTGTTGTCTTATTGGCTCTGGTAGGTGGGTTGTTCTTCCACCCCCACCTCCGCTGTCGCTTCCTCTTCCTCTATCAGCCAGAACACCTCCTTGCCCTCCTCCTCTACCACCATGACCCGCTCCTTGACCACCTCGTGGTCTATCTCCCCACCACTTAGGGAAGCCATGTATTTGAAAGCATGGACTCTCATCATGCCCTTCACGATTGCAATGGTTACAAAACTTATCAGAATTATCAACATACTTCGATTTACCTCGTACGTCAGTTTGAACCTTGAAGGCCATCATAGTATCACAATCCTACTTCCCCGTTGAGAAAACTCCACCACGCAAGCGCTCTTCTTGAATAAGGTTTTGATAGGCACGGTCTAAAGAAGGCAGAGGATCTTGGTTCAAAAGTTGAGAGCATACAAAGGCGTAAGCACCATCCACACCAATGAGAAACCATTGCAAACTATCTTCTTGCATAAGTTTTGCATATTGAGAGGGAAGACTGCATGTGCATCAACCAGATGTACAACCATCACAGGAACAAGTAGGCAGAGTAACATACATGGCCAATTCATCCCATATCTTACTAATACGACCAAAGTAAGAAGTAATAGACTAGGTTTTCCCTTGCTTGCACTCGCTAAGGGCTGCCTTTAATTGACAAATGCGAGTCTCATTCACCACACAAAACCTCCCTTTTAACGCCTTCCATAATTCACGGGCATCTTCATAGTATGAAAGTGTTGAATGAAGGATAGGCTCGATAGTGTTCATTAACCAGGCCACCAACATAGAATGCACAGTGTACCAATCTTCTAGTTGCTCCTCGTCCTTGGGTTTTGGGACAGTCCCTTGCAAAAACCCAAACTTTCTCTTGGCCTTCAGAGTAGTACGAATATTTCTCACCCACTCATCATAGTAGTCTCCTTTCAATTGCACTGAGGTAATCAAATTACCAGGATTATTATTAGTTATAAGAAAAAACACGTCCACCTTCTTGACTCCACCGGTCGGTTTATCGTCATCATGTCCAGCCATGTCTCCAAATAACAAATGGAAGATCAGACTTAGAAAAACTTTAGAATTGTAACCTGGGCTCTGATACTATGATAAGATTTGTTCTGTCCTTTCATTAAACTCTCTCGTCAAATATATATACAAGGCATCGGTAGCATAAGATAGACTCTTGTCCACCAAGGCATAATCTCTTCCTCCTAATCTTCTCCTAAACTCACGCCTATACCTAAACTTCCTGAAATATTGCAAGCAATTCATTTGTATAATATCACACGAAATATACACAATATTTCATAAATAGTAAATATCTTAATACATACATTTGGCAACGTTTTTCTTTTTCAAAAGTTGGCTTGCAAGATCCTAGGATTTTCTTTTTCAAACTTGTTGCATCATTGCTGGTTGAAATGGAGGAGGATAATAAGCACTCCCATCCAGGATAG
Source organism: Tamarix chinensis (assembly GCA_030549775.1). Lineage (NCBI taxonomy): Eukaryota > Viridiplantae > Streptophyta > Magnoliopsida > Caryophyllales > Tamaricaceae > Tamarix > Tamarix chinensis. Next base: position 81,351,262 of record CM060178.1, read on the forward strand.
ACAATTAGTACACGGTGGAACTGTTTCTGGGTTGACTGTGTTAAAGGGTTTTCTAGAAAATGAAATCTGTGAAGAAAAATTGAGATTTCAAGAATTTTCAAGGCGAACAAATGAATTGCCAACTTATATTATTTAAGATTGACTGATGATTGGCAATGGCATACACCAGAGGAATGGAAAGAGGCAGAAGGTATGTAATAATCTCAAGGTAGCATATCAGTGATGAGCACGTACAAAGAAGACGTAATACTAGGTCCATTTTCCAGCTTAGAATAGTCGTCACCCAGTTTGTGACTTGTGACCATGAACATGCACTTTCATTGCTTGAATTTGGATTGGATTGTGCAGATCTGTGACTTGGTTTTGATGAGGAAATTTGAATTCGGCGTTTTAATTCCAAACAGGCAATCCAAGAGCTATTAATTGAAATGTGCCATTTGCATAATTCCAAATTAGGCTATTATTAATTAATTTATTATAATGATTAATTAATATTCTATCTGCATGGAAAACAATTATTTTACTATTTTATATATCTTTTTAGAATTAATAATTCTAATCTTAAAATTATATTTATAAATTTTATTGAAATATAATAAAATATTTAATATATAGAATAAGGATAAAAAAATAATTTTTTAAAATAAAAATTTAGTGATATAAAGAATTACTTTTTTGACGGAAACGGAGTATATTCCATTGTTGTATGAACCGAAAATGGCCGAGTTGGACGTTTAGGCAGATCAATTCCATGTTTCACTGCATAAGTCCAATTGCTGCATGTGAAGAAATTGACAGGATGCATCTGTCGAGTGTACGGATGATGCATTCAACGTTCTGGTGAATTGATTATGCCGACGAATGAGTTTCTATCGCAAGCCATAAATGACGTGTGGTGGGTGGGAAAAAAAGTTACATAATTGGATTGATTTGTTTATATTTTGATGAAGAGTATTATTAAAATTTTAAAATAATATTTATTATGCTTTTAAAATAATTTTTTATACAAAGAAAGTATATAGTAATAATATTTAGATATTTAATAAAAATATTCATTAAAAAATATAAAATTTACTAACAATAAGAGATTCTATATGTATGTGTATATATATAGATATATATACATATATAATTTATCATATTAAATATTATTTGTATTTATCTGATTAAATATTTAATTTATATTATTTTTTGTTGATTATATCAATTAATTGATCCATAATATATATATATATATATATATATATATAATTTATCATATTAAATATTATTTGTATTTATCTGATTAAATATTTAATTTATATTATTTTTTGTTGATTAGATAAATTAGTTGATCCATAAAAATATTGAATCAACTACTCAATTTCTTTTTAGGTTGAATTGATTCTAATATCAAAATAATTTATCGAATATTAAAGCAGGTAATCAATTCAATTCCACACATATATCTCCGTATAAGCTTTGTATTGCATGGGCCTCACATTCAATTTTTCACTTTTTTTTTCTTCCGATGAGGGGTCGAAAAAATGTACCAGTGAGGGATCAAATTATATTCGTATTTCTCACATCGTCTAAAAAAAAAAGTTGTTCCTGCATAGGAACATCGTACGTGCAACAATAACATTGATTCTAATTCATTCACACTTGTATTCTTTTTAAAAAAATGATTCAATCCTTTGATGGGTAAACTTGCTTCACTTTACTATCGAGTAGCTATTATTTTTGTTATAATTTATGAAAATATCATTCAATCATTTGTGTACAGGATGTGATAATACAAAATTAAAACTTTTAATTCTGGTTCCTCTTCTCCCCCAAAAATATTATTTTTCGAAGATAATAGTAGATTTGTAATGCCTAAATTGATTAAAAGGATTATTATATGTATATATACATCTAGAAAAATTGGATTCGGTCGGATAGCAAACAAAAGTAAATTAGACTACAAGTCATGATTTAAATTTTACAAAAATAAATAGAAGATAATTATGATATAATAACCACAACTTATGAGACAAGCAATAAGTACATGAATTATTCACAAGTTAATATTAATTATCTATATTGTTAAGTAGTTCCATGATAATAATAAGAAGATAATGATGATATAATAATCAATCTAAAATAAAATAATATTGTGATGGAAATAAAAATGGTCAATCAAACTGTAACACTATAAATAATTACACATTAATAAATTAATAATCATTCCACATTTGACAACTAAGACACTTACGACCCATTTAGAATGAGGCGAACCATTAAATTAGGTACATGAATATAAGTAAGGTGAAAATTAGGTGAATGCTTTAAAATATTGTTTGGGTATTTATTAGATTAGCATAGGTTAATAGTTCATAATATTATTTGAATTAAGGTGAATGTAGGTAAATAGCAAACAATTATTAAATTATTAATTACCTTAACCTACATTAACCACTTTTTTTATAGGTTAATAACTTTGGGGTGAAAGGAAGTTAAATTGGGTTAATTTTTAACCCAACCTAACTTAGGCTCAATCCCAAATAAATTTGACAAACAAAATAAACAAAAAATCAATATCATCTAACATAGTTTAACCTTAAAACAAATAGATTGTTGAAATACAATTGCCAAAAAAATAAATAATAAAATATTGAAACTTAGTTGTTGTGACAATAATTCAGGAGCTTATGAAAGAACAAAAATGGGTATATATGCTCGAGCAAAGGTTATTATTTTGGCAAATTTTCTTTTCTCTCTCATCTAATTTCTATAATTTTCTCTAGACTTCATATTAAGGAATGAAATCCCTTCAAAGAGTTTTTAAACAACTCTTATGTAGCCTTTTTATTTAAACCGTAGGCCATCATTTTCAATTATGAAAAAAATTTGAATCATTTCAATGCCATGACCACTATTTTCTCAAATAATTTTTGCCTCAATGTGATGTAAGATTTTTATTTTAAATTAATAATTTGATCTAACAAAACCCAATAAAAATTGCTATTTATTGTAAAGAAATAGTAGTCATTTGTCCCTGCAAGCTGGTGCTTATTAGGAAATAAATAACATCATTTCTTTTAATTTCATGGCTTTTCTACAAATATAACTTTTAACAATTATTTGGACTCATATTATTAAATAATCTATTATTATTTACAAAATGATATTCGACAATTTTATTTTCTATATAGGTATGTGCGTAAGAGTACCTTAATCATATTCATTTGATTGAAAAATAAAATCAAAGTAGATCAATAAACTTAAACCCTAATCATATAACCAGAGATTGAAAATGTAAAATTGTAAGTAAATTACTTATATCTCACTATAAATAATGAACACTATAACATACAACACCTAATTTTTTTTAGCAAAGTAATTTAGTTAACTTATTTTTAACACTCCAATCATACTAGTTTCACTTACAACTTCTAACTTTATGACACATATATTTCTTATTATATGAAAACCTTATTACATAGAGAGATATCCCCTAAGATGAAACCCATTTTGTTTTCTAGCCATAGATATTTGACAAGCTAATTATTGTTTCAAAGTAATATGATTAATATATATTTTTTTAAATCCCATATCACGTTACCATTATAAATCAAAAGGAAAAAAAAACAAAGAGAATATAAGCTATTAACCAATAAACTTGCACATTTTTTGGAGCTTTCTTGACATATTTGGTAAGGCCCTAATCATAGTACATTAATCCAAAATATAATTTTTTTTACATAAATCACTTTTATTTTACTAAGTTATAAAACCTTCTATTTATTTCTCAAAGTAATATTATTGACAGTTTTTGAAGACCCTAGTCGTATTATTATTACTACAAAATTGATTTAGCCCAGCACATGAAATATCAGTTGTAAAGAATAGATTGATTTACCAAATTTGTATGCTCCAAAGCACAAAATATCATTGGTTTTATTTAATCACAATTATTCTTTTAAAAAGGATTCAAGTCTTTGATCGGTAAACTTTCTTCACTTTACTACTCATGTGTAGCCACTAATTTTGTTATAATAAGTGAAAATATCATTTGAACATTCTCAGATCATGACTCATTAAAATATTTGGGATCAAATTATATATTATTTTTTTTCATGGGTAAAAAGTTTTAAACGTACAATAAATAATAAAACTGCCATGCTTATCTTTGATTGTGCTAACTTCAACAATATTTCTCTAAATGGTCTTCCCATGTTATCTTCATAATTTGATCCTCATTCTAGATTTTTTTATGACTAGCTAGTACCTATCATCCGTCCTTATTGCTTGCGTTTTGATCATACTTGGAATTATGGTGATTAACCCTCTTTAATTCCTAAGACTCATGTATTGCTATTATGTAATCTCTGCGCTGGAATGATGATTTTGCATTTAATTATTGCGAATGCTCTTTCATTATATGTCTCTTATCATTTCAGAGATGAAATGCCTGAAAGAAGGAGAGGATGATGCGAGTCTCAACCCCTCCTAAATTTTAGATATTCAATTGGATATGGTTAATATTTATTTCCATTTATTTTTCTTTATTTATGCATGTTAAAATTTGGATCAAACTCAATTTTTGATGGTATTGCCGATGATGAGGGGTGGATTTAAGTATCAAAAATATTTTATATTCCTAAGATTTTAGTTAGAATAAGAACTATTGGGGCTTACATAGATTAGGCTCAATAATTAATCCATTTTAGTTGATTGGGTTTATTTTTGATATTTATGCTTGGTATTTATAAAAACTAAGGGCCGAGTCATTTTTTACTACAAATTGTTGATGAGTTAGAAGACTATCTTGGATTCATAGAAAATAATTCAAATTTTGCAACCCCATTTGGCTGGTCGATTATGACATTGCTAATTGGGTTTGTTTAAGGAAGGGTGGGCCTAATACAGTGGAGGTGAAGGTAGGATTTGTCGAACAAAGAGTAGTAGAGTTGGGTAAAAGAAAAGCAAGAGATGGAGGAAGGGACATAAACATGTTTGTTTCACGGGACAAGAACAGTAAGGAGGAAGATGGTAAAAAAGGCTTTTTCTATGGCAAGTCAGAGTGCTTTGGCTTGCCATCGAATCTGAAGGTTGTCCTAATATAGAACTATTGGGGGAATCAGACGATCCAGTGCAGTATGGGTGCTCCGTGAAATAGTTAGGCGCTTGAACCTAGCCTGATATAGTGTTTCTACCAAAAACATTGTGTGGGAGCAAGCAGGTGGAATATGTGATAAGGAGGATAGGATTTGTGGGTCATTTGTAAATAGATTGTGTGGGAATTAAGATCGGGGAATTGAGTGGCATTACGTACTATAGAATGAAAACCTAGAAGTTGAGTAGTTGTCTTTCTCGCAGCACCACATCGATACAAAGTTAAAGGGGAATGGGAAGGAGTGGAGATTCACTGCCATTTGGAGTAAGGGAGGTGAGTGGAATTGTGGGAATTTTTAAGAAGATTAACAATGCCTTTTTCACTAGTGTGGTGTGTAGGGGGTGATTTTAATAAGATAACGTGCAAGGAAGAGAAGCGTACGTGGTGGGCAGAGTAGAAATGCATCTTCAATTGATAATTTTATTATGTGGGAAGCATGTGAGTTGATGAATGTGGTGGGTTTTGTGGGTTATAAACATGGACGAATAAAAAAATGGAAAGAGGAGAGGGTGGAAGCTTAGTTGGATAAGGTACATTTTATGGAGAGCTGGATAATTATTTTTGGATGCGGTGATACATCACATTGAGGTGGCATGGCTTGATCACATGTTGAAAGGAATCTAATCCGTTAATGTCATTAATGTACAATGGTCAATAATATGCAAGTTACAAATGTAAATTTAGGCTACAAACAAGGAAGTTTGTTATACACCTAATATATGTTAATGCTAATCAAATATTATTAACATAAATATACATATTCTATCACACCCCCATAGTTGAAGCGGGAGGTTGATGTATGCTGAGACTGTCCCAAAAATCTTTAAATAAAATCAAGGGAAGACCTTTGGTAAAGATATCTGCAATCTTATAGCGGGACGAGACATGAAGGATATGTACATGCCCTTAGACTAATTTTTCATAAACAAAGTGACTATCCATCTCGATATGTTTAGTGCATTGATGTTGAACAGAATTCTCCAAGAGATAAATAACACTAACATTATCACAATAAACCAGAGTAGCCCTAGTAATAGGATAATGAAGCTCGAGAAGTAGGTTGTGCAACCAACATGACTTAGACACCACATTAGATAAGCCTTTGTACTTAGATTCATCACTAGATCGGGATAAGGTAGCTTGGCATTTTGATGACCAAGATATCATGTTATCACGAAGGAAAATACAATACCCTGAATTAGATCATCTAGTATTGAGACAACTGCCCCAATTTACATTTGTATAAGATATGAGCTTGGATGTCGAAGATGGATAGAGATGTAAGCCATAGTGTAAGGTACACTGAATATAGTGCAATATGTGCTTGAGAGCATGCATATGATCCACCATTGGGTTATGCATGAACAAACATATCTGTTGTACCACATATGATATATCAGGCCCGGTGAAGGCGAGATACTATAGTGCTCTTACGAGACTCTTGTAAAGGGATGTGTCCTCATAAGGTGTGCTAGAGGTAGCATTGAGTTTTGGTTTAGTGTTAACTAGGGAAGCAGACAGCTTACAAAAAGACATTCCTGCTTGGTCCAAGAACTCTTCGGCGTAAGTTTTTTGAGAGAGAAAAAGGCCACCAGTGTGTCAGGTCACAGCTATCCCTAAGAAATAGCTCAAAGGCCCCAGATCTTTCATAGAAAATTCCAAACTAAGAAGTGTCATAATAAACTTACGTAGAGAATCGGATAAGGCAGTGAGGATGATATCATCCTTATAGAGTAAAATGTAAGCCATATCATTATCTTTGCAGTAGATGAATAGTGACTTATCATACTTACTATAAGAGAATCCAATGGACGAGATAAAATCTACAATTCTCTTGTACCATTTCCTAGGAGCTTGCTTGAGTCCATATAATGATTTCTTTAAGAGACACACATGATTAGGATGGTGTGGATCTCTAAATCCCAAGGGTTGGTGCATGTACACTATTTCTTTGAGGTCCCTATGTAAGAAAGCATTTTTAACATCCAATTGATGAATGAACCAAGCATTAGAGAGGGCAAGACTGAGCACAATGTGAATGTTTGCCTGTTTCACCACTGGGCTAAATGTTTCACCACAATAAACTCCAGCCTGCTGACTTGTACCATCACCTACAAGATAGGCTTTATGCCTCTCAAAAGAACCATCAGATTTTTCTTTATGTCTAAAAATCCACATGGACCAAATCACATTAACATTAGGTAGACGAGGTACTAATACCCACATCTTTTTTTAATCAGAGAATTATATTCATCTTCCTTAGCCATTTTCCAATTTGAATCTTTGAGTGCATACACGGGGTTACGTGATAGATGTGATTTTGAGACATAAGAGAGAAGGTTGTGGTGATATTTTTTTTGGGTTTAAAAATACCATGATGAATTCTAGTGATAGGTCTATGGGCTGAACACAAAGTGGGCTGGGAAATGGTGGAGATGGGCTCATGGTTGTGATCTGAAGCTAGGTTGGTAGGCGTTTGGTCCAAAGAGGGAGGGCAATAGGCAAGTGATATGGGGAATGAGCAGCTGGGCCAGGCCCACTTGTGGGCTGCGGGGAGAGAGGCCTTGGCAGAAGGGTTGGGTTGTTCACTATGCAGGCCGAAGAATTAGCTGGGTGAGCTGTAGATGGGGAAGAATGGGCCGGTTAATTGTTTGGGTTAGAAGGAGGAATAGGATTTTGAAATTGAGCAATCACATATGGTGAAAGTCCATCCTCAAGAAAATCATAATAAGGAGGGGTTAGAGTATGCAGCTTTTTAAATGGAAATTTATTTTCATCAAAAATGATATGCCAACTTATGATGATTTTATGAGAGGAGAAGTCGTAACATTTTTAGCCACGATGATTAGTAGGATATCCCAAAAAAACAAACATGGTGTGGATCGAGTTTGTAGCTTATGAATTATGGTGGATGGGAAAAGTGGGTAACGTAAACATCCAAACACTCGAAGATAAGAATAAGAAGGGTCTTTTTGATAGATGATTTTTAGAGGTGACTCATAGGGGATGACTTTGCTTGGTAAAATGTTAAGGTGCTAAGTGGCCATTTGAAGAGCATGGTGCCAAAAGGAGTTGGGTAAGGAAGCATGAGCCATTAAAGTTCGAAAAATATTATTAATAACCCAAAATTTTCTTTTAGCTTTTCCATTTTGAGATGAGGTATGTGGACATGAAATGAGAAAAGAAATACCATTTTCCTCACACAATTTTCTTAATGGCCCATAGTCATATTCTCTACCATTATCACATTGGACATTTTTGATTTCTTGATTGAATTGTGTCTTAGTATAGGCCCGAAAAGAAAGAAATATTGGATAAACTTGGGATTTTTTGGAGATAGGAAATTTCCACAAAAAATTAGGATAGTCATAAAAAACCAATACATAATATCGGTGGCCTGCAGAATTTAAAATAAGGGATGTCCACAAATCACCGTGTATGATATCAAATGGTATAAAAGTAGAGGTATAAGAAGCAACAAATGGAAATTTAACATGTTTACCATGCGGACATGAATGAAAAAGAGTAGAGCTACTAGTCTTATGACAGGTAATCAATTTATTTTGCCTAAGAGAGTTTAAGATAGGAGCTCCCGGGTGACCCAGGCAGTCATGCCAAAAAGAAGCTGAAAAAGCTACAAAAGTTGATGGAGAAATGGCGTGACATGTGTTTGTGGTGGTGGTAATGGGATATAAATTTCCTGGCTATCACATCTCATGAGTGCCATCCTAATATGAAATTCCTTCACATAAAATCCAAAGGGGTCAAATTCAACAGAAACATAATTGTCAGTGGTGAATTTGCTGACAGAAACTAAGTTTTTAATCGATTTTGGGGCATGAAGGATATTTTGAAATACTAATGGTAGGTGAGGGGAGGGCAAGTTCACACTACCAAAACCACGAATAGGAATATAATGGCCATTTATGATAATTATACTATGATAATTGCTTAAATTAAAATAGAACGAGAGATTACCTTGTGCGGATGTCATATGGGATGTCGTTCTGGTGTCCATATACTACTGTGGATCGGGTTGAGAAAGAGACATAGTGTGCATGGCTTGTTCAATATCAATTGGAGCATAACCCATTGGACTAGCTGTTGCAAAGGCCTACTGGGGTCTGGGCCCAAGAACGCCTCTCGTTGGACTATTTTGTTGTCTGACCCAAGGAGTGGTTGGTTATGGACAAGGAGGGGGGCGTCCAATTTGGTATCCAACCCCATGGGGTATATTCACACTACGGCAGTTGCTTCCAATGTTGTTATGACTATTGTTGGCTCTGCCTGCTACCATAACCTCCTTTTCCGCCACCACGTCCACCACCATCATTAGAGTTGTAGTTTTTCCACCATTATTATGGTTTTGTTTGCCTTTACCACTACATTTTTGAGTGGAATTTATAGAGTATGAGTTGGAGTCATCTAACTCGTTGGAAGAAGCAACAACCATGGCGGTGTCATTATTTGTGGTGGCCATTTTTGCCAAACCTGCCTCTTTAAGAACAAGCATGGACCGTGCTTGATAGAATTGAGGAATTGGTTTGCATTGGCGAATGAGAGTTCCCACATGCTTATAGGCTATAGTGAGCTCTGAAGTCAGTTGGAGAACAAGGATATCATTTGTCACCGGTGCGCCGATGTTTCTCAATTGATTAGATAATTCTTTGAGATGCTGGCAATAGGAGGAAGCATTAAGGAAATCTTCCATCTTGGTGGTAGAGAATTATTGTTCAAGGGTTATGGCATGGTAGTGTTCATTATCCTAGAATATGTCATGCAATTGATTCCAGGCATCCATAGCCATTGCATCGGGTTCAATGATAGTATTCAATAAATTCTTAGAGATGGTTGAATATATCCATTAGAGAACAGTTGTGTCAAGTGTGTCCTATAGTTCTTTCTCATCAACGGTTGTTGGTACCTTCTCCTTACCTTTTGCAATAGGGATAAAATGGTGAATTGCCTTATGGGAACGAGTGTGAGTTTTGAAGAGTTCCGCCCATATGGAGTATTGGACGTTATCCATCTCAAAAACAACATTGATGTGTGTCTTGATATTGCCCACAACAGGGGCTAGATGAAAGCTAGAATTGGAGTCATCCATGGGAAATAACAAGAAAGGAATAAGAAGAAGGAAGAGAGGATTGAGATTGACGGAGGAGGAAGGCTACAGACGGGGCACAACGAAAGCAATGGAAAGGAAGGTGCCTTGGGCTCTGATACCATGAAAGGAAAGTAATCTGTCAATGTCATTGATTTACAATGGTCAATAATAAGCAAGTTACAAACGTAAAGTTAGGCTACAAACAAGGAAGTTTGTTATACACCTAATATATGCTAATGCTAATAAAATATTATTAACATAAATATACATATTCTATCACATGCAACTAGTTTTGTATAAGGGAAAAGGCGTACAAGGAGTGGAGGTAGGAAATTTAGGTTTAAAATATGGTGCTTGACTAATGAAGGTGTCTTGAATGTGGTGAATTCTTCTTGGAGAAGAATGGGAAGAGAGGCAAGGGGCCTAGATGGGCTCATGCATTGAATACAGAAATGTGGAGAAGCTTGAATTATCTGCAAGGGGTAAGCATGAAGTAGGGGCATTGTTCGAGAATGTAAAGCATGGGCATGCAAGAATGCAAACGGGGATGGGAGGATGTTGAAGAACAGAAAATAACATATCACATATAGATAAGTATTTAGAAAAGGTGGTCTTATTTTGACAGCAAAGGTCGAAAGTAGAGTTGTTAAGATGGATGAACGGTCGGGCTACTCAAGTCCTCGTGTTTCGACTACAAGGTAGCAAGATCAAGTCCATTAATCGACTACTTTTGAATTATTTTGTAAAATCAAAATGACGTTGTTTTAATTCCCCCCCCCCAAAACACCCTTACCTAGCCAGTCGTCTCCCTCCTCCCTCAAGATTTTCAACCTGCTCGGCTGCTGATTTCTGCACCCTCCCTCTCGAGTCGTGACGTTCTGGCTTCCACTACTCGAGCTTGACGTTAGTGCCTCTAGAGACCACCATTGTTCATGCTAGAGTCCATCGATAGCGACAAGTCAACAACATTATTTCCTCTTCTTGTTTGTCCTTCTTCTCATCCAGACATCCAGTCGCGACTATTGCTCGTCTGTTTTCACCCCACTCCTCCATAGCTACCCTGCCCTACCTTAGCTTGCACGTGCGACTATAGGTTGCTGCTCTCATATTTACAACTGCAAGACTACATGCAAAGCTTGGAGGAACCGAGGAAGCTACATAGGCACACAACTAAGATTTTCCGAAAGTCAAGTGAGAAGTGAGGAAGGTAAGATTTTATTTAATTTTTAGTTAGTTAAATTGTTAGTGATAAATTTGTGAAATTAGAATGTAGCTAATTTATATATACTTATCTTATTAATTGGTTAGATTTTTTAGTTTATAAAAATCTTAATTTATCTTATTAATGTATAAATCCTAATTAATTTGGTAGAAATCAAAATTTTTAGATTTATAGATTGAATTATCTAATATATTAGTTAGTAATTGAATTACTTTGTTATAAAATTATATTATCAATTAATTTTTAATAAATTCCTTAGTTAATTCATTAATTTATTTAATGTCTTAATTTAGGATGCAATGATACTTTTCAAGACACCCTAAAAATAGCTACCATGAATCTAATTCCATTAATAAAGTTGTGTTACCAACTTCTGAAACCAAGCACTCCCATCTTCAAGCCAACTATAAGAATTAAGATTCACAAATAAATGTAAATTTGATTTGGGAACTTTATATGTAGATCTAGGGTTAAGAAAAAAGATTTCAGATTTTCATCCGAATATTCAAGATGAGGTAAGAAAATCTTATCTTTTAAAAGGCCCTTACACACCTCATACTCATAGCTTTCCTACATAGGTTATTGGTGGAAAAATCTTCGTTTTGTTTCATCTTAGTTTGATTAATATGATTGTTTGGAATATAGTAAAGCTAAATATGCCACATTTTGTATACTTTGTTACTTGTTTAAAAGTGAATCTGAAGTTGGCGGTGATCATTTTATGGGACAAGGATTTATACACTAGAATAAAAAAAAAAGGTTCGAGGTCTATGTTGGTAGTTCTAATAGTCCTCATTTAAAGTTACTAAAAAATGTGAAGATCTTATCAAATAGAAGCAAAAAATTGAAGCTTATTTTATAAATTAATCCAAACAAGTCAAATCAGATTATTTTATCCGTTTAGATGCATCTATTTAGACTGCTAGATTTCTTCTTGAGGGGGAAATGACCTTTAGAAGACATGACGGGTCAGAAGATTCTCTAAATTAAAATAACTGTCTTTATTTTCTTAAGGCTTTGAGGCATAACAATGAAGCTATAGCTAGAGTTGTGTTAGGAAATGATCCAAAGAATAATAAGATGGCTTCACCTGAGATTCAAAAGAATATTAGTTATACATTTGCATTTTAGCCAATTAATGAGACTATTCATGAAATTAGAGATGATATCTTTTGCATATTAGTGGATGAAGCAGGAGACGTATAAAATAAATAACAACTAACTGTTGTTTTGCGTTATGTTGATGATAGGAGTTTTGTTATTTAAAGGTCTGTTGGGATTGTACATGCTAAAGATTTAACTACTTTATCACTTAAGGCTGCAATTGAATCAATGTTGAGTTAGTATGGATTATGTTTATCAAAAGTACGAGGACAAGGGTATGATGGAGCTAATAATATGTGAGGTGAATTTGGTGGTTTGAAAGCATTGATTCAAAACAAAAATCATTGTTCCTATTATGTTCATTATTTTGCTCATCAACTTCAATTGGCTCTTATTGTTGTAGTAAAATGTCATAATGAGATTAGTTATTTTCTTGGCAATGTTACATGGGTTGTAAATGTTGTTGGATCCTCTAATAAGCGTCAAGATTCTCTTCGAGATAAATAAGTTACTTACATAGTAAATGTATTGGAAGAAGGCTTAATAGAATTTGGTTGGGAATTGAACCAAGAATCTGTTCTTGTAAGGGCAGGTGATATTCGTCGGGGTTCTCATTTAAGGGCATTTTGAGTCTCAAAAATGTGTTTTCTCTTTGGATCAAGGTACTTGAAGATAGGGATGGTAATGGGTCGGGTTTGGGTTGGGTTAGGTCAGACTTAGACCCAAACCCGTTTATATTACCTATATCCAAACCCGACTCAGACCTATCGGGTCTCAAAAGTTCAGACCCATACCTAGATCCATCGAGTCTAGCGGGTAAATGGATCTTAAATGGGTCTGACTATATTTTAAAAAGTTAATTAATAATCTATGTTAATATAAATACATTTATGCTTTATATAACTTAATATGTATTTTTTGTTAAAAAAATCCTCCAAGTAAAAAAAAATATATATTAAAATAGTTACGTTAACTTTTAAAATGGTGTTTTAATGTTTTTAGAATACAATATTGTACATATTGCTTATAAAGTACATATATAAAAATAAAATTAAAAAAAAAGAATAAGGAGTTCAAATAAGATTACGACAATAATGATAAATATAATATTAGTATGTATTTATATATGCATACACACACACACATATATATACTAAACTGGTCTGGCGGGTTCGATTTGGGTAGGGTCTGGGTCTAGAACTATTGGACCCATACCCAGACCCATTAAGATATATATAAACTTAGACTCGAACCAGACCCATCAGGTTCAAAAATCATAGACCCAAACCCTCTAAAAATGAGGAGGGTCTAGAGGGTCTGGGTCGGATCCAAGACCCATTGCCATCCCTACTTGAAGACTTGGAAGCCGATAGGACATTTGATAAAAATGGGAATGCTACATTCTTATTAAATGGATTACAAAATTTGACTTCGTTTTAATGTTACATGTGATGATAAATGTTATGAAAGTTACATGATTTATCTCAGCCATTGTAAAAGAATGATCAAGACATTTTGAATGCCTTAGCTCTTGTTGAAATTGTTAAGAATCATTTGCAAGAGATGAGAGATGATGGATGGGAAGGTATTTTAAATGAAGTTGTTTTATTTTGTAACAAGAGAGATATTTATGTGCCCAACATTATAAATATGGTGAGATCATTATAAATATGATTGTCTCTATAGTGTTATAGAAAATTATAGCTAAATAAGCTTAATTGTAGGTTTGATATAATGAGCACTGAATTGTTGAGTTATGTTGAATGTTTGCATCCTTCATCATCATTTGACTCTTTTAACAAGAAATCTTTAATTAGATTGACTACTTTTTATCTAGATAATTTCTCTAATATTGATTTTGTGGTGTTAGTCAATCAACTTAAGAATTATATTAGAAATGTTCGATCAGATAGTAGGTTTAATAGCTTGAAAAGGCTTGTTGATCTTTCAAAAAAACTAGTGAAAAAACCAAGAAGTATAAGATATATCCTTTCGTCTATAGGGTTGTGAAATTGGCTTTGATTTTGTGGTTAGCAACTGCAAGCGTCAAACAGGCATTTTCTGCAATGAATTTCATTAAGATTGCATCACAGAATAAAATGTGTGATCAATGGCTTCAAGATTGCTTATTAACATTTATATAGAGAGATACATTTAATTATATTAGTAATGATATCATTGTATATCGCTTTTAAAATTTGAAAGCTCGACAAATACTGTTATAAAACTATGCAAGATTTTATATTTAAGCATAATGCATTGATATTACTTAAGAGTATTATTTTACACGAGGACAGTATGGAATTTTAATCCCGGCTCCACCACCGCTTGTAATGTCAAGTTGTAGTGTAGGGCTATACATGGATTTGTATGCCACAAATGAAGTTTTATTCTTTTAATATCTAAAAAAATTATGCTGAGTTTTCCTAAATTTTTAATGATTGTTTTATATCTTTGTATGATAATAAATATTATTACAATATATATTGTCATATTGTATTATATATTTCAGGATGAAGTTCTCGATAGATGTATAATAGTGTATTGATATTTAATTTAAAGGATGTTATATGTATCCATTCTTTTCAAATACATTATAATTTCAAACATATTCTTCATTAGCATATAAAATCTTCTAAGGGAAAACTCCCCTTAATTTTGGAAGTTTTTTTTTTTAGAAAATTCGGTGTTGGGGACTTTTATTTTTCTATATTAAACATTTTCACGTAATAATATGTTTCCAATATTAAAAAAATTATTTGAGGAAAGTTTGTACTTTCTCTGCAATTTAAAAACTTATTAAAAACCTTTGTTTTGTAAAAATGGTAAGATGGGTAAAATAAAAATTTTACAAATAAAATTAACTTTCAATATTTAAAATTGAAAAAAACTTATCCAAATTTATGAATGTGTATTCTTTTTTAAAAAAATATTTTTTTTTATTTAGTTGTTTAAAAGTTTCTTGATTTAAAATTTGTTAAACTTCTAATGCAGTTCATATTTTGATAATATATATATTTAATATGATACATATGTGATTACATTTTCATCCCATCGTGGGATGGAAGCCTTTGTACGTGATACAGATGTGATATTGACAGGGAATAGAAGCCTATAACATTACGAGGCCGTTGTTGAATAGAGATGTTTACCTACTCTCATATGGAATTAGTGTTGATATGCTATTTGTCCATCGACAATTATCACAAAATATACGCATATAAAGGAATTTTAGTTGCTTATGAGGAATTGATGCCTTAAATGTGGCAAGGAAATGCCATTAATTTCATGTGATTGGAATGCGAATGAGATGACACTTGTTACATTACATACACCTCTTTCCATGCACAAAAGTTAAATTTACCTGGTGATTCAATCATGGGGGACACCCATAATTTTGGGGCATCCTTGCGGATGGGCTTCCTGCATCTTTTGGCGCTTTACACTCAAATAAGTTAGCATAGGGAGGTTATGTAATACCCCGTATTTTTAAAATTCAAATTTATTAAGCTTAATGATTTTATTAGCGTAATTTGATGTGAATAATTAATTATTCTAATTTCGTTTCGTTTTACAGATTTATCGATGATTTCGAA
The DNA here is from genome assembly GCA_030549775.1 of Tamarix chinensis. NCBI lineage: Eukaryota > Viridiplantae > Streptophyta > Magnoliopsida > Caryophyllales > Tamaricaceae > Tamarix > Tamarix chinensis. The sequence continues at coordinate 81,367,431 of CM060178.1, forward strand.
TTCATAATTGAATGTAATTAATCATTGTCGTTGCGAACCATTCTAGACAAATTCGTTCACGACAGTGATTTTATTATATTCTTATGATTTCGATCTTCGGTTAAAAATATATATTCCCGTTCTTTCTCGTATTTTGGGTTTTAATATTTTTAATTCGTCTGCGATTATATCTTCGTCAGGTGATTACGACCTTGTTTTGGAGTTATATTTCGTTAACGAAATATATTAATTAAATTATAGAATTTCTATTTAAATAGTTAAATTTATTTTAATGATTTTATCCGTAGAAAATATTTCCAACTTTAAATTTATTCGTTTTCGAAAATTGTTAATATCTTCGAGAAGTTTTAAATTAAAAGATTTCGGAGTTTATTGATGAATTTCTTTCCGGAATTAATTTTCTTCCATTTTACGATTTTTGGTTTACGGAAAACCGATTTCGGAAATTATTTGAATTAGTCTCGGTTTATTAGAATTTAATTTAAGTATTTACTTTTATGCTTTTAAATATTATTTTGAGGTCTTATAATGTATTTCCGTAAATAATATAAATTTTTACGTACGTTGGTAAGTTTTTCCGAAAATATTTCCGAAATTCTTTATGTAGCTTTTATATCGATTTTAAGCCTTCGGAACCTTACGAAATAATTTTCATTTAATGAATTTTAGATAAAATTCCCCAATAATAGTTTTTAAATTTTTAGTAGTTTATTTTATATGTGTATTTGAAAAAAAAAAAAAAAACCCGGCAGCCCTACCCGATCGGGACCCCGACCCCCATCCCTTCTTTTTTCTTTCTCTCTTCTCTTTCCCTGCACCTGCTCCCCGACTCCCCTGCCCTTCTGCTCTCGCAACCCAGCCCAAGACCCCAACCTCCCTCACCACCTCTTCTCCTCAGCTCCCCCAGCTCCTCCTCGCCAACCACCGTCGGCCACAACGGGCGACCGACCAACGCAACACAACAGCCGCGCAGGAGCAGCAGCGACTGAAGCCGAGCCACCACAGCAGCTGCGCGCAGGAGAAGCAACCGCAGGCAGCACTGCCACCGTCCGGTCACCGTCGACGCCTGCTGACCACCGGCGAGCCACCCCTGACCCCGGAGGAAGCTTCCCCAGCCTTCCTTTGCCCGATTTATTGGTTTTTGTTCGGTATAAATTCCCGGAAAACCCTAATCCTTGTTTTGGTTAATTGGGTATGAATTAGCTTATAAAAAGCTAAATTGATTGTTTGATTATGTATATATGTGTTGTAAGAATGATTTGGATAGGTTAATTGTATGGTTGTTTTGGAATTTTGGAAAAATTGGATTTTTAGCCGGGTTATGCCCAAATTTTTCGGATCCGCCCGTTTTTGTGATTTCAGACAAATTGATTATACAATATGTTTTAAAATGTATCCAATTTCATTTTGGAACTATCAATTTGAGAAATTTATGCAGGTTTTATCGGAATTTGATTCCTAGGTCAAATTTCGGGTATAATGAAATTGGGTCGTATAATTGAGCCATTCCGCTCAATTGATTTTATGGTATCATTTAAAATGTATTTAATTTTATATTAGAAGTGTTGATTTGGGAAAATTGTGCGTATTTGACCGGAATTGGATTTTTAGGTCAAAACCCCCGCGGGTTTAAATTAGATTTTGTAATTGGGTTATTTTATTCAATTGACTATATAAATTATATTAGAATATGTTTAATTACATTTCTGAACCGTCAATTGGTATGTTTTGGCAATAATTGGTCGGATTTGCGTTCCGGGTTCAAAAAACCTAATTGTGCTGAATTGCGTATTTCTTTTATCGGTTTTGAGCAATTGATTATTTGATATGTTATAAAATGTGTTTAATTGTATTTCTAAACATTCAATTTGATTAAATTAATAGAATTTTACCGAATTGCATTTTCGGGCCTAAAACCCTAGATTTTAAGTAAGATTACGAGATTGGGTATTTGTATAATTGTTTTTCTAAAGTTAGATTTATAGAAGTAGTTGAAATGATCCTAATTGCTTTCTAATACCTTTAATTGTAATCAATTGATTTGAATTACTTGAGTTGTGTCATGGGCTTTAAAACCCTAATTTTTAAAAATGGATTGTTTGGAATTGGTTAATCGGAAGATTGTTTTGTTGAAATTTGATTATCTGGATTTATCTAAAATTAGTTTAATTGTATTTTAAAACTATCAATTTGAGGTAATCAAAGTAATTTGGTCCATTCGTAGTTAGGCATTTAAAACCCTAATCTTCGGGGATGATTTTGTAGAATTAATTTTGCTATGTGTAGTTTATCTAATCGATTTCTATCTTTGGGTTTTACATCATTTAAATTATGTTTTAACCTAATCGGTTGGGTTTTGATTCTATGTAAATTGGTTGGATTACTTATTTAGTTGTAAAACCTAATAAATAAGTTATTTTCGATAAATTAACCTGTGATTGCTTATTCTTCTCGGGTTTCCAAACTAATTTGAAATGTCCTAAGTGTGTTTATATTAATCTGTTTTGATTTATATTTAATCTTAAATCTTAATAGAGCTATGCTTTTAAGTCCTAAGTTTTGGACACATTTTCCAAGAAAAATAGTTTGTGTCTCTTTGTATCGATTAAATTATAATAATGGAAATTATTGATTGATAGGATAGTTTCTAATTTAGTTTTCGATTTCTATCGGGTCTAGGAAAGCTTTCTCGTGGACCCACGAACTAGGGATCTCTTTCCCTCTTATAGGTGAACCGGGTCAAACCCCAGGAAGTGTAGGAGCGTGCTCCAAGCCCGGCGCCGATTTAGGTAAGGACGTAACCAAGGCCACTTGTGTGCTCTGCATGTTTTAAGCGCCTTATATGCTTTGTATGGTTGTATGCTATAACCTGTATTCTATGTGTCTATTGTGAAGCGCAGCCTGGATCCGAGGTACGTCCCCGTATCCTAGTCTTCGTGTACTAATATGCTGTGATGTAGTGTGATGTGTTGTGATGTAGTGTGATGTGATGTGACCCCTACGTCATGTAGGTTGGGTTATGTGAGTGAGTGTGGTGAAGTGGGAGATTTGAAAAAGAAAATATAGAGGTTAGAATGACCAAAGGGGAGTATGTTGGCTAAACGAGGTATGGACGACCTAAGTAGTTCACCATTTGAGAAATAATGAGGAGGAAGTGGAATTAAGTAAACAAAAAGGTGGGTATAAATTAAGGTTGCGTGGGGAAGTCTGTTGCTTGGTGATATGATGGGTAGTATTGGAGCTTATATAGTGGTTTTAATGAGTATTTGGTGGTATTAATGACTTATGGTGGTATTAGGGTTTGTAAGGTGGTATTAGGGTTTGGAGGATGGTATTGTGGCTTATATAGTTGTATTAATGATTACTTGGTGGTATTCATGGCTTATGGTGGTATTAGGGTTGCAAGGTGGTATTGGGGTTTACAGAGTGGTATTTATGGTCTCCTAGTGGTATTAATGATTATGGTGGTATTAGGGTTCTCATGATGGAATTTGGGTTGTTACGGTTAAAGAGGGTTAAGAGTGGTTAACCATGGCTTGGTGTGGGCAATCATGGTTCGTATGGCTGCTTCGAGTTGTTTGGTGTTATCATGTGTATTATTGAGCAAAGTATTGTTATGAATGTGGAATTTTACCATTTGTTATTATGTGCATGAATGTGGTGAATGACTTATGCATGTCAAGGACCTGATATGATTCAATAAGATACGAATAAGACATTAACTGCTTAAAGTGAAATACTGATGAGCCCGACCCAGTCCGTTCCACCGGTTATTAATAGTGGTCAGAGGCGTGTTGCCCTGTAATTATATTTCCGGACCACCGGCTACAATAGTGGAGGGATCCGGGCTCGACAGACCCAAACTAATAAGTTAAATCGGGAAGTGAGATTATTGAGCCGAGCCCAGTCCGATCCACCGGTTATTAATAGTGGTCAGAGGCGTTCTGCTCTGTGTTTATTTCCGGACCACCGGCTACAATAGTGGAGGGATCTCGGCTCAGTACATCCAAAGTAATAAGTTAAATCAGGAAAAATACTAACCACTTACAGTGGAACACCATGTAAGTGCGGGGCCAGTCCGATCCACCGGTTATTAATAGTGGTCAGAGGCGTTCTGCCCTGTGATTATATTTCCGGACCACCGGCTATAATAGTGGAGGTCCCCGTGCTTACAGGTTAAATAAAGACTGTTGGTAAAAGAGATTATTCTCATAATAAGAAATAACGGACATTGTATGAGCATGATTCAGCTTTCCGTTTACTCATCCTAATGTATGGCTGACGTATTGATCATGTATTTTGTGTAGTAATGCATGTTGCTTTTATGATTGTGAGTGATCGTATGCTTGGCCTTAGCGTCTACGCCTTACTCAGTACTGGACCCGTACTGATACTGCCTTGATTAACCGGGTCCTGTGATGATCCACCGATGGTGGGGAGCAGACCTTTGATGCAGGTCTTGATCAGTTACTAAGTTGGGGTGGAAGGCTGGATATGAGTGAGTAAGTGGTCCGGACAATTACCTTCGAAAATCGTATGGTTTAATCATAATTGTCTTTAGAGGATACAAATGTCGTATTTAACTTTTTAAGGGTCTTATCGTATCTTGCGATTTCGTTATTTTAAGTATTCTGATATATGGATATTTTAAATTGTATTTCGGAATGTAACTTCTTACCTTCGCACTCTGATTGTAGAATTCGTGTTTTATGAATGATTCGTTTCCCGTTTTATTCTCTTTAGCCTTAGCACTTAGTATCGAGTCGGTAGTTATGGATCGATCTGGTACTAAGTGTGGCGGTAATGCCCCCGGATTTACGGTTTTAATTTTCCTGCTTCCGCTAAAACTTTGATTTAAACGAAATTTTTCAGTAGTAAATTTGGGGGTGTTACAGGTTAGGTCACGGATTACTTGCGGTAGTGCTTTCAATCCTCTATAGGAACAAATTTCAAGGCTTCGAAGAGAAAAAGATAGTCGGCTTATCCATTCCAGCTCCACCAAATCATTAACAATTATTAATTCTTAATTCTTGAAGGTTGGTCATGTGTTCAATCCATTTCGACATTGTCGTTAAATTTCCAAGCCAACTTTGAAGAATCTTAAGGCAGAACGAGTTATTTTTCTCTAAGTATTTAATGTTCATTAAACCTATATTATAACCTACATCAAGATCCACATGCCATAACATCTTAATGCCACCAAATAACTATATGATAATACTCAATATTTTCTATTAAGGGTAATGAAGTGGAAATCTCAGCTACTCATCCAGTTATGCTAAGGAAGGACACACCCATGTTAAGTCCATCCATATGTACGCAAACAATCACTTGCCTAAGTTATACCGATACGATAATTAGAATAATAAAAACCAAAAAGATCCAAAACTATATTTATTTTCAATTACCTTTTCCTTTATTTGAAAGCCACGGTCTATGCCAACACTTAGAACATAAGCCAAAGCCATGGTTAATATACAAGAACAAGTCTCACAAAATGTCACAAACATCCCTAAAGTATAGGTCGAATGGTCTTTAGGACCAATAGACTGATCTGGGGTTAATAATAGAAATATACCATACAGTACACCACCGCCGGTCGACTAATATTGTAATACCACACTTCAAAGAACAAAACTAGAGACAACACAAGTTTGCCTCATGACCAGTTGAATAGCGAGACATACTAGTCAACTAGTTTTAACTCCATCGATTAATTGGTTTATAGGGATTTTGAATCCATACTCCATCAATGATTCACATCATGTTTCCTTATTAAAATCATACATACACCAAGGCACATACATATCATTTAACACCCAAAAATATGGGCTATCAACTTCTATAATTAAATCATGCTTATGTTATTATTAATCATTTGTTATCAATGTCATGCCAAAATTGAAAAGAAATTCCTAAACATGCTTTTACATTTAGGAAAACACACCATGAATCTTACTGAAACATGCTCACACATAAGAAATCCATCACATTTGAGTTCTATATAACAATTATGCACAAAGCCATATGAAACCACACTTGGATAGTTAATTCAAATCCTATCTGCATGATTTCTACTCATACTTACACTTACTCCACAAGGACATGCTTATATCCACCAACCATTCACACATGTACACACTTGAATACAACTCAAAATTTAGGATTATTCTAAGCCCACATGATTATTTTTCCCACACAATAATGTAAGAATGACTTACCTCACTCAAATCAACAAAGCCACACAAAAATAAGAGAATCTCATAGATAGAAGCTTCAAGAACCTTGAAGACCTTACAAGATGAGATTAAAAACTTACTAAAGCCCTTAAAATATCACAAGAACTAAAATAAAAACAAGAGATTATGGAGAAAATCATAAAAAATCAACCTCATCAATAGCAAAATAGGGAAGACCAAGGGGAAGAGTAAATCCCTCAACCTATCTTAAATCTAACCCTCTCTTGTTTAGGAGTAAAAGAAGGAGTTAGAGGAAGGATGTGAAGAGGAAGGTGAGTTCAGGATCTAAAAGCAAGAAGGAGAAGAGGAGCGAAAGTATAAGAGAGGGAAAATAGAGGTAATTTGTAGCTGAGAGAATATGAGGAAAAATATTGGCTAGGAATACTAATATACCCATGATCTGGTTGGAAATGAACGAGAGAGATATATGACATTGAAATCCTAATTCCCTTCATCAAATTCAAGTTGTTGGGGGCATATTTTAGAGGTTCATGGCTGTCATTTGCCCTGACGTTCAAAGGGTGTTAGTTGAAAAGTTCCTGAGTACTACACCACTAAAACTTAAAAACATAAGAAGGGAAAAGGATAAAATGGAATGGGAGACAAGATCAGAAGATATGCTAAGGCTACAGTGGATGAAATCACCCATTTTGGAGGTGTACGATAGAGAGATAAATGAAGAAAAAGACAAATGGTGATGAGGTAATTAAAGTGGATTTTTGAAATACAACCTATAAACCTGTTTTTAACTTCATAAATCAGGTTGGAAAAGCTCATTTAGCTCATTAAATTCATTGGAAAACCTCCTAAAGCATATTTACCAAGATCCATAAGCATTGGAAGATAAATCAAAACGAAATCAGCTAGAAGGTGTTCGTCGTAGGGACACTTGTCGACTACCTAGATGAAGCCACCAAAATAGAGTTTACACCAGTCCACTGACATGCACCCCGTAAGACAAACTACTTAGTCAAACCCCTCTCCCAGCGTGCAGGGAGCCACAACGCCTTTCCAAACAAAACATATAAACATGTGATGCAGATAGCGGAAGTTATCGCACCCTTTATACTTACAGTGCTTCTTGAGAGCATGCTCGAGGAACTAATCAAATATCTTTGAATAGAAAAATATTATATCACTTATTATAGCACATATTGCATTCAATAGGGTAGTCTATTTCCTTCTTAACTGCTTGAAAATCGTTAACATGCGACGGAGCTTCACATCCATTTCAACTGCTAGAGAAATCGACCAGCGGTTGCATGTTTAAATTTTTTTTTTGAACTTTCAATATTGTAGTAAACACTATAAATTATTCAGAAATTTAATGTCTATAATATATAATGTCAAACTTTTTCTTAGAACTTAAACTTTATAATGTCAAAAAGTATGGTGGATTTAGATATTCAGTCGATGGATCAAATATAAAATGATGAACGTATTGGTTTTATTCCTATGACCAATATTTAAAGTTAACATAACACTTATTACCAATTGTTAGAATGTAAGTTAGTGTTTGAAAAGTATTTCCAAATAACAAATAAAATGGTCATAAAACGTTCACAAACTATTTATAAGTTTGTTTTAAAATTGTCAAATTATAAAATGACACAAAAATAAAAAATTAATGATATTTATTAAATTAATGAAATATCATTATAGTTCTTATATAGATTTCTAGAAGTTGTAAATTATCATTTACAATGTTGACAAGGACTTAAAAATATTATTATAGTTCAATAATATTTAAAAATTAAAAAACTTTTATTTTTCTAAAAAGATTATAAATGTCTAAAAGCACACACAAAAGAAAAAAAGGCCAAAGGCATATTAGCATGCCACAATAAATTATAATCAATTCTTATCAAAACTAAAATTATTTTGTCATTAAATTTTTATATAAAAAATAAAATTATTTTAGAAAAATCAAAGCCTACTTTTCATTTTTATTCTCACTTTTTTAATTATATATGAATTAAATGCTTTATCATATTTTAACAAACGGTGTAAGTGTAATTTTTAACTATTTTTATTATTTTTTTAAAAAGTGTGCAAATTATTAGAATGACTTCATTTTTTAATACGGATAAAGTATTTTGTAAAACTATAAAAAGTGCAAATCCCAATACATCAATGAATGCCAATATTTTAAACATAACCAACGGGTAAAAAGTTCCAAAAATATTTAGAGATTTCGATTTTGATAAATTTATGATAAAGTAATAATATGTATCAAATGAATGAAATGTCATTATAGTTTTTATAAATGTCTAAAGTCATAGGTTCCACTTTACAATATCAATATTTGTTTAAAAAAAAGATATAATATTTATGAAATTATTGAAATATTATTATTGTTCAAATAAATGTATAAAAAAACCAAAATCCTAAAATATTTATAACTAATTGAATTACCGAAAAAGAGAGATAATTATTCAAAAGTATATAAATACATTTAAATATTAAATAAATATATAAATGCAAATCTTTAGGGGGTGGAGAAACATATTTAAATGTTAATATTTTGAGTATATCTAATTAAAAAAAGGGCCAAGAATTTATAATAACTCACAAAAATTAATTCCTTTGAAATACAATAACAATTACAGAATTCATCTTCCAAAATTATATCATTATGCTATCAAAACAATACACTCTCTTGTCCAAAAGGTAAGTCATCATATATTTTGACGAAACACTTTGACCATTAACATTTTTTAGTGTATATGAATAAAATTTTAAAAAAATAGTATTATATAAGTATTTTTTAATAAAAATGTGACAAATATTTTTTGACTGATAATAACTTTCAACCAACATGTGTGCATAGGCTTAATTAGCTAGCTTAATAACCTGAAATTAATGTGTCAGTATTTTTAATCACAATTTCCAAGTTTATAAATTAACTAATTTGCATTATCTTGCTCTCGTTCAAAGTTTGCCCTCAACCAAAAATATTTTCCATCTTGTAGTAGACCCTTTCGCGGGCCAGATGTATACGGAAGGACCATGCCCTGAATACATGAACGGAGAAGCATCCGAACTTAACTGAAAGATCCAAAGTCAAGAGGAAATTTTTACGCTGTTACTTCAGCAGCTACAAAATAAAGCAATATCATTCCTTACAGAATATTTTTCCCACTAGTCGCCGACGAGAACTTCCAAAGACAAAAACGCCCTGGAACTTGGATGAAATCAAATCTATCTGAGCATTAAGCTACAGCATAAAAGGGGGAGATTAAAAAATATATATCGATATATCTTCATATATAAATTTGGCATATTTACAGCTTGACTCGCTATTGTTTTACATAGGTAGAGCTCTACTCTCTGAAGTTTCATCGACTTCTTACACGGCTACGCTTAACTATTCTACCTTGTCTGGAAGTTCAATGTCCGAATGCAATAGGCAAACATGAACGCGAAAAAGACGGTGAAAGCAACCAAAACTACAGCAACTGGTCCCATAAAGTCTGGATCAAACCCAAAATGGTTCTGCACATACCATTTAATGGTTGGATTTGGTGAAATCCCAGGTACAGATATTCTGTCTTCAAGGTCACCATACTGGGACACGATCAATCCATAAACTGTCCATGCAACTGGACAGATCCAATAGTACCACACCCACCACTTGGGTATCCTCTGTGATGACAAAAGAAAACAAAGTGTATTGCGTCAGATTTCAGGAGAGGGTGATGGCAGTTTGTCTGAGGATTTCGGAAGAAGAGAGACTTACCGGTCTGGGGATGAAGAAGCCCGAGAATAGATTGAACAACGAATAAAAGGCAGCAGCAAAGATCGATGCAACTTGGTGGTTTGGAGTGACTGATATTGTCATCATTCCGTAGTACGTAAAGTAGAGGAAGGAGAAGAATGTGACGAAGAAGAACCAAAAGAATTTTGCTGCAGTCCATTGGAAGCTAATCATAGCATACACGATAACCGTGTAGTATACGGTTTGGACGAATACAAATGGTATTTCAACGACCACCTGCAAATCAAGCCATAAAATGATATATTACTCAAAACTGAGTATAGTTCCATCGAAAGAGAAGTCTACATAACATGCCAAATCTCAAAAGCAAAGTAATTAGCCATTGTTCTTTTAGTTATTCTCACCTGCCCAATGGCATATGGAAGTGCAGAGTACATCCCTGCAGCTCGCTCACGGTAAAAAACAGTTCTCTCAACGGCTACAACTGGCTGTACTGTTGCAGAATTTTCAATCCCGACAAACAAGACAGCAGCATACATGGCCCCAATAACTACGTTTAGATCAGTTGAAGTAGTCCTGTACCACAGCATTTACAGCATCATCAGTAAATCATAAAATGCTGGGAGATCAAACTGGCGGGTTGGATGTGAACATTAATTAAGAAACAAATAGCAAATAAAAAGGCAAACCTTTTGGTGCCCACATTCCAGAAGACTAATCCCACAATCAAACCAGCAGCCAAGGCGAAGAAGTATCTGACCAGATTATAGTCTGGACTCCTCCAGTATGTCCACCACTGCTTCCACAGGCAAGCCTGGAACTGCCCCCATGTGGACTGAGCAAACTGGGTAGGAAAATAGATGTCTTTTGCTCCTGGTGCTGGTACGCTTAAGTCTTTCACTAGTGCCTTGTTACGCCTGCCAGCCAATTATGATAACGATTAGTTAGCTCCGCATCCAGTGGGAATACTTAATTGTTTCAGGTTAGAAGGCAATCGTGGGCTTACTGGTGCAAAGATGATGATTTATAATGCTCTGCAAAGTCCATGCCGAGGCGAACTTCGGCTGCAATAGAGCTTACTTCTAGCATCCAAGTTGCAGGATTGTATTTATCTTTAATTTTTGGAACGCCGGGAATTGCCTGTCATTCATGTTCATAACAGGGGAAGTTAATGATAATGCAACGCCACAACAAACACCTGCCGTTATGCAGTAGGTAAGGAACGAGAGCTCAAGATTCGTGTACCTCAAAGTACTCAACAACTTTCTGGGAATTCTGACCTAATGGTCCAGAGTATATCACTTGTCCTCCTCTCTTCATCAGCAGAAGCTAATTAAATCAGAAAGAAAATTGAGCCCATTAGCCAGATAAACTAAGAAATATAGAAGTAGGCTTGATTGATGTATCAGCGAGCGAGTAATAAGTAGTCATCAAATAGTATTTTCATAAGCATTACCTCATCAAATGCTTCAAAGATATCAATACTGGGTTGATGAATTGTGCAGACAACAGTTCTTCCAGTATCTACAGTGTTTCTCACAGTTCTCATCACAATGGCTGCTGCCCTTGCATCTAGCCCTGAAGTTGGTTCATCCATGAAAATGATTGAGGGGTTGGCCACAAGCTCTACTGCTATTGTCAGTCTCTTTCTCTGTTCTGTTGACAAGCCAGTAATTCCTGGAAGCCCCACTATGGCATCCCTAAGACTATCCAGCTCGACCAGTTCCATGACTTCATCCACAAAAATCTAAGAGGGAAAATAATAAAATGAATTAATTCCCGTGCACAACCACCACAATATCTTCTGTATAAAGAGAGTCATACTATCACTAGCATTACCATCTTTTGTTCCTTGGATACTTCTTTCGGAAGCCTGAGAAATGCAGAGTAGATCAAGGACTCTCGGACAGTCACTTGAGGCGAGTGGATATCAGTTTGTTCACAGTAACCTGAAATTCTAGCAAAAGTTTCTTGATTCTTAGGATATCCTGAAATTTTGATATCACCTTCAATGTAACCACCGGTCTTTCTTCCTGCTAGAACATCCATAAGTGTCGTCTTTCCAGCACCACTGACGCCCATCAATGCTGTCAAGACTCCAGGCCTAAATGCACCCGTCACTTCTCGAAGCAACTGGAGCCTGTCTTCTGTTATACCTTGTTCTCTCATTTCCTGATGGAGCCAAAAAAATAGAAACCAAAAAGAAAAAGAATTCGTTAGCATAATTGTAACCATCAATTAGAGTTTCATTTCCAAATCCATGCTCTAAAACTGTGCAAAAGCCTAGATACTGTCGCTATCCTAGTATGATGGAGGGAGCACAGGGAGAAATGTGGAGGGTTCTCTCACCGGAGGCATATCCACGTAGTAGTTGACGCTGTCAAAGGACATGGCAAGCCGAGTAAATGGGAGAATCATGCCTCTTTTGGGAGCAACACCATTTGCTGCTTCAAGAGATATATCATCATTTCTACTCATTCCATTAGGGTTGGATCTGCTCATCATTCTACGCATTGTCATCTCTCCTAAGAAGGATAAGAGTACGTATTAGGAAACATGAAATGAGAATGCTGCTCTTCTGTGCGTGCAAGATATGAGCATCGATTTAGAGTGAGGCGCTTACTTGTGTTATTTCCATCGGAAGAAGATAATGCTAGAGGAACCGAATCTCTCATGGACCTTGATTTGGGTATAGGTTCGTCACTCGCACTGTCTTTGGGGATTATAGCTTGGGGCTTTCCTGGGGCTTTAGTGAGGAATAAGAGGAAATATATATGAAACATTAGTACCAGAGTTAAAGACATGCATTAGAGGAGAGGTAAAAGTGTTCACACAAAATATTTCGAGGACTTACGACTTAGGTATGCCAGAGCAAGGGTGTAAACTCCATTGAAGAAAACGATAAACCCTACGAGACCTGCAGCCCCAATCCAATACCAGTTTCTATCTTGGAAAACACCGAAGTTCTTCAGGATTTGGGAGCCCAATCTAGTGACACCATCAGAGGCCTGTAATGGAATTTAAAAGAAAAAAAAAAAACGATCCTCTTAGTATCATTCTAAGATTTGCATATTGATAACAGCCCAAGGTAAAACAAGTGTGTGTGATTATCAATACCACTTGGTTCATCCATCGAGGAGCAAACATCTCATTTACAGCAAGGGCATTGAATGCGTAAGACAAGGGTGAAGACCAATAACCCCACTGCAGCCAAGTTGGTATTTGATCTGTTGCAGAATCAAGTAAACAAACCATGAATACGGCCTTACGAATAAATCAACTTGTTCAAGCGGCCGCTACGTAAATAATCTCATCTTAACAGTTTAGATAAATGTAAGATATATAAGTATATGTGCCCTTGCAAGCTTATTACTAACCTCTAGGAAGAATGAATCCTCCAAGCAAGAACAAGAGTAGAAGAACTAGAGCTCCACCGGTGTTAGCAATGATCATAGTGCGGGAGACTCCGGCGGTGACCCTGAAGAGCCCTGCAGCCATCTGCTGGATGAGGAAAACCAACAGGAGCTGCTTAAAGAACCTACATGCCCACAAACAACCGATTTCAGCGAGGGTTACGAGGTCAGAGACCCATATGAATTTATTTATTTACTTCTTCTTCGGATGCTGTAATTAACTATCGAAACTAGTCAATCACCTGACGGGTTCGGGCGCAAAACCGACCGAGTAGTACGTTATGGAAGTCCAAACGATGGATTCAAAGGCCGAAATGGGCAACCCGAGGAGGAAAGTAGGCAGGGTAAAGATCCAAGATGGGTAAAACAAGAGATCCCTGTGCTTATAAAAGACGGGAAGCCTCATAATACTCATGGACATCTCAGCAAAGCCGTTGAACATGTTGATGATCATGGAAAACATAAGCGCGCCCATGTAAACAGCTCCGTCCTGCTCGGTGTTCGTGCCCATCTTCGTCCTCAGAAACACGGTCGACGTAATAAACGCGACGATCACAATCTGTATGACCTTGAAGATGTAGACGAACGGGTTCCTCTTCATCAGCATCCATTCCTTGTCGAACGAGGCCTTTAGTAGGTCGTTGTACGGGACGGATTTACGGTCGAAGACTAGAGCAGCCCTGTGGCTTCGGGACTTGTCGTATGGGATCGAAAGCTGGTTGTCCAAGTGAAGGCCGACGTGGAAATGCTTGTAACGGGCGACGAATTCGTCAACGGGGATGTATCGGTAAGGTCTGGTGCTGTCTGCCCAATATTGCTCCTGATCTTTCTTCGACGTAACCTGCAATGCAATGAAAGCATATCATTCGCGGCATGAGCAGCAGGCGGAAGCTCATATGAGAGCCTGGGTCTTCATTAAAAGACCGAATTTTAGCTACATTATGAAATACTAATACTACTACTACTATATAGTGGCTTAAGACGGCTTGGCTCAAGAAATCAAACAATTAGCGCGTTGGTAATAACAGTAAGTTCAAAATACCTCCTGAAGGAAATCAGCGACACCTTTTCTTTCCGGGCACTTAAACCCGCAGCTTTCGAAGAACTCAACGACGTGTTCTCTCGGGCCTTGGTAGACAATCTGCCCTTCCGATAACAGGATGATGTCATCGAAGAGATCAAATGTTTCCGGAGCGGGCTGTAGGAGCGACATGAGGATGGTGGCATCGTTGGAGTGGGCTATCTGTAGCAAGCAGTTGACTATTTGATACGTTGTTGAGCTGTCTAGCCCGGTTGATATTTCGTCCATGAATAATGTCTTCGTTGGCCCGACTATCATCTCCCCTGCAAAATATATATTTTAGTTGGAAGATGATAAATTCGTTATATATCATGGTAGTGTATAAATTATGCCGAAATAAATGAATGTTTATAGATATTATAAGTGTTAGATAATTTGTTATCGATGTTTTTTTTATATTATTATTATTAAAAGGCTCCAGCGTTGTACGGATAACTACGTACGACGCAGCACAATGTCAATAGTACTTGAAAAAAAAAATTTCGTGGCAAAAGGTTTTATGTTTTAATAATTGTTAGATACATTGAGGTGCCATTATATATTATAGTCATTTTTTTTAAAAAAAAAAAAGATGAAAACAAAAAATTACCTGTCGTGACTCGCTTCTTCTGTCCGCCGGATATTCCTCGAATCATATCATCTCCCACAATGGTGTCACGGCATATATCAAGTCCAAGAATCTGGTTTTAGGAAACATATATGCATAATTAAATTTGGCAAAAAAAAAACATCCATCTTAGTATTCATTTGGCATGAAATGATAGGAATAGAAAAAATTATATTTATATTTTTTATAATTTATTTAAAATTAATTTTGTATTAAAATATTTATTTTAAATTTAAATTTAATCTAAAATAAATATTTTACAAAAATATTTTTATCATTCTTAAATAATTATCATAAAAAAAATCCGTACTAAACAAGTCTTTAATATTAAAATAATCATACAGATTAAGTAGCAATCGTCAGAAAGGAATAAAGTACTGAAAGTTGAAAAAGTAAATTAGTCCTCTTTCGGGCTAGAGGGGGGTGGCTAGGTCAGCCGGCTCAATGATATGAATCCACATGGGGTTGTTCACCAACCCAAGCAAGGGAAACAGTCAAAGAAGAACCAGAACGAGAAAAAAATGCTCTCTATCTCTCTCTCTCTCACGCACACAAGGACACGACATGGCACAGCTATCGAAGGCGATGAGCCGGCGGTAGGTAAAGGTAAATATCCCTCAGGACAGTATAGTGGTCAACCAACTTTGAGTTTGGTTCAGATTTATCAGGCGGGATTGATTTTATCGTATCCCTTTTTTTGTTTTTTTCTTGTGAGGGAATTTTAACGTATGAAAAATTTGTTGGTAGTATATTTAAGTAAAATTAATTAGTCAAAAATTAAAATGGTTTTAAAATATTTAGTTACAAATATAAAATATTATGTATATATAATTATATTAATATGTACATTTAATTATATATAAATGTACAGATAATATTCTCTATATGTACATGTATATTAGAGTACAAAAAAATTAGACTAAACACTAAATAAATTGACCAACTTTAATTATTTTGTTTAAATGGACCACCATCTATTTTTTCCTTTAACGTATCCTTTGAACGACCATGACATGTATTAGAACCAGCCAGCCACATGTGAGTGAGTGACTAAATTTAGTAATAACATGAATGAATTATTCCCTCTCCCTAAATATTAAAAAAATGTATCACTATATATATATATATATTAAAATCAATAAGTTTAATTTTAAAATTATATTTATATCCTTCATTAAAATATACTAAAATATTTAATACATATATATTAGAAAAAGATAAAAATAAAAATAAAAATAGGTTTTATTTTTTTAAATGACTTTTTTATATGTAAATTTAATGATAGAATAATTTTTTTTGATGCAATAAGAGTAGGTAAAAGAGTATATAACTTTAGTCAATCATATAACTTTAGGATGAAAATATACTTGGATTTAGAAAAGGAAAAAAAAAAGGCTTACTTTGAGAGTGTAGTCGACTATCAAATTGCTTTCTACACCTTCCAAGGCCGTCGCCTGCATGAAATTTCAACATTAGTGTATCGCTTAAAAGAAAGGAAATACCAACGCCGTCAATTATTATGAAGCCAACGTACGTAGCGTCCCTCCTAAGGCCGATATATCAAGAATAAGTATGGCACAGCCGCGTTCCATGCATTTACCTTCATGAAAAGATCAACCTCGGGATCAGGCAGTAGTCCGGCATCCTTCTCCCTTCTGGCCAGCTCGCTTAAAAGATCTATCAAAACCAGAGTATTAACTCTACTAATTAGTATTAAAAGACACTAAAAGAGTGCTAGCTAAAAGAAATAAAAATACTATATATATATATATATATATATGTAAATTAGTTTAGGAGGATATATGTATATATTACCATATCGAGTCCCCACTCCTTGACACCTTGCAGAGAAATCCAACGTCTCTTTCACCGTCATTATACCGGTGTGAACATCGTTTTGACTAATGTAAGCCGATGTCTTCTGTGGCACAAATTCTTTGAGCCGATGACCGTTGTAAGTAATCTCACCACTTACCTACTCATACCGTATATACACACAAGTTTATACATGCATAAGATCTTCAGAATCATAATGTTGATATAACACCAAAAATAAAGACGTAAAAGAAAGCTATGTAGGTAGATAATCGACGGAGACGCTAGCTGGTTCACAGGTTATCAAAACGATCTCCTCCACTCCTTTTTTTCTTCTGTATTTTCGAATACAACTTTGATGAAATAATAATGGGAATTAAATAGTATATAAGCTGCTGAGTAATTACCTGCAGGCTTGGATCCAACTTTCCTGCGAGTGCCAATAGGAGAGTTGTCTTCCCGGAAGACGGCGGTCCTAGTAGAAGAGTCATTCTGCATTTATGACATTACTCAGAAAATTATAGACAACAATCATGTCATAGAAGATCATTAATTGAGCAGATTTCGTATCCTATCCCGTCACCCCCGCCGGGAAGGGAAGGGGGTGGGTGATTGTTAGGTAATCAGATACATCGTTAGTTCGTTGATTACCTGGATGGTTTGATAACGCCTGAGATGTCTTTGAGTATCGTGAGCTTGGTTCTCTCGGCCGTTTTGATCCCGACCATGCCGATAATCGATTCGGTGACATTTCGGGCGGCGTTGGGGAGGGTCGGAAGGGCTCGAGTGCCCACGTAACAGTCCGCCTCGATGGTTAAATTCTCGAACCTCACTTCTATTTTTGGCAATTGAATCCCTACCCTGTAATCGATGGTTTTGCACTAGCCGCGTTATTTTATTATTTTAAGAACAATGATACATGAGGAAGGATCAATAATAAAATAGAGAAAAAGTTGGCAAATTTTCAAACCAAGTAGTAGGGGGCGGGGGGCGGGGGGCGGGGGGCAAAAATGAAATCATCTATTATTTTTGGGTTTTTATTAATTTATGGGCACCCACTAAATTGCGTCGTAGTTGTTGCACCGTACAAGATTGTCGGACGGTAGACCTAACATTTCCCTCCACCACCACCATTACCACCATGCATAGAGTGGGAGAGATGCCTCTAAACAATAAGTAGCAATCATAATAAAATCATTGTTAAGACTTTTTCTTGTCCACCACTTCAGGGAATGCCATTATCTTCTCCTTTTGCTTATATTCAAATCCTCACCGCCCACTAACTCCATCCCTCCACTTTTAATAGAAATATCAGAAACCAACAAGAAAAAAAAGTGCATGCCACTAACTTTCCCAAATCCTGCACTTCCGTCCGTCCGGGTGGGGGGGGGGGGGGGAGGGCAAACAGCGCATTCAATTACTTATTTTGCATTCTAAAATGAATAATATCGAGCAAATTACTATGTCAAAAGTACACTGACTTTATTATTTCTTCCAATAAGATGATGGTTTGTTTTCATTTATTTATTTATTTCTGAGAAAAATATAAGAAAAATGAAGGAAGCAACTTACTTGTCAATTCTGTCCCTGAGCTTCCTCAAGAACTTTTCATTATCTTCTTCAGCAACCTTGAAAAGCCTATCGATGAACTGTATCTTGTCATTCATACCAAACTTCCTAACATCAACCTGTTCGTGTACGACCTTTATGTTGTTATTACCGTGATCCCCATAATTCTTAAGGATACTCGTCCTCAACCTATCATACGTCGGCAGCTTCTCTAAAGCAGCCCATCTCAGAGCTTCTTCATCTTCATTGGCTCTTGTGCTCATCCTAGTTCTTGTGGAGCCTGTAAACACGTCTTCCACGCTCCAACCCGCTGTGCTCACGCTCCTGCTTAAACTTCTACTTAGGCTCTGACGCCGGCTCCGCCTCGCCTGATGTGCTCCCCATTCCTCCATCTTAAACTGCTTCTGCTCTTGCTTCTTCTACAGACAAGAATCAAGAAAACATATATATATATATATATATGTTCTGTTTTGGGATTGAGAATAATTATCAATTAAGAAAGGGAATGGAATGGGAAGTTTTTATGTGTTTGGAAACAGGGGAGAAACAGAGGAGGTACTTTGGATGAGGTGGTGTAGAGTTTGACGTTCTATGTGGTTGTGTCCGCCAATGACGAACTTCAGAATCCCTTGATTTCTCAAGGCCTGATTAAAAGCAGTTTCCGTTTCTGTATTTTTGGAGTCTGTTTTTAGCTAAGAATGATAATGGTACAGGAGATGGAATTCCAACCTGTCTATTGGAAAGCAGGGGAGGCACGGAGAGGGTTGATCCTATTCCTACGCTTTTTCAATTGATTATGTTTGTGTGTTCGTGAGGAATTTTTTAATCTCCAACAGCTCCTTAGAAAAACAGGGAGGGCACTCTCTCTTTCTAGCTTGTGAAGTGTATGATTTTGGAGGGTGTATTTATTGGGAATGGGATAGAAGGAAGAGGGACTACAAAGTCAAAACTATTTGGAAATTTCGGAACACTTCGTCTACGTTTTAATATGAAAACAGAAATTTGATTTCATATAAAATGAATATTACTATAATAATATTTAATAAAAAATTCTTCTTTGATTGGTTCCTTTTTCTAAGGCGTCGGGGGGTTGGTGTTCCGAGGGGTCTTGGTTAAAAGGTGTTCAAAGATGTGTGGCGACTCAACTAACTCCTTACTCAGCTCCGCAATTTGCCTGGCATGCTTCTTGGAAGTTTGCTATTGTGGTTGGTGGCCTCCACCGTATTGCAGCAGTGATATATATGGTGTGCATGTATGTATGTGTGTAAAATATGTTTATTTCCCTTGTGCCTGCCCTTGTGTTTTCTATTCTCTCGAGTCTCGGCTCCCATCTTTCTTTTTTGCCTCTTCCTTTTTTTACCCCTTCGTAGTGGCGACGTCATTTGTAATGGGCCACGTCAAACGTAGACATTTTATGAGTGCATGCCATATTCATTTACCTAGGCTATGCCCCTACTTTTCTCTATTATTTAGTTTATCTGTCTTGCATTTTATTAACTTGATCCTCATGATATAACTTTTGGTGGATTCATGATCTAGCCATTTTCTAAACTACAATTGAGCTAGGTCAATTTTCAGTGCTCTTAGATTTTTATAAAATTTCCTTATCTCCTTCTTATTTAAATAATTAATAAGGTTCCTATCTCATTAAAATTAAGTTTCTCTACTCAAATGGTTTTGTATTAGGTTAACCAATAGTACCAATAGCTTATGTTAGGATTCGCCACCTAATAATCTTTATCCGATACACATAAATATACAAAAGAAAACATAGGAAAACTATCAATTTTTGAATTTGAAGTTTTTGTTAAGAAATCACTAACTAGTTTATTCGTACTTTTAATTATTATTATTATTAAAGTTTTGTTAAAAAAATACAAGTTGAAAAGACAAACAAACAAACCAAACCACACACCAGAGCACAACAATTTTACACCAAATAAAGTTAATGACATCCTAAATTCTTATCACAAATAATATTTATCAACTCTCTAGTGCTTAATATATTGCTTGTTCTCAAACAGCTAACATATGAAATATTGAAACATAGCCCGGGAGAGTAAAATGGAAAAGGGATCATCTTCTTAGGAAAGAGCCCTTTGTCATGTTAATGTAATAAAAATTACATTTAGTTTATTGAGATCCCTTATATTATGTGAAAATCCTTTTAAACCCTTTTTTGAGGTCGGAGAAGGCAACTTTAGAAGGAGGAGTCGGAGGGAAGGGAGATGGGAGCGAGTTCCAATGATTATAATCATTTGGAATGTAAGGGGGATTGGTGCGCTAGGGAAAGTTTCTAGCATTCAGAATTTGATAACAAAGGAGAGGCCTTGGATTTGTGGGTTGGTGGAAACGAAACACAGTTCTCTGGAGGATTCGTGGAAGAATAGGGTATGGAGAAGTGGGTCAATCGATTGGAGAGACTCAGCCGCGGTCGGTAGAAGCGGAGGACTAATCCTAGGATGAGATACTCAGTTCTTTACGGCTAGTAGGTCCAGGAGCGGCAGGAGGTGGATTTTGGTGAAAGGAAGGCTGGGGCCTAAAAGGGTGGATTGTGGGATACTTCTTGTTTATGGTCCCTCAGATCCAAGAAAGAGGAGAGTATTGTGGGATAAGCTGTGGGGGGAGGGGCGGCATTGCAATAGCCCTTTGATAGTTATGGGGGACTTTAATGAGGTGAGAAGCCAAAGTGAAAGGAAGGGAGGGTGGGTGGATCAGAGCAGCGTTCGATTGTTTAATGATTGGATCGACAGGATGGGCCTTATTGATTTGAAGCTTGCTAATATGAAATTCTCTTGGCACCGGGTAGACTCGGCTAGCCTGTTGGATAGATTCCTGATCAGCTCCTCTTGGGTGACTGTGTTTTCGGATATTCAGTGTACCGGGCTGGGCCAATTGCTTTCAAATCATAATCTGATTAGGCTGTATGATAACTCAATTAGAGATGGACCGAGACCATTCCGAACGTGGGATATGTGGCTTACACACCCCTAGTTTCGAGGTTTCGTTATAGAGTGTTGGTCGAAGATAGAAGGGAGGACGTACCAGAGTAGGCTTAAGGAGATGAAAGGCTTACTAAGGAAGTGGAATAAAGAGGTTTTTGGAGACCTTGAGTTGAGAATTAGTCGTCTCGAAGAAGAGGTGAAGAAGATCAATGGGTCCAAGTCGAGTCACTTGAGCAGCGAAGAAAGTACAGTAAGAAAAGCAGCTTTGCAGTCCCAACTGTGGAAGTGGCATAAAAGGAAAGAAGCGTATTGGATGCAGGTGGCTAAGGTTCGAGGATTCAAAGAAGGTGACAGGAATACAAGATACTTCCATATAGTTGTTGCAGTAAGGAAAAAGAAAGCAACCATTAGTAGGTTAATGGAGAAGGGTAAGGTGATTATAGAACCGGCGGAGCTGAAGAAGGTCATTATAGAGTACTTCAAAGAAATGTATAGGCAAGCGAATCTACCGAAAGTTAGTCTCTCTGCTGATGGGTTCCACATGTTAACCAGGGAGGAAGGAGTAGAGCTGGAAGAGATGCCTAGTAGGGAGGATGTCAGAAGAGCAGTGTGGTCTTGTGATCCTTCGAAAGCGCCTGGGTACGATGGGTACCATATGGGGTTCATCAAGAAGATGTGGGGGATTATTGGGGAGGAGTTCACCAATTCAGTTCTAGAGTTTTTTCGTTCAAGCATCCTTCCAGTCGCTCTAAATACAACGTTTATAACCTTGATACCAAAAGTGGACGATGTGGAGGAAGTTAGCCAATTTCGGCCTATCAGTTTGGTGAGTTGCATTTACAAGGTGATAGCAAAAATTCTTGCCCTTAGGTTAAAACAAGTGGTGGATAAACTGGTGAGCGATTCACAGTCAGCGTTTATAGGAGGTAGGAGTATAGTTGATGGTGCTTTGATTGTTAATGAATTTGTACAGTGGACAAAGGGGCAGAGCAGGTCAAGGGGACTAATGATCAAGCTGGATTTTCAAAAGGCGTATGACAGTATGAAGTGGGACCTTATCGACAACATAATGGATATTATGGGATTCGGCATCAAATTCAGAGGATGGGTAAAGTAGTGTATCTCTACAACAAGAGTCTCGGTCCTTGTGAATGGGACCCCTTCAGCTCCGTTTCATATGGGCAGGAGATTGAGACAAGGTGACCCCATTTCACCTTTCCTTTTTGTCTTGGCAGTGGAGGCGTTTAATCAACTCATTAAGCGAGGAGTGGAAAAAGGCCTACTACAAGGGATCAAGGTGGGAAAGGATAATGTGGATGTGACTCGCCTTCAGTTCGCAGACGATACGATGATCTTCTGTGGAGCCTCGATCGATAACATCAGAAATTGAAAGCGGCTGATAGATTGTTTCTACTTATTATCGGGTCTTCAAGTCAATTTCAGCAAATCGGTCCTTATAGGGTTGGGAGTGGATGAGGATTTCTAGAGGGAAGCGGCAGAGGTCATGGAATGCAAAGTTGGCTCCCTTCCTCTAAGCTACCTTGGTCTACCTTTAGGGGATACTGCAGGAAAACTAGAAGTCTGGAAACCAGTGATTGAGAAGATAAAACAGAAGTTAGCAGGGTGAAAAGCGAGATTTTTATCAAGAGCTGGAAGGATAGTACCAATTAAGAGTGTGCTGAACAGCCTTCCGATGTATTATATGAGTTTGTTCAGAATACTAAGGGGGGTTGCAAAGGAAATCATAAGAATCCAGAGAAGATTTTTTTGGAGTGGAAAAGGGGACAGGAAGGGATTACCATTAGTCAAATGGAGTGTGATCCAGAGGCCTAAATCACTAGGGGGGTTGGGTGTGGGAGATATAATCCTAAGAAACAATGCTCTTATGTTTAAATGGTGGTGGAGATTTTATTCAATGGAAGGCGTGTCATGGAAGAGAGTTATCTCCTCTATTCATTCGGAGGATAATTCAGGGTCGTTTGAGATTGCTACTTCAAGAAGAAGGTGGTCTCTGTGGGTCAATATAATTGGAGTAGGGAAAGATAGCCCCGTGATGAGTTCGGGAATAAAGATCATTATTGGGGATGGTAATAGAGTCAGGTTTTGGCATGATGATTGGAAGAGGATAGGCCCTTGGAGGGACCTTTTCCCTAGATTATTTATGATCTCAGAGCAGAAGGAGAAAAAAGTGGGAGAGATGGGAAAGTGGGATGGCTTGAGATGGGTCTAGAACCTTAGATGGAGAAGACAGTTTTTCGGATGGGAGGAAAATCAGGTGAAGCAAATGCAGGAGCTGATTAACCAGCACTATCTGAGAAAGGACGAGCGTGATTCAGTAGGCTGGGAGCATGAAGCCACCGGGATGTTCTCCGTAAGATCGTACTGTCAGACACACTACCAGCTTTCTGTTGGGAATGAGAGGACCTCTGAAGCAGTAAACCTTATGTGGAGTAGTCTAGCACCTCCGATATTTAAGCTCATAGCATGGTTTGTGGTTCAAAAGAAGCTCAACACGAAAGAAAGGCTAGCCAGACTGAGGATCATCGATACGGGAGATGATATGTGTCCTATGTGCAACACCGAGCAAGAGATGATCAACCACTTTTTCATTCACTGCTCTGTGATAGGAAAGGTGTGGTATGAGATTTGCGAGTGGATAGGGTATTACTGGGTGGCACCTAAGTCAGTAGAAGACAACGCTATAGCGTGGATAGGAGCTTCCAGCAAATGTTTGAGAGGGGAGATTTGACAAATGACATTCTTTGTTATCTTGGGTACTATTTGGGAATTCAAAACAGGAAAGTGTTTGACAAAGTCGAAGTTCGCAGCCGATGGATGCTCATGCTTATAAAGATGAGAGTTGGGTTTTGGATTAAAAATGGTAGGAGAGAGTTCCCCTATAGGTTGGAGGAAGTGGTTCACAATGTCCAGGCTCTGATGAGTTAGGAGGCTTCATTTTGTCTTGTATTCTTATGTTGACCTTTGTGTAAACATCAATTATCAAAAAAAAAATACAATCACACTGTCCTAATATCATGCCATGAAATAAAAAGCAACATTTAACATTGTCTCATGTCTAACCATACATGAACGACATTCAAGACATGTGTGTTTGGAAATAATAGATGTGCACTCAAGGGTCCTCATACTCATGAAATGATCAACCATATTCTCATAAATTTTCACAATTATAGATCATTACAAAGGTATGTCACACACAAAATAAAAAAAAAATTATTTGGGTTGTAATGGGACTAAGGGTGAAAGGGTATTTGCAAGTGTTGCTAAAGGTTTAGTGTCTAGTGGACTATATTAATATCAACTACAAGACTCAACCACTTTTTTTTTTTTCATTCTTTACATTTTTTTCCTTTTCTAGTTTTGCTCCCAACCAACACAACTCCTAATCAAAAATAGGAAACCATGTCCCTCTACTACAAGTTTAAAGGACACATCCACCATTATTTAAACTTTGATGCTTTTTTTCTTGCTTTTTTTCATTGTCATATTTTTTCCTTTTTCTTGCCCAATAATACATGATAAACAACACAAAGTCAACTTCTCTTAACACACACCCCTGTGTTTACTTTGTAATACCACTAGTAACTCAAATGAGTCACACCACTCCACTAGTTATAAACTAAGGTCAAGGAATCATATTATAGCTATAGGTTACTAGTATGGTAATATATATATATATATATATATATATATATATATATATATATATATATATATATATATATATATATACATATATATAACATAAAGCTCTAGGGGATTCATAAAAGATCATATACTTTAGGGTAGGTTATTAGGAAAATAATAAGTGCCTTTATTACCTTTGTGCATGCCTATGCCATATGTTATTTTGAAGAGAATCAATACAAGTTCTAGTTTCTTAAACCATGGGAGAATATCCTATACATGATAAATATGAGACTAAAAAGATATGTCAGTTTGAAGGGTCAAAGTCTTAGAAGGTTTATGTCTACCAAATCTTTTCCTAATTATAACAATAGATTCAACCTGCATCACCCAAAGTCACAATAATGCTATGTAACACTCCAAAATTTACTACTGAAAATTTTCATTTGCAGAGTTAAGTGTGTAAGCTAAAACAATAAAAATGAAGGGTATTACCACCACACTTGGTACGAGTCCGGTTTTCTCTACCATTCTCATACCAAGTGCTAAGGCTGAAATCATTACTCCGCTTAGATTCATAATATGATTACAGAAATTAGAATAGAGAGAATGTTAGATAAATATCGTACTAATTAACAACAAAATCAATAGTTTACAATACTCAAGTGAGAAATTACAGGAGGACATAAGGGTCCAAATACAACTAAAAATAAGATAGCAAAAGAGACACCGGATAGTCTCATGCTCTCAAATCTGAACTACCATCTTTTAACTGAACTCGAAACCTGACCTACAAAGTCTACTACCCATTGAATAGGTAGGAGCCCACAAGAATGAACCCTTCAGTACAATGGTACTGAGCAACCCTTTATACCAAACTGATGTGAAAAAATAGTATAGAATACATACAAGGCATATCAATCAACATGGTACAAGACACACACATATACATACGAGAATTGATTTACAATAATCAATTACCATCAAGTCACATACTATTCATATTCGTTCATTTGGAACAACCAATCTTACGAAACGAGTATACCGGATATGCTCTCTGAAGTATGATTAGAAACAAACTCTAACACAATAACTATAACCTTCATAGCATCACTCGTAACTCAACATCAATCCCAACAAAATGCATAACATCACAGGTAAGGCACAATACCCCCCCCCCACAAGTAGGCACGAAGGTTGCCACCAAAACCATAGGTAGGCACAAAGGCTACTACTAACTAATCTAATAATCCAATAATAATCATTATGATATCTAATTTTATTTATTTACGATGAGTTCGGGGACCCCACTATTTTTAACCAGTGGAACAGTCTGAAGCACATCTCAAGGACAACACATGTGAGCTATTATTATCGTCTGGTGGAACATACCCAATACCTTTTAGGGCAAAACGCTCTTGAGCCACTATTCTTAATCGGTGGAACGATTTGAATCACCTCTCAAGAACAACACACCTGAGCCACTGTTATCGTTTGGTGGAACAAATCCAACACCTCTCAAGGCAAAATGCTCCTGATCCACTATTCTTAACCAGTGTAACGGTTTGAATCACCTCTCAAGGACAACACACCTGAGCCACTATTATCGTCCGGTGGATCGGACCCAAGTCTAGTTCTGACTCACGTAATATTCCACTTTAAATAATTAAAATCTTATCTATTAGCTCTGATCTCAAATCATATTCTCATTCACATAGAGTATAGGGCCCACCTATTCTTAATTTAGTGGAACAGGCTGAAGTACCTCTTGGGGATAGGACACCTAAGCCACTATTATCGTTCGGTGGAACATACTCATAAACACCTTGGCCTAACTCACGTGATCTTTCACTTTAAATACTTAGTATCTCATTCATGATTGGTTTATGAGTACAAAACATAATTAAGGCAAGAGAGACATCAACACACAGATAACAAGGATATTCTATAAGGTTAAGCTTATTTTTTGCAAAAAATCCTAAGTTCACAAATTATACAAAACTTCTCCCATATTGATCATTTATCCACCAAATTTATTATATATTCCTCAATTAATATTATTATTAACATATCTAAAATTCGAGGTCTAACTCTCCCATATTACACATGTAATAGTAGCCCTACCTCAAAAGTTACTATTTATAAGGCTCCCAAAACCCTAATCTCACAGGTAAATCATAACTTTTCCCATAAGGATTATATAATTAAAAAATTCAATATACATCCCCAAAATACCAATATTAAAAACATATCCAAAATTCATGTCCTAACTCCAACATTTTACACATGTGATAAAGACATTATCGTTTTAAGGTTACCATTCCCAAATTACACAATTTTCTCATTTGAGGAACTTATGACATTCATAATTACTCCAATCACTCCACATGATCTTACTAGCATATTTTTAATCCACCTAACACTTTACAATACCGAAATTACCATTTTGACTTATATTGACCAAAATGTCCTTAAAGATAGCGATAACCCTTATCTAACAAAAAGCTTATATTTTCAATATCATTATTCCCAAATCCTCCATAAATCAATATACATATTAAATATAATCATTCTACACTCATAATACTATACTAAACCCAGATTACAACCATCTATCACATTGAACCACTTAGGGTTTTCCACGTAAGGCATTATTGTAATGATATTGCATAAAGTACAGATAGATCCAACTTTCATGCTTAACTATTTTTGCTTATTTCTAACTATCCGAGATAACCATAATCAAGGTCAATATCGAGACCAAAATTAAAAATATACTAAGGCCATTCTAGGCTTAATTATTCACATTTGGACACTTTAGTCCAAAAATGACCAAAATGCCCCCAAGACCAAAATTTCTAGATTATCATCTATTCAAATACTAATTCCATTTTATTTATTAAGTTGTCATAAAAAGGCTAAAACACCATAAATAAATTATTTTTTATGTGATTTAAATTATCATATATGCCAAATACCATGTTGTCCTTATACATAATTCTGCATATAAAATCCTATTATGCACTTTTAATTCATCCAAAACGCATGCTCACATACTCAACAATAGATAATAGATATGAGATAGGCTTTTCAGGATAAAAATTATAACACACTCAAAATGACTAAATTACCCCTAGGGCACTTATCCATGATAATTATTCCAGAATTATGTTCAAGCATGCTCAACCTATTATTTTATACATACTTATTATACAAAATATTTTTTTTGACATAATAATCATTTTGATCACACTTTCATACCCAATATATTTTATATTAGATAACATGCTTATTTTTATGATTTTCATGATAACTATTAATAATACATAATTATATTGTAACGAATCATGTTTAACACATTTCACACATAAAAACCCTAATATGCTATCATGCAATATTTATCATTTTAGTAGAGTATAACGATTACCTGAATTCTA
Source organism: Tamarix chinensis (assembly GCA_030549775.1). Taxonomy (NCBI): domain Eukaryota; kingdom Viridiplantae; phylum Streptophyta; class Magnoliopsida; order Caryophyllales; family Tamaricaceae; genus Tamarix; species Tamarix chinensis. The sequence continues at coordinate 81,395,903 of CM060178.1, forward strand.
GTAAAAATGTAAAAATAGTGGTATCCTACTAAATCACAAGGTCTTGCTACTCAAAATTTTGTACCTAAAAATAATACCGTAATTATCGAATTAATATCTATCAGGTAAAATAATAATTATAATAATAAATATTTATTTTTAAAAAAAATTTCAAAATACCCTTACATTTAAAATGGGTACCAAATTTTTACAAAACCCAAATATTTCTCATGCTACGCATGCAGCATGAGCCTTAGGTACACGAATGGGGAAGGGGGTTGTTGTCACTGGATGACTGTCTAGAAGGTGAGGTAGGGAGAGATGGCAGATGGCGGTGGAGATGGTGGTGATGGTTGGTGATGCTGTCAAAGTTGTAGTGGTTGGTGGTTGGGCTCTATGGTGGAAGTGCAGAGGGAGAAAGGGAGGCTACAGGCAGGAGGAGAAGAATGGTGGTGGTGGTATGTGTGTGTGGTGGTTGAAGGGGCATTGTAGAGGGGGTGGTGACTGGTAGTGGCTAGTAATGCAGGATGGTAATGGGTGGTTGTGATGCAGGCTAAAGGTGGCATTAGGCTCTGTGGAGTTGTTGGGTTGGTTGGAGGTGGCTGTTGGGTTGGTTGCTAGAGGATGGTGAAGAGGAAATAAGGTACAACAGAGAGGGGGTAAGGATGGTTGGCGATAACTGGTAGAGGGGGAGGTGGTTGTTATTGGAAGTGTGGAGACTGCGGTGGAGGATGTAGAAAAATGGAGGATGGTTGGTCGATGGTGGAGGGTGGCGAGCTGGTCGACGGTGCTGGAAGTGGGACAGAGGTGTGCAGGGAGAGATTTGGGAGGAGGTTGGTGCTAGTGGATGCATGGTGCTTGCACAGTTGGTGCACGCAGGGGAGAAGGGGGAAGGGAGAAGGGAGAAAAGTGATGGTGCCGCGGAGAGGAACAGGAACAGGTCAAGGTGCAAGATGAGAAGGGGTAGATGGTTGGTTGAGTTTGGGTGCTGGGAGGTGGAAGTGGGAGAATGCAGAGGTCACCAAGAGGGGGTAGTGTTTTGATGTGGCTGTGAGGGTGTGTGTGTGTGTTAATATAATAATGCAGAGGGGGTGAAGTGAGAGGGTGAGATGATCAATGAAGGGGTGATGGGTTTCGTGAGGTAAGGGAAACAGGATAAGTGGAGTGAGGTGAGGAAAATTAGGCACAGGTAACGTGAGGGAGGAGGGTAGCATGGAGGATAGGATAGAAAATATATAATATTTTTATTTTTATTTTATTTTAGATTTAGTTTAAGTAGATTAGGATACTAGGTAGAAAAATAATCCGATTTAGTATAGGTTAAAAAAGAAATGGAAAGAGTAAAAATAATCCAGGATAAATTTTAGAAAATTATTTTGGGTTACGGTATAAAATAGGATTAAAATTACTAACCTGATTTCTATCAAGTTTTAACCTAATTAAATTTATATCTAAAATTTCATAATAATAACACGTTTAATACTAAATCTCCTAAAATAATAATTATAACTAATCACACATAATTATTAATTTATAATTAAGGTTTTTAAAAACAGGGTATTACATACTAAAACACACACGACCCTCAATTCTTTAAATATAATTGCATGTTTTTATGATGTTGTAAACCAAAAGATTTTATTCAATCATGATATATCCGAATAAAAAAGGGTCATATACGGTTCTCAATAAGCCTAAATGCAACTAACATGCCATCAACAAAAAACACTCTTTAGTTACATCAACAAGGATTCATTTTCAAAACCCTAGCCGCTCTCTCCTCTCTCCTCCTCTATGGCTCGAACGAGGAGTGTTGATGCTTTGGCAAAGAAGAAGAAGAAGGCTTTGGGGAGTATTGTAGCATCTGTTGGTGATGGAGGCTCGAAGCCTGTTAATCAGGGTAGGGGTCTAGGGGAAGAGGATCTTTTAGTTTCAAACTCAAAAGAGTATGAAGGTGCATGCAAGTTTGGACGTCGATCATAGGTAGTTTTCTAGGGTTGATTCCAATCTGCAGAAGGTGGTTGGCGATAGTTCAGTTGTGGAGGAAGGTGCGGTCAAAGTTCCTTTATCATCTGAAAAACCTTTGATTTGTGGTGATTTGATCTGCAATGAATCTCAAGATAATCAGAAGGTTGATAAGATGTCATGGAAGGATAAACTGATGGGTAATAGGATTCTGGTAAAAGGCACTCGACTTTGCTATATGTCACCTTCATTTTCTGGGGATAAAGTTCAGGTAAAGTTGTAGAAGGAGAAGGTTGACTTAAATTGTGAGGATTGGAAATGGGTGATTGTGGGATATATCATAGGGTTTAGACCTTCCTTGGGTCAAATGATAGGTTATGCCAAAAGGAATTGGTCGTTAATGAAAGAACCTAAATTTTTGATGCATGATCAAGGTTTTGTAGTGTTCAAATTTGGTTCTAAGGAGGATACAGATTGGGTTTTATATAAACCTTATTGGTCTTTTTTAAATCCACCTTTCATTCTTAAAGAGTGGCATCGAAAATTTCAATTCACAAAAGAGAAATTCTAATTCATGCCTCTATGGGTGAAACTAGTGAACCTGCCTTTGGACTATTGGGATGGTGATTCCTTAAGCAGGATTAGTAGTGCTGTGGGTAGACCATTATTTTTGGACGGTATCACCTCAACTGGAGAAAGAATTTCCTATGCAGGTATGCTTGTAGAGGTTGATGTATCGAAAAAGCTTGTGGATTCAGTGGAAATTGTGGATCTAGATGGCGAGGTTCTGTCCCAAAAGATAGTTTATGAATGGAGACCTACCTTCTGTGAGGTTTGTCATGAATTTGGTCATTTTGTTGAGAAGTGCAGGAAGGCTAGAGAATCTCAAGTTCATTCTACTATGTTGGGTAAACAGCCAAAGGGAAACCTTAAACCTGGGAAGGAGAATCAGCAGTGGAGGAAAGTCCACAAGGAAGTTTCTAAATCTCAGGATCAGGTTGGTCGGCCTTATGTAAAGGAATCATTGGCTACTGTTGCTAAAGAGAATAAAGAGAGTGCTGATAGCGTTGGTTTTTCCAAGGAAAATGATTTAGGGAATTTGCTACAGATAAGAACTCATAAAGGAAAAGAGAAGATGGATGAGGTGACCACCGGTAACATGTTTAATTGCCTACAAGAAGAAGGTGTTGAACGGCTCCCTCAGCCATCTACCTCCAAAGGCTTAGGTATTCTTTTGTTAGATGATTCTCCTTTACTTCATTCTTTGATGGACCAGGTAAATGATAGGGGCTTGGAATGTTCGAGGCTTGAATAAGTCCTACAAACAAAAGGAACTAAAGCACTGGTTATCAGTGCATATAGTGTCCATTATGGGTCTGATTGAAACTAGGGTGAAGAGTAGTAAGGCAGCTAGGACATGGGAAATACTAGGGCATAGGTGGTCGAGATACAATAATTATGATTATTACTCTAATGGTAGGATTTGGTGTTTATGGGATAAAGATATCTGGGAGGTTCAACTCCTTGCCTGTTGTGATCAAGCTATTCATGTTTTTGTTTCAAGAATTCACTCTAATATTCATTTCTATGCAATGTTTGTTTATGCTTTTAATTCTGGGAAGAGTAGAAAGAGCTTGTGGGGATGGATGGATGTTCATAAGGGAGGAGTTGAGCCTTGGATTGTTTTGGGAGACTTTAATGTGGTTTTGCAGCCTGATGAGAATTTTAAGGTAATGTAGTGAATATCAATGATGTTAATGATGCTAGAGATTGTTGTAATTCCTTGTTAATTCATGATCTGGTTTTCTCTGGTTTGAAATTCACTTGGTCTAATCGAAGTATGGGAGAAAATAGGATTATGGCTAAGTTGGATAGGGTTATGGTTAATTTAGTCTAGACTGCAAAGTTTCCTTTATCTTATGCTCAGTTTTTGGATACCCTGTTTTCTAATCATAACCCTGCTTTGGTGAATCTCATTGAAAGGATGCCTCATTGCAAGAGGCAGATTAAGTTCTTTGATATGTGGACTTTAGATCCAGATTTTCTTCCATTAGTGTCTTCTATTTGAAGGCAATCTTTTCATGGTTCTATTCATAAGGGTTTTAAAAATAAGCTCTGGGAGATCAGATCTCATCTTATCATATTTAACAAGGATAAATTTGGGGGCATCTCTTCCAGAGTGTAAGAGGCCAGATCTAGGCTTTCTAGGAGTCAAGACCTGCTAGCTCAGGAGGCCCATAATCTTTCTTATACATATGAGATTGATATTGGTTAGAAGGATACACTATTGAGAGTTGTAAGTGGAGGAGGCAACTAAATTTTGCACAAATTTCTTGTCAAATGCTAAAGTTATGAGTATTTAAAAGTCTAAACATGTAGGGAAAATTGAAGGGCAGAGGATTAGAGACAAAAGGTTGGGATGTGTGGATAATGACATGTCATGCAAAGCACATCTATATGTATTGCATAACATCGATGACAGTCAGCCATATGTTGAAGAACACTTGCATCTTTGAGGGTAAAAATCCATTAAAGAATGAAAGTGGATAATGGATAAACATAATCATTCCTTCATTGGCTTAAAAGGTTGTGTTATTCTTTCCATTAGACACTTACCAACTTTAATTTTTGACACATTAATGTGGTTGTCTCAAAAGCCTTGTCTAAAAGTATTCTTATACAATATTTATACCATCAACGATTAAACTTTTTATACCAAAAAACAAGATCAGGAGAGTAAAATGTAGAATAAAATGGTAACTTTAGTGGCAAAGGCAATCCACATTGCTAATGTAAAGGACAATAATCTGACTTATACATATATGAATTATCAGATTGAAGATATATGAGAGATAGATTACACTAGGTTGAAAATATTATTTTTTGGGTGTAGGTGGGTTGATAATAATCATAGCATTAAATATGATAATGGGTTTACATTATTAGATCTCAATAGGGTAGGGCACAGGCATGGCACTTTCATATTGGCATCACAAGTAACACAAGTTTTATTTGTCACTAATTATATTGATATGGTTTTTGGTACTATCTAGGAAGAAAAAGAATGTCAATGAATATAATGATTAAAATAATGAAAATTGGAAAAGAGAGTGTACCGCAATTATGCAAGCAACTTAAACATTTATAGATAATAATAGAGACATGATTGAGCATGAAATCTATGTAAGATGATCATTATGAAGTGATACATGTATTAGATCATGAAATTGGTTTAAAAAAAGAAAAAGAAAACCATAAGTGTAATTATGTTTTGTGATAATTACTTTAATATTTTATACAGAAATAAAGAAGGCCCAGGAAATGGATAGCAGTGATGAAGATGAAAAGAGGGGACTAGTTATAATGAAGAAAGTGATGATTATGAGAAATAATATAAAAGTGGTAGATATGCAATTCAATGATAGAGATCTACCTATGGGCGAGCATTGTGGGGACTTCATGATCTACATGAGTGTTGTTATTTTTTGCATATTCCTATCAGTATCAGTAACTAGAAGAAATTTGATTAAGGAACCAAAAATCTTATATGAATGGATGCCAATTTAAGTATATTGGCTTGATTGCACATGTTTTAGTATGTTAATTGCTATTCAATTCAATAAATGGTTATTTATTTATAGATGTACTCCGTAGTACTGGAATTCAAGAAGAAATGGTTTATGAGGTATTGTGACGAGCAACATTCAAGTTTCTAGTCACACCTGTCTAGTAAACAATTGTACAAATACAATGGTAGACTACGAGGGAACCCACCAAAACATTACAAGTTTATAACTTAGAAATATTGGGATTTGATTTTGGAACTTTGAAATAAGGATGGGTTTAAGGTATGTGTCACTGTGATATATTAATCTTTAATAATAATAGGTGCTTAATAGATATTTCCTAAATTATTATACATTTTGGCTTGTAATGTAGACATTAATTTCTCAAAATTCAAATTTGACCAAGCAAAATAGGTACGCCCGCAATATGTACCGAATAGGATATGTGACCTTAATGAAGAGCTGGTATGAAATTTTCACTCGATATACTTAAAATGTCTAAGAATAATGTTTAAAAAACTCTAAAAAGTATGTCTTATATTTAAATTTATAGTTTATATGGAAAAAATAGGATACAAGCACCTCAATTGTTCTTCTATGCTTACTGTGGAAGAAGGCTAGATGAAGCGAAAGTGACAAGTATATCAATGAGGTGGTGCATCAAGCAACGGAGAAAATTATAAGTTCGAAGCATTTTCCTTAACCCTAGGTAGTTATTTTTCATTATGATACTACACATGTTTATTTATATTTTCTAAATTCTAAGTTTGGCTAATTGTGTATACATCAAGATGTTATTGAGAAATTAAATTCAATAGAAGGCATTGATGAATACAGTGTCATTTCATAAGTGACAAGAACACCCCAAAAGGCAAAAGGATATTGGATTAAGGGTTATAAGGAAAATCATGTATGGTCAAACACATTGGTCTCGAAAATGGTGACCAAGTGTTATACCTAACTAAACAATTAAACCAAGTGACAAAGGAAATGGTACACATATACCATGAATTATTGGTTATGAAATCTCAAGGGTATAACCTAATTAGTCAAGTATCATAAAAATACCTAATGTAGATAGTGTGAGAGATAGTTGTGAAGAATATCCATATTTATCTTCTCTTTCCATGGTAAACATCATAAACTATGGTTTATATTTGTTTTTATATGTATCAAGTATCATAAATGATTTATAGTACGTAATATAAACTACTTTGTTAGGGTATGTATAAATGTGAATTATTAGCTAATGACCTCTTAATCAAAATGGTACACACATTAATGGTCATGGGGATCCTTTAGCAGTTAATCAAAATCATGTTAACATTGACACTTTACCAATTTATGATAAGCTACTACCCTTATATAAAGAAGGCTATGAGCTAGCAACCAGGGAACAAGCTAAAAAAGGTGTTGTGCCTTGGCTTACAAACTAGATATGTTTGAAGAATAAATCGATAATGACAATGTCCATTGTTGTAAATACCTTATCTATTCATTATTTTAAACTAATTAGGTCTTTATCTTATTACTATACTTTGTATATTACTATGAATTAAGAAATCAAAGGTGAAGAAATCTTGTAAGGCAAAGGTAGGTACACTCCATCATTATCAATATCCATTTTTTTTTCATTAAATTCAAGAAATTGGCTAATATGATGATTACTACAACTTATTTAATAGTTCTAAGACAAAGGAAAAAGAAGATGTTGAAAAGAGTGGAGAGAAAAAAAATCAAAGAGGAAGGAAAAACACATACTCTTTAGTAGTTTCTTTAACGACTTCACCTCCAAAACAAAATTTTAAAACTTTTTCCCAACTATAGACTGCAAACATACCAAGTTTTCCCGTGTTGAGCTTCTATGCCCAACATTTCTCAATATGGATTAGATTTTTGTTAGGATGGCTATCAATTTTGTTGGTTAAACCACCTCTAATATCATTCCTAGTTAGAAAGATGACATAACCAAAGTGGTTAGCCAATATTTAGTTTCATTTATTATAATGTCCTTATATGTTAAGTATTATTTAATATCATCTTAATATAATGTTTTGGATTTTGTGGTGTAACTAGTGTAAGTCCTTAATGTTATTAATTCATATACACTATTATTTTCATGCATAGGGCATTGAGGGTTATGGCTTAGGCAAGTATTTATCCCCCTTTCTATGGATTTTTATGTCCGTAAGGGTTGAATGATACACATACTAAGTAGGAAAGGGAAAAAAAATATCTAGTGCAATAGATCATAGATTTGTATTCAAGACAACTATTGTTTGCACCACACCTCACTTCTCAACATTGTGTTTTATATGTTATTCATCCTTATAGGAGCAAAGTCTTTGTGTTTGATTCCTTGTCCAATCATTTAGTCCATTTTGATCAAGTTTGACCTAAGGGAAACATTTGATTGACACACTAGCAAAGTCTTTGTGTTTGATTCCTTGGGCAATCATTTAGTCCATTTTGATCAAGTTCGACCTAAAGGGAAACATTTGATTGACATAGTGGTATATTTCTTATATTTATTTTCATATGTCTATGCATTCCATTTTTTTTTGTATATTTAGGTTGTCGATCATTTCTATTAGTGTACTACGAATGTCAATTATGATGAAGGGCAGAAGAGGTCCAAGAGTGTGGCTTTCATTATGACCTTGTCAAGGTCAAAATTTCTTACTAATGTATTTTGTCACAATTTTAATTACTATCTCTAGTTAATGTTATATATTCTAAGCTTTCAATTTAAATGCTTTCATAGTTTTGACATGTTCTTGGGAAGAAAAATAACATAGATTACCGATAGTACGTTGATGAGATCATGTCAAGAAAATCTTTAGATATAGATTCAAGAAATATATGTCTCACATTTAATTAGCTTTAAATAATAAATAATAACATTTGATAATTTACTTACTAATTGAATAATTAAATGAATATGATTTGGAGTTCTATCTTAGTAGATCTTATATGAGGGAATGCACAATGGAAGAAATTAATAAAGCAAGAGATCAGTGGGCCAAATTTGTACTTATATGTATAGGTATCTAGCTTATAAGTAGATTTTGTTTGAGATAGGTAATACTTGTGTAGTATTTTTTGACTAGGTTTAGATATTCTATGTTGTGTAACAGATGTGTAGGTGATGATTCTTGATAGTGGATATCGTATATACTATGTACCCAATGAACAAGTCTTGTAATGCCAAAAATGTAGGCTTGTAATTTTAAGGGTTTGGAATTTGATGTTGTTAAAGCATGATGATATTCCTTCCTTATTGGATAATTAGGTGCAAGTTTTAAGTAATTTTGTTTCGATGAGAAGTCTAAATGTGTGCAGGTTTTGGTAGTGTTTGTTATGTCGTTGGCGAGTAGTGTTTTAATTATGTTGGTAAAGAACTTGGTTGCTTGTTGATATTGGATATTTGTCGAATGTAAATTTGAGTTGATGCATGATAACATAAACGTGCATATGGTTTGGAATAAAAAGATCAGACAAAAAAGGGAGCATAAGATAAAGATTATCATCCAAAACTGTTATCTAGATTGTATAAAAAAGAGTTAATAAAACTGTAGATAACAGTCTTCTAAAGTATTAAAAAAAATATCAAATGGTACACTAACATAACAAATATTTTAAGAATTGTTATCTAAAGTTTTGTATTTTTTAATCCTTAGATAATAATTATTATCAAAAACTAGCATCCAAAGTTACAAAATGAGCGTGCTAATTGTATTTTAGATGGCAATTTTTTACATTTGGAGCAAGTCATATTATGCGACACGACCTGGGAATACGAATGTGTCCGGCGACACGATATTGGCAGGTCGTGCTTGGTAACCGTCCTTCTAGTAAATTAAACTCGGACAAACACAGCCGCGTTATCATTCTCGATCCTGAGCCGTGCCGACTGCCTTGACTTGTTTTATTATCCTTTTTTGCTTAGATTTGGAGTGAGTTTTCCACGTGTTTTAGTAGTATTATTTCAATTGCATCTAGGTTAGCGATTGAAGTAAGTAAATATATCCGGAGAGAGAGGGAGAGAGAGAGAAAATCCTTGCCTCAAACATCAGACGTAAGCAAATTGTTGAAGTACATAAATATGGTGTTTCTTATTCTTTATTTTTCTGATTTCTTAATTAGTTTATATTATTTGATGATCGTATGTCATAGCATAAGGCTTCAACTACAATTTTTTAACCTTAATTTTTTTTAAAAAAAATTATTTTTTGTAAAAATTAAATTAAAATAAAATAACTATGTAGAACATTCAACAAAGAAAAAAGTACAGTACTCCCACTTAACTCTAGTTGGAATCCGAGCCGATTTGGTCAAGCTTCTACTTATGGTAGATGTTGACCTCGTGCTAAAAGGTCAAAGCTCAAGCAAAATCAAACTAAAAGAGTATCGGAGAAAAGGGGTAGGCGAATGTTTAATAGGCCTTGTGAATGTTTGGTATCTGAATACTTAGGGTGACAAATTTTTTTTTTCCTATTTTATATTTTTATATTAAATATTTAAAAATAAAAAATATTTTGAATACAATATTTATTTAAAATTAAATTAAAATTTAAAATACATATTCATTAAAAAAATATTTAATTTAAAATAGATTAAATAGAATATATAAAATACGAAGTATTTTTTTATTTCTATTAATCTTATATCAAACGAGCACTTATAGATGTCGATATAATAGTAAATTTAAATGACAGTGGTTTGTATGAGCTCGAGCCGATGGGTTAAAGAAATATCAGAGACAGAATAATTATGTATTCGATTACGCAAGCCACGAGACTTCTTTTCTTACATTCATCGACGACAGATCGTCGTCCGTTGGGACTAAATATAATATTTTTGACAATGGTACCTGATTGCTTACTAAGTCTTCCCAGTTGGAAACAAAATTCGGTTTAAATTGGCGGCTCCCGCGAGATATATCATATATGTGCATGCATCCGTCCTCGCATTTTATAACATACAGCACCAACCGTATTTGTTAATTGTTACTATCCATTATACCCTCATGACAAATTGGATTATTTTTCTTAGTATAATATGCGGTGCGCTAATGATTCTCGTCCGCATTTGTTGTATTGAGCTGGGATCGGTTGTCCACATATGTAAATATATATAGAGAGGGGGGCATAAATGTCAATAAAGGAAGGAAAGTTTAGGGTAATTTATAACAAGTCGGTTTTTTCCTATAACTTATTATTAATTTTTAGTTCAATCTATTAATTTACATTTCTATAATTTTACTCAATAAAAATCCACATTCATATATATATTTGTAATAAAAAGAAGGTAAGATATTAGTCTAATAATGGTGATTTTAAAAAATAAATATAAAATTTAAGTAAAATAACAGTAAAAGATATGTTTAATAGTGGTAAAATATAAGTAGAATAAGATAAAATATGTACACAATAATGGTGAAAGATCTTGATAATAATATTGAAATTTAGTAATAAATATTAGTATAATAATGATGAAACATATATACAATAATAGTAAAAAATAGGTATAAAAATATCAAAAGATGTGTACTATAATAGTAAAAGATCATGAGAATATTGTTTAAATGTAATTAGCAACATGTGTGATATTAGTTATGAGACATGACTAATAATCATGAGGCTAATATAAAAGATCATTTCAATACTGGTTAAAGATTAGTTCAACTTTGATGTTAGATCAGTTTAACTATGATCAAATATTCTTTAGTGCAAGATTATTTTTAAGAATGATATAATTTTTACTATATTTTCTAGTGAATGATTAGCTCAACATTGACTATCACATAGTAGTAAAATATCGTCACACATAATAGTAAATACGATCGCATAAACTAAAATATTCACTTTTATAGATTTTTTAGTATAATAGTGGTAAAAGATAGGTACAATCACCACTATAAAATATTTTTTTATAACAATTTTTAAAAGGTTGTAATAACGGTTATCAATCGTTATTAAATTGTAAGTTATTAAAATTTTAATAACGATTCAAAAATAGTCACAAAAAAACTAAAAAATTTGCCATATTTAGTTAAAAATTCATGTTTTAATAATGGTTTTGTTTAAAATCATCATTAAAACAAACGGTTTTTCCAACGGTGTTTTCTTATAACCGTTATTAAAATTAGTTTTAATAACGTTTTTAACTAAAACTATTATTTAAAAGTGGTTTTGGTGACGATTTTAACTAAAACAGTTATTATTACGTAATTTTTTTCATAGATTGTGCGGGTTTATTCTAGGTTACATACATAGTTGTATACTCAAATATTTACCAAATCTGCAATGTGTAAAACAACAGCAATAACTTTGGAGATATTCCTCCCAAGAATATGAAAATTAGTAAGCATACCCCAATTCAGTAGCGCTATACTCCAAAATCAAATTTCTTAGATCATAAAACCTAACTATATATATCAACAACTAATAAAAATTGCATGCATGAATGCATGTGCATCTTCAATTGCATAGAAGAACATGATATATATAAGATATAAACCAGAACATGTATATACCTAGATCCCTAATACTGAGTATGTGGGCGCACGAACTTGACCCATCTATCTCTAACTTCATCAATTTCATGATATGCATATTTCTGGCCAAGTGCATATCCACTAATGAAAAATTATAAACTGATACTATTTGATCATTTGGTTACTAATTAATATGCCATATATTAATTAATGAGAAAATATGAAAAAAGAAACATACATGGCTTGGATCTATATTCACATATTTGTTCTTTAATATGAGATCCATTGATCTACAAACATAGTATCCACTATAAAAATAATTTAGTTAGCTTGTTGTTCTATTAGGTATTAATTAGAATGAAATAAAAATATAAAATTCTTTACTTTTGCGTACCATTATAGGCTTATACTCAAGATTTCTTGGGTCTGGAACATCGTTTCCGCCTCTCCTCATATATGATATCTTATTGCCCTAATAAATAAAGTTGATACACAATATTGTACTTTATATACCTCAAAATAATTAATGTAGAATATATGCATTAATAAACTGATGAAGTAATAAGTATACTAACATGTCAATTAAATATTTCCCTTCAGAAAGAACAACAACAAAAGGAACAACATAATTTTGGAGGGAATCAAATGCATATACTTTCTTTTGATCATGATGGATGACATACAAAACTTTATGTTCATTTGCGAGGTGAGTTATGAGGTAAAGCTTGTTGTTATACCCCTCAATTAAGATGTGATATGCTTTATAGTTTATGTGTCTATTTTCACTTATTATAGTACAGTCATATATGTAGTATGGACACACAAACACAATAAAGGACATAATCCCCTCTACTACAACACGGGTAGCAACCAACCTATGGATTACAATAATAAAGCATATTTATTAATAATTGATAACTCATACTTATATAAGAGGTCATAAAATTATAAAAATCAACAAAAATTATTAAAATATATGATATGAAATAATACTTACTTAATATATACATCAACACTCATTTTAACATCCATTCATGCTTATAAATTTTAATGATAACCTCCACTGATACTATCTAAATGTCATTGTCCCTCCCAACATACTCGAAAGAACAATTAATTATAATTTAATCGCCACTGAGGTAGTTTTGGGTCTAGAAATACAACATCGTCAAAGATGGTAGTAGTCGGCAAGGTTCTTGTAGTTGTTGGTTTGTGAAAAAAATTTATTTTTCTCATCTAGCACTATTTTCTTTTTGGGTGCCCTCTTTTGTTTTGCTCATTCCACTAATAATTCTCTTTCCCTTTGTCTTAGGAGCATTCTTATTTTCTGATTCCTTAATGTATAGTATTAAAAAAAATATAAAGATAATATATATATACATATATATATATATAATAAGGTATAAACAATGTGTGTAACATGTTAGGTATAACATGGATGGAGGATGTCATTAACTCTTTAGCGGTAAGACATATCTGGTCTGTAAGACAAGTCACAAAGCTTCCATAATCTTCTAATGTTGTAGTTGCCTCATTATCTTCTTTATAACAAAGAAATGGTGCATCTCCAATTATTGGAATGTCAATACATACGAGCCACAGTTTTGAAGCCAAGATACACCTATGGACCGTTAACATTTCGGTACCATGATTGATGCATACCCTTCTTTTTCCCAAAATAATTGAGGGATCATTATCTAACAAGCCAAATTTATACAAACCTTGGAATAAAATATTACATATTGTTAACAAACATGGGTTGACACTTGATACATTTAGGTATATCATTTCATAGTTTTATATGCTTATCCCGGGAGGAGAAGAAAAATTCATGTTAGATTCACAACTATCTCTAACACTATTTACATTGGGTATGTGAAGCAGATCATGTACGTTTGAATCATATGGGCTATACCCTTGAAATTTGATGGAGGCCAACTCTTTCTCCATCATGGCCATCCATTCAAATGCCATGTTTAACTTTAAGGTTAGGAAAGATACTTGGTCATTGGTGTTTTGAGGTCTACATAATCGACCACACATGCTTGTTTTTGTAATCCCTAATCCAAGATCCATGTATCTTCCTAGGTGCGCTTCAATTCCCGTTACTTGTGACACGATGCCATGTTTATCCACACCCTTAACAAAATCTAATGTTTCACGTTCATCCTATAATGTATGCAATTTAGATTATATGAATAAACATAATATAATAGTTTGTTCAAAGAAAACAAACTACGGTTAGGGATAGCTTCAAATTTACAATTCTTTTGGCAACGTTTTGTACTTCTTCATTAAGATATTCTTCTTTTATTGCTCTATCCTTTTTCTATAATATACCAATATTGATGGATGAGGTACATGGATCCTTGTCCTGGGATACAAGCCATAATTCCAAAATGCGTACTTAAATTAGATATATGATTATAACACTCTCTACATTAATTTTTAAACACATTAATCAAAATGGAATATTAACTCTTCTTTAAGGCTTGCGTAGCCTTTTCAAGCTATATTATGGAGGTAAATATTCTTCCTAGCAATTTATTTATTTTTGGTACTTTTTTTCTTATATTAAAAGCCAAAATATATACTTACAATTATTTAAATATTAATAAAATATTCTTAATAAAAAAGATTAACCGTTATGCAACAAAACTTTAAGCTCCACTAAAAGATGATATGCAATAAACTAGTCCCAACTATCTTGATCAATGAAACCATAACACTTTGAGGGCTTTATACGTAAAGCACCATCCTTATTTTAATATATATATATATATATATATATATATATATATATATATATATATATATATATATATATTATTTTCCAAATATGTCCAAAATGTTCTTAGATGTTCACTGTAATGTTTGAGAAGTCACTTTTTCCTTACCTTTGAAACAATAAACACTCTCTATAAAATAAGACATAAATATTTACATCAATGTTAATGTATTAAAATTAATAATACGTGACATCCAAAAATTAACAAACAAAACATATTATTTACCGTGACTTATTGCCAAATATGTTCCTTGTGACCTTTCAGAACCTACTTCCAATTGTTATAGGAGATAGGAACACGAATATGAGTGACAAGAAAAATGTATGTGAGAAACATGTCCTCATACTCGCCAACAGGGAGATTATAAGTATTCCAACTCTGCTCAAATTTTCCTCCTCTATTTCTCATGTTAGTGTTGATTCCCATCACAATAGGTCCTTTCTTCCCTTCTTCATCACTGGAGACCCTATGAACCATTTTTCTTTTGTTATATCTCTATGAAATTTGAATATATAAATTAGTATAAACAAGGCTATGAATTAATATATACAAAATAAAGTGTCAATAAAACATATCATCTATAGTAATGATACGAAAAATATAATATTCAAGTGTTGTATGAATGTATAAAATATAAGAAGTTAAAATAACAAGCACATGCAAACATGTTAGAATGTTATTACCCTCATCGCTTTCTTTTCCTTCTTTTTTTTTTCTTCCTCCTATTAGATTGGTTTTATGATATGATACACATATTAGTTCACGATAATCATCCCTTACAAAGATTTTCTCCTCAACAATATCATTGTTATCATCGTTCAATATTTGAGTTTCTTACACAGCTTCGACACACTCTTTCTCCCAATTGACATCATTTTCATCATCACATTCATTGACAGTTCTTTTCTTCATGACTAAAACTACATACCATCTTTTATTAGTAGGATTTGTGACAAAGAAAACTTGTGTTGCTTGTAATGCCAAGATAAATGGAGCTTATTTATACCCTACCCTATTGAGATCTACTAATGTGAACCCATCTTCATATTTAACTCCATGACCATTATAAACCCCTCTGCACCCGAAAATAGGTACTTTAAACATAGGGTAATCTAGCTCCCAAATATGTTTAATCATGCCATAATAATTCATATTTGTATATGTTGGATTATTGTCCTTCACACAAGCAATATGAAACTGTATATGTTGATGGAATTATATTAGTCATTCTACTCTTCTGCATTTTATTTTTTTCTTCTTGTTGTTTTGTGTAAAAAGTGTATATGTTGATGGCATAGTTGGTATATGAGAAAACTTCATATCAGGGCATTTGAAATAATCATTACAGGGTTTTAGAATTTGATGTTAGGGAATGTTTGATGAGTGGAATGATACAATCTCTTAGCTAATGTATGAAAGAAAGATTATGTTTATAAATTATCCACTCCTTAGTCTTTAATGAATTTTCAATCCTCAAAGAACACATATGTTCTTCAACATATGGTTGAACATCATCACTGTTATGTAATTCAATCTTCAGGATTGAATTGTATATAGGTCCTAAGGAATTCAAATTCAATCTCCAGGATTGAATTGCATTTTTGTCCTTAGGATCATTTAGTCTTCAAGATTGAATTATATGTATAGTCCTTAGGACCTTTAAATCAATCTTCAGGATTGAATTGTATATAGGTACTAAGGACCTTCAGTTTAATCTTCAGGATTAAATTGTATATAGATCTTCAGGACCTAGAGTAATTTTGTGCTGATAACGTGTTGTAATATTGATAAACTCAAAGAGAGCTATAGAACAATATAGAGAGGAAGGAAGAATAAAACTTCTTATTCTCATTCATACATATGAATTCCTTCTTACATTTACAATTCACAATATCCCATATATATAATAACAACACTTATTACATCCATTATGAGGAGTTAAAGAATATGAAAGGGGTGGATGATACGTAGAGTTGAGTGTAGAATCATAATGGAAAAACTATTACAACTTATAATATTAATAAGAGTATTAAACCTATGATTTAATATAATACACATTCAAAAATTGTACAGCCACAATATGTAAATAGGACATTTACAATATTAATCAATTTATGGATATTACATCTTAGTATAATACCCTGAGTCGATACGACCACACGGGGGCTACCTCGGAGGGTTTTTAGATTGATCGGCTAATCCCACAGATCAATATGAGTCCTTTTAGTATGCTTTATCCTCACTCACGCACTTCCCGAGAAATTTTTTAAAAAATTTTAAAACTTTATAGGAGGGTCATATATTCTAAAAATTACTCCACGGCCAGCACACTTAACTATGGAGTTCTTAGGATGGAATCACCAAAAAGATGGTATACCATGTTGATATAAGTAGTTAAATTAATTCTTATAACACTCCGCTCAATTTGGGATATTACATTCGCCCCCACTTAAAGAATGCAATGTCCTCGTTGAGTCTCAATATTGTATCAATTAGTATTATGGTAACCATTGGCCTCCTCCCATCAATACTCTATTAGTATATATTATAAAACTCAGTCTACCTCCATTATCATCCTCCTTAATGCCATTAAATCCATTATTTTGTTACCATCAAAGAATTTATGGTGGGCACTAGTATATTAGATGTACACATATGTTATAGAAAAAATGAGAATGAGAATAATCTCACTTCTCTTTTATATTATATTCATCTTCATAATATTCCTTTTTGGTTTCTCTAAATTCATTACATATTAATTCTTTTTTACTTAATTTTTTTGTAAATTTTTGTTAAATGAATTTAATGTGCTTTAAAAAATTTATTGCTCATTTAAAGATTTCTTAAAAAGTTAACTAATCTAGTATATAATTTATATCTTATTTCAATTCCGAATTTTATTCATTAATTTATGTCATGCTTGATTTTAAAAAATAACCGATCAATTTAAATAGTTTTTATTTATTTGTATAAACAATTCTCTTGTACTCTTTGTAAAAAAGATAACTAATTCCCAAAGATAGAATAAAATAGACTACTCAAAAGTATACCTAATTAAATGTTGATATTGCCTCATTTTATAAATTCTAAATAATATTTTCTTATATTATTACATATCTTATACAAAATATAAAATAATTATGATTACATATTGAAATAAAATTTCTTGGAGTTTCAAGACCTTTTTGGTACTTTTACTTATTTAATTAATCAAACTATTTTTTGGTCCAAACTTCCTTGGTGTAATTAATATTATAGTACCTTGTTCATAGATTGTAATTAAAATAATCATCGCTTATATGTACGTTAATTTTTTTAGAAATTCTTTGGAATTTATGTACTTTCACTACAAGAAATATAGTCAAATAGAGCAATTTTAGGATGTTAAATAGGGTAATTATAAAATTTATCTATTATAAATGATCTAATAGAGCAATTAAAATTTTCTCTAATTGAGTCTAACAAATAGTGCAATATAAAACATCCCCTATTAGATCCAATATAATAGGGAAATGAATAAAAATTATCTTATTTGATCATAATAAATAGTGCAATAATAAAATCCCTCTATTTATTCTTATAAAATAGGGCAATGAAATTCCCCCCCCCATTTGGTACTATCTAGTAGGACAATATATTAACATACCCCTATTTGATTCTAATATATATAATAAGTTATGATATAAAATTATAATTGTTATAATACTTATGTTCAAAAATATTGCTCTAATATTATTTTTAATATTTTTATTTATATATACAAAAAAATATATTAATAGTTAAAGTTTTTAAAAAAAATATGCAGATGGTTGTAACTAATATTACAGAGAAGGTTCTGGTGATACTTGCTCGCAACAAGTGCTTCTTTCTTTTCCGCTACCTAAAATCCAATTTGATGCTCTCTCTCCTGCCCCAATATTGTTACTGGCTTTCTTTGGCTCCTTTTCTGGTTCGGGTGCAGCTCCACTGAAATCTTCCTGTCCCTTCAACTTTTAGGCGCAATCAGAGCACTAAGCCCTTGATACTGCTTGAATCAAAGTGAGCCATATTTGCCCCTTTCTTTCTCTCTATTCTATTCTTATATTTCGCATTTTTGAAATCCCGACCTCCTGACTTCTGCCCTTCGACCTCAGCCACTTGTTCTTCCTCTACAACGTCCAATCTGTTTATCTTCTAATCCTCTCTCATTCTTCTTCCCCATTAGTATCTCCATAACTTCAGCTCTCGATTCCAATTTTTTTCGTTGGCGGAGGAAAGGTAAGTGCCCTGGATTGATTTAGTTTCTAATCTTATCACTTTCTCCCGCTTCAATTCAGGGCTGTGTTTCGTTATTCGGCGACGGAGTACAGGTGTGTGTTTTTACTAGTTCATTTCTTATGTAAAGTGTGTTTTTCTAATTCTCTATTTCTCGATTTTCGACTTTGGAAGCTTATCAGACGTCCCGCTTGATAACTTTTTTTCGTATTTTTCTTATTGACGCCATTCCATAGATTTTAGGAATTAGCTCCAATTTTTGCATTCGGCAGCAACTTCATATGTTGGACTAAATAAAAAAAATGTATGTTGAGGAAAATGTAATATCATTACAGTTGATTTTGGTGTATGAATTTACGACTTCCTCGATTATCTCTTCTAATTTATTTATTTATTTTTTTGTTTGTTTTGTTGCTCTTGATTTACTAGTATTTCTGCCTACCTCCCTTAAGTTATCGATGGTTCTCAGACAACCCCTTCTCTACCTCTGTCATTGCTCGTGAACTACTCTATATAGGGCCGGGCTTATTCTTCTTGGTTTACCTTTGTTCATCTGAAATTAACTGATGTTGATTTTAATTTAGATCAAAAATTTTAATTAATTGTTATTATTATTATTTTACTATCATTACTGTTATGATTAATATTTTTATTATTACTACTGTTATCATTACTATAGCTTTTGTAATTATCATCACTAATTATATACAAACATATTATTATTGTGGTCATCTCCATCATCATAAATTTTTTTCCCCGCTTATCTGACCTCATCATATGCAAACTAATTTGATAATTCCTAAACTCCTGAAAAGCATTCGTATAGAAATATGATTATATCAATCTTCCACCTAAATGATTTTTTTTCTTTTCTTCCTGGGTTTCCCCCTTTTATCAGAGATTATTAGTTGGTGTAAGCTCGCTAGAGCAACATACACCAAAAATGCCCTACCTTTAAAATCCTAATAGCTAAGTCATTCCAACCTATTTTTTTAGCTTTCATTTTACATTGTTTGCATCTTATGTTATTGACTTGAGCATCAAAATTTCCTTAAGTATATGTGAAAAAATAACAGTTTATGCAAAAATAAAGTTGAGAATACTACCATTTTTTAGAAAATATTAAATATAGGCTTAATCTATGAGGGTTCTTTTTTGCAGATTACTTCAGCAATTG
Source organism: Tamarix chinensis (assembly GCA_030549775.1). Lineage (NCBI taxonomy): Eukaryota > Viridiplantae > Streptophyta > Magnoliopsida > Caryophyllales > Tamaricaceae > Tamarix > Tamarix chinensis. Next base: position 81,416,132 of record CM060178.1, read on the forward strand.
TAGTTAAAGATGTCTGCAGAGAGGTGAAAATATTTCTTAAGCCTGAAGCCTCACATTTATATCTTGCGGCCATAATATGCTTCTCCATTTACATCTTTCTGCTTTTCCAGATTGCCTTACTGCTTTATGAGATCTTGAGAGCTTGTTTTTGAAAGTTTAAATCGTTTGTCCCTTGAAGGTTGTGTGAAGGAGGAGAGCTATTAGACAGAATTTTCTTTCTTTATTTATTTCATATTTTTGTTATTATTGAACCTAGTACATTTGAGTTTGATTTCATATATTTTATGGTTCAATATGGTTTATCGTATGACATTTGAGTTTATTTGTCTTTGACATTAGGATGGAACGTGATAGGAGTTGGATGTAGATTCAAGGGGTTCGTGGTAGGAAACAAGATGCTTATCAAAGAGGTGTTAGAGAATTTTTAGATTTTGCTTTTAAAGATGTCAATCCTACCTCAGGAATAAAGTTGAGGTGTCCTTGTCAGCATTGTCAGAATTACTATGTACAAGATCGTCAAACCATGCATTTCCATCTTTTCCGAAAAGGTATAAAACCTGACTATAATCCATGGATCTTCCATGGTGAAGAAGAGCCTATTGATCCTATGGATGGACAGATGGATGAGGAGTAGGAACATGATGATTATAATGAAGAAGATCCTTTAATATCTGATGAGATGGCTTCCTTGGTGAATGATATGATGAATGCTAATGATGTAGAGGATAGGGATGAGGGCTCCGAGGAGATACCAGATGATTTTTATATATTGAAAAAAGAGTCAAAAGAGCCCTTGCATCCTGGGTGTAAGACATACTCGAAGCTATCATTTATTGTAACACTCTTACACCTTAAGGTTAGTGGTCATTGGAGTAACAATTCATTTACCGGGCTGCTTAGTGCATTGCATAAGGCCTTCAATTATGACCCGTGTTTCCCCAAGACTTATCAGGAAGGAAAAATGTACAAAAGAAAGTTGGGCTTAAATTATGTCAAGATACATGCTTCTGTGAACCATTGCATCCTCTATCGAAAAGAGTATGCAGATGTTGACATGTGCCCATCTTGTCATGAGCCCAGGTGGCAAGAGGGAACTGGAGATGTTAATGATAGTGCAACTTTTTCAGAATCACAACATGACTCACAAACAAATTCTAGAATTCCTCGATTGGTTCTTTGGTATTTTCCTTTAACACCAAGACTCCAAAGGCTTTATATCACAGCTGACATTGCAAGACACATGTGATGGCATAAGGAGAAACGTCAAGATGATGGCATATTAAGACATCCTGCTGATTCAATGGCGTGGAAGAAGGTAGATGAGATGTATCCAGATTTTTCGATAGACCCATGGAATGTTAGATTAGGCCTTGCTGCTGACGGGTTCCATCTTGGTAATGGTTTTGGGAAGGGGTATAGCATATGACCTGTATTTATGCCATACAATCTCCCTTCATGGTTGTTCATGCAAAGTCCATATGTTATGCTATCACTCTTGATTCCAGGGCCAAAGCAACCTGGCAATGACATAGATGTGTTCTTGGATCCACTTATTGATTAACTTAAAGAGTTGTGGGAAGTTGGGGTACAAAGTTATGATTCCTATAGTCACAAAACCTTCAACATGAGGGTTGCATTGATGTGGACAATTAATGATTTTCCTGCTTATGCTAGTTTGTTCGGTTGGAGCACTAGTGGGAAACTTGCATGCCCTTCATGCCATAAATACACTTGTTATGTGCGTCTAAAGCATGGATGTAAGCAATATTTTCACCTTAATAGGTAATTTAAATAGGGCAATATTTTCGCCCTAATAGGTAACTTAAAAAGGGAAATATTTTTGCCTTAATATATAAGCTAAATAGGGCAATAATTTTGTCCTAATAAGTAACTCAAATAGGGAAATATTTTAAAAGTTCCCCTAATAGCTTTAACTCAAATAGGGTGATAATATTGCCCCCATTGACAACAATCAAATAGGGTAATTACAATTGCCCCATTAGAGTGGAAACAAATAGGGCAATTAAAAATTTTACCCTTATAACACTAATAGGGCGCAAATAATAGGGCAATATTAGGGCAAAATTTTTCCCCTTATTAGACTAATAGGGAAATTTTTTTATCTAATAGGGTAAATAATATTGTCTTATTTAACTATATATCTTGTAGACGTACATGATCATTAATTATAGGCGACCTTCCAACTTTTAGTGGCAACATAGTCAAATATTGTGGCATGCAAAAGTTTTCACATCGCCTTCTCATTTTAAAGGTTTTTTTTTTCAATTTGATTGTAAAATTACTACATATTTGAGGCAAATTAACTCGATATAAAAATAAAATCAATTGCCCATTTAAATAATTCATCAATATAAGAATGTTATATTAACATCAAGGGGTCTAAAATTACAATTTCACATATATAACCATCTAAAAGTTTAACAAATACAATGTTTGCCAAATATGATTATATAGGAATAAGATATATAATGACATAGATACCATTACTTACCTCCCCCCCTTTTATCAACCAATTAAATTTATGTTATAAAACATATCATAAGTAGCACAAAACCAAATAAAACTTAAACCTAATTTTGTCATATTTGATCATATGTACTATATTAACAAGAACAAGAAAAATGAAAGTTAGTTGGGATTAATACTTGTACATATCTTAGGATCTGGGTAAAACTTATATATATGACTACATAGTCCAAATAACTGCTACGTGGATGATATTTAATTTAGTCATATCTCAAACACAATACCATCAAAATCAATTAGCAAATTGGGTGGTCATTTATGCAAATCTATCGAACAGCTATATCAAAAATTGTTATCATAATACTAAACCAAATCAAAACAGGAATTAAAACCAATCAAAGCATGTATCAAAATCGTAGCCCAAGGCCAACCACCTTCATTAAACAAAATGGGATAACAAGGCGTTGAAAGGAATGTGAACGAAAATATACCCATATCATTAATGATTACTTAAGACTGTAGACACTTGAAGAGAAAAAAAACAACACGACTTTTAGAGAGGTCTATAATTCCAAAGGTCACCAACCTATCATCTAGATTGATAAAATATAATGAATATTAAGAGAGCATTTGACGGTTGATGCTGATGGATATAAGATGGGTGAGTTGGCACTTTTGTTTTCTATGACAATATCGTCATCTATTGTGCTAATAATGTGTAAAATAATTAGAAAACTCAAATAGATAATGGACATAAGATATATAGTAAGAGATGAGAGTCTCTCATTCACGTATCCAAGTTATCTCCATCCCTTTACACCTCTTACAAGTATATATAATAATATTTAGAGGAGTTATGGGAGATGAAGTGAGGGAGGAGGTGAAGAGTTGAGAGTTACGGCCATAATAGAAAGATTGGTTACGCAATTGATGAAAATAATAGAGGTATTAAACTTAGGACTTAATATACACTATATATTTATATGAGATGAACATCCATAATAAGCAAATAAGTTATATCCATGCGCGTTTTTGTCAAAAGCATAAATTAATAAATTCAAGACTAAGGATTTGTTCTTCTCAACTTGTTTTTTACTTATTTGATATGAATAATTTTTTTAATGAATTATTATTTTTATTTTGCTATTAAAATTTCATAATTAATATTTTTTTCTATTATTATCACTACCATTGATATCATTACCACATTTATTATAGTAATAATTATTAAATTTATATTTATTTTATTATTGTCAAAATTTTGTTAATCTAAGCTGACTTGATAAATTCTAAAACTAAGCTGAAAAGGAGCCCTAAACGTTCCCCCATCTACCTCCCTTATTCTTCAGTGAGGTAAGCATGTGTAACATTAGACTCATCAGAAAATAGCCGTGGGCCAATCTCTGTTTCGCGCGATGTGTCCCTAAGTCGATCAACCGTTCGCTCATTTGTCCCATGACTTATTTGAACAGTAACTTCTGAATCGTCATGACTTTCCAATGTTTCGAAAGGGTTAGTACTCGTCTCCATATTCGGATTAGAAATGAGTTCATACATTGGATTAAACTTTCTGCTGCCTCTCATTCCATTCCTTTTCCTTTTTCCACCCTATGTTATCCCCTCCCTAAGACATTTGTGCTACCTTCTAGAATTCACTGTCAAGAAGAAAGCTCCGTAGTTACATAACCTCACGATCGCATAGCGATGAAGTATTGGTGATGTAATGCAATGGTTAAAAGCTGAGGCCAAAGTAGCTGAAGTTCCATGATCGAATTCCCTTCATGTGATACGTGTCGGCTTGTGTCTTATGATACATTTTTCCTTGTTTCACAGACTGAGTAGGTTGCGTCGACGTAGGACTTCCTAAAAATAGGGGTCCCGACATAATAGTGATTGTTTAGTCGGATGACGGTCGATTGAGTAAACTAAAAATGTAAAGACCTTGAGTCCACCTCGTTAAAAGTATGTTATTTTTGTTGCAGAATCTCATATTCCTTATAAGATAAATATTCAGATTTAGAGTATCAGTATGTACTTGCATGTCGTCTTGTACGAAGTTTGATTAACACTCCATGTACATATATCGCAAATTATATATTAATCTTTGTGATATTTATGGCACGCCATCATTTATTTACCTTTTATTATAATACCCAATATATACTAATATATCATATGTGTGGACTATTATTCTTTAGAGTTGATAGACTAGGATGTATGCCATTATATGGTGTAGTTTGGATATGCTTTTATTTTTGGCTGTTCAAGGATGTAGTAGGTCCTTTTATTTTAATTTTGAAATTAAACATACTAAGTTTTAAATATATTTCTGAAAAATTTGATTATAGAGTTGTTACAGTTGAAAAGCCTTCTCAAATCATATTATATAACATATGTGTGTCTCAAAGACATGCTTTTTCTTTTTTTATCCAAAGGGATAATTCTATTCATTCATAGGCAATTACATACTATCATATACAATGGAGCAACATTAGCTACTTCCATAAACATCAAATAGAAGGAGGCTCCTAACAATACTAGGATACAAATAAAAAACTGAACTCCATAGTTAAGGTCATAACCTATATTAGCAATCTTATCAACCACCTTATTAGACTCTCAATAAATATGAACAAACCTAAAAGAAGCAAATTCTGATCCTATGTGCTTGCATGCTTCAATAAGAGAAGCATAAGGATGGTGACAGATGGGGTGTTAATGAGGCTAGTTATTGAAATACTCCAAAATCCTAATTTAGAAATTATGGCCGAATAAGGATTTATTAGTAAAATTAATTAAATTAATTATTTTATTAAAATAAAGGAAATTAATTAAGGTAAATCAAGAGAATAATAAATAATTTAATTAGGAAAAAAATTAGGGTGTTTTGCTAATTAAAATGGAAGTTAAGGAAAATTTATTCAAAATAGCCCAAATTAATTAAAAAAGGAATTTAATTATTATTTTTAAAATATTATTAATTTAAATATTCAAAAATACCAAATGCCCAAAATACCCTAACCCATCTATTCTCACTTTCTTCTCTTTTTTCTTTTTCCCTTTTTCTTTCTCTCTTTTCCTTTTTCTTTCTTTTCTCTCCTTCTCTTTTCTTCTTTTTTCCCATCTTCCTCAATTGGGCCTGCCCATGTAGCCCAAATCCCTTTCTTCCCTTTCTCCTTTGGTGCGGCCCAGGCCAGCACGCCATCCCTTTTCCCCCATTGCCCAATCGCCCGGCCGACCTGCTTTCCTTTTTCTTTTCTTTCCTCCCCGGAATGCCCAGTCCAACCCTTTCTTCTTCCTTCCCTATAATCCCAACCTGCAAACCTAAATTTGCAACCCTACTCTGTTGATAGCTATTAACTCCGTCCAATTGTCCTTTCCCCTCTCTTCCCTATTGTTTTCTTCCAAAATTCGACTCAACCAAACCATCCTCCCTCCTCGGGCATGCTTGCCATTTCCTTTTCTTCTTCCCCTGACCAAACGTACCCTGCCATGGCAGGCCTGCACCGCTGGCCAGCGTGCCTAGCACCTGCCCCGTCTTTTCATCTTCCTTCTTGGTCATTTTCCTTTTAATTTGGCCTATAAATACCCCCATAGGCAGCCATAACCGAGCCTTTGTGTTTGCAACCTAGAAATTCCCCATTTGCACTACCATCCGATCAGACAACTGTCCTATCACCTCTGCCCATCATTGCTGCCCGAGCCACCCATAGAATTGCCCCCTGCATTACCATCTACCCAACCACACCTACCTCCTCCCTCGATTTGCCCTACATGAGCCACCCCGACCGTACAAAGTTATCCTCCCCAGCAACCCCTCATCAACCCTTACCGCCCTTCGCACCACCGTCTGCTGCCAATTCCACCGCAACTAACCCCCTCTCTATCCTCCGAAAAACCCAGGGAAGCTCCCCTACCTCCACATACCTCCATCTCTCCCTACCTCCCTCTCCTTCTCCCTTCTCCACCCTCCACCACCTTCGGCCACCACACCCGCCACCATGCGCCGCCACCTTTGGCTACACCACCACCTTCATTCCTCCCCTCTCCACTTGAGGCACCCTCCAACACCTCAATCACCCCCTCATTCCCTCTCTTCTAGCTTATACCACCATCTCTCCACCTTGCTTCTCCCTCCACTACCACCACTGCCAGTGCCGCCACCATCCTTAGGTGGTACTCTAACCTTCCCAACCCCTAAACCCATTTTATACAAGTATTATCCATTTTTAATAGTATTAATGATACCTTCCTTATTATTATTATTATTATTGTTACTGTTATGTTATCATTATTATTATTTAACCTGACTTTAGAAATATTTCTAACTAATGTTATTATTATTAATGGTCTACAACTTTAGTATTATTATGATTATCATTATTATCATCATCATCATCATCATCATTATTATTATTATCATTATTTTTCTTGCTAATACTATTAATACTAACTTTGTCCCATTATCACTTTTATTATTAGTGTAAATATTTGAACCCTTATATTACTATTACCATTTCAGTTATTACTACTACTACTACTACTACTACTACTACTACTACTACTACTACTACTATCATTACTACTATTACTACTATTACTATTACTATTATTATTATTATTATTATTATTATTATTATTATTATTATTTCCATCCCTATTACCATACTTGATCATATTATCACTAAGGTTACTACCATTATGATTATTAGGATCTTTATTAGCATTATTCTTAAGATTGGAACTATTATTTATATTATTACTATTACTATTACTATTACTACTCCTATTATTATTATTATTATTATTATTATTATTATTATTATTATTATTATTATTATTATTATTATTATTACTACTAATACTACTACTACCTTGTCATTTTTGTTAACGTTTCATATATCACTAACCTTACTATCACTACTAACATTTTTATTATTAGTATCATTATGGTCACTAATTTTATGTTACTAATATCACTATTATTATCATTACTAGGGTTTGGATTGATATTAATATTATCACTACAACTACTATTATTATTATTATCATTAGTAATATTGAAGCTATTACTTTTAATAATATGAATATCGCTATAATTACTTTAAAATAAACCGATGTACCTACTAAGACATATTCTGATTAATAGTAGCATGATAAGCTACTCTAGAGAATACTAACCCTACTTTTATTTATAAAACAACTATTACTATTATTATCCCTAATAGTAGGTTATAATAAGGGTTAGGTAGGAATAATGGTAATTTTGGTAAGAGGGAGATTAACCCATGGTATTTCCCTCTTATAGGTGAATCAAGTCAAAACCCTAAGGAGGTGTATAAGCATGCTCCAAGCCCAACGTCGTATTAAGTAAGGATATGGTTAAGGTTTTTTATGTGTAAGAATGTGCTATGTGTATTGACTTGATGGGTGTGCTTTATATTTTATATTATCATATTCTTGTGGCGCAACTTGCTAAGTATGGAGCTAAGGTAAGTTGCATGTGTTTATGTTATGTGTAATGTGATGTTATTACTTTTACTTGAATTGTGCTTATGTAATACTGCCCCTTATGACATGCATGATAGGAGGTCCTAAGTAGTATGATGTGGTTGTGAGAGAAATGGAAAAGAATGAGGAAAAGTGAGTTGACTAGAAAATGGTAATGATTGCTTAGTTACCTTATGACCTATGGGTGGATAAAAAGAGGAATAATAGGAATGAAATTAAGGGAATGGATCAAACATGTATGGGAAGTCTAGGGTTTGTATAGGATGGTTAACATTTGCATGGGGATTACTTTTACGTGGAAAAAGTTGATTTGAGGATTGAGTAAGGCAAGGTAAGAATTGTTAGGGTGATTGGAGTCCATATGTGAAAAATAGTACGTGGGTTGATGTAAGGATGCATGAAGAATTTAAATAGGGTTTTGGGAGGAAACCCTAAGTGAGAGAAATGTGTAAAGGAGGAAAAATTAATGGAAATGGTTAGAATGAGGATAAAAGATGGAAGGGGTGTCACATGGAGGAAAAGTGAATTAAGTGAGAAGAATGAATTTGGGTGTTGAGTGAGTAGCATAAAGGAAAGGAGAAGTACTAGGGTTTTTGGGGAGCTAACTAGGGTTTTGGTGATCATGTATGGGAGTTGGATAGTGAGGCTGTAATGTCAAGTGTGGGATGAGAAAAGTGATGAGTTGGTAATAAAGAAGAGTTTTGGGTTCATGGTGAGTGGGAAAAGATGGAAGGAAGTCTCAGGATCATGGGTTGTGTTAGATATGTGTCATGTGAAAGAGGTGATGATAAGTAAGAGTGATGAATGAAGTTCTACTGCTAGAATATTACCAAATCCAAGGTTCACAGAGAAGTCAAAGGACCAATGACCCGTAATATCTCTGGCTACACCACCAGCTGCAATCTTTCTTAGGTTAGTAAGAGCACCACCATCCACATTAATCTTTAGAACACCATGAGGAAGGGGTACCATCCAACAATTATTGATCGAAGAATTGGAAAGCTAAAAATTGTAGACAACCAATTGTTTACTAACTTATCAAAGCCTTTCTCTACCTTTATATTATAAAGTATATTTAGTTTATCATAAACGAATGCCCAAGAAGTCAGACACCGTATAATAATAGCCAAAATAACAATAAGCTTGTAGCAACCTAAAATGTAGTTGAATAGCAAGATATAAAGTTCATTATAAAGTATATATGAAATTAATTAGTTTAAATATTCTATATCATCTCCCCACTAGAAATGCTCCCAACCTCTTCCCTTTCTATAAAAAAAAAAGGTTAATTTGCAATAGCCTTAATTAATACAAAAATAGTTCAACCCTTTTTAGCAAATGGAAACAAAAAGATATCATACTGGTATGAAAATGATGTGATCTCGCATAAAAAACTTAAGGAAATATTTGGATGGTTTATATGGAAGGGTCAAACCATCCACTCTTAAGTTAGCTGTTAGATAGAGGTATGGCTCTTTCTGGGGGGGCGTCCTGGGCGATTACGTCCTTAGAGTCCATATTAGTTAGCCCCAAGCGGTTATGCTTTAGGGTTCCATATAGGGTTTATTTGACGTGATGATATCTAATTGTTAGACGAGGTCTGTATCAGTACCGGTACGAAAATATTAATATAATAGACGCTACTCAGTTAAGAGAATTTATTATGCAAATCGGGTGCACCTAAAATTAAGTGTATATAATTATGATGTACTTTTATTTTATTATATTATATTTTTATAAAAATATACTATAATTATACTAAAATTACAGGCTGGTGTTTTTGGGTGAAAATGACAACATAGGAGGCGGCTACACAGACATTATCTCTTTTATTCTTAGCAAGAGTTTAGATACCAATATTAGATCTATAGCTAATATATTCGTAAAATCAGACTTCGGATACGCATTTATAATTTTATGCCGGCAGTAGGGGAGCTGCCTTCGCTAAAATAGGAGCGGGGCTGGGACTAATTTTGAGGCGTTTAAAATGGCTCGGCGCTTCGATGACGATCTTTCGAAAATGGAAATATTTTTTAGGCGACCTAACTTCCTTTAGGTGTTGGAAATAATCCATACATACGCGAGTCATGCATCGAAATATGGATTCAGGTGCTGTGGCAGTGGTAAACGAGAAAGAAAACTCGGTTCATAGTTGAAATCGAGGCCGACTTCAAGTCATAGTTAGGTGTAAAATATTAATTGGTGAACCCACTGGCCTTTCCAACAGAACAGTGATTGGTCCATGGTGTAAACGCTGACCGATATTTCAACTCTGTTTTTGATCCTTCTTCCGACCCTTGGACGTTTGCTCATGTCAATCCTAAGGAAGAATTTCAACTTTTTTTTAATTGCTTCTTTCGATCGATGTATGGCTCGTTCTTTACCGGGTGGCCATAGTTTGGAGACTAGCGCCTCACCCGTGGTCGGTTGCTGATCGTTAATCTCGCCGTTTCGCTACAGAATCCGTTTCTTTTAGTCTCTCCGTTGTCGGCTGTCGATTACCTATCATTGGACTCATACTTAGTCCGGGGTTGGAAAATGAACTTGGCGTGCACAAAGCAGCTTATTTAGATTATTTGTGTTTTATTGTATGAAGTTTTTGTTCATTGGCTTTGGGAAATTTTTATAATAATGTAATTATATGTAGATGGGGTTACCAAAAAGGCATAAGGTGCAAAAATTACCTATTTATATATGGACAAAATAAATAGCACCTAACAACTACAAAGACTATAAATTATTCTAAGGATATCTATGTCCATAAAACTGGACTACAGCTCAACTTACAAATATCGGTGATTAAAAAATGGGACCGTAATTTTAAAATTTGTATAAATTAGGGAATTTGATTGGATTAATTTTACTTTGGCATATTTTAAATATTGTTATTTTAGTTGTAAATAAAAAACTGAAGAACTGGATGAATTGGCTCAATCGATTGAATTGGATTATAGGGATATTTACGGATTGGATATCCGATAAAATATTTTAAATATTTTAAATATCATATATTCCGGAAAAATAACTTTAAATATCCAAAGTTTTGAGTTGGATAACAAATAATATATCAGATATTCAAAACTTTCGAGCATACTACAAATAAAAAAATATCAGATAAAAATTATTTGATTGAAAAATAAAAAATGATTCAATTTTAACAAATATGAACTAATAATTTGATTTGAGTATTAAATTAAATTATATTCTATTAGTAATTCTAAATTTTAGATAATAATTAAATATTTAATAACAATAATAATTAATGATTATAAAATTTACTTACAATAAAAATTTATTTTAAATTACACACACACACACACACAACACACACACACACACACACACATAAAATTTTATGAAAAATAAATAGTGTTTTGAGTGCATATGTATATAATTTATCAGATCGGATATTATTTGTATTTATTAAATCGAATATCCAATTTATTTTATTTTTTATTTATCAGATTGGTTATTTAGTTTTAAAAAAATATTGAATCGGTTATTTTATTTTTTAAATCGGATCTTCAAATATTAAATAACATGTAAAACTCCACTAAATTATACCAAAATTATACCGAATATTTTATTAAATAAAATTACTTTTTAATTAAATTATAATTGGATTGGTTGTTGTATCGGTACAATATTTAAAATAATGAATCAAACTTCTCAACAATAGCCGGATTGTGCAAAGTCGTAAAAAATTGAAATACCATTGCATTCTTATGTCTCCCATGATTGTGCAAAGCCGTAAAAAATTAGCAATAACTATGCTTCATGGGCTACCAACCTCATTAATCGTACGTCCGAGTGATTATGGTCTATGATTACTAGCATGATCTCTCAGTTGTCTAGATTAACGCAACGATTAAACTTATGCATCAAAATACTAAAATAATCTTTCATTTTTTTTCTTATTTTACAAAATATAAAATAATCATTCAGCCAAAAAAATAATCGAAAAGGTTTTTTTTTATTCGATTAGATGCCTAGAGAGAACATGTTAGGTTATTTGGCATATTTACTATTTAAAAAATATATGCTACCCATAAGTAATTATGGTCAATTGATATCTACTACATAACCTCTCAATTAGCAATTATTTTAATTTGTTTTAGATTCGAGTTTGTTTAATTTTCAAAATCATTCCCATTGAATCATTTATTATTATTATTATTATTATTATTATTATTATTATTATTATTATTATTATTTTATCACTGTTTCATCTTTCTTCGTTAATGATTTGTCAAGTAATCAGAGTATTTTAAATTCATTAGAAGTGTGTTTACTTTTGTAAATCTATTTTTTATCTCTAACTTTTAATGGAGAATATGAAAACAATTCTTTACGAAAATTTAAAGTAATGATTGATATAATAAAATTGATTTTAAATTAAAAAGTTAATTTTCACCTACTTTAAGATTAAAATCAATGATGTTGATGACGATGATGACATATATCAAACAACAAAAAATAACAAGAACATTGATAATAACTATTCCAGTAATGATAATAGTAGGAATGGAGCCAGGCTTCCGCATGGTGTCCTAGGAAACCATAGAACCTTGGCGGAAAGGTAGTAAACGTATTTATTTTGCATATATTAAATATATATTATATATGAAGGACACCATATCATTAGTTTATGATGGATGAGCAATTAGGCTACTCAAGTCCCTACATTTTTTATTACAAGATCCCGAAATCTAATCCCTTATACGACTGCTTTTTGAATTGTTTCTATAGGTAAACACCATTAACATATTTTTTATTGCATATATGGATCGAGGCCCACTTCCCCATTTCTCCACTCATGCTCACCATCTGCTACTAGTATTTTTCCTTGAGATCCTAATTTGGCCTATGTGGCCCTATCCTCTCCTCTTCTTACACATCCCACATTATTCCTTAATTCCCACACTATCATGATACTCAACCCACTCCAAGACTCATAGCCCAACTTCTCAACTTTTTCCCATAATACCTCTATCTTTAGGGGTTTCCCCCAAAAAACTCTAGTTATGTTTCCCTGTACATTTCCCTCATCCCACGTACTAACTCTTTTATAAGTATACTAATTACTTAAAATACACTTTCCTCCCCATGATCAACCCTCAAACAAGATTTTCCCATGCAAGTTTTTCTTCTATGCAAAGCACATACACCCCATGCAAAGCTCACATTACCCACGGAAGATTTTTTTTTTCTTAACCCTTCATTTTATTATTTTCTCTCTTTATTTTCTCAACCATGTTTATAATACACTTAGGGTGTTTCCCCATTTCTCCTCACTCACTCCACCCTCTTTCCTTTCTTTAATTCTCCGTAATCACTCAAACCCACCTAAGGCCTCTAAACATACAAGTCATAACATCTCAATCATATATAAGAACATGTCATCCATAACAAGTTATATCACACATATTTCACATAATATAAATCATACTCACCATACTTTAGCTCCTTGCAAGTCAAGTGCACCGCACACATACTTAGTTCACATTTACATATATTCACACAAAGTATACTAATACATCCATATATACAAGATTAATAACAGAAACCAAACCTTAACTATATCTTTACAATATACATGATTATACTTAAAACAAGTGATACTAAGGTCATAAACCCTTATTCTATTATTTAACATCACTTGTGACTTATTATGAAGGTTTATTAGATTAATTACCCTATTACGTGCAAAATTACCAATTTATCCCTTCTTACTTACAAATCACTAAAATACCTTCCTTGATTGCAAATTTACTGAAATACCATTTTTCTTTTCGAATTATCAAAATGCCCTTCCAACTTGTGAAATTACTAAAATACCTCTTTTACTTATAAAATTATCAAATTACTCTTCTTACTTGTAAAATTACCGAATTACCTTTCTTACTTGTAAAATTATCAAATTATTCTTCTTACTTGTAAAATTACCAAAATGTCTTTCTTAGTTGTAAAATTTTCAAATTACCAAATTACCCTTCTCACTTGTAAAATTACCAAATTACCCTTCTTGGTTGTAAAATTACCAAATTACCCTTAATACTTAAAAAATTACCAAAGTACCCTTCTTAATTGTAAATTTTTTAAATTACCCTTCTCACTTACCAAATTACCCTCCTTAGTTATAAAATTACCAAATTACCCTTCTTACTAGTAAAATTACCAAAATACCATTCCTAGTTGTAAATTTATCAAATTACACTTCTTACTTATAAAATTACCAAATTACAATTTTTTCATGTAAAATTACTAAAATACCCCTAACACATAAAATATTAGCATCCATGCCCCACGTGCATCATTTAACACCACAAAACCCTTATTATTATTCTTAAAGCCCATTATCAACTACCATGCACATTTATTTAGGTTAATCCCTATGTACAAGTAAAATTACTAAAATATTCTTAGGATTTATATTAACATTATTTCTACTACAGGTGGCCATATTTACTTATCATGATATATATATGCACCTAATATCATTATTAACAACGAAAACCCCTTTCTTAACCACCATTTCTACACATGCCACATTTCATACAATATAGCATGATTTTCACTCTATCTTCCAACATAATATTATAAATCATGAGATGCTTAACAATATATAATATACACACAAACACATACCCAAACCCTAATGTACTAACATATGTAAATCTATACATTTTAGTAGGGTATAATACTTACCTTATTTCCTACAATAACTAAACTTTATAGAACCCCAGTTTAAAGGCTTAAGCTTTGATTAGTAAAAATTATACCTAACACAATTAGCATATTAGTAGTAGATAATTAAAGAATATTTTTTTTTTTATCAAAAATGCTTATTAAATACATATCATTAGTAAACTATATTATAGCTCCACAATTAGTTAAATAGTCTTAAAATGAGACAGTATACTCACACTACATGAGCAGCATGAGTACAACATGCACACAAGTAAGGGTGAGGGGGAAAATGACTGAAAGTGGAAGAAAGGGGGAAGAAGGTTCGGTAGGGTGGTTGAGGAGGTAGTGGAGGGGAGTTGGGTTGGTTGTTGGCATAGGAGGAGTGGTAAGGTATAGGCAATGGCTGGGGCCGAAGAGTGAGGGCTTAAGGTGGTAGAGACAGCATGAACAATGGCTGGAAAGGAGGCACAAAAAAGGGAGAAAGAGAGGAAGAAAGAAAAAACAAGAGGAGAAATGAAAGAGCTGCAGGAGATTTTGAGCAAGGTAATGTAGGGAGGTGGTAGGGGGATGTTAGGTGGTCGAGTGGTGGCTTTGGTGGTGGTGGAAAGAGGAATAGGCTATATAAGGTGGTGTGTAGGGAGGAGGGTCGAGAGAAGAAAAGAAGGAAAAAGGAGAGAGAATTGGCTGCAAGGGCATATGGTGGCTACTTGGGGTGGTGCATGGAGAAAGTAGGGGAGGCAGGGGAGTTGGTGTGGTGGTTGGTCAGGCAGTGGAGTTGGTGGTTATGGGTGGCAAAGCAAAAACAAGGGAGAAGAAGAAGAAGAAGAAGGAAAGAAAAAGGGGGATTGATAGGGAAAGAAAGGGCTCGAGGGGGAGATATGAAGAAGAGGAGAAGAAGAGAAGGAAGAAAAAGAATAAGAGAAGGAGGGGCAGGAGGCAAAGGTGTAGGGGGTTATGTGGTTGCAGGGGAGAGGTGGTCACAAAGGCACAATAATCAGATACTTATTCGCTTTCAATCGTTCTGATATCATTAGTCATTTCTTATTCAGGCGGTTATCCAAGATAATACAGAGAAGTCATTAAGGCCACCATAATTCCATTCTAATTCCGAATTAGGATTCGTTCTCGTGATACTTACTAAGTATCAATACTCTTACCTTGCTAATCAGCGTTATTTGAATCATATTATGAAATTCCACAATCACAACGATATGTTAGGTACAAATTACTTATTTACCCCTTACTTATATAATTGCTAAGTCATCCCTTCCTTACTTGACAAATTACCCTATTATCCTTTAGGTTGCCTATTTACCAAATTACCCTTTACTCGGTTTAGGTTACCAAGTTATCTCTTACGCTTTTTAGATCACCATTCACCCCTCATAATTGCTACACTTATCATATTTCCCTTTTGGTTAGTTAAATTACCACCTTGCCCTTCTCCTTTGTTATAATTGCTAAATTGCCCTTGAGTCGGATAAATTACCAAGTTACCCTCCTTCATTATCATGATTACTATTTTGCCCCTTTAGTTGGTTAAATAATTACCAACTTACCCTTTAGTCGGTTAAATTACCAAATTACTCCTTAGTTGGATAAATTACCAAATTTCCCTTCTCCTTTATCATAATTACCATTTTACCCCTCTCAATTATTATAATTGCCATTATACCCTTTTCAATTATTATAAATCCCAAATTACCCTTCTTCATAATTATAATTATTAATTTACCCTTCTTCATAATTATAATTACCAATTTACCCTTCTCCATATTTATAAATATTAATTTATCCTTCTCCATATTTATAATTACTATATTGCCCTTCTCTATTATTAAAATTACTATAATGCCCTTTTATTGGTTAATTTACCAAATAACCCTCTCTATTATCATAATTATCCAATCCCCCTTTTTAATCATAATTGAATTACCAATTTATCCTTCATCGTTATCATTATTACCAAGTTACCCCTTACTCCCAAATGTGCCATAATTATCCTTTTAATATACAAAATTACCCTTGTACCCCTTACTTCCAAATTACCATAATATCCTTTTATTTACCAAATTACCACAATATCCTTTCACTTATAAAATTACCATAACACTACATTTACTTTACAAATTACTATTTTACCCTTTTATATCCAAAATTACCATTCTTATCTTTCCTTACAAAATTACCATTTTGTCCTTCTTTTCCAAACTTACCATATTACCCCTTTACTCCAAAAATTACTATAATACCCCTTACTTATAAAATTACCATTTCGCCATTCACTTATAAAATTACCATATTACCATATACTTATGAAATTACTATTTTAGCCCCTCTACCTCCAAAAATTACCATAATGCCCTTTACTTGAAAAATTACCATCTTTTTCTTTACTCATGAAATTACAATAATACCCCTCACTTCTATAATTACCACAATACCCCTTTTCACTTGTAAAATTACCATATTGCCCTTTTATTCAAAATTATCATAATACCCTTCTTTCTCACAACTTACAATTTTATCCTTTTACTTATAAAATTATTATTTCACCCCTTTTGAAATTACCAAAATACCCTTTTGCTTACAAAATCACCATTTTACCCCTTTCTTTCAAAATTACCAAAATACCCTTTTCACTTATAAAATTTCTACTTAACCCCTTTATTACACCACTTTTATGAATTTACCACCACTAAATAAAATACCAATATTAGCACTCCATTCCTATCATTTAACTCCACCAACTTGTCATTAGTCAACATAATACTCATTAACAACTACATATACTAGGTCACATACTTACATAGGCATATTAATAAAATACCCTTAGGTTCACAATAATATTATTCATGCATTAGCAACATAATACATCATAGACAAGCATTTAACATTTCCATAAATAATCAAACTCCTTCCCTTAAGTATCATCTCTACACATGGCACAAATCTATCATACTTTTCCTTTTTATCAATCAATAGAACCCGACCATATATATATCATACTAGGCACACAAAACATGCATAAAAGCATGCTAAAATCCCTAATGTGCTAGCATAGGTTTTTTCATGCATTTAAGGGAGGTTTAACGATTACCTTAATTCCGCAAAAATGAACCTTATCGGTACCCCGGTTAAAGATTCAAAGCTTAATTAGCAACTCAACGCCTAAAAATAATATCAATCATTATTATGTTAGAAATAAGAAATTAAAAGGATAAGATTTTATAAAAATTTATTTAATAATAATACACTTTAATTAATTATTAATATACCTCAAAATTTAGCCAAATAATTTCCAAAACAATGTGGAGCTCACGCTGCATGAATAGCGGGAGCCACATGCAGGATAATGGGGTAAAAAGGGTCGAATGGGGTAAGGTAGAAGGGAGGAGGAGATGGCTCGGTTTAGTGTCTTTAGGCTAGAAAAGAAGGTAGATGGGGGTGGTTTCAAGGCAAGGGAATGGTGCAGGAGTGAAGAGGGGGTGTAGGTGGTGGCTGGGGATGGTTTTACGGCTGTAGAGGGTGGCGGAGGCGGCGGCAGCAAGGCGGCGAAAATGGTTGCCGAGGTGGGTCGAGGTGGAGAGGCTGAGAAGGAAGGAAAAGAGGAGGGAAAATGGAGGGGTGCAAGGGTTATTTTCGACCAACTAAGGTATGGTGGTGGTAGAGGGGGTTGTAGGGTGCCGAATGGTGGGTTGGGTGGCGGCAAAGGTGGCCGGACGGCAGCGGGAGGAGTGGTTGCAGGAGGCTCGGCGATAAGGGAAAAAAGTGGGGAGAAAAAGAAGAGGGGGAGAAGGGAGGAGCTGTAGGGGCTCGAGGGTGGCTTGGGGGGCCTCGTGGTGGCGCAGGGTAGTAGCAGGTGGTGGCAGAAGGCGGCGCAGGGGCTGGGTGCGGTGGTGTAAGCGGCGGCGATAAAAAACCGGGGAAAAATGGGGGAGAAGGAAGGAGAGAAGAGGGAGCTCAGAGAAGGAGAAGGGGGCTCAAAAATGGGGCAGAAAGGAGGCTGGAGAGATGAAGAAAAAGAAGAGGGAGAAGAGAGGGGGCAGGTGGCTGGCCGGTGAGAGGACGCAGGGGGCAGGGCTGTCGGTTGGCAGGGGAAAGGGAGGGAAGAAGAAGGAAAGGGAGAGGGCATGCGAGCTGTGGTCCAGGAGCTGGTTTGGCTCGAAATAGGAAAGAAAATGAAGGGGGAAAGAGGAGGAGTAGCAGGGAGGTAGGTGGTGGTCGGGCATGGCAGCTGCAGGCGGCCGACATGCTCGATAATGGCAAAATGGTGGTCGAGCGTGAGAGAAGAGAGAAAGGAAGGGGGAGGTACGAGCGGGCGGTTGGACCGGCGCAGGAAAGAAGGGGAGTCGGCCGGTCTAGTTTGGAAAAAAAAGAGGGATGTTTGGGCTGTGCTGGGCGGGCGTGCGAGGAGGAGAAGGAGGGGCTAGGGGGAAAAGGAACGGGCCTGTGGCCTAGCGCGCAAGGAGGGGGGAAACAGGTTGTGCGGGCGGCCCAAGGAGGAGAAAAAAGAAAAGAGAAGAAAGAAGAAAAAAAGAGAAAAAGGAGAAGGAAAAGAAAAAGGAAAAGGAGAAAATATGGGGAAATAAAATAAATTAATTTATAAAATCATAAAATGTAATATTCTTGATAAATTATTTAATTTAATAATTTAATTCATTATAATCTAATATATTAGTTTAAAAAGGATAAAGTTAGTAAAATATTAGTTTGAAAAATTATTTAAATAAAAATAGCATGATAAAATAATAAAATATCTATTTTAATTTACTAATTATTCCCGTCCAAATTTATATATCAAAAATCCATAAATTAATTAAATTAAATAATTTTAAAAGCTAATTTATTTCAAATAAAAGCTATTTATTAAATTATTGGTTTTCTAAAATTTTGGAGTATTACATAAGGAGTTTGGAATTATTATCGAGTCAGATTAGATATATTTTGGATTTATATTATTTTGGGATAAATCAAATCTTAGGGAAATGTCGATTCGGATTGAATAGGTTTCAGATTTATAATATTTTGAGTTTCATATAAGCAATTAATATTGGGTATGTTATAAGATGAATGGATCAACTTCTGTGAGTTATTTAAGATTGAATTAGATTGTATCGGTTATAATCGTGATAAAATATTTTCAAACAATCAAATATAGTATCAGGTGAGATATTATTTGATAATTAAATATTAAGCCTTTATGATAATTAAAGTAGTATATTTTATTCTCATTTTTATGGATTCTATATAAATAAATATAAAAAAAGGAAGAAGATATCAATAAAGGTCAAACAAACTATACAGTCTCCACCAACTTCTGATCATAAATAAGACATGACGAGTGTGGTTTTAGTTATACTACTACATACATTTGACCATTTGATGTAAAATTTATTTTGAATAACTTTATACGGCTCACTTTTTCAATGACATTGTATTTTTTGTGTCGTTAAATGACCAAAAGTCGCTTATAAGGGATAAACTATTTTTTTAAATATATTATTTTAAATGATTTATAATTTTAATTATTTTTAATCAAATTTTAACCTTCCACCGAATTTATAACTAATTTTATCAAATATATTTCTTATGAATAACTTAATATTTAAATTTATTTTTACTTCGATCACTAAATAAATAGCTACTCCATTCGTTTTATAATAAAAGTTCTTTTTAATAACTCATACACTATTTTAAAAAATAATAAATATACATTTGATATTATAAGTACATGATTAATTAAAAAATAATATAATAATTAATGTATACAAAAATTAAGAGTCAAAAAGATATTAACTAATTTAAAATGACTTTTAAATTAAAAAAAGAGTTTTCACCTAATATTTTATTTTATAAAAACAGAGGGAATACATAACATTAATATTTTTACCATTTAAATGTTAAAGTAAAATAAATTAAAATATAAAAGATAGAATATATCCTAAGAAAAATTATTTGCATTTATGTCATAAAGATGGACGTCAGGACGTGATTGTACTTACTTTCGAGCTGTTTTTAGTTGTGGTGTTTCCAGTAATGGGCTTGATTCCGTGCTTGATAATGAGACTATGAGCCGACCGTAATTGGTCGTCCAATGCTGCTTAGCTGTACTTGTAGTTACAGGCTCGTGTGGTGGATCTGACCATGGATTGGTTCTTCTCGTACACTGGACCTAGCCAGTCGGGAACTCCGAGATTATGAAACTTCCACATCGCGTAAGGCGGTGCATGCACTTCCTTTTCAACCCATCAATTGATCTCACTCTTCTAATTGGGCGTACAAAATATAGTTCTCATGCTTTGATAATCAACAAGGAAAATATCATATTACGACTTCTTACCATGCTTTTCTTGATGGACCAGGCATAATATTTTCACGCATAGAAGTTGGAAAAATCGTATGGATCATGACTAGGTTTGCACTTCATGTACATCCACCTCCCTCTCCCATCTTTTTCTTTATTGTGGTGTGATGCTAGACTAGAGGAGTTGCTTTTGAAATATAGGGGCTGCTGGATTGGTTTAGTAGGATACTTTTGTAACGAGTCAATCTGTGACTGGGTGGCACAATTCCCAACCTGAGTTGCTTTGTTACTTATGTTAAGCCCTGTTTGATTTAAAAAAAATTAAATAAAAAAAATATAGAGAAAAAAATTAAAAAATATATAAAAGAAATTAATTTTCTTTTCTTTATTTAGTTGTTAGAGAAAATCTTATAGAAAATGAAACTTTTGAAAAGTATTTTTGGTGTTTGATTTATAGAAAGAAAATTCTAAAGAAGGTTGAATGTTATTATTTGAATATTTTTATATATTTAATTAAAATTACAATATTATATTTTATTAAGATTTTTAACACTCTTATGCCCACTTTTTTACTAAAATTTATTTATCAAAAAATATATAAAATATATGTATTTTTAAATAAAAAAGTAATAATAATAATTCACATATACAATCTAGCTAATTAGTTTGACACTAGCACACAAATATAAATATAAATTATATGAAATTAAAATATTTCTCATATATATAAATCTAACTAAAAAATTTCTTAGCATACTCGGATTAATTATAAGTGGTAGGTAACTAGGTATAACACAGGTTGGTAATTACAATTTAAGGAATGATTTCTATTAAATAAATTTCTAATGAAATTATTATTTATAATTAGATATTTTATAACGTCTTATTTGTATTAGTATGTATAGAAAAAAAAAAGGAAAAAATGGCTATAACATAATGACGGATCTTTTTTTTATCACCCTCTCTCTCCTCCTTTTATCTCCCATCAAGTGCCCCAACCCGCTCTTACCTTCCCTTCTCTTCGAATGGCAGCGCCACACCATCACTCCATCCTCCTCTCCCCACTATTGCCCTTCAGATCTAGTCAATTTTACCCTCTAGTGAGCTCAGAGTTGGACAAAGCAACGAGGCTCGAGCAACAAGATTGTTATGCTCCACCTACTATTGCCACTCTTCTTCCCTTCATCCTCCTCATCCCTTCCTCCATTTCTAGTGAGCTGGGCGACGACCACCTCCACCACTAGCTTCTCGGAGAAGCGATGGAATTCCAAATTTGAGCACCGCAATTGTCTTTCAAAGTGAATAATCTTTGAAACATTTTATGGATAGCAGATTTGGGATTTTAAACTTTCAGATCCTCTACCAACAACCTCTAAAATTCAGATATGAAGCACAAAATAAGGTATATAAACAAAAATAATGAGGAGGAATGAGTAAGAGAGATGAAGTAGAGGCAAAAATGTCATAGGTTGTAACAAAGAAGATGACAATGGAAGAAAAGAAAAATGTCGGGTTGGACTTTCGATTATTTTTTCAACGGAAAGATCCAACTTTCCTCTAATTTATAAGAGGAAAATTGATTAGTATAACTTTCTTTATTAGTTTCTTCTTGATTTTTTTTTCCTTAATATTTTCCGATCAACCAAACAATCCTAAAATGGTTTTCTTTTAATTTTTTTCCCTTTACCAGACGGTTTTCTCAAACCAAACAGACTCTTAAAGTTCCTTTCTAGTAATATTTCTATTAAGCCGTATTATTTCATTTTATTGGGGAGTGACATATACATTAGTTTCAAGAAGTTCTAGATTCCATATTATAATTAATTTACTGATAAATTGGATTCGTAGTAACATTAGATTAAAATGTATTGAATATTAAATTATATATAAATTTAACTAATTTTTAATTGGTTTGACCGATTAATGTTTTTACTGACTTAATTATTTTCATTAAGTTAACTATTCTTCATCGATTTTAAATCTCTAAAAATTGGTACCTAAAATCTTACCAAGATCCGACTGGTTCGTCGGTTCATTGGTTAGACCACCCAATCCAATCTAATTTTTAATATTATAATTTCGTGTTACTAATTAGCTTCGGCTTTCTTAATCAATGTCAATTTAAGGGACGAGTCTTAGGCCTCCATCAATTAGGTTTGGGGTTAGGGCCTCCAAGTATATAAGGGACATCATCTATATTAATTAATATATAAATTATTACATAGTTATAAATTAAAATATTGATGTAGTTCAACTTTAAAATATAATAAATTATATATATTATTTAGAGCTTGAAATGTGACAAATTTATCTTATATTTTTTTAACTCCTATAATTTTTTTACTTTTTAGAATATTATTATACACATAGATCTATATTTTTTTCTTCCTAAAAGCCTATTCTCTCCTTTTGCAAATTATTCATATAAATGTCAAATTGTATTAAACTAAAGATTGTGTTGTGTCTATGCTTATAATTATATTATATTATATTTTATTATGAATGAAATCGTTTCTTGATCAATAGATTTAAGCTATCCATTCAAATATTTTGCTAGATTTCTAACTAGTTGATTTTTTGAAATTAATTTTTTAAAGATATTATTTGACCAAGCACATTATTATATTTTAATAAGTCTATTTATATACCATTTATCTTTTAGTACATTTTTATTTAAGTATCTAAATAGTAAAAATATATCACATTTCTAATTTTATTTATGCACTCAAATAAAAATATATTAAATTATAAAGTTATCAAAATAAAATTATTAAAAATATATATACTCATATAATAGTAGGTTTCATATTATGAAAATATATCATAATATATTCTGCTAATATTAGATAATTTTATAAAGACCCTATGTTATGTACCGGCTTAGGTTCCCATAATACCTAAAGCCAGCCCCAGATTTAACAATTAACACTACTATGCTTTGTGAAAAGGATTTTCTCTCCATTCTTTAAAATAGCTCTAACACGGTATTTTATGTTCCATTGAAGGTCCACGAAAAAAAATGGGGATAATAGTTGGAGATTATTGTTTGAAAAGTTATAGAATTTTATAGAATACTTGTTGGTTTGTTTTGACTTTGTTCCAAACTGTTCTCTCACCAAGTATCTCGGATTACGGCGATCTCGTGACCGAGTTTCTACTCAATTATGTTGCCACTGGTTATCTTTTTTTTGATATATAAATAATAACTAAGATCAACAATATAAAATAGCCTTACAAGAAAGTTTGGACATTATGCACCACTTCCTAAATTCTATAGGGAAACTCGCTCCTATTCCCTTTAATCCAAGAGCCTATTCTAACTTTAATAAGCAAGATCAACCATCTAACACACACTTTGAAGTTATCAAACACCACTTTATTCCTAAACTCCCATAAAGCTCCAATTATAGCGAAAAAAGCTGTATGCCATATATCTCCCCTCAATCCGATTCCTTTTATACCAAGCCAAGCATAAGCATGCTCTTCAATAGAGTCTGATATCACCCATGCAACACCCAACCAATTACAAATTTCATACCAAATCTTCCTTGCCACAAAACAATGAAGAAGCACATGGGTCACCGATTCTCTTTCCACTTTACAAAACGAGCAACTTGTTTCTGAAGGCTCCACAATATGAAATCTAGCTAATCTATCTTTAGTATTAAGCCTCTGCTGGACTACAAACCAAACAATAAGTTCAACCCTCAAAGGGGCTAAACTGCTCCATAGGAAACTGAGATTCAGGTTTCTAGGCCTGCCCTTGTCAATCTTCTAATACGTTGCCTAACAAAACGATTTGACTGAGAACGACCCATTATCCTCAAAAGCCCATCTGAACGTGTCCTTCTTCTCTCTACTTATGGGAACCTGTTCAATAAACCCTTCCAAATGCTCCACTTGCTCGATTTCCCAATAAAAAAGAAACACTGCCACTGGTTATCTATTTCAATAATTCCGAGGTCTCCACACAGAGAGTAGATACAAATTTGAAATCTTGTATTTGACATTCTGCAAAATACTATAATAGAAGGGAATGACTAGTTATGAGATTGGAATGATAGCCGATGTACGCAATTCATCTCTTATTATGAAACTTAACAATGCGACTACTCTTATGCAATCTTATTACTTCAGTTGCTTTGCAACTCTATAACCTTGTCATTTTTAAGAATTAGCTGATTGTTGTTTAGGAGTATTTTAATCCTTTTACTTTCTTAATGAAAAAAAATATTTTCTTCTACATGTACTCTAGTATATATCTTTGTATTTGAAATGTATAAAAATTTTAATTTATGTTAGAAAATGTAATATCTCCATTTTTACTATAAAAAAATTATTTTTAAAATAATACTGAATGTATATGCATAAATACTCCTATGAAAAATGGAGTGTTACTACCACATCTAACACATGATAGACGTCCACCGCCCCTTGCATATTAGATACAAAACTTTGAAACCAACTAGATAAAACATGAGAAATAGAGTGCTTACAATACATAACATAGAGGTAATAAATGTTAGAGTTTACAAACAAGACCATGTTAGACCCCAAATGAACTGGAATACATAAAATGGATAAAACAAATAGTAGGGGAAAACACTAAAACATAGGTCTTAAGGACTAATAATAGAGTAACCACCAGAAGTCTACACTCATTTTCCCCTAGCCCAAACATAAGATAGACCGACTACTGGCCACCCTCAAGCACCTGTATAGAGTCATCTGCTCATGGAATAGAGAATGTGACCGAACAAATGGGAATATTAGTACGCTACGTACTGAGCAAGCCAAGTTACCTTCTTAATGGGAGTTATGATGCATGCAAGGCCATGACAAGATATAGAGGTTAGACAAGAATATATTATTATGCTCTTACATTACATATTTTACATGCTCTACTATGATCATATGATACACCAATATTTCATGTCAGGCTAAGTTTAGATAATCCATTGTTCATCATGCTTATCATAATAATTTAGGCATCATGGATAACAACATATAATTATGTAGTGAAAAGTCAGTTATACAACTCACTAGATGTTTCTAAGATCGATTTACTATAATCACTCATTAGATCCATACTCTAATGTTACATAATCCATTAGGTTAATTATTTATAGTCCCTTTTTCTTTCGAGCAAAGGGCTGGATTACCCCATAGTCTCTTAATACCATGCAAGTCACATCATATACCAGAAGACATAAAGTATGGTTGAAGCCAAGGCAATCGCTAATGGACATAAAGTCTAACCAAAGCCAAATAAACCACTAATAGACATTAATTCTTGTCGAAGTCAAGTAAACGACCTAGGTGATAAGACTCTTTAATATCAATACCCCCAATACATTATTAGTGTCTAGAGCAGATAAGGCACAATGATCAATTAGGATCCGGCCTGAGGTAGCCCAAAGGTATAATAAACACCCAAAGACAAACTAACCCTTAGTAGCTAATCAAGAATTACATAATCTAGACCCATATACTGCTCCATCATCTTTCACTTTAAGTGATTAGTATTTTATTCACCAAGTCATGCACCATACAATGCCCACATAACACACCACAACAACCATATACACATAATCATTACAGCTTAACTATCATAACTATTTAAAACACTTATGGAACTCCATCAATACTTACCCAACTTTAATCCATCAATTGAGTTAATTCACCTGTGCTAAGAACTTGATTTATATTATTCAAGCATCATAATATAGCATATTTATTCCAATTTATCCAATAAAATCTTCTAGAGGCACTTAGTGGTGATACCGTTAGTTAATTCATGCTAGGATGTGTGTTTTCATCATCAAAGAATCATGTCACACTATAATACCAAGTATCAACTTATACCAAGGTAAAAAGAAAGCATAATAACACTATTTAGTCAAAATGGCCGATCAATTGTGCAAACCAATCAGCTAGTTTGGCACAACCAAACCCTAGAGTTCCCTATCAAAATGGTCGACTAGTTTGTTAAATCAGTCGAAGGGTTTGCACAAAGACTAAACAAAAACTTACCTCTAGAGAATTAACACCAACTATGGAAAAATTTAGTTGAAAAAACCCAAATCATGAACACCTTAAAGAGAATATTAAAAAGTAAGAATAAAAACTGCTTAAAAATCATATAAACAAAAGCAACTTCAAATCTGGCAAAAAAAAATAGCATCTTCAAAGTGGACTCCAAGGATGCTAGCTGAAACCTTAATCTTTTCCTAAATCTAACCCTATCTTTCTTAAATGTAAAATAATAAAGAGTTAGTGGAAGGATTATAAGTGGTGAGGGGGATATAAACAGAAGAGCACGAAGGGTAAAGAAATGGAGACACACATGCAAGAGAAATAAGGTATTTTGGTGGTTGAAAGAAAATGAATGAAAAAGAGGGTTAGGGATATTTATAGACCCATAATCTGCTGGGAAAGGAAATGGAGAGAGGTAATAGATCAAAACCTTAATTATCCCACTCAAATTCGGACCATATAGGGAAAATTTATCAAGGAGTAAATGAATTTTCTCAAAGCTCAAATGATAATTGTTGAGTAATACAAGTTAATGCATTTTACAAAAGTTTCCAACATAATAAGGGAAGAGATAGAATGGAATGAGAAAAAAAATCTCCAAGTGAGCATTGGTTATCTGGAATGGATCACCTATCTTAGTCTCTACAAGAGAGAGAGGAAGAGGAACACAAGGGGATGTGGTCATCTTCTCCCTTTTTGTTAACCTTAGCCTCTGAATTTGATCGAGGTAAGGAAAAGCTAGAGTTAAGGATCAAAATGATCAATCAGTTTGGTTGACCAGTTGACTAGTTCCCTTGAACCAAAATCCATGCTAAAAACAAAACACCAATCGATTAGTTTATACTTTATAGAACTAGTCAGCTAATGCATCAGAAAAAATCATTTTCTTCCTTGATTTCCAAACTTTTCCATTTCCTTTCCAAATCAAATCCAAAATGTATTTCCAAATAAAGATAAAACATCATCCAAGTGCATTAAACCCAAGAATGTCACAATTATAGATTTTAAATTTATGGAGTATTACATAAATCTTATATTATGTTTGAGTGATTTGTATGCCTTAACAGTGGATAATTGATGTCGTAGGGGCAAATTAGTTATTCTACATATACTTTACCATTATTATAACTTTCCTGAATTTACCATTGTTATGTTATATTATGTGTCACATGAATGTGAAATATGGTATGTTAGTTATGCATGATTATGATTTTATGTGCTAAATGGACTTTAAGTGTAACTATGATTAATTTAGTAACTTTTCCACTCTTAAAAACTTTTCAAAACTATAATCCAATGTTAAAGTGATTATTTTATGTTATTTATCATTGGTATAGGTTTTATTTAATTATATAACGGTTTAGTATTAAAATAGTTAAAAATGGAACACTAAGCTTATAGGGCATTTTGGTTATGTATGACTCAATATATGTAATTTTTCAATAATTTGACATATGATGGCCTTAATGGACTTTTGCTTGACCTTAGTATTAACCTTTGAATTTTTCATGATCATTGAATATAGGGTTGATTTTTCTAATAATTGGTATAAGAGGATTTAAAATGGCTAAGTGTGAAGTTATTATGGTATGTGCCTTATGTGAGATTGTTGATTACCTCGATATGACATTAATACTTAAATGGGAAGATCTCAAGTTTGTGAATGATTTACTCTTTGGATTTAGCTACCTAAAAAATGAGACGAGATCTCTCTATTTGGTTTAGTGGTTTATCAAGTGCCTAAATATTTCAACTAAGGCCTTATATCTATGTTGTTTAGTTATTTGGACTTCTTAGAGGATACCAATATTCAAGGATTAGGTGACCTATGATGGGTGGATATTGAATTAGCTTTTGCTCTAGTATGACCAAGAGTACCTCTGTATCCCCGGATTCCAAAGGCTGAGAGTATTGTGCTACTTTGTGCGCCACTATGATTAGGACACATGAATATCATCATAATAAGAATATTGTCACCATCAGCATAATGAGATATATTTGAGGAAAGTAATAAAATCTAAGAAACGAATCTAAAATGATGTACTAGAGTTGAAGATCTAAACAGATTGATACCACACATAATTGATTTCCTACAATTTGAAGCTCTCATATCAATTGTTTGGCACTTAAATTTGTTTATGCACTTAATTCTAATATATATTTACTAGTAAAGAAAAAGCTTTTAAAAGTGCTTTTGAAAAGGCATAGTCATGATAAATTTCTATTTCCATTGTCAAGATTCAATATCCATGCCAATGACTATTAGGACTTACTATACTAAGCCTAATACCATTTCCTTAATCACCATGAAAGATATGGCTTAAAATAAATACAATGCACTTTCTAGAGCACATGGAGCATATAGAACTCCATGTTATTAGCAACTATGCATGCTATTAACCATGAACAACCTTTGGAACACTTTGTAAACATTTAGATCTAGATCAAATGAAAGCTATATCTGACCCATTTTCACTTCCAAAAGAATAGAATCTTAGATATTGCCAAATCTAGATAGATATGTAGAAAGTACCAACTTTTGTATCCAACTACTCAGATTTGATAATCATAAGCAAAAGAAACTATCTACAGTTTATAGTTTAAAAGTTTCAATTTTCACTTACCTTGAGCAGATACAAAGATGACGGAGATGAAGGCATTTTAACTCTAATGATTGAAAATGGAAGCCATTGCCAAGTAGATGAAGATGATGAAAACGTTGTGTTAGGGGAGCAGACAACGACCTTGCTTAAGCAACTAGTGAGCACAATCAAAGAAGGAGAGTAGACAGGAATAACATTACGATGGGACGTAGAAACGAGGGTCGAATGTCTGATTGGAAAGGGAATTATAACTAAAGAAACAAGTCAAAGTTAATTTTATCTAGGTAGTAACAAATTTTATTTAAAATTTTTTTCCCCTTCATTACCCTAAAAAATGAAGGCAACCGAAATAAGGTGAATGGAGGGTAATGAGGGGTAATAAATTAATCTCATTTACCTAGGTGAAACATCCAAAACTTATTTTTAAAGGAGGTAAATGAAATCATTGACTCCAAACCAATCGGGCTATTAGTGAGAGGGTTAAGTTGATGCATGCCTAGATAGATCAAGACCCAAACCCAAAGTGACGACCCAACTACATATTTCTCAAAAAGTTTCCAAAAGTACCATGTTGTAGTACTTATTGTTGGGACTTTTGGGCTCCCTCCTATGTGGTAAATTCCATTTTTAAATCAAGATTATTTTTGTCATATTAATTAATGATCCAACTTTGGGAAGTCCAAACATCATCTAAAAGGTTGATGTGGGAATGTGTGAAAGAGGTGGGATATATTGAGACTTGAACCCCGTAGTTAAGTGAGAGAGAAACACAAATAATTCTACCAATTTTTATCTTTAGTACATGTTTGATTAATTCGAAGATCCGAAGTTGTTCACCATTGGATCTTGCTGATTTTTGGACACAAGATTCCCAGGACACCAATCTTGATTCTGAACATTGGAGATTTGATTTCAAGCTCTCTAGGTCAGGTGTTCATTGGTATTTCAGTGGGCAATTTTGTGTAGATCAGTTTCAGATCTGTTTCAGTTTTGGCTTCGATTGAGTGGTCTATTATGCTTGGTTTTGGTTGAAAATTGGTGAGGTTTCTTTTTGCATACGAGATTTATTGATTATTTTCATGTCTAAAAATATCATTTATCCCTCATAATTTCTACTAGATTTAATCTTTTCGTCGAGTTTTCCTCCTTTGAATAAGTTTTACAGGAAAGAAAAGAATTGAAGAAATTCAAGGAGAAATCAATGAGAAGAAGAAATCAAGTAGAAAACACATCAAGAAATGCCGAATCAAGGAGAGCAAAGTTGGAAAAGGAACAAATATATCAAGAGAAGTGAAGCTCAAACTTTCAAAGGAATTGAGTGCAAGAGAAGAAAACACGGGGGTCCCGTGTTTCCATAACACGGACCGTGTTATTAGTCCCGAATGGCGGTCGATAAAACTTTGTCAGCAGAACGGTTGGAAGAAAACACGGGGGTCCCGTGTTTCATAAACACGGACCGTGTTTTCAGTTAAAAATGTATAACTGCCACGCAACTTGTTTCTGATAAAAATGGGATATAAAACAGAGTTCGGAACATCGGGAGAAGGGGATCGAATGTATTTTTCTCCCTTTATTCCTTTAGAATATACATGTAATGCACAATTCCAATCTTTGATCTTCTTGAATTCTATTGATGATTTGACATTCTGCACTTCAATTGATAAGTTTCTCTATTCCTTTGTTAATTTCTGTATTTCCATTTTGCAGAATTTAAGTAGTTTTTATGCAATTTTACTTGTGATCATTTCATTGTTATCTAATTGTTGAAAGAATAGAATTTGTGAATGTGTTATTGTCATTAACTTTTAGTATTTCTGTATATTTGTATGAATTATGAGTATGCAGAGATTTGAATAAGTAAAACAGGGTAGGATAAATTGAAGATGGAATCATAACGTAATTATCATCTTATAATGTAAATGTTTGATTCTATATGATGTTTAATTGAATTAATGGTTTGAATTGAATGATTCCATATCATAGATTAAGATTCTTGAACTGACTAGATTGATCACCTATTTGGTTTAGGATTTAGTCTTTGCTAAGACAATGAAGTTAATCCGGAATTGTTAATCAATTTGTCTATAGTAGCAAAAAGACCATTAATTCGTGCAATTGCATGATCCGAGCTTTTGTGATTATGATTGTAGTTGGCTACTTCCCGTTCATAATGCTACTATTAATTGAATCTAGTGTTCGTAACCTAGGTTATTAATTGGATGCAAAAATAAATTGAGAGCATATTCAATTTATTAAGGTCGAGAGGAAGTATAGAAATTATTATTCTGAATTTCTTAAGTCAACATTAAACTATTTAGAATCATTCTTTTATGTGAATGTATGAAATTTTAATTCCATCATCAATTCAATCCTCCCCTAATTGTAAAGTCGTGGTTAAAGCTTTAGTATAATTGAATTTAGTTAGGAATCAATGAAATTGTACCAACGGGTTTATAACATCAATAGCAAAATTAGTGATTAAAACGTCATTCCTTGTGGGTTCGACTCCTTCTTGCCATATACTACGTATTTGGGGATTAGGATTTATTTGTTAAATTTATTGTACATACGACAGTGCATCAAATTTTTGGCGCCGTTGCCGGGGAATTGGCAATTATAATCTCTAGTTTTGTTTTTGTTGTGGTTTCTTATTTTAGTTTTTGATAAATTCTTCACGTGACCTCATTTAATCTTTGATTGTGTGTAATCTTCAGGCATTCACAATTGAGATCATTTGCGAACGAGCATCAAGGACAAATTATTCCAGCCATAGATCCAAACTCATCTTCTCCAATTGCAACTAGGACAAGAAGGAAGTTGGAACAAGCTAATCAGATTCCATCACCTTTTGAAGAAAGTTCCACAAACTTGGAAGAAGACGACATAGAGGATTTGTGTAGTACACCTTACTACATTAATCCACCGATGGCAGAGCGAACTCTCAAGGAGCTAGCTGCTCCTATCTTCAACCCTAATCTTTTATGCATTAATTATCCTGCTGATAATGATACTTGTGAAATCAAACCTGGATTAATACGAGCCTTACCTGTTTTTACAGGTTTTAAAGACAATAATTCCATGGGTTCAAGCTGTTTCACCGACCCAAATAAATTTCTCAAGGAATTCCATATAGCTTGTTCTGGTATGAAACCGAATGGAGTAAGTGTAGAAAAACTTAAACTCAAAGCTTTTCCTTTTGCTTTGGCTGATGCTGCTAAGGAATGGTTATATGATCTACCAGCGGGCTCAGTAAACACTTGGACTGATATGCAAAAGGTTTTCCTTGAAAAATATTTTCCTTCATCAAGAGCAACTAATATAAGAAAGGAAATATGTGGTATTAGGCAAGATGGAGGAGAATCTTTACACGAATATTGGGAACGTTTCAAGAAATTGTGTGGTAGTTGTCCTAATCATCAAATTAGTGAACAATTATTAATACAATATTTTTACGAAGGTTTATCTCCTATGGATCGCAATATGATAGATGCGGCTAGTGGTGGTACTTTAGTTGATAAAACACCCATCGAAGCAAAAAGGTTAATTGCGAATATGGCATCTAACTCACAATATTGTAATAGGGGTAATACTTCTATGTCTCAACAGGTGAAAGAAACCAATATTGCTGAATTAAAAACGCAAGTATCAAATTTGACAGCTCTTGTGGAAAGAGTTGTAGGAGAAAAGATTCCTGCCAAGGTATGTGGAATTTGTTCTTTTACAGGTCATCCAACTGATATGTGTCCTACTTTGCAGGAAGAACAACAAGTAAATGCCATTGGAGGACAACCATTTCCAAAAAGGAATGATCCATTTGCTCCAACATATAATCCTGGATGGAAGGATCACCCAAATCTAAGGTATGGAAACACTCAACAAAGTGGTAACTCATATTTCCGACCACAGATGTATCAAAATCAGCAAGGAGCAAATCCACCTCCCGGATTTTTTCAAATTCCACCAAATCAGCAAAGACCACCATTTCAACCGATGCCTCCACCACAAGTTTCACAACAATCGAGTGGTATGCCCTTGGAAGATTTGGTAAAATCTTTAGCTACAAATACCTTACAATTCCAACAAGAGACCAGAAACGGTATTAAGAATTTGGAAAATCAAGTGAGTCAACTAGCAGATTCCCTTGGAAAAATGCAAGCACAAGGTTCTTCAAAATTTCCTAGCCAGACTGAACGAAATCCCAAGGAAAATGCTAGTGCTATCACAACTCGCAGTGGAAAACAACTATCTGATCCAAGAAAAGTGGATGAAGAAGAAAACACAAACAAGGACACAGATGAAACAAAGGTTGAAGAAGAAATTAAGGAAGATTCAACACAAACGGTGAAGACTAAGTCACATTCTCCTATAAAAATTCCTGCTCCTTTTCCTAGCAGGTTGGCCAAAAACAAGAAGGTAAATCATGATAAGGAGATATTTGACATATTCAAGAAGGTAGAAGTCAACCTTCCTCTCATTGATGCGATCAAACAAGTACCCAGGTATGCGAAATTCCTCAAGAACTTGTGTACAAATAAAAGGAAACTTAATGAGAATGAGAAGGTAAGTGTGGGAGAAAATGTATCAGCAATGTTGCAAAGAAAGCTTCCACCAAAGTGCAAAGATCCAGGTATTTTCACTATACCTTGCAAAATTGGAAACACGAGGTACGAAAAATGCATGCTCGACTTAGGTGCTTCAATAAATGTCATGCCTTTATCTATCTTTAACACCCTAAGTCTAGGTCCTTTAAAGGAAACTCGTGTTATTATCCAATTGGCTGATAGATCTAACACATATCCTGAAGGGGTTATTGAAGATGTCTTAGTTCAGGTTAATGAATTAGTTTTTCCTGCGGATTTCTATGTGTTAGATATGCAAGATAATGGCTTGACTAATCCATCACCTATATTGTTAGGGAGACCATTCCTAAAAACTTCAAAAACAAAAATTGATGTTCACGATGGAGTGTTAACCATGGAATTTGATGGTGAAATTATTAAGTTTAACATATATGATTCCATGAAATTTCCTGCAGATGGTGAAGAGGTATCTATGATTGATGTCATTGAAAATTTAACTGAAATGGTGTACCAATTATCATCAGCTGATCCTTTAGAACTAACTTTGACACAAGGAATAGCAACTGAAAAATTGGAAGAATTAAGCAAATTGTATGACGTTGATGAAGAAATCAAGGAGGTAGTGGATGCTTTGGAAACATGTCCGAGCAGAATTGGAAAATTTGTGGATTTGCCATTGACAGTGGATAGGCCTGTACCTTCCATAGAACAACCCCCTGAAGTGGAATTGAAACCTTTACCTAACCATCTCAAATATGCATTCTTAGGAGATAAGAATACCCTTCCGGTTATCATATCTAGTGAACTAACATCTCATCAGGAAGAAAAACTGGTTAACGTATTGAAGAAATACAAATCAGCTTTGGGGTGGACAGTTGCTGATATTAAGGGTATTAGTCCTTCAGTTTGTATGCATCGGATTTTAATGGAAGAAGATGTGAAGCCTTGTAGACAAGTACAACGTAGGTTGAATCCGATAATGATGGAGGTTGTGAAGAAAGAGGTTCTTAAATTGCTAAGTGTGGGAGTCATTTATCCAATTTCTGATAGTAGTTGGGTAAGTCCGCTTCAGGTTGTCCCAAAGAAAACAGGCATAACAGTAGTGGAGAATGATAAAGGAGAAATGGTTCCTACTAGAGTTCAAAATGGTTGGAGGGTATGTGTTGACTATAGAAAACTGAACTCCATGACTAGGAAAGATCATTTTCCTTTACCATTTATGGATCAAATGTTAGAACGGCTAGCGGGTCATGCTTATTATTGTTTTCTTGATGGTTATTCGGGATATGTGCAGGTTCCCATAGCTCCAGAAGATCAAGAGAAAACCACATTTACATGTCCCTACGGTACGTTTGCATATCGACGCATGCCGTTTGGATTATGTAATGCTCCAGCTACATTTCAAAGGTGTATGGTAAGTATATTCTCTGAATATCTGGAGAAAATTATCGAGGTATTCATGGATGATTTTAGTATCCATGGAGATACTTTTGAAGAATGCCTAGGTAATTTGACCCTTATCTTGAAAAGGTGTTTGGAAACAAATCTTGTGCTAAATTCTGAAAAATGCCATTTTATGGTCCAACAAGGAATAGTTTTGGGACACGTCATTTCATCAAAAGGGATTGAAGTAGATAAAGCAAAAATTGATCTTATTTCTTCATTACCTTATCCATCAACTGTCAAAGATGTGCGATCATTTTTAGGGCATGCCGGGTTTTACCGCCGATTTATCAAGGATTTTTCTAAAATAGCCCAACCATTATGCAAGCTTCTTCAAAAAGAAAATGAATTTCATTTTGATGATGCATGCCAAAAATCATTTGACTATTTAAAGGAAAAATTGATAAGTGCACCCATTCTTCAACCACCTGATTGGAATTTCCCATTTGAATTGATGTGTGATGCATCTAATTTTGCTGTTGGTGCGGTTTTAGGTCAACGAATCGGGAAAGAGCCACACGTGATATATTATGCCTCACGCACCTTGAATGAAGCTCAACTTAACTACACAACTACCGAAAAGGAGCTTCTTGCTATTGTCTTTGCTTTGGATAAATTTCGTTCTTATCTGTTAGGAACTGAAATAATTGTTTACTCTGATCATGCAGCATTGAAATATTTGTTAGCAAAGAAAGAGGCAAAACCACGACTGATTAGATGGATTCTTCTACTTCAAGAATTCAATATTCGCATTAAAGATAAGAAAGGAACCGAAAACGGAGTAGCAGATCATCTTAGTCGGTTAATCAAACAAGTTGAAGTTGAAGCACCTATCAATGAAGCATTTCCGGATGAGCAACTTCATGTCATTGGGAATGAGATACCATGGTATGCTGACATGGTCAATTTTCTCGTAGCTAAGGTATTTCCCTCTCACTTTACAAA
Source organism: Tamarix chinensis (assembly GCA_030549775.1). Taxonomy (NCBI): domain Eukaryota; kingdom Viridiplantae; phylum Streptophyta; class Magnoliopsida; order Caryophyllales; family Tamaricaceae; genus Tamarix; species Tamarix chinensis. The sequence continues at coordinate 81,452,734 of CM060178.1, forward strand.
AGCACAGAAAGATAAAATGAAAAGTCAGGCAAAATATTTTGTATGGGACGATCCATACTTGTGGAAACAATGTGCCGACCAAATCATTAGAAGATGTATTCCTGATAGTGAGGTCTTGTCAATTTTACATTTTTGTCACAGCTACGCTTGCGGGGGACATTTTGGTCCCAAACGAACAGCTTATAAAGTTCTAGAGAGTGGATTCTTTTGGCCTACATTGTTTAGAGACTCTCATGAATTTTGTAAAACGTGTGAAAACTGTCAAAAGACTGGGGGATTAGGTCCTAGGAATGAAATGCCACAAACTCCTATCATAGCATGCGAAATCTTTGATGTTTGGGGTATGGATTTTATGGGCCCCTTTCCATCTTCTTTCGGGTTTAAATACATTCTTGTTGCTGTTGATTATGTGTCAAAATGGGTGGAGGCTAAGGCCACCCGTACTGATGATGCAAAGGTTGTTGCAGATTTTCTTCAAACTAACATTTTTGCAAGGTTTGGCATACCAAGGGCCATCATCAATGATAAAGGTTCACACTTCTGCAACAGAACCGTAGAAGCTCTATTAAAGAAATATCATGTGACACATCGAATATCTACAGCATATCATCCACAAACCAATGGTCAGGCCGAGGTATCTAACCGGGAAATCAAATCAATCTTGGAAAAAATGGTGAAACCAACAAGAAAGGATTGGAGTTTACATCTTAATGATGCACTCTGGGCCTATCGTACAGCTTTCAAAACTCCAATTGGTATGTCTCCATATCGTTTGGTATACGGTAAGCCTTGTCATCTACCAGTTGAGTTAGAACATAAAGCTTTTTGGGCCGTCAAGAAATGTAACATGGAGTCAACTGAAATTGGAAAACATAGGAGACTCCAATTACAAGAATTGGAAGAAATAAGAAATGAGGCTTTTGAAACTGCATTGAGATATAAAGATAGAACTAAAGCAGTTCATGATAAGTTCATTCTTAGAAAGAATTTTGATATTGGTCAAAAAGTTTTATTATATCATTCTCGATTGAAGTTATTTCCAGGAAAATTGAGGTCGAGATGGATCGGCCCATTTGTTGTGACTAATGTGTTTTCTCATGGTGCAGTTGAAGTTAAAAGTGAGAAAACAGGAAAAATATGGAAGGTCAATGGACATCGCCTAAAACCTTACTACGAAGGACATCAAGTGCACAATTTGGAAGTGGTTGATCTTACCACTCCCAATTATGAGAGCTGAAAGACTTGCATTTTGTCACTTGGGACACCCAAGTGTTGTATATAAGTTTTCTTTATTTCATATTTTTCTTTTTTACATATTTGGTATGACTTTGTATGTACATATTGTTATCTGTGTGGCAAAACATTGGTAGTTTATTCCTTTGTAAAAAAAAAAAACACGGGGGGGTCGTATTTGTAAACACGATCCGTGTTTTTTCTTCTGCAGAAAATTTCAGAATTCCAGAGAGCTCAAAATTTAACACGGGGGGTCCGTATTTGTTAACACGGCCCGTGTTTCTTCTTCTGCAGAAAATTTCAGAATTCCAGAGAGCTCAAAATTTAACACGGGGGGTCCGTATTTGTTAACACGGCCCGTGTTTCTTCTTCTGCAGAAAATTTCAGAATTCCAGAGAGCTCAAAATTTAACACGGGGGTACCGTATTTGTTAACACGGTCCGTGTTTCTTTCTCTGCAGAAAATTTCAGAATTCCAGAGACCTTAAAAATTAACACGGGGGTACCGTATTTAGTTACACGGTCCGTGTTTCTTTCTCTGCAAAACTGTTCAAAATTCCAGAGAGCCAAAAATATAACACGGGGGTACCGTATTTATGAAATACGGACCGTATTTTTCTCCAGAACCCTTTTTCCCCCCCGTGTTTTCAGATCTGAAAATAACACGACCCTCTCTTCGTTTCTCTCCCATTTTCGCAGCACTCCTCTCCTTCGATTTCTCCATTTTTCTCACTCAACTCTTCAATTCATACAAAAATCCTACTCCATTTTCATCTCAACTTCTCTTCCCACCTTTAATTTTCTTTCCCCTGTCACTTTATCTCTGTTATTCATAAACAGAGCAATCGTCGTTCGTCTCAAACCCTAACATCCTCCGTCCATTGTTTCATCTATTTTTTTTGCAATTTGACTTAGGGTTTTCGTGGGATTTGATATCTACATATCATCCTTCCGATTTCTACTTTGTTCTAACCATTTTCACGATTTAAGGTAAGTATTTTTTCTCTTATGACAGCAATGTTCATCCAGTTTCAACGTTTTCTTACATATGTTGTTTTCCCGAATTACTGGGTTAGAAATCGGGTGTTTGACATCATGACAACATATGTATGCATTCAGTGCAGCTTTGTCATAAAATTATCATTGTCAATTTCGTTTGATTTTTATGTATATGCTGAAAATTTCATGATTTCACCACTGAATTTTAACTGAAATGTGGTCATCTTTGTGTAGATGGCACCGAAAAAGAAACTACGTGCTGAAGGTGAATCCTCGAGATCCCGATCATCACCAACGCAAGCAAGACAACGTCGTAATCGTCCAAACGATTTAGGTATCATTTTTACCTCCCCCGAGCAACAAGAAAGGTACGATTACTTATCTCAGAGGCGTCTCACTGGTACTAGATATCTAGATGATGGATGTTTGCACACATTGGGCATTCATAATCAAGTCATGCGTATGCTCGAAACTATAGGTTTGCAACATTTTGTCTATTGTACTAATCACACCTATAGACGTTTGACTTTAGAATTTTTAAGTACCTTTGAATTGTGTGCTGAAATTGGTGATATTGGTGATACAAAGAATAATCAAGGGTATATTTCTTTTCGTCTTTTAAATGAGGATAGACAATTAGCGCTGCATGAACTTGCCCACATTTTCATGTTACCTTCACAGGGAGTTAGATTCATGTTACCCTTGTTTTATGCCAACCGTTTTTTCGCAAAAATAGGTGATACAACAAATATGCCTACTCCCGATACATTCCGCATTTCTGAAGCCAAATCCTCTAGGATTTTTAACCTAGTTTTCCGATACATTCAGAGGCTTTTGGCTACTACCATATTTGGGAGAGGCGATAGTACCGGAGTCGTTCGTTCAATTGAACTTTTCTTTCTCTACTCCATGCTTGAAAATTATTCTGTTGATACTGCCTATTTTATTGCCAAACAATTTCAACGGGTCAGTAATTCCAAACAAGGGGACATTGTTATCGGGGGTTTAATCACCACCATCTGTTTGAGTTTGGACATACCCCTTCCAGAGGATATGCCTATTGAAGCCATGAGTACCCGCATTGATATAGAACATTGTCGCCTTACGCATCTTATTGAGCGTAGGAATAATGCGTGGTACCTTTCTTATCAGGGGCGTGTTTTCTTTCCTCTTCCTAACCCTTCCAAAACTGATCCTTTAAATCCTTTGAATTGGCAACCAAATGAAGATGAAGATAACCCTACCCCATTAGCAATTGAACATCCTATCCTACCTCATGGTGCTCATCCACCACCACCACCACGATCCCAAGCCAGCTCTTCTTCCTCCTCCACTTTTGTTCCCGAATGGCATCTCCAATTTCAAAATCAGGTGTATTCCCAATTGGATTCCATTCGCGCTAACCAAAATCAAATGATGGAGATGATGAAGACTCTCTATGATTTCCATCTCGGGAGCCGAGATCCTCCTCCACCTCCCTCTTGAATTCAAATTTTCATTCCTTTTTCTCTCTTGCTTTATTCATTAGGGACAATGAACACATTAAGTAAGGGGGGTGCATTGGTGCATTCGTATTGTAGGCTTGTGATTACTTTTTCGTTGAAATAGTTAGTAACTGTTATTTATGTTTGTTATGTGGTAGTTAGTTAATTAAGTATTAGATTTGAGTAATCCATATACGAAGTAAAACAAAGTATGGGACTGAATTATTTTCAAAACGGATAATTTTATATACTTATCGTATGTTTTGATCAACATCTTTTGACACCTTAAAGATAGAAATTGAAGATGTGATAATAGTGAAGGAAAGAAAGTTAGAATGATTAGAGATCAAATCATGCATTGACTAAGAATGAGATACAATGAAATTCAAATTGGTAATTTTAACATGGTGAGCGTTTGGGCCTAATTTTTGGATACATTGCTTATCCAAATTATATTTTTTCTTTTGTGTGTGTTCTCCAATGATATGTGAAACTAGAATTTGCCATTAGTCTCTTCAAGACTGCATAGAACTTTAGAATATTTGAAAATGATAAAGGCACTCTTCTTTCTTTGTTAGCTACAAGGCCAAATAACCTACCTTGAAAAATTGTTATCCATTGCATACCCCTTTGAGCCTATTGACATGTTTTTATTGATTTAAACTTTATTAACAACTAATCTCCATATGTTTTTCCCTTCCTTATTCTACGACTAGTGGAGCAAAAATATTTTCAAGGATAACTTTTGTTTTGTTAATAAGGTGAAATCTAAGTATGGGGGTGTGATCATAAAAAAATGGAGGAAGTAGCTAAGCATTTTTCTTCTCAAAAAAAAAAAAGAAGAAGAAGAATAAGAGGGGAATAAAATTTCATGACTTTTGATGTTATTTGGTTGAATGGAAGGGTTTGAAATTTAAAAAAAAAAACAAAAAAAAAACAAAAAAGGGAAGTGAAGTAAAGGAGAAGAGGAGAAATTATGATTTAATTGAAATAAATAAATTACTTCTCTAGTTCGTAGAGTCTAGCTACCATCCCAAAATTCTATCCCACCTTAGAACCCTAGCCCCATTACAACCAAATTTAAGACCTTTTGATTCTTATATACTTTAGTTCTTTTCAGTGGTGGCGAATTGAGAATAATGACAAACATATGGGCGATCATTATCATTTGGAGAAGATTTGAGAGTAAACACATCATACCCTATACACTAAAGAGTGAGCGTTCCCACATTCCGAAAGTAAGAATTTACCAAATTGAATTTCATTAGTCTTGATCTAATTTGCATGATGAGATACTAATTATTATAATTTTCGTTCTTAAACCGTTTGAGCATTTGATAAGACTGTTTTTAAGGTGATTTAAGATGTGATCCAAAAATATTTCTATCAGTGATATTTCATGATTTACAAGTATTTTTTTTTCAGTCCCAGTCCGAGTTGAACTTCGTACATGAATAATTCCAATCTAATAAATTGTGTATTCCATGATCTGTTTCTCTTACGTTTCTTGATGTATTCATTGCATGTTATGATATTGCTTGAGGACAAGCAATAATTCAAGTATGGGGGTATTTGATAGACGAGATTTATTGATTATTTTCATGTCTAAAAATATCATTTATCCCTCATAATTTCTACTAGATTTAATCTTTTCGTCGAGTTTTCCTCCTTTGAATAAGTTTTACAGGAAAGAAAAGAATTGAAGAAATTCAAGGAGAAATCAATGAGAAGAAGAAATCAAGTAGAAAACACATCAAGAAATGCCGAATCAAGGAGAGCAAAGTTGGAAAAGGAACAAATATATCAAGAGAAGTGAAGCTCAAACTTTCAAAGGAATTGAGTGCAAGAGAAGAAAACACGGGGGTCCCGTGTTTCCATAACACGGACCGTGTTATTAGTCCCGAATGGCGGTCGGTAAAACTTTGTCAGCAGAACGGTTGGAAGAAAACACGGGGGTCCCGTGTTTCATAAACACGGACCGTGTTTTCAGTTAAAAATGTATAACTGCCACGCAACTTGTTTCTGATAAAAATGGGATATAAAACAGAGTTCGGAACATCGGGAGAAGGGGATCGAATGTATTTTTCTCCCTTTATTCCTTTAGAATATACATGTAATGCACAATTCCAATCTTTGATCTTCTTGAATTCTATTGATGATTTGACATTCTGCACTTCAATTGATAAGTTTCTCTATTCCTTTGTTAATTTCTGTATTTCCATTTTGCAGAATTTAAGTAGTTTTTATGCAATTTTACTTGTGATCATTTCATTGTTATCTAATTGTTGAAAGAATAGAATTTGTGAATGTGTTATTGTCATTAACTTTTAGTATTTCTGTATATTTGTATGAATTATGAGTATGCAGAGATTTGAATAAGTAAAACAGGGTAGGATAAATTGAAGATGGAATCATAACGTAATTATCATCTTATAATGTAAATGTTTGATTCTATATGATGTTTAATTGAATTAATGGTTTGAATTGAATGATTCCATATCATAGATTAAGATTCTTGAACTGACTAGATTGATCACCTATTTGGTTTAGGATTTAGTCTTTGCTAAGACAATGAAGTTAATCCGGAATTGTTAATCAATTTGTCTATAGTAGCAAAAAGACCATTAATTCGTGCAATTGCATGATCCGAGCTTTTGTGATTATGATTGTAGTTGGCTACTTCCCGTTCATAATGCTACTATTAATTGAATCTAGTGTTCGTAACCTAGGTTATTAATTGGATGCAAAAATAAATTGAGAGCATATTCAATTTATTAAGGTCGAGAGGAAGTATAGAAATTATTATTCTGAATTTCTTAAGTCAACATTAAACTATTTAGAATCATTCTTTTATGTGAATGTATGACATTTTAATTCCATCATCAATTCAATCCTCCCCTAATTGTAAAGTCGTGGTTAAAGCTTTAGTATAATTGAATTTAGTTAGGAATCAATGAAATTGTACCAACGGGTTTATAACATCAATAGCAAAATTAGTGATTAAAACGTCATTCCTTGTGGGTTCGACTCCTTCTTGCCATATACTACGTATTTGGGGATTAGGATTTATTTGTTAAATTTGTTGTACATACGACAGTGCATCACATCCTGTTGTCGATTACAGTAAAAGAGTTTGTTGTTTTGTGGCTTTTAGATTGACCTTTGGATGTGTTTGCAGCAACCCTTTTGTGAGTTTGCAAGCTATTTTCTTTGGGCATTATAATTATTTTCTAGTTATACTATTTTGGATTGATGAGTGTAGTTCCATTTAGCACTTGAATATTAGACTTTATATCTCAGTTTTCTCATAGTAAAAATTTTTAAGTAGATAAAAGTGTCCTGTGGTTGTTTTCCTTTCGTATTGAAAGACTTTTTCACGTAAATCGTGTGTCATTACTTTATTATTATTTATATACCGTGGTTGGTATTGTTAATCCATTTTTACTTTGCCCCGTCACTTGTTTCTTCTTGGATATAATAGCTTTCTCCGGCCCTTGTTAGTGTTATCGTTGGTTGTAATTGTGCCAATTTCAGGATCCACCGACATTAAGCCAGTTTCTTTAACCATGGTAAAAGCATGGTACCAAGAACGACATACACAACACAAGAAAATATAACAAAATCTCTCGACTCGTGTTGAGATAATTTGCAGCTATTCGACCAATAGGATCAAAGTAAGGGAAGTTGAGACCACTCGGCAGTCATGTCTGTGGTCCGAAATAGAGCAAGACAAGTTAGTAAGTTAATGGAAGTATCAAGAAAATATCAATTAAATAACTCGATGGGTCGAAAAATGATGGAACACTCGAGAGAATTCCTACCAACTCAATGAAATAGTTGAAACAAAAGTCCAGCCGTAAAAGGTCAAACAAAACATGTCTGTAAGTCTATCCCTTCCCTCCCCTTTTCTCCACCCCAGGCAATATTCGTCCTTCTCTTCCTTCATATTCTAGCTCCTTATTATTTATTTATTTATAATAAATTAATATCTCTATTTCAAACTCTTATCGCTTTTCGTGATCTTTATTTCTTTTTTATGTAATAAAGACGTGAAAAATGAACCAGATGATTCAGATATGTTTGTTTGCTCTCACTAGTTTGAAGAACATATAACCTGCATGCATGGAAAGTCAAGTCAGACAGAAAGAAGAATGCGAATAAGTCCGATGAAGAAGTGAAGTTAAGGAAGGATGCAAAGGGTATGACTATATTTTGTTCAAACTACCTAACAGAAAAACACTACTATTCTTAACATTTAGCGTTTTCCGGACCAAAATGTCGACACTATCTTCTGTTCTCTTACCAAAGAGCTAAATTAACAAATTGATTAGGACAATTTACTAACTATGGTTCAATAAGCTAATCGTTCATGAAACCTGTCTCTAAACAAGGGTAATCCTTCAGCCACTTGGATGAATATCGTTCCAAAAAAGGTGCCAAATTATCTTTTCTTTCATTTTTTTTAAAGGATCATCTATGGGTTTAGCAGGTATCGAACCCAATCACTAATTTGTGCCACAAGCGCTAGCTATATGAGCCAACTGTTATGGTTGCACTTGAATTCTCCTACTCAGAGAAGGGAAAAAAAAATGCTTCATGATAATATTAATTATAATCGAAAAGAGTAAAAATAAGAATAATAACTCAAAAACGTTGAAAGATAAATAACATTTTGTTATTAAACATTGAGAGATACATAATTGAAAGAATAATAAGTAAATAGACTAACTATTAAACTTCGTCGTAAACCAAAACGGACAACAAAACGTGGAATGCGCATCGTCTCCATTAGAGACCGACCGTATATACTCATCCTTGATGTAGTAAATACCCATGTCATGACCAGCTGATCCTCGTCGCATATGCCATAAATGCCATGAATCGTCACTAAAATAGATTGAGTTGCATCTGCAATCAGCCACAGTTGATGCATGAACAGACATGCAATCACTTTCGCCAACAAACAATGCACGATCTCCCAAATCTTTTATTTCCTCCCACTGCTTAACATGAAAATCAAGCTTCAAAACCCGAAATTTTTCGGTCTTATATAACCAGTAAATTTCTTTGCCCCTTACCTCATTCTTCAACCAGAAATTTTTATCAGTACTTAATTCGCCTAGATATTGCAAAATCTTGTAACGTGACGCCATAAAAACATCACCAAACGACTCACACACATATATATCATCAGGAACTTGAGGAAATAGATCTTGTGGTGACATTAAGAAGTCCGCCGCTACAGGCTTTGGTGAACCATAGAGGAGACTATCAGGAACAACATTGAGCACATAACCCGTGTCGCACAAAATTAGAATCAAACCATTGTAATAAGCAACATCCCGGACATTATCAGAGTATTTTGTTGTTGTTACAATCGGCATCCATGATGTATCCCCGGACCTAGCATATGATAACCATTCCCATTCGCCATGTACTGCCATCACCACAGGCCGATACTCGCCTTGGTCATGGTGGCCCACATTACTATATTTTGGCATTTTAACTACGCGCATTTTATGTATGAAACGACTTCAGGCCCTTTCATATACACTTCCTTGATAAATTGGAACCCCTCTGTGGCTGTCTTCATCATTATCTTCTTGTTCTTCTTGTTCTTCTTCCGTTTGATGAGGGAATGCAGGTTGTGAAGATAGACTTAAGTAGACGCATCTCTAGATCAAGATCCAAAGTAACAACCCAGCCATGATCCGACCCCCAACAGCTGCGCCCAAATGTTTCCGGAAGCCTCAAGTTATAGCACTTTTTCCTACTCAGATCGAACAGCTTTCTCCAACCCCCCCCCCCCTGTTAGTGCCGTCGTTGCTTCTTGTTGTACCAATGTCAGGCTCCGCCAACATTAGCCAAGGCATCTGGCGACCACTTGGATCCCATATTTCTGTAATCACGACAGACACAAGAAACACAATAAAATCTTCAACTGTGTTCAGATGGTTTGCAGCTATTTGACCGAGGACATCAAAGGGAAGTTGAGACCAATTGGCAACCATGTCTGTGGTCCAGAATATAACAACATAAAGTATCAAAAAATATGAACGAAATAACTTGATGGGTAGAAAAAATAATAAAAACACTCGAGTGATGAATTCCAGCAAACGCTCGGGCGAAGGATAACACGGTACAACATGGATTTCACTTATGGTATACAAATAAATTTTCAACGTGTAAAGCGGACAATAGCACATGTAACCGTAAATTAGTCATGCGGTTCTCTCCCGAATATCAATGCAGATTTTCTCAGGTCGTTCTCAATTTTTCTACTATTTTGTATCTCCTTGTCTCGCGAAGAGCAAAGGACAACCTTGAAATTCTTTAACTATATAATTCCGATTACCGACGCATCATAGTACCCAAAATCCAATTTTTAATTCTTGTTATGAATTAAGTTGATACGGATTCCGCCTAGAGATTAGATATCGTCATACTAAACGAGACTCACCCGAAACTTAATGTGTAATTGCTTAAGACCAGCTAATATGGATTATAAAGACGTAATCGCTCCAGAAGTCCTAAGAGTAATCCTTAAAAAGAGTCCTGACTCCATTCAAAAGTTAGTTTAAGAGAGGGGAGTTGATCTCCCTATATAAATTATGCGAAGATCTCCTAAAAAATCAATGTGAGACATATCATTGTTCGTTTAACGTGACGATATCTAATCGTTAGGTAAAGTCTATATTATTTGATATTAGAGCCAAACCTCAGTGGTGGATCATGTGTGGGCGTGTCAAAGCCCCAAGTAATTACATCTCTACTCAATTACAAGCAGTCTAAAGGGAGCGAAAATAATATGTCCTACATTGATTCTTAAGAAAATATTTAAACAGTATATATATGGGAGGTCAACCCTCTACTCTTAAACTAACTTTTGAATGGAGTTCGGACTCTTCATAAGAAATTATCCTTAGGATTTTATAGATGATTATGTATTTAGAGTTCATATTAGCTGGTAACCCAACAAATAACCTAATTATTATAATATATTTGGGTGCAATGCAAAAGAAGTTAAAAGTTTTTTTCCAAATTAAAATTTTTTAACCGAATAAAAAGCGTGTCATCTGAAAACAAACCTGCAGATCCCTGAAATTCGGGGACAACATGGGACAGTTGTAAATGTTCGGTATTGGCAAGGGATCGATAGCCCCGAATGACCATGGGTCAATCGCATATATCATATGCAGTAATAGAGAAGTTCTTAAACCGCCCGAGCTCCTGCTCCTCTTATATCCTTTTCTAGACCTTTGTTTTATAGAATCCAACTATGTGCCGTCACGTCAGTCGAAGATGAAAAGGCGTCACTGTGGTTTGGAAAACCTACTATCCAAATAATGTCGGCTTATATAATGTCGGTTTATATTTATGTGCTTGTGCTTGTGAGCCCGGATATCCCATAAAGGTCCAAGTCCAACAAAGCATAGATTTGTATCAGCCTAGTTTTTATAGGCGTTTTCAAAGCCCAAAAAGTAATGAAAAAGAAAGTATAGAATGAAAGTAAATTTGTTTGTGATCATCTCTCTTGGGTTGGTAGATAGGGACGAATTTAATTTTTTGGAAGTCTCTGCTCTCCCACTTGGGGCCAAATTTTGTAAATTAATTTTAATTAAAAATATATATTTAAAGTTTAAGAAAAAATGATTTTGTGTTTCTATAAATATTTGATATTTATTCTATTAAACAAGTTTTTTTTTTGTATATACATACTCATACTAAAATACACATCCATTAATTAGATATCTTATTTCTATTTTTTTATAGGTATATAATAATTTGTTTTGTATTTTTATTATATTTTGTATTTTTGAGATGTTGATGCTATTTTTTTATCGAAATAAAACCTTTATGTAAGGCATATAGCTATACTTAGTATATGAAAACATCAATAAAAGATAAGATTGATAGTAAAGGTGAAAAAGAAAAAAGAATTGTCCAATGCAAAAAGTACTAATTGATAAAATAAAATGAAAGGAATAATAATATAATCATTAAAAATAAATTATAAAAATATCATACATACATATTCCCTACGTCTAAAGATAAACCCTAATCCTTAAATCCAAACCCTAACCATATAATGCAAATCCTAAGTCTTAAATCCCTATCTATAAACCCCAAATCCCAAACCCTTTACCCCTAACCCTAAATCCTACATAAGAAACATTAAAAAAAAATCTGAAAAGCTAAAAAAAAAACTAAAGCTTAAATAAACTTAAAAATCCTAAATATTCTAAAATAATACACACACATACTTAAAATAAATGGAATATATCCTAAACTCTAACAACTCCAAAAAAAAAATCTAAAATAAATATATCAAACCCTAAACCCTAATCCTTTAAAAAATCTTTGAAAAAATTATAAATAAATGGAAACGCCTTAAACCCATAATAAATCTAAAAAAATTAAATCATAAACCATAGATAGAAACAAGAAAAAAAACTAATAAATTTAACCATTGATGAATATGAAAACCTTGAACTTTAAAGCATAAAGCCTAGATCTAGATAAAATTAAGCATAACCCCAAAGAACAATGAGAACTAACATAATTATAAAATATAAACTTAGTTATTAAGAATATAGTTTAATAATAATAATTCATATAAAATATACTCTCAACCATGGGATGGGGAAATAATAAAGGTCATTAATGTCATAACCTAAGCTCAATCTTGTGCCATTAAGATTGATCTTGACACCCAAGACCATAATGCCACTAAGATAGAGAAAATATGTTGTTTGATTGGATACCCAAAATTTTGATCTAGTTTTTGTTGAAAAGAGTCGTAGAGTAGATACTTTTTATTATATTATCTGAAATATCTAGTATTTTCTTGATTATTTCAACAATATATCATAATATTGTATTTGTGCAGTATTAAGTTTTAAATTTTTATTTATTTATGTGATTCAAACTATTATAATAATATTTTAATTTTCTTTTTAGATATTATAAGACACTTAAATGAATATAGATATAAATATTATTTGATATTTTATTTTTTTAATTGCAAAAGTTATTAAAATTATCAATATAGTGATTTTATATATAAAGTTAGAATCGAGAATCTACCTAAGATCAATGTGGGACCTCAAAATTAGATTGTATAATTGAATTTTAGGATCATAAGATCTTACAAATCTACAAAAATATGACATTAATACTCTTGTATGCTCCAAAATACAATGCTTAAAGGAAAAAAAAAAGAAGAAAAAAAAAAGAAACACTTTTTCACTCTTATGTAGTTACTAATGACGTAGAAACTTACAATTCCAATTGTTGTATTAGTCCAACAATTCAAGAACTATTACATCAACCATATCAAAAATAAAATTGCCTTTGGACATTTAAGTTAATCAAGACAAAGAAAAAGAAGATTGGTTGCATGCATAGGTATAAAGTTGGTATAAGAATCATGCGTACACCACAAAGTTGAATTTTATTTATAATAGAAAGAAAACTATGGAAAAAAGATTTCATGAATTAAATAAAAAAAAGTAATAACATTATAAATTTCATTGTATATGAATTTTACTATTTGGATAGAGTTTAGACTTATTTATTGGTATTTTGTTTTAATAATTAGCTTATTTATATTAATGGTATATCAATTGTGTTTCTTTCACATCCACTTTTGTTCAAAATATAGTATGTAGCATAAAACACTACCCCGGGAAGGGGTTTTAACAACGGTTATTTTATGGTTTTAATAACGATTTTGAATTGTTATTGAACCGTCCGTTATTAAATCTTTAATAACGGTTCATAACCGTCATAAAAAATATACAAAAACCCACAAATATGTGCCTAAACTTCATATTTAATAACGATTTTCAAGTAAAAACAGTTGTTAAAAACCAAGTTTTAATAGTGGTTTTTAAGTAAAAGCATTGTTAAAAATAAGGTTTCAATAACGGTTACAAAGTCAAAACCGTTGTGGAAAATGAGGTTTTAATAATGGCTATTATAAAAACCACTAAACCACTGTTAAAATATGATCCAATTAGGGTTTCAGTCAATTATTATGCATTTATTAAACCCTAATACGTATTAAATGAGTATAAATTTGAGATTAAATGCACAGTTTTAATAACGGTTCTTAATGCAAACCGTTATTAAAACCTAAGTTTTAATAACAGTTTTCATAAGAACCATTATTAAAACCATATGATCCAATTAGGGTTTCGATGATTGATTATGCATTTATTAAAACCTAATACATATTAAATGAGCATAAATTTGAGATTAAATACGTGGTTTTAATAGTGATTCTTAATAAGAATCGTTATTAAAGCTATATGTTTTTGCTGTTTTGTTCCTACCTACATACACAGTTGTATGTTTAAATATTTATCAAATTTGTAATGTAAAACAACGTCAATTCATACCAAATCTGCAATGATACTACATATTTTCAATCAATCTCTAATTGGTATGTCTCAATACACATGGCATAATCAGGAATCAAAATTAATAGGCATACCACAACTTGATAGCTTTACACCCTAAAGTAAAAAGTTCATAGATCATAGTCTAGAAGACCGAAAGATGTAAACGAAATACAAACCTGAACATGCATGTAGAATATAGATCCGTACTTTATACCGAATGAATGAGTGCACGTGCTTGGCCCATTGGTCTCTAACTTCATCAATTTTATCAACATTGTATTGATGGCCTTGTGTATAGTCATTGGTGAAAAACTACAACATCCATGTTTCGATTAATATACAGTTAGCACTTAGGTCAAGTACCAAATATATATATCATGATTCATTAATGGAAAAATATGGAAAAGCAAATATACATGGCTTAGATCTATGTTGACCGATCTATTCTGGACTATCAGATCCATTGCTCTACATATATAGTATCCATAACCATTGTCGTTTTGCTGTTGTGGACACTGTCAAATGAATTCAGTTAGCTCTCTAACTATTAGATATTAATTTGAATTAAAACAAAATACAAAATAGTTGTCTTCCTACTTATCATGATAGGCTCATATTCAAGATTCTTTAGGTCTAGGATACTATTTTCATCTCTCCTTTGATATGTTGTCAGTAGAGCCCTAATAAATAGAGTTGGATACACATATTGTAAGTATATATACCTCAAATAATGAAAGTAGAATATATATATAAATAAGCTAATGAAGTAAGAAGTGAAAAGTATACTTACATGTCGATAAATTCCTTCCCACCATGACAAGCGACTTCAAAATGCACGTCATAGGTTCGAAGGGAATCAAACACATAGACTTTATTAAGATCAGGTCAGACGGCGTACAAAACCCAATGTTCAGTTGCGAGGTGAGGAATGAGATAGAGCTTGTTGTGTCCCTCAATCAAAATGCGATCCGCTAAATAGTTTATGTGCCTACCCTCTCTTATTGTATTACTATCAGCTATATAGTATGGGCACACAAATACAATAGAGGACAACATTCCCTCCATAGTTTTTAAATCTAGATGTATAAGTTTAATAATTCACAAATCGCTCATGCTTAGAAAGAATTAATATCAAATGAATCATGTTATTTTGTATATATATATATATATGCTAAACCATTTCCAAAAAGATATTAATACTCAATAAAACTGCTCATACTTAGAAAGAGTTCACACACACACACACACATACATACATAAATACGTAGCAAAACATTGTACAATGGTTCAAATTACAAAAGATATACATACTACAGGATTTTAGCATTAGCAGCACTATATACATCAAAAGGTTGCTACACCCCAAACATCTAAAAAAAAACTCATAACCCTAAAACTAGATCCCCCGGTAGCCTCATTGAGCCCGACTAATAACTATAACTCTGAAAGTCCACTTATCATGATATATCATCTAATCCCTGACATCATTGCAAGAGAGTCTACTCATGGATCTAGGGTAACCGGGATAGATACTCGGAGGCAAACTATGACGAAACCTCCACTCATCAATAACGACCATCAGCTCTCTCGATATCCTATCATACTCTCTAGCAAACACCTCATCCTCAATAAATCTCGGGTGTGGTACATCAATGTGGTAGACAAATCAGCGCCCATGACTCTATCTGAGGTAGGGTCAACAGAAGGTGATACGATCTAAAATGGAAGGGGTGATAGGATGAGCTACTCGCGTACAACCGACCTAGCTCATTGTATAACCATATCACATGAGTATGTAGATTTGTATGTGGTGCCATACGAAAATATGGTGGAGGGTATTTCATCTCACTAGCTACAAATAAGAACCACTAAATATTATTATCAAGGTTACTCTCGAAAGGATCTAAATTACAGAATATGTAAACTGATCTTCAACTAACTAAACAAATCATAAATATATTCTACCAAATCTTAACCAACTATGTAAAGCTAACAACATTAAATTATTTAAAATAAGGACATAATCTTTAGTTATATAGTTAACAAACCGGTTGAACATCAAACTATCATCAAATCGTTCAAGCTACACATAGTAAAATGAAGTAAATATTAATAAGATAATATAAACCTAGCTACCTTAAACCCTAATAAATCTTATATTATTATTATTATACACAATTATTCATGTCTATTTAATTTTTCACTTTTATATTTAGTATAATAAATTCTAAACCCTAACCCTAACCCTAACCCTACACCTAACCCTAACCCTAATAAATTATAATAAAAGCTAACCCTAAACCTCAAAAGATAATGATCCTAAATCTAGCTAACTATAATTAAACCCTAATAAATCCTATATTATTATTATTATTATTATTATTATTATTATTATACACAATTATTCTTGTCTATTTAATTTTTCACTTTTATATTTAGTATAATAAATGCTAAACCCTAACCCTAACCTTAATCCTAATTAATGCTAATAAATTATAATAAAAACTAACCCTAAACCTCATAAGATAATGATCCTAAACCTAGCTAGCTATAATTAAACTCTAATAAATCCTATATTATTATTATTATTATTATTATTATTATTATACACAATTATTCCTCTCTATTTAATTTTTCACTTTTATATTTAGTATAATAAACGATAAACTCTAACCCTAACCCTAACCCTAATTAACCCTAATAAATTATAATAAAACCTAACCCTAAACCTCATAAAACCCTAATCCTAAACCTAGCTAACTATAATTAAACCCTAATATATAAATCCTATATTATTATTATTAGTATACACAATTATTTCTCTCTATTTAATTATTCACTTTTATATATTCTTTATTTTCTATAGCTATTTAATCCTCATCAAATAAAAATCATTAACATATGCATCTCTAATTAAAATTTTCATTTAATGATGTGCATATGTAAAATATATTTTTATTTTATTATATGATATTTTCTATATCTTATAGTGTCCTATACTTATCAATGAAAATGTGTGTGTGTGTGTGTGTGTGTGTGTAGTTTTTATGAGTGATATTATTAATAATTTGAAGTATTTTATTTCTCTAGCTTTGTATATAATTCTATACTCAGGCATGTTATATATATATATATATATATATATATATAGGGGAGGGGTCATATACAAACTATAATTAATATACAAACATAAGAACTAATCTCATCCATTGGATCAAAATTTAATCACATTCTAGATTTTATTAATACCAAACCAAAAAACTAATCCAAACCTATATCCAAACCAAATATCCAAATATCCAAACCTCTAAACCCAAAACCCAAAACCCTCTAAACCCTAAACCCAAAACCCTAAATCCTAAACCCTAAACCCAAAACCATAAACCCTCTAAACCCTAAACCTTAAACACTAACCCTCTAAACCCTAAACCCTACACCCTAAACCCTAAATCCTCTAAACCCTAAACCCTAAACCCTAAACCGTAAACCCTAAACCCTCTAAACCCTAAACCATAAACCCTAAACCCTAAACCCTCTAAACCCTAAACCATAAACCATAAACCCTAAACCATAAACCCTCTAAACCCTAAACCCTAAACCCTCTAAACCCTAAACCCCAAACCCTAAACCCTCTAAACCCTAAACCCTAAACCCTCTAAACCCTAAACCCTAAACCCTCTAAACCCTCTAAACCCTAAACCCTAAACCCTCTAAACCCTAAACCCTCTAAACCATAAACCCTAAACCGTAAACCGTAAACCCTAAACCCTCTAAACCCTAAACCCTAAATCCTAAACCCTCTAAACCCTAAACCCTAAACCCTAAACCCTCTAAACCCTAAACCCTAAACCCTCTAAACCCTAAACCCTAAACCATAACCCTAAACCCTAAACCCTACACCATAAAACCCTAAACCTTAAACCCTCTAAACCCTAAATCGTAAACCCTCTAAAATCTAAACACCAAAACCCAAACCCCAAACCCTAAACCATGTAAACCATAAACATACTAATCAAGTATAAATTCATATAGTTATACAATATTAGAAGGAAAACAATCTGCCATGATTCAAAATTTGACAATTTCTTAAATTAAACCTTATACAAGTTTGGAAAGAAACCTTACACTATCATCTAAACTACAATGAAAAGCATAAATCACCAATACCTTCATAAAGTTGAATTTAAATTTACATCCAACTCCAGTATTTCATTCCAAAATCTATCATCCAAATATAAAAAATTGACATTACTTACAATTTGAAGTAACAAATTAAACAAAATATTGCAAATTTAGATGGAGAAGTAAAAAAATTGTTGTTACCTTTGATTTTAATTTTGATTTTGTGGGACAGTTCCGACTATCATGGCCTGCATACTCTCCATATGCCTTGCACTTTCTTATCATCTTCTTTTGTTGCTCAATAGCCTTTTCTTTCTCCCCTTTGATCCTTTTTCTACTTCCTTTATTTTTTGATTGACGTGGGACTTGAATCGTAACTTCACTTGGAGCACTTATCCCAATTTAAGATTCAATGATATCTGCTTTGCTTGAAGGCTTACCACTAATATTCTTCTCACTCTATTCCTTCTTAAAATCTTCAAGAAGTGTTATAAATTGATGGATGCCTTCTTGATTCCCTTCAACTAAGCTAACGCATTCAAACATTTCAGACCATAACCTCCTCAAATTAGTCTTCATATCATCAGATTTAGAACATTTTTCCAATGAGTTTCCTTCTATATCATATATTGGCTTTTTCATGGCATCCTTAGTCCACCGATTCACTACCAATTTAGTAGGAATATGGTCTACTCCTTTTCCTTTCAAAACCCAAAGCATGTGCCTACATGGAATCCCGCATCTTTGAAACATCTTACAAGAGCACGCAATATCTTCATTTATTGTATTATATACCACCTGAAAAGTATTCTTATAATTTGACATACCGAGTTCACCACCATAGAAATCTCTAAATCACCTTCCCTCATAAAATCATCAAGCCCACATGAAAATGAAGCAGCCAAAATCTCAATTTGAAACTCAAAAAATATAGCATGGGTATAAACTTCAGATGCATGCTTTTCCAATTTAAGGGGAGTCCTAAGTTTGGGATATGACAATTGTGATACCTTATTTAGCTCCAACTGTTTATACCTTTGTCCATCCAATGCACTTTCATACCGCATACAAAATTCAACCAAAGTACAATGATTATTAGTGAAATTCCCAAAAAAGCTATTCTCACTCTCTGATCTTGAAGTTGTTCTTAGAAGCCCACCCATAAACAAGTCTCTAAAATATGTAGGTATCCATAAGTTTCCTATATCAAACATATGACCAAGCCATTCATGTTCCTCCAATCCAAATTCAACAATTATCCCCATCCACTTACACTCAAACTCCTTGGGTTCAAGTTGGACACTCCACACACATGCAGATAACCTATTTATAAAATCAAAGTCACGTATGGAAGGACCAACTTTTTCAGGTAATTTACTCATAATGTGCCACATACAAAATCTATGATGAGTCTTCTTGAAAACCCTCTCTATAGCAATCTTCATTGCTGGATCTTGATCAGTTATTATACAATAAGGCTCAATATTTCCCATAGCCTTCAAAAATGTCTCAAATAACCACTGAAATGAACCAATATTTTCATGAGCTATTAACCCTGCTCCAAAGGTGACACACTTTTTGTGATGATCAACCCCGCTAAATGGCGCAAAAATCAAATTATACTTATTTGTACCATAAGTACAATCAAATGAAATCATATCACCAAATAGAGAGTAATTCTTCCTAGATAAAGGATCGTCCCAGAAAGCACAGACAAGAACTCCACCATCATCAACCAGATAATCAAAATAATATCCATTCCAATTCTCCATCTTCTTACGAAAGATTTCCACAAACATATCAGAATCAGAATCTCCAATGTAACACTTCACATCCCTAGAGTAATTCTTAAAATCTTGCAATGAAGCGCCTACATTCTCATACCCTCCCACATGTTCTTTGAATAATCTAAATGATTTTGATGCCCCAATGTTCATCTTAGCATTATCTGTAATGAATTTCTTATGCAAGATAGTCAAATTCCTCCCCTCTTTTAGAAATTGTCTAACACTAGGGGTAGCTAGAAGATGATTATGTCCCTCATAAAAATTTGAAATGACATAAAACCCTTCAATGTCACGCTTAAGACACATTCTAGCTCTACATCCCACTCTCTTAACCACTCTCCTTCTAGATACACCTTCACTACTACCTTGGGCATGACATATATTCCTTGATGGTTTAAATCCTTCCCTGGTACAAACAAGATATTTTAGTGTCACAACATTACTCACGGTTTTCTTTTCACCAGATAAACGAACACTAAAACCGCAAGTGTACGCATAGTTCTTATAGAACTTAATCCCAACATCTAATGATTCAAATTTCATTCCTACGAAAGGAGCTATTTCTGGTGAACAAGAAGGTATCCATTCTTTTGTTGTTCCACCAGGAGAAATGTGCGGTATTGACTTCGGAGTTACCAACCCACAATCAACATCTTTTAAATTTGAGGGAGGAGAACAACCATGTTTGCCACTCATAATCTATACAATTAAACAAAATGTATCACAAACAAGAAAATCAAAATTAAAAAAAGTGCAGGCATATTAAACTAATGACAAAATGAGTTGAATACATTTTCAACTCATTGCCACAACAACAGCAACAGCAACATAATATCAGCCCACATTAATGTCATTAACCATAATCACATTTTGCATAATACAACAGCAAACAATAACTCAGCAAACAATAAAACATACTTACTAAATCAACTCAGCAAAAGAAAATCAAAATTTAAAAAAGTGCAGGCATATTAAACTAATGACAAAATAGCAAATATACATTTTCAACTCATTGCCACAACAACAGCAACAACAACAGCAACATAAGATCAGCCCACATTAATGTCATTAACCATAATCACATTTTGCATAATACAACAGCAAACAAAAACTCAGCAAACAGTAAAACATACATACTAAAACAACTCAGCAAATTCAAAATCAACAGAATTTAATAAAAAAACAGCAAACAAAAACTCAGCAAACAATAAAGCATACATACTAAATCAACTCAGAAAATTCAAAATCAAACAAAATTTAATCAAAAAACAACAAATATAACTCAGCAAACAATAAAACATACCTACTAAATCAACTCAGCAAATTCAAAATCAACCAAAGTTTTGGCAGACTAATTTGATCAAATACTGCATCAATAAAACATAAAACACATACAGAAAAAATTCAGCCAAATCAATACAAAGAATTAAGTTAACAAACACTAGTTGAACGGAACATATGTACAGAATAAAGATATTACCTGGTTTAATACTGTCGGTAAGGAGAATGTTCGACAGTAACAACAACATATATTTTCGACATTAATGGTGAAATATGAACGAGACTCACCACCTGCAAAAATAGTGGCGGAGAATAAATAAAATCAAAGACGTGAGCATTGGTATGTTGAATAAATGTCCTGCGATGAGAATAAACCGGCGAAGATGAGGAAAACAAACGGAGAAACATTATCAAAATCGAACGATGAAAACTGGTCGCCAAATGAAAAATTTTTGAAGATCGGCACAACAATAAAAATTTTGAAAAAATTACATACCTATCTGCTCCTGCTCAGGTCGCGCTGCCGCCGTGAGCTGTTTGTCCGCGTCTCCTGTGTGGCAGTGTAGTTGCGGTTGAAGGCAAGACGATGTAGGTCGAGGATGAAGAATAGAGCGGCTGAGCTCGCGTTGGCAGATGTAGAGGCACAAATGGAGATGGAAAGATGGAAGAGAAGTTGCGATGGAGAGGAATAGAGGTGCGATGGAGATGGAGAAGAAGGTGCGGAGTGGTGGAGTGGTCTGGTGGTCGGGTGCGAAACAGAAGGGGTCGGGGCAAAGGAGCGGGACAGAGGATGAGGCAAAAAACAAATGGTGCCTCTATTTCTCCGTTTCTAACTCTTCGATCGTTGGATCTAATTTAGATCCGACGGTCAGAAAACGTTCCTACGTATGTATATAATAAAAGGGTGCACATATGACCCTAAATCTATATATATATATATATATATATATATATATATATATATATATATAGATAGATAGATAGATAGATAGATAGATAGATAGATAGATAGATATAGATATAGATATATATATATAAAAAGGTCTCGGCCAACACATGCATTTGTTAATATATAATAATACCGCAACAAATTCAACAACGAACAATAACATTTTTCACCAACACATTTTTGAATGACAAACTACAATTTTTCAATAACAAACAACGCAACCCTTTATCAACATGCATGCATATATATATATAAGAAGAGAAAAAGCTACGAGTGGAAGAACAAAAACATACGTAAAAGGAGCGGCGGCGAGTAAGAGGAGAGCGGCGACCACCTGCAAATACGGCGGAGGAAGAAGGTACAAGTGCTGGCTAGGTTTGAAAGAATGATAGCACATGCAAAGCCAAAAATGGCAGAGGTGTTGCTGCAAGGAAAAGGAGAGTTGGCGGTGCAAAAGAGAATAAGTGGTAGTTTCCCTTACTTGAGAGGAGCCGGAGTGGTGGTGCACGGTGTGGTGGTGCGAGGGTTTGCAAGAGAAGGAGAGTAAGAGAGGGAAGGTACAGTCTGAAATTTTTGGCACAAAATAGAATTGAATGAAATAAAAGGCGGATTTGGGGTTTTGATAATGGTTCCTATAAGAACTGCTATTAAAAGACGTTTTAATAATGGTTCCTTAATGACGGTTCCTACATAAACCATTATTAAAAGACGTTTTAATAATGGTTCCTGCAAGAATAAATATAAAAACGTCTTTTAATAATGGTTTATGTAGGAACCGTCATTAAACCTACGAGACTTTTGACAACGGTTCTCGCAGAAACCTTTATTAAAACATTTTTTAATAACGATTTTTCTTGAACTATTATTAAAACTTCCTTGTAAATTTTAGTGTTATGGGTTTTAATAACTGTTCTAAACTATAACCGTTATCAAAACTATCTCGCATATTAGTTTTTACGCATTTGACAACGGTTTTCGAACCATTGTTATTAATGTCTTGTTATTATTTTCTGTTTTCATAGTAGTGATACGAGATGCTAAGGATTAGAGGGTTAGCGAAGAAATATTGTGGCTTGGAATATAAAAGAGAGAAAAATAAATTTTAAGGCAAAATAGATAAAGCGTATAGTACTTATATAAAATTGTAAGATTATAAGAGTTTACAAACTCTACGTAGAATTATAAGATTCTACTACGATTCTACGACTCTAGATAATTTTACAACTTTGAGATTCTATATAGAATTGTGAATTGTTTGTAGATTTTGGATCATACAAACATGAGTTTTTAATCAAAAATTTGCCAACTATGCTCATACGATTATTGGATATATTCAACATCTTATCAGTATTCTTAAGTATCAGAAAATTTTGTTATCAAATCTAATGAATTTAGAGTAAATAATCGTTCCGGTGGATACAGATATCAGGTTATGTTAACGCCTAACCAACTTAAAATGTACTCTAATCTCAGGACATGTAATTTACCGAAGGAAAAAGAAACTAAGGTTATGTATGAAATAGAAGCCGGTGACACTAGTTGAAGAAGAAGCGAAAGGCCAAGGCTACCGAATACTGATGATGAGCAGAATAAGCTGCATATGTCAAAGTAGCTGGCTGGGATCCTACATGACGGAAAAGGAAAATGAAAAGAAGCGAGAGAGAGGAAAAGCAAACAACACAATGATTGTTCAAATGTCCTTTGCCTTTGGGACATAGCATCATTACTGCCTTCTCCTCCTCGTCCTCTTTCTATTTATCTTAATTAATCAATTAGATACGATATTAATTGGGTGTATTAATTAACCCAGCTTGCTTTTGGTACTCTATATTTAAAGCTAGCTATAGGGACTAGACTTAATTACTAATTGCCCGCAGCTTAAATGTCCTTAAACACAATGGGAATCCCATCCCCTCACACGGATCACCACAAGGAATTCAAAGCTCCGCCACCGTCTCCAATCAACTCCAGCCGCCGTACCTCCTCCGTGACCAACGAAGAAGTCTTAACCGAGTTCCTTGAACACAGTCTCAGGGTACCTGATCTAATCCTACCTGATAGTATATTCCCCAGGCAAAAACCACTGCAAAATAATATTGTCCCTACAATTGACTTACAATCTTTGATTAATACTGCACCACCAGCAGGAAATATTGATGTTCCTGCTGCCTCAAATATTTTGGTGGAAGCTTTGGCTAGTATTGGTTGCTTTCAGCTTGTTAATCATGGGGTTTCGACGGAGTTAATGAGATCGGTGATGGATGGAGCCATGAATGGGATTTTTAGAGTGTCGCGAGATAAGAAGGTGGGTTTATTGAGACGTACTGAAATGCCATACGGGTTTGATGAGGTATGCGGCGGTGATGAAGATGGTGAGATCATGACTGAAGAGTTTGTTTGGTGTGGTCATCATCTTGGTTTTAAGTTGAAAATGGAAAGAATGTTGGCATCGGTTGGGTGTGAAAGCTTTAGGTATGTAAAATTACTACCTTCTCGCTTCAGTCTTCTAGCTGAATCTGAACTATTTTCTTTTCCTGTCTTCTTCTTCTGGTTGTTTTTTTCCCCACTCTTTTTTGCCTCACATGTACGGAATACGCGTAAGTAGGAGTAATTATTAGACCTTGCTTTGACAAAATAGAAGTTTCATACTTTCAGTAGATGGCTGGGTCTTTGTCTATCTCAATCAGGAGACAAATGAATCCCGTCTGGATCACATGTTTGGGATTTAGACGCACGCAAACTCACATATACTCAGTAACCGGAATTTTTTGTGTACATGCAACTTATTTCTTTCAGTTACGCTAATTACGCCTTATCTCGCTTCATTTTGTGCGATCCCCCAGCGATGCAATGCAAAGTCTATCATCATCAATAGAGAAAGTTGCTGCCCAAATCCTCGCCCTCCTACTGCAGCAAACATCTCATTCTGCTCATAAAAAACCAGCTGTAAACACAACTCCCATACAACAATCCAGTAAGAATGAATCAGTCTGCTACATACACAAGCATCCCAAAAACACTTGTGTTGACGGATGCATTAGTTCTCTAAGGTACGATGTTATAAGGATGATGATAAAAGGACCGGAGTATCCACACTCCATTAGTCTGCATCTGTGCTATGGATGTTCTGAGTTCCATGCTTACTCCAAGAAAGGTTGGGTTTCTTTCAAACCTGAGGATCAAAATGCGTTGATTGTCACTGTTGGTGATCAAATCCAGGTAATAATTCAAGCAGTGTTTATTTGCATTTATTTAGTACCTGACAAAGGAAGGACTCGTGCGAAGAATCTATTTGTTGTCGTCGAGGATTGGACCGGAAATGGGAAAAAAAAGCAATTGGTATGATTTAGTATAGGGTGTGTGGGTCCATCTTGAGAGCTAAACAAATTAATAATGTTGTATTCATGCCTAATGATTATTGACATTAGAGTCCCATTCTGTCTATGCATTATCATGATTAATATGTGCTTTTACATAAAGGGGGAAAATAAAATGATCCTACTATATATCCTTTTGAGCTGTCTTGAATCATCTTCTACTTTTCACGGTGTTTGCTCATGATCATGACGATACAACATTCTTAATCAAGCTAGAGAAATAATGGTCACAACGTTTGGAATTTGAGCTTAATTTAGTCAAATAAATGAGCATGGGCTAGTTAAAAGGAAAATTAAACAGTAAGTAATTTTTTGCTGGCTTATAAATTAATTCCTCGGTATAAAAAAGAATATTGTTACATATTTTAATAATAAATTTTGACAATTACTATCTTTTAATATATATTAATAAAAATATAAAAAATATTATTATAATTTTTTAATATGAATATAATCATTATATTTTTATAGTATGATATATCATATTTTGAGGGAAATTAATTATCAAATTTTATTCTTAAAAGACATGGTGAAGGTTTTGTAAAAGTTATTTTAAGTATCTTATATATTTTAAGTTTTCAACTAAATTTTGCCAAACATACTATTAGTTTAATAAGTTTTAGGCCTTCAAAAAATATATGACTTGTTAATTAAATTTTGGTTTGAAGTGAATTAAATCCATGCCTTTATAATATATCTACATATTAATTTATAATCAGTTAGTTATTAGTAAAATATCATAGATATTTTAACGAATTGTTCTTGAGGAAAGATTTGGCAAAAAATGCAATAAAAGTGAGAACGCGTGTGTCTCAACCTTCTAGAGGTCTTCTTACACTATCAAACATGGTAGGGTAATTAAACTACTGCTCCCTTTGTATTAAAAAGATTGTCATAATATTTTTTGATAATTAATTTTGAATATTAATATTTTTAATGTATATTAATAAAAAATAATGTTATAAAAATATATATTTTTAATAAGAATATAATCATGATATTATTATATCCTCAAAATGGATGATGTTAGTCTTTTTAATTCGAAAAGAGTAATCAGTACCTCTTATTGTATTGATTCATTACTAATAAGTTTTTCCTTTTGTTGCTTCTTCTTCTTCTTGGATCAGGCATGGAGTGATGGACAATACAAACCAATTATAGGAAGACCAATATATACAAGCAAGACTGAAGATTGTATCTCAATGGCATTTCTTTACTCCCCTCCTTCCATAATCACCAATAACTACTTACAAGGGAATAATAGAGAGGAGAAAGTTATCACATTAGTAGATCAAGCTTTCTTTGCTCTTATTTTCACTCTTTTATGTCAATTTCTTCTATATATCTACTCAAAGTTTTGATGTAATTATTACTCAAAGATCTTAACTCTTATGCACTCGACAAAATTGTACCAATAAAGAGAGGAATGGTGGCAACATTCCAGTGTGTATCCTACCATGACAGTCATGAAACTTTATATGTAAGCATGCAATTGCAACTTGACTAGTTAGCGGCTTTGAATTTAGTTTGAATGTCAATGGTTATTCTTCATTCCATATCTATCATGGGAGACATATAAGAGTGACAAATCTCACTAAGGCTAGTCTTAGGTGATTTGGGGCTTGTTGTAACATGATTATTGACTAAGGGACTTATGAGGCAGGGGTGTTAGGGAGAGAAAGTAGATAGAAATGAAACCAAAAAAGAGTTTGTAAAAAGTGTTTCCTTAGATCATGGAAATGAGAGATAGGACTCTTATTTATAGGTGTGGAACACAAGAGGGGATGAAAGGGAGATGAGACCTCATGTAACACCCCAAAATTCACTACTTTTTTTTTTAAAGAAAAAAAGCGAAAGTAATTAAAAGAGAAACTCTTAAATTAAAACCCGTAAATTTTGGGGATGTTACCGCCACACTTAGTACCAGACCGGTTCTCTCCGACCGTTCCAGTACCAAGTGCTAAGGCTAAAGAAAAGAATAATCAATTATAAATCATTACAATCCAAATTCCAAATAAGCATTAAACGGTTGTAAAACAAAAGTTAGAGTACGCATAAATAATTGTAATTCATTTCCAAAAGAGAATTAAACTTACAACCGATAAAATATTAACAAAAGGAAATAAATCACATAAAGACTGAAATATGGCCACAACTCTCTCGAACTTTGAGCCAAAACAAGCTCAACACACAGCCCCGACTGATGTCTTGCCCACCTGCACAAATCAGAAGGGCATGCTACTCGTGGGAATGAGCAGCACCCATAAAAAGGGTGATCAGTACACACGTACTGAGTAAGTTAACTGACTCCTAAGGCCAACACATAAGCATATAATCCATGTAGAATAAAAGATCATAAAGACGATCATGATATCATAACAATGAATAATCATTCGGGTACATACGTAAAGGCCCAATTATAATCCAGATTAATTATTTAATTTATCTTTGATCAGGAATCGTTTCACACCATGATTTTTATCAAATCCATGCGAGTACGGAAGCCCTCACTATTATAGCCGGTGGATCGGAGGCATATAGGGTATCATACCCTAACCATTATTATAGCCGATGGATCGGAGGCACATAGGACTACGCGTCCTAACCACTATTCCTAACCGATGGATCGCATGGTCCTAGCTCGCATGGTGTTCCACTGTAAGTAATTAGTATCTTTTAGGCATTTTAGCAAAACTCTAGTTTGCGGTTGTTGAGCTTGGGAACCCCCACTATTATAACTGGTGGATCGGTTTACGCATAGAGCATCCTGCTCTAACCACTATTATAACCGATGGATCGGTCACACATAGGGTAAAAACCCTAACCACTATTTCGAACCGGTGGATCGGTTGGTCCCGTCTCAACGATCTTCCACTTTAAATAATTAGTATCTTAAGTATCTTATTCAAAGCTTTCACTCTGGATATGCATGAATCACTCCCTTTACACTTCACACATCACAAATCATAAATTCCATCCTCATAATTATACTTTAGTCACTAAATACACCTGATACCGCACAAACCCTAAGCAGTCACACCAAACCCAAATTAAAACACACAAACCCTAGCTCGGTTTCCTACGTACCCATATAATGCTCTACGCACTATTTTCCATCCAAAGTGTTCAATCACCCAAACAACACTTACATTACTTTCCTCACATCTCAAATCAACGTTCCATACGTAAATTTTGCTCTCATACAAACTTTACACATCCCATGCAATTATTAACTTCCCTGCCAACTCTAATACCACCATGCAACTATTAAAACCACGATGCAAACCCTAATACCACCATGCAACCATTAATACCATCATGCATACCCTAATACCACCATACAACCATTAATAACACCATGCAAAACCCAAGATTTCATCATACAAAACTCTAAATTCAATCCACACAAACCCAAATATTCATCCATACCAAACCCAAGATTCAAACCATGTAAAACCCAAAGATTCATCCTTACCCAAACCCTAAATTCAAACCATATAAAACCCAAAGATTCATCCATACCAAACTCTAGATTCGAACCATATCAAACCAAAGATTCATCCATATAATACCTTACATTAGATCCTTCCATACAAAACCATAAATTAGATTTTCCCATATAAAACCATAAGTTATATTCTCCCACACAAGACAATAAATTAGATTCTCCCAAATAGAACCATCAATTATATTTCACTCTTCCACTCATGGGTCATTAAAATACTTAGGTCAACTCACATCCCTTGATCAACCTCTTTCCCCCATTATCCCTTTTCATCCTTTCTCTCACCCAAACCACACCAACATCCTCATATGCATGTCTCAACACACATAACATCACATATACAATATTTCATCATATATAGTACTCATGCCATACAAAAACATACTTCAACTCCACATCATACCACATATGAAATAATTAATAATAATAAACATATGATACATAACATGCGAAGTACATAATGCATATAGGCACACAAAAGGCCTTAGTAACACCCTTACCTAAAATGTCACCGGTCTCGGAGCACGCTCCTATATCACTTGAGGGCTTTGGTTGGACTCACCTACTATGGGAAAAATACTAGGATTAGGCTTTCTCTTAAGAATGTTATTATTTCTAACTTATCCCAAGACCTTATTTTTAATTAAAAATTATTATACTAGAATTGACTCTACAAAATACTAGTAGAATATTAATAATAAAACTAATGCAGTTCAAAATAAAAAGGTGATATAAGGGTTTCTACCCTTCACCAAAATAATATTAGTAAAGATAAAATAATAATAATAATAATAATAATAATAATAATTCTAATAACAACTAAATATTATAAATAAAGATAATAATAATAATAATAATAATAATAATAATAATATTAATAATAATATATAAGCTTTAAATTTAAAGTGGGGTTTCGACCCTACTTATAACTAATGACCTACTATTTATAAATATTAATAATAAAATTAATAACATATATAATAATATTAACATAATGAAGATAATAATAATATTAGTATTAATGGTTATAAAAACAATAGAAATAATAATACTAAAATACATAAGTGCGAATGTTAATACAAAATTAGGGCCTAAGATTTTCCAGAATAATAAATAAAATCATAATAATAATTATTCTAATAATTATAATATTAATAATAAGAAGAAGAATGATAATAATCATATAATAATTCAATTAATATCTTAAAATTTGAAACTAACAATAAAATTATTTTATTACCACTCTCTACCCTGCAAGTAAAATTCAGCATAAATTTTATATCAAATAATAATAATAATAATAGCAAGGAAATAATTATTATATTTGAATAATTACTAATAATTAAAATAAAAATAGAATAATTTACAATAAATAGTAAATAATGACTAAGAAGGTCTAGGGTTTGACCTTGAGTCGGCGGGAATGGGCGGCACCGGCGGTGGTTCACGATAGTGGCCGGAAAAATGATCTAAGAGGGAAAAAGATGAAGAAAAAGAGAGACGGATCAGGGGGGAAAAATAAAATAAGGTTATGGTTCGATGGAGGAGGATTAGAGAGAGTTTTTGGGTGGTTCAAAGGGTAGTAGAAGTGGCGGAAACGGCGGCGGACGGCGGCTTAAGGATTCGGGGTGAAAATTCTGATGAGATGAGCAACAAACGTTGCACAGTTATGGAGGCCCGTGCAAGAAGAATCGAAGGTTGAAAATTGTTTAGTTAATTAGAGGAAATTTTAGGGAAGAAATTGGAATGCTGTGGTGGCACTAAGGTTGGCTATCGGCGGCGGAAGATGCGTATGAAGTCACAGTGGTGGCAGCCTTCGCTTAGGGTTACGGGTGAGAAAAAATATTCCAAAACTCCTACAATTAGGCTATTTATAGATGGTAGATGGGATAATAGGGTTTTGGAGGTCGACAGGGAGGTATTAGGTATGAGAATTTGGGTGGCCGGTGGTAGTAATTGGTCGGCCATCGTTTGGGTTGCATCGAAGTTTCGCGAGGCTGGGGAGAAGAAACGGGAGAGAGATAACGAACGAGAGTTACGCCAATTTATTCCTCGAGTCAAGGGGAATACAAAGAGATGAGAAATGGCCAGTCAAAGTCTATGTAGCCAGAGACGCCATTTTCGGGGGCGGGAGTTGCAGCAGTGGTGCGACCGTAGCCGCCACGCAATTTAAACCCTCTTGTTGTTAAATGTAGCACTGGTAAATAAGGGTATCGTTCTAAACCGGGGATTGAGAGGGCTCACCTCTAATTAACTAGCCTAAACTAAAACTAAAAATAAAAATCCTAAATAACACAAAATAAACAAATAAGAAAAATACTAATGGGGGTTTATCAATAATAATAAAAGGAGTAAATAAAATAAAATAAACTAATAATGAAAATAATGGAAAATAATGGGAAACTAGCAGATAGGAGAAATATGTTAGGGAAATAAAAATCCACCACTAGATTAGGTTGAAAATATAATATTTATTTCTAAGTCATCTTTTAATCGTGAGAAAGAGATTGACTAAGTTGCACACCAAAAGCAGGTCTATACACCTTATATTACTTCCCTTAATTAAATTAATACGACAAAGCGCCAATATTAACCCTATTAAATACTAGCAGTATAGCAGCAACAAGCGGCTCCTATATTTAACTAGATTTAATGCATTAAGTGTAAGTGGAAGGCTGTCAATCTAAGTACCCATACTAGTACAAAAAGCATGTCTAGCTGTATTTCCTTTCCTTGACCCGCACGTATCGAAACGTTTTACCACTTAGGTTAGAATCACAAAACGATTAGGTGAATTGCTATCTAACCTAGCTGCAATTTATACATATAAATTCTAGTATATTTAGATGGCCACCTAGCAAGCAATTTATCCTACATACTGTCACTTATGAGGTACCAGAACAAGGCATGCACCAAATAAACTATACTTGACAGAATCATATGTATAAACGATAGCAATTAATATAGAGTCAAGAAACAATCTCACGAAACAAAGAAAATAAAATTATAATTCAAATCATAATCTAGGGTTTCAAATTATTCCCTAACAATAAATAATCAGCCAACCATAATTAAAGAATTAATTACACAGAAATATATATCTGAAATATAAATTAAAAATAAGAGAAATAAATAACCGGAATTAATTTTGAATTAAAGATCAAAAATTTATTCAGATAAAAATTAATTTTATCTGAAATAAATTCTACCGGTATTAATTTCTTCCTTATTTTTCTTCCTTATTTGCCTTGATTTCAGTGTAATTCTTCTTTTTCCCGGCTGGCGGCTGTCAGCTCCTGACTGGTTGCTGTCTCGGGCCTCGAACTCCGCGCGTTGGCCTTTCCGTGTGGCGTGCGGCTCTGCGTCGCCTCTCCTCCAGACGCGCGTCCTCTGTGCCGGCTCCTTTTTCTTTTCGCGTCAGCCCTTACGGCTGACTCTCTGTCTCTCGTGCCGCGCGCCCCTCTCTGTCTGCCGTCTCTCTTTCACGCTCCGTTCTCTCTTTTTTTTTTCTCCCGTCCTGCGGCTCTCTATTTAATGCCGCGAGCTGCCCTTTTCTTTTCGCCACGTCAGCCCTACGGCTGACTTTTCTTTTCTCGCGTGCGGCTGCTGGCTCGTCGTTCATTGGCCTTTGTTTGTTTTTCTTTTTCTCGCGCCGAGTCTTGTTCGGCGTCGTTTTGTTTCAGACCTTTTGGGCCTTCGGCCGTTGGTCCAAAGGTCGAAATCTTTTTTTTTTCTTTTATTTAAAAATAAAACCTGCAAAATAAAATTTAATAAATATTAATAAATAATATTTTGTTCTAAATTACTTAATTTATATCATTTTAGCTCAAATAATAAAATTTATGCAATTTTTACCACTTAAGCATAAAACAATAATTATTCCCCTATATTAGTTAAATAAACTACCAAAAACTAAGATTATAAGGGTATAAAATGTGTCAAAATATGAACTCATCAAGCAGCGTCGACGGAGGAGAGGGGAGGAAGAAGAAAGGAGGAGGGGGGCTGTACCGATCGGTCCAGAGGAAAAGAAAAGAAAGAAAAGGAAGGAGGTCGGGCGGTTGGCGCGGGTCGAAGGCTAATTAAATGAAACGCGGAGTGTTAGTGAGGAAAGACAAAAAATACGGCGCAACGAGGGCGGTAAAGGACGCCGGTCACGCGGGCTGGGCCGAAGGAAAGGAAGAAGGGAACTGGGCCTCGAGCTGGCCTAGTTCGGGGAGAAGAAGAAAAAGAAAAAGGAAAGAAGAAGAAAAAGAAAGAAAAAGGAAAGAAAAGGAAAAAGGAAAAGAGAGAAATAATTATGTTAGGGTCAATTAAATTAATCTGAATATTTAGAATATTTAAAAATAATAATATTTAAATAAACTAATCTTTAAATCCCTTTTTAGGCTAAATTAGGATTTTTAAAAGATTTTTCATAAATTCCATTTTAATTAGCAATACACCCTAATTTTCTTCCATTAAATTATTTATAAAATTAATATTAATTTGGAACTATTTCCTCCTTCTTATTTTAAATAAAATAATTTATTTAGTTAATTTCTAAAATAAAATCCTTAATTAGCTAAAATACCCAAATTTCTCCTAATTAAAATAGTAATAAATTTCTTCTTAATTTGTCCTAATTAAATTTATTTTATTTTAATAAAATAATTTATTTAATTACTTTTTATAATAAAACCTCATTTAAATATAATATTTAAAATTAGAAATTTTCGGGGCATTTCAGTATCAACACCAACCTCAGCTTATAAGTTAACACGAAATTATTATATGGCATTAGTGTCAGTCTCAAATCCTATGTCTTCAACAACGGATCTCATCCTTTTGGATTATAGTGTTGGGACTCTAATTTTAGCATTTGATGATCATGTCACCCATAGTTTGGATGGACGATTTCCCCACCTCACTCATTTTACTACCATAATATAAGTTTTGCTTAATACCCATTGTCATGTTATATCAAATTCTTTAAATTGAACTCTGTTAATAGAGATTAGCTAGTAAGTTGAGTTATGCATCAATTGCTTGTTGGTTGAATAGAACTGAAATAGTTTGAATTGAGAGTGGGTAATTAGTAGTATTGTGCAAGGCTAACCTCTATTACTCTATCATTAGATTTTGCATATTAGTACTTGGGAATTATAAAACATCAAAAAGTAAACCGGACATGAGTGCATTATGATCATACTAAGTGATGTAAAACATGAGTTATATGTATGAAGGATGCTTAATGATGAAGATGTCAATGTGATTAATATTTATATATGATTTATTTTGTTATATATGTGTATGTATGTATGTATGTACATGTCTTTAATGCAACTAAATGTTAAGATGATTATGCATGGTGATGTTGTGTTGCCAATCAAACCCTTATAAATTATAATTACTTGTTATAGTTTGTCGCGTATAAGTCTTGTTGTAATATTATAATACCAGTATAATAGATTGCAATGTAATCATGTACAATTATGATTATTGTACATGGAGCTTGATGATAGGCTATATTATAGATTGCAACACGATATGTTATGCTCTTTACCTATCAAAAAGTAAGACATTCTATTATTAAATTTTTGTATAAAAAGAAAGTCATTTTACAAAATTCAAAGTCTACTTTATATTTTTACTCTCACTTTTTTTTAATTATATATGCATTAAATGCTTTATTATTTTTCAATTAAGAGTGTATGTGTAATTTTAAAACTACTTTTATTACTTTAAAAGCGTGTAAATTGTTAGAATGAATTTCTTTTTGATACAGATGAAATATTATTTAACTTTAAAATATAGTGGAGCCTTTAATGTTTAGTTATTCTTGACGAACTAAATTGACAATTATCAATTTCTTTCAAAGTCAATATTCCTAGCATTTACCATGGTTTGGGTTGTTCATAATTTATTCCTCTATGTATATTTATGGTGCATCCGTTGAGCATAAAGCATGTTCTCCGGTGCAGCCATGAGGGATAAGTTTGACTAAAGTAACCTTTAGATGTCACTATTTAAGCTACCTCATAGTCTCCATACTTTGTTGTTTATGATGATTTATTATCTATAACATACATTATACAATATAGATTGTATGTTTGTATCATATACTTTGTTGAGATACTTTATCTACTAAGAAATAAGTGATTTGTAAGTTTAATTATCTTGCCTAATGATTAGCGCAATGTTTAATTACTCCTTTATCAATTAAACCTTTATGTTCC
This sequence comes from Tamarix chinensis, assembly GCA_030549775.1. Taxonomy (NCBI): domain Eukaryota; kingdom Viridiplantae; phylum Streptophyta; class Magnoliopsida; order Caryophyllales; family Tamaricaceae; genus Tamarix; species Tamarix chinensis. Next base: position 81,488,094 of record CM060178.1, read on the forward strand.
TACTATGATTAAATTTCTGTGTTTCCTTATTCATTACTTACATTCATGAGCTATGGTACTCCATGATCCACTATTGACCTCATACCTTCTACATGGGACCCTTGTGTTTTAATTTGTGGTATTGTCATTGACTTCATGACTAGATTAGAATTTTCCTTTTTCACCCGTAACAAATTAAGATCCTTTATATATTCCATCAACATGGACTCTAAAGAATTAGCTTTTAACTATATAATGGAGTTTTGTGTAAAGCTCATGTTCTATTACCCAATTGGCTCTATTTGGGGTGTGCATATGGATATATGATAACTTGATATTTGTTTCTATACATGACAAATTAATCATGATAGCTCGTATTTGCTCAAGCATTTAAAAAAAACTAGATTTTGAACATAAAAGGTACATTAGCCAAGGTAGGTTTAACTAATGTTTTAATTGTTCTATGTTGACTAATCGATGATAAAGCTAATCTTCTAATGGGGTGTTGGATATATGTTGGATCATAGTTTATTTTAATTGTATTCATCACGCTATACACTTTCTAATAAATTAACATGTCATGTGAATTTGCATTAGAAAAAAGGAAGATTTTCCCATGCCAAACCTTATATTTCTATATGAGCTAGTAAGTATTTTTGTTAATAGTAGAAAAATACTATTGCTACCACTTTTATGGTAGTTGGATTTAATAAATTCATGAGATTTTTTTATACTATGCATGAGAACTAAGGGTTCTCCTCACCTTAATGAGCACGAGAAACAAAATATTTCACAGATTTATCTACCCTACATAATTATCGATAAATGTTATTTTACCCTTGAAAATTTTGGCTTCGCTCATATATATAATCATATCGCATGTTAAGCTCACATACTATGCAATGTTCATCTTGCTAATATCCCTTGAGAAACTTATGGAAAACTTGGATTTCAAAAAGCTTACTCTAAGATGCCTTAAAGAGGTGCACCTACTAGATTTTCAACCTTTGGAGCACACTAAAAGAAACTATAGCAGATATACAAAGCTAAAGTTGTTAAAGAAAGATAAAGAAACACTGAGACACCCAAAGGGCAATCCACTTAATGCTGAAGTATTAAAGAAAGAAAAAGACCATGGGTGCACCTAGTGAGATGAAAGATCAATGTGATTTCAACACCTAAGTCCATAACACTATAGGCATACGTGGTGAGATGAAATAATAATTTTCTTTCAACCACTAACCCTATAAGACCATAGGCACACATGGTGAGCTAAAAGACCGATGCATCTTCAACCACTAATCCTGGAAGACCATGGGCATTCCTAGTGAGCTAAAAGACTAATGTGCTTTCAACTACTAAGCCCAGAAGACCATGGAAACACCTAGTGATTTAAAATATTGATACCCTTTTAGCCACTAAGCTTAGAAAATTAAATGGTAGGTATATTTGGTGTCGTTTTAGCTACTAAGCCTAGGCTCCCATAGTGTACTCCTTGACCAATGTGTCGAGTCTACTGAGCCCACTATTAAGGGGTTTTGTTGGGCTATTCATTATGATCAACTAATGGCTACTAGATCAAACCCTACTTTGGTTAGCTACCATTAAAGTATAAAAGAGATTTGAAGTGTGGGTAATACATGAATATCACAATGCCTCAACATAATAAAGCATCAACCATAACAATATTCTAAATCAATTGAAGAACTATAAACTCACCTTAGGCATGTTGTAATAAATCCTTAGCTTTTACAAGATTCCCTCGTACCCTTTGGTTACTTTATGAGATTACTATATGTCCTAGGAGAATTAAAGGAATAATTTTATAGAGAGCTTACAAGCCTCTTACAAGTCCCATCTTTTACCCTTTAATGGTCTTACAATCACCGTTAGGATTATCCAACTTGGTCAAGTACATTTATCAAAGTTTTAATAGCATGATGGTTATTTTATAATATTAAGTGTTTACAAATGAATACATAGATATGTTTATTCAGATTATATTATCAAATTTCTCTTATGTGCTCATATCTATTGGAAAACAATGAAAATAGATGCTAATAACAATTTTAAATACAAGGGTCTTCAACAAAAAATACTTGTATGTGCTAATGCAAAGGGAAGTGGTTTGGCATAATCTTTAAAGGATAAGATAGCATAATTAAATATTATATTTTTCTTTGTTTAAGTAAACCTTACTTACATAATCTTAACTTATTTCTTGATGATTAGGAATGACAAGCCGCCACTGAAATGCACCATCAAACAAGGGCATTAAAGGCTGCATCCTTTGTGTGATACGGAACATCAATGTATATAAGCCATTTTATAAGGGAGTCATGCTCCCCTTTTTTCTTTTATTTTTTTAAAGGGAGTTGGACCATTGGCTAACCCTTGTTCTCTATAATTTTGTTGTAAGGGAGTTGTACTCTCATATATAGTATTTGCTTACATATTATTTTATAAGAAAGGTGGCCCTAACTCTCAAGCTTTAACCTCTTGATGACCCTTAGATTTGATGTAATACCCCCTATTAATTAACCCTTATTTTAGACATGCAAGACTTAAAACTTGATTAGTAGGCAAAGTAAACCATAAGATTATCAATATTATTATTATATTTTTTTATCGATCGCCTTGTTATCTTGAGTAGTTCTATAAATATTAAGTTATAAAAATAACCCGGGCTAAGTGTGAGAAAAGGTAGAGGAAGTTAAAAACATTGATGTCGTTAATAATACCGATCATAAGAGGTGAGTAATTAGAATAGAAGGGGATGGTAAAAGTAATAACAATGTAACGAGAATGGAAAATAAAATAAAATGGGGGAAGTGATAAAATAATGATAATAATAATAATAATAATAATAATAATAATAATAATAATATTGGTCATAATAATAATGGTATCATGGTTTCTTTTTGGATGAGATTAAGCCTTGTTTAAGTGGTAATTCTTTTTCCTAATAACCCTCTTGTTAGCTACTACCTTAGGAGGTTTCTTTTTTTTTCTTTTCTTCCTAATCTTTTCTCTAATCAACCTGCACCTTTTTCCCACCTTCTTCCCCATGTAAACCCAGCCCAAACCACCCCCAGCTGCAGGTCATGCGACCTGCAGCTCCCAGCCATGCACCCGTCACCTTCCTCCCTTTCCATGCATAAGTCTTTTCCACCCAGCCTTATCCCCCTCTTTTGCAGCCTTTCCTCTTCCCCAAACACATCCCTTCTCCTCCCCCAACCTCACTCTCTCTCACGCCACCCCAGCCTGCAAACTTTGGCAGCCATCACTCAACCATCTTCCCTCACATCACTCACCACCTGCAGCCTCTACCCTTCGACACTCAACCTCCCATCCCCTAACTTGCAGCCTCATCCTTCCTTCCTCCAACCTGCACCCCTACCCTATCCTTCCTCCATCTACCCACCTATTTTCCTCCTTTCCTATGCCCTTCTTCCCTGCAAAAATACAAGCAAATCAGTCCAGCCATAGCCATCACGTCACCAGCCTTATGCAGCCCCAAAACCCCACGTAACCCCAGCCCCTCCATCGAGATACAGCCTGTATCCCCCCCTTCTCAACCTGCACCCTAACCCATTATTCCAGCCACCTATCCCTTCTTTTTCCTCTTTTCCCCATGCATGCAACCAGCCCCTTTCCCTCCTCTATGTTCGAAACTCTCCCCCCTAAAAACCAACCTGCAGCACCTTTCCCCACTCACCCTTGTAGCAGCCCCTTTTCTCCCCATTTTTCTCCCCCTTTTATTTGTGTCCCAACCTGCAGATATCACCCCTTTCCCCCTCCCTTTAATCCCTCTAAGTTGCTCCTTGCAGCCCCTCTTCCCTTCCCTTAATTCTAGTAAGAAAACAAAGGTAAGTGCAGCCCCAAAACTCCCCTCTCCCCTCCACCGAATTTAGTTTCAAAATTCTTCGAGCTTTTACCTTGTGTTCTACCTTCTACAAGCAGCCATTTTCCTTCCCCAAGTAAGCACTCTATCCTCGGTAAGTTCGGTGCTTAAATTCATGCACCGGCTGCCTCGTTTATTCTTCCTAATCATTTTCAAGTATTAGTTTACATAGGTTACATTTTGATTATTTTTATTTTGCATAAATATTAATGCTTGTAGTTTGGATGGTGTATTCACTTCTAGGTAACCTCGACCTCGCTTAGAGTATTTTTTTTGGAGGAATCTCAAGGTAAATCCAACTAATCCGTAGACGGTAGAATTTTTATGTCAAAATGATATGCTAGTTTTCTAGGATTAAATCATGATAGGATGAAGTTATCAAATTATTGTATGTTTGCGGGAAATGGGAGCATGATTTATTTCTTTGCTACATGAATATCATGATGTGTAAATTTACATGTGTTATCATGTAATCTTTTGTATGCCGAAGTGATATTCTTAAATGTGAAAAATTGTACGCTAATGGTAACGAACTTGGTTTTATGCTAGTATAATGGGACGGATATGTTTAAGGTAAAATGTAATTTTATATACCATGATTGTGTTGAGATTTTTTTATGAAAATTGTATGAGCCTATGAAATATTAGAAATGCATGCTAATAGTGTTTACATGTACTATGTATGATAAATGGTTAGAGATAATATAGTCCTTTGTAGTACCGAAGAGATTGTCGGATGTAAAGTATCAATAGTTATTTTATGCTAGCAATTCATGACAAATGGCTTATGTAAGTAAACTCGGTAATAATAGTGAAAGAAAATGTGGTAGTTATAGGTTGAGGGGTATTTTGGTCATTAAGGAAAAAAGGTGTTTCAAAGTGGATAAATGGATTAATTCAATTAAGTGTTGGCCTTAAAATAAATGTTGGGAATAATTGGATAATTGGTTTGAACTTTGAATCGAAAAATTAATTGGGCTATGGCATAATGCCTAACCCTAGGCCGTGTTGGCTTGGAATGGTTGCGACCTTGTGGTCTTTGGATGTGATGTTGTTTGTTGATGGTTGACTAAGTTGAACGCTGTGAATCTCAACTTTCTAAAAGGAAATAATAACCTGGAATTTCATAAGACAATAATTACTTAAAGAGAAAGACTCGAGTTGGAAAGGAATCTCGTGCCTCGAACTTGGCCGCCGAGTGCATAGTTTTGGGCCTTCGGGTTAAGGGGCTCACTTCTGCTCTATAGGTATTCCATACACCCTATAGGGAGTACGCGTACTTAAGGTCTTGAGTTCTGAGGTTTAGTATGGGTGACTGTTATGTCGTGTGGCTTCCTTGGCGAGCTTTGCCCTGGAATCGAGTGATTTATTTTGGTACCACCCTCCTTGACGATCTTTGTCATGGATATGGGATTGTATTCCACTTGAGAATTTTTATATAAATTATATAACCGGATTAGACACCCACCATAATACTTCTATAATAATCGGAATAGGAATGACATGACCTTGGTGAGATTGCTTGGAATATCACTAGCTCTTCTTATTAGGCCATAATGTATGGTCGTTGGTTAGTTAAATTGATTATGAAATTATAAGCATGCCTTAAATGCCTTTGATGGAGATTTTGATCTAGCTCGTACTGTTAAATGTGATGTGGTTGTGTGTTTCAAAATCGTGGCCTTGCATGTGAGCATATATTCTCTTTGAATTCCATACTTGCATGATGTTTGTTACGTGGGTATGCTACCTCTCCGGAGGCGTTGTGGTTTACTCAGTACAAGGAAGTCGTACTGATGCTATCACTTTTCAGAGGAGTACGTCCAAGGCATGCGTTGGCTAAAGGACTACGAGGAGCGTCACCCCGACGAGTAGGTAGATTTAGGGAGCAAGTGGACCCCGCCCCTTTTTCCCCTTTTCCTTGTAATTTGTTGGACTGCAAGAGAGTAAGGTAGACCATATATGACTTTTGCGTACTCTGTTGTTATTTTCTAAATGGTTAGTTATTTAATTCCTAAACAATCATTTATCTTGGATAATATGTCTTTTGTAAAACTCTTGATTTCGTGTTATATTTCTCTTAACTTTGGATGGTTTGATTTGTTTAAGCCTTAGCACTTGATGTAAGGATGGTGAGGAGACCAGACTTATGTCAAGTGTGGCGGTAACACCCATCGTTCTTTAATTTTTGCTTCCGCAAAGCCTAATTTAAATGAAAATTTTCAAGTCGTGATTTTGGGGTGTTACATTTGAACCCTAAAATCCCTCAAGCATGAAGTTAGCTCTAGAGGTAGCCGTAGATTGACAAGCTCCAGAGTTCGACCCTGGAGAGCATCTAATTCAATGGGTTGGTTTTTGAATGGATGATCCTACGTGTAATTTACAAATAAGACTATCTAGCTTATATAGTTAGTTCATGCCTCTACTAGGCCTACATTGTTAGTTTGAGCTCATATCACACACGTGACTAGGCTCCCAAGGCCTAGCCCATGATATGAGACTTTAGAGACCTATAGTTTAGTTCATGACCATGCACACTAGGCCCTTACCATGAGTGGCTCATATGGGGTGAAATGCCCCGAAAATTTCTAATTTTAAATATTATATTTAAATGAGGTTTTATTATAAAAAGTAATTAAATAAATTATTTTATTAAAATAAAAGGAAATTAATTAGGACAAATTAAGAAGAAATTTATTACTATTTTAATTAGCAGAAATTTGGGTATTTTATCTAATTAAGGATTTTCTTTTAGAAATTAACTAAATAAATTATTTTATTTAAAATAAGAAGGAGGAAATAGTTCCAAATTAATATTAATGTTATAAATAATTTAATGGAAGAAAATTAGGGTGTATTGCTAATTAAAATGGAATTTATGGAAAATCTTTTAAAAATCCTAATTTAGCCTGAAAAGAGATTTAAAGATTATTTTATTTAAATATTATTATTTTTAAATATTCTAAATATTCAGATTAATTTAATTGACCCTAACATAATTATTTCCCTCTTTTCCTTTTTCCTTTTCTTTCCTTTTTCTTTTTTTTTCTTCTTCTTTCCTTTTTCTTTTTCTTCTTCTCCCCGAACTAGGCCAGCTCGCGGCCCAGTTCCCTTCTTCCTTTCCTTCGGCCCAGCCCGCGTGACCGGCGTCCTTTACCGCCCTCGGTGCGCCGCATTTTTTGTCTTTCCTCACTAACACTCCGCGTTTCATTTAATTAGCCTTCGACCCGCGCCAACCGCCCGACCTCCTTCCTTTTCTTTCTTTTCTTTTCCTCTGGACCGACCGGTCCAACCCCCCTCCTCCTTCCTTCTTCCTCCCCTCTCCTCCGTCGACGCTGTGGCAACTCCCGCCCTCGAAAATGGCGTCTCCGGCTACAGAGACTTTGACCGGCCGTTTCTCATCTCTTTGTATTCCCCTTGACTCGAGGAATAAATTGGCGTAACTCTCGTCCGTTATCTCTCGCCTGTTTCTTCTCCCTAGCCTCGCGAAACTTCGATGCAACCCAAACAATGGCCGACCAATTACTGCCACCGGCCACCCAAATTCTCGTACCTAATACCTCCCTACCGACCTCCAAAACCCTATTATCCCATCTACCATCTATAAATAGCCTAATTGTAGGAGTTTTGGAATTTTTTTCTCACCCGTAACCCTAAGCGAAGCCTGCCGCCACCGTGACTTCAGACGCATCTTCCGCCATCGATAGCCAACCTCAGCGCCACCGCAGCATTCTAATTTCTTCCCTGAAATTTCCTCTAATGAACTAAACTATTTTCAACCTTCGATTCTTCTTGCATGGGCCTCCATAACCGTGCAAAGTTTGTTACTCATCTCACCAGAATTTTCACCCCGAATCCTTAAGCCGCCGTCCGCTGTCTTTTCCGCCACTTCTACTGCCCTTTGAACCACCCAAAAACTCCCTCTAATCCTCCTCCACCGAACCATAACCTTATTTTATTTTTCCCCCTGCTCCGTCTCTCTTTTACTTTATCTTTTTCCCTCTTAGATCATTTTTCTGGCCACTGTCGTGAACCACCGCCGGTGACGCCCATTCCCGCTGACTCAAGGTCAAACCCTAGACCTTCTTAGTCATTATTTACTATTTATTGTAAATTATTCTATTTTTATTTTAATTATTAGTAATTATTCAAATATAAAAATTATTTCCTTGCTATTAATATTATTATATTTGATATAAAATTTATGCTGAATTTTATTTGCAGGGTAGAGAGTGGTAATAAAATAATTTTATTGTTAGTTTCAAATTTTAAGTTATTAATTGAATTATTATATGATTATTATCATTCTTCTTATTATTAATATTATAATTATTAGAATAATTATTATTATCATTTTATTTATTATTCTGGAAAATCTTGGGCCCTAATTTTGTATTAACATTCGCACTTATGTATTTTAGTATTATTATTTCTATTGTTTTTATAACCATTAATACTAATATTATTATTATCTTTATTATGTTAATATTATTATATATGTTATTAATTTTATTATTAATATTTATAAATAGTAGGTCATTAGTTATAAGTAGGGTCGAAACCCCACTTTAAATTTAAGCTTATATATATTATTATTATTAGTATTATTAGTATTATTATTTTTAATATTATCTTTATTTATAATATTTAGTTGTTATTAGAATTATTATTATTATTATTATTTTATCTTTACTAATATTATTTTGGTGAAGGGTAGAAATCCTTATATCACCTTTTTATTTTGAACTGCATTAGTTTTATTATTAATATTCTACTAGTATTTTGTAGAGTCAATTCTAGTATAATAATTTTTAATTAAAAATAAGGTCTTGGGATAAGTTAGAAATAATAGCATTCTTAAGAGAAAGCCTAATCCTAGTATTTTTCCCATAGTAGGTGAGTCCAACCAAAGCCCTCAAGTGATATAGGAGCGTGCTCCGAGACCGGTGACGTTTTAGGTAAGGGTGTTACTAAGGCCTTTTGTGTGCCTATATGCATTATGTACTTCGCATGTTATGTATCATATGTTTATTATTATTAATTATTTCATATGTGGTATGATGTGGAGTTGAAGTATGTTTTTGTATGGCATGAGTACTATATATGATGAAATATTGTATATGTGATGTTATGTGTGTTGAGACATGCATATGAGGATGTTGGTGTGGTTTGGGTGAGAGAAAGGATGAAAAGGGATAATGGGGGAAAGAGGTTGATCAAGGGATGTGAGTTGACCTAAGTATTTTAATGACCCATGAGTGGAAGAGTGAAATATAATTGATGGTTCTATTTGGGAGAATCTAATTTATTGTCTTGTGTGGGAGAATATAACTTATGGTTTTATATGGGAAAATCTAATTTATGGTTTTGTATGGAAGGATCTAATGTAAGGTATTGTATGGATGAATCTCTGGTTTGATATGGTTCGAATCTAGAGTTTGGTATGGATGAATCTTTGGGTTTTATATAGTTTGAATTTAGGGTTTGGGTAAGGATGAATCTTTGGGTTTTACATGGTTTGAATCTTGGGTTTGGTATGGACGAATCTTTGGGTTTGTGTGGATTGAATTTAGAGTTTTGTATGATGAAATCTTGGGTTTTGCATGGTGTTATTAATGGTTGTATGGTGGTATTAGGGTATGCATGGTGGTATTAATGGTTGCATGGTGGTATTAGGGTTTGCATCGTGGTTTTAATAGTTGCATGGTGGTATTAGAGTTGGTAGGGAAGTTAATAATTGCATGGGATGTGTAAAGTTTGTATGAGAGAGAAATTTACATATGGAACGTTGATTTGGGATGTGAGGAAAGTAATGTAAGTGTTTTTTGGGTGATTGAACACTTTGGATGGAAAATAGTGTGAGGAGCATTATATGGGTACGTAGGAAACCGAGCTAGGGTTTGTGTGGTTAATTAGGGTTTGGTGTGACTGCTTAGGGTTTTTGCGGTATCAGGTGTATTTGGTGACTAAAGTATAATTATGAGGATGGAATTTATGATTTGTGACGTGTGAAGTGTAAAGGGAGTGATTCATGCATGTCCAGGGTGAAAGCTTTGAATAAGATACTTAAGACACTAATTATTTAAAGTGGAAGATCGTTGAGACGGGACCAACCGATCCACCGGTTCGGAATAGTGGTTAGGGTTTTTACCCTATGTGTGACCGATCCACCGGTTATAATAGTGGTTAGAGCAGGATGCTCTATGCGTAAACCGATCCACCGGTTATAATAGTGGGGGTTCCCGAGCGCAACAACCGCAAACCAGAGTTTTGCTAAAATGCCTAAAAGATACTAATTACTTACAGTGGAACACCATGCGAGCCAGGGTCATATGATCCATCGGTTAGGAATAGTGGTTAGGACGCGTAGTTCTATGTGCCTCCGATCCACCGGCTATAATAGTGGTTAGGGTATGATACCCTATGTGCCTCCGATCCACCGGCTATAATAGTGGGGGCTTCCGTACTCGCATGGATTTGATAAAAATCATGGTGTGAAATGATTCCTGATCAGAGATAAATTAAATAATTAATCTGGATTATAATTGGGCCTTTACATATGTACCCGAATGATTATTCGTTGTTATGATATCATGATCGTCTTTATGATCTTTTATTCTGCATGGATTATGTGCTTATGTGTTGGCCTTAGTGTTCGGTTACCTTACTCAGTACATAGAGTACTGATCACCCTTTTTATGGGTGCTTCTCATTCCCACGAGTAGCATGCCCTTCTGATTTGTGTAGGTGGGCGAGACATCAGTCAAGGATGTGTGTTGAGCTTATTTTGGCTCAAAGTTCGAGAGAGTTGTGGCCATATTTCAGTCTTTATGTGATTTATTTCCTTTTGTTAATATTTTATCGGTTGTAAGTTTAATTCTCTTTTGGAAATGAATTACAATTATTTATGCGTACTCTGACTTTTGTTTTACAACCGTTTAATGCTTATTTGGAATTTGGATTGTAATGATTTATAATTGATTATTCTTTTCTTTAGCCTTAGCACTTGGTACTGGAATGGTCGGAGAGAACCGGTCTGGTACTAAATGTGGTGGTAACGTCCCCAAAATTTACGGGTTTTAATTTAAGAGTTTCTCTTTTAATTACTTCCGTTTTTTTTTTTTAAAAAAGTAGTGAATTTTGAGGTGTTACAGATACCATAGAAAAAGCTGATGCCATAGAGTAAACTGATGCTAAGCAACATAAGGCTAAGTTAGGGACATGAAGCCTAGAAAATAGGACTTCAATATACGCCCAAAGTTATACTTTCCATCTATGGTTTTGATTCTAAAAAAATATCAAAACAAGACTTCCAATGGTATTATTGTAAGCAACTAAGGCATAGAGGTCCAAATCCGAGTTCTAATACCATATTTCGAGTATAGAGGTTGAAGCATTATGTTATGACCCTTTTGTCTTCAATACACACCAAGAAAAACTAATAACTAAGTCAGTGCTAGAAGTGTTTCATCCAAAGCTAGAGTTTGAAAGTTAGAGGTATGAAGAGCATTATTCAACATCCAAGATAAGAAGGTGACATTCAAGAGGGAAAGAATCAAAGGTGGAGTTAAGAACTATTTCTTTTTAGCATTGCCATTGAACCAGTGCTTAGTAAGACTAGTGAACAACTACTAGAATCAGGTTCCCCTTGGATCCAAGATCAAATTAAATTCCCTGGGAACCAATATTAGAACTAAATTGGCCACTGAAAAGAATCATGGTCAAATATTCAAAGTTCGTATGATTCCCTTAGAATCATTTCTCATCATAAAACCTATGCCTATGATCTCTTTGAGTTTATAAGTCTACTAACTTAATGACCTTTCTATAGAATATTTATAATATTTACTTAGTTATGTTCTCTAGATTCTTCTTACAATAATCCTTATAATAATGTTAGGCAATACACCTCCAAATGAGTTTGAGTGAATGTTGTGGTTGATTACAAAAATTTCCTCACAATTTACTAGATTGAAATTGAAGAACAATTGTGAGGAAGTAATTTATCTAGTTTTTAAAATGTGAAAGTGAATAACAATTATCTTTGATGTTCGCAAGTGATCACTAAAAATTTCTCAAGAAAGATTGAGATATGAAAGTCGGAAAGTGTTGAATTGTTTGAGAAATTTAGTTTCAAATAATAGAGAGTAGTTGAATGTAATTGATGATTTGTGAAAATTTCATGGAAAATTCAATTTAAACTCTCTTTTATACTTGCACAATAAATAGTATCCGTTGGTGGGCATTTAATGTACACCATAATAGTCCAATGGGTAAAATTTTAACTTTACAACATAATCAATTGACTATTTCCTCAAACCAATTAACTAGTACTCAAAATCTCTAAAGAAAAATATTAATGTTGGTAAAAATTATAGCCATTAGAGGGGACTAGTTGACTGGTATTCATAAACCATTTGATTGGTATGAATAACTAGTTAAATGGTTAAACATTTATAGTGGGTAGGAATATTTTACACCAAGCAACCAATCAACTGGTACTAAAAAAATAACTCACTAGTTTGGACCAATGGAATGGTCTTTGTAACTAGTTGAAAAACTAGTAGGTAAAAAAAATATTGCATTACACAACCAATCTATTGGCATCAAAAAATCATTAGACTGGTTTGGGCCAATGGACTGGTTTTTACAATCAGTTGAATGATTAAGCAAATCTAGATTAAAACCAATGAACAAGTAAATCTTATATTGAGCAACTAGTCGACTAGTTTGGGCCAGTTTTTATAATCAATTGCTTTATGCCAAAGCCAGTTAACTAGTATTGGCAGATAACCAATACCAAGTCTAAACCTAAGCAATTCATTTCCTAATTTAAATAAACTTTTAAAACCTTTTTGATATAAAAAAAATTTAAAAGTTTTAAAAGGAATTTCATGAGAAATCCCAAGTGCTCAAAAATTAAAATGCATACATATTAACCTAAAAAGACTAAATGAAATCTACCCACATCTTAAAGTCTTAAAGGCCTTGTATGCAATCATATTCTTTAGGGCTTGAAACTTGATTATTCTTTTAAATTGAAACAATTCAAGGATTTAGTTGAGTGTGTTCACTTTGTGTGAGCTATTGTAGTACACGTACACTTACCAACCTTTGTTAAATATTAATTAGGTTTGTTATCATTAATATAAGTGTTAGTGATCTATTAAGTCAATACATATAAAGAAATAAACTCTATAGGTTGTTTTCTAATAATGAATGAATATTCTTAGTTTTTCAATAAGGAACGAACATTTTTGAACTAACCAAATTTAAAGAATCTCCAAAGAATTCATTAAAAAAATAATTTATACATAATTTATATAGTATAAAATACACTATTCAATATAACATGTTGTAATTAAGAACTATGTATTAAAACTATACTAACCTTATCACATAAAATGACAGAACTATATATTTTTTTAGTAGAATGAAACTAAATTAAACATATGTACTGCTTGATTAAACTATAAATAAGGAACCCTGTCTCTAAGCTTCATTCCTTATCTTTGTCCTTGAGTTCTATTATATCATTGTCCATCATCTTTTGCTCCTTCAATTCTTCATCTTCCTCGACATTCATCCTCCTCCTTCTAGCTCTTTCTTTGTTCTACTTCAAATCTATCTAAGTTCTTTTAAAAAAAATATTTGGTCTCCTTCGATTGATCATCTTACTTCACAATATTTAGTTAGTCTTCATCTTAATCTAATTTTTAGCCCACAAGGATGCTCATCAATGGCGAGAACCATCCAATCTTAGATAATTAGAGTTGCAAAACCCCAAATTTGAAAATAGGTAAGTTCGATATACTTATTTACATTAATACACCTCCATAGTATTTTAGAGAAGCCTAACTCGTCACACTCTCGAATCCACTAACCAACTCATAATCAAAACTACTACTATAATTTCTACAATTTCCTTTACAACAACCCATCACCACCATACTTGCTTTCACCACCAACCTCAACACAACTAAAATTCGTTTAGTCCTTGTAGTGGTAGAGATGGTGGAGTGGTATAGAGGTGATGGAGGATAAATGGTATGAATGCAATGTGATAAAGGAGAGGAAGTACTCTCGTTTTAATGATATTTTAAATTAATCAATTTATTTAAATCCTTAGATCTAGAATTTGCATGTCAATTGCTAATAGTGTATTAGTATATATAAAATTATAGGGTTGTTGGCAAGGTAGTTGTGTATAGTTAGTATAAAGGCAAATAATAATATGTATTAATGTATTATAGTATTTTAATAGGTATTATTAGAAAAATACTGTACAAATACAAGAATAATGTTTTTAATAAATTTCAGCAAGTACTTGATCAGAATTTCCTTTAATATTAAAATTTGTTAACATTCATTTCTTGAATTTGATAAATTAAAATTATTTATTCTATAATGAAGAACAAAAAATCGTTCATTCCTTTTAAAAAATAATCCATAGCGTTTATTCTTTTATAAACATTTAACTCTTTATTGTTAGTTAGATTCTGCACTGACAAAATAATTTCGTCGATCGTCCCTAATTTGTCCAAAGTGAAAGTTGTCTTTCACACTGGTCAATTACGGGAAGTGATGCGAAGCGCAACCTGCTGGGCAGAATCAAAGTGTGATTCTCACATTTCCGCTCTTGTAAAACTCCGCATCCCGAGTCTTGGCCATAAACCATTCCTGAGAACTCTTCAACGGTACTCAACCGTGCTGACGCTCTCTCTCTCTACCCCTTTCGTTCTCTTTTACCCCCTTCTCTCATTCAACAAAATTACCCTATAAATTCGTGTTTGGATCACGTTCTCCGGAAATGGATGATATTCCATTAACCGAATTCACAGCTTCTGTATCCGTGTTCTCAGATTCTGAGGTAATAAATTCCCTTTTCACCTCATTTGTGCACGTGCTCTGATTTTTCTTTGATCCTGATTTTCTACAGTGGGTGTCAATTTGATTTCCTTTTGGTAATTTGAGTGATGCCAATTTCGATTCCCTACCGATTATAAAGAAAAAAAATGAGGATGGGTAACATTCTAGTATATAGGATTAATTTTCACTCCCCAATTTTTATTTCCACATTCTTTGCTCCACATTACTCAGTTAGTTGTTTGAATTGATGATTGTTGTGATAATTTATGACCCAAAATTCGTAGACCAAGATTGTTTGCTATAATATAGAAGTGATTTTGCATGAAAAATGGAAATACGATTTTCGGTTCAAATTTATTCTCTGCATGCACATTTCCCCAGTTCAAATTGTGCTTAGAAAATGAGCCTTGTCTTGTGGGTGCTCTTCACTTCTGTGGGCAGTGGATTGTGTCTGAATTCAGTGATGTAGTCTTGTTTATTTTTTCTAAGAAGATGGGCACTAGATATGATGCTAGCATTATTCGATAGTTGTTATTTGACTCGTTGCAGTAATAGCTCCTGCAGATTGCATAGGATTAAGATTTAATCTTTTAAGTATCACAAGAAGTGTCTTTCTAGGATGCCTGTCTATTCAAACGATCACTGATTAATTAACCTTCCATTTGGAAGTCTCTTAATGCTGACCATCCTTGAAACCAGACGTATATGGAGGGAAATCCTTATATGGAAGAGAGTCATCTCATCAAACGTGGAGGTGGGAGGAGAAAGAGATGCCATTGGTACTTTCGTATAGGATGAAGGACGCAATCCATCCTTCCTGTTAACCATGAATCTTTAAAGATCTATCTCTTAGCTTTTCCATGGCATTCTGTTTAGATGAAGGAGGTTGAGTTATAAAGCTGGGTAGAGGTGACCGTTTATGTCATATCCTTCTGCAATTATGAGAAGGTTCTTATTGGAAATTGTAAATAATTGTGGGTTCCTTCTCTCAGGAGGATTATTTGGAATGAATTGTGGCAATAGATAACTAACAAAGAGAGGAAAAATTTTCTAAATTAGTTAATTGATGCTTTGCATTTGTTGAATTGCCATGTCCTTTTAACTACTTCCTTCATAGCATACTTTTTACAAGTCTTGAGAAATCTTTTTCGCTTGCATAGTTGCATGGGATCTCATGCATATGCTCTTATAAGGTTTGAGAATTTCTAATGGTGGCAGGAATCTATGTAGGGATGAAAAATAAAGAAAAAAGATAGAAAAGATAGTGCTTCTATTTATGCTTGGATATCGAAGGGGATGAGAAAAGTTAAAGAGTAGTTCAATTCATAGAATTCTATTCCTGTGATGATAAAGTAAGCTTTAGAGTAGAAGGGACTTGGCATTGAAGTTTGTTAGTGTAATTGATGACTTCTATGGTTTCCCTTGCTAAAGTGAGTTTTTTGGTGCTCCTTGTATACACTGCTTCAATTTCTTGGTTTAAGTGATTCGGAGACTAGAATTTATGGAGTTTATATTACATTCCCAACATCTTGTATGATTAAATGAATGCAACATGTCTAATAAATA
The DNA here is from genome assembly GCA_030549775.1 of Tamarix chinensis. Classification (NCBI taxonomy): domain Eukaryota; kingdom Viridiplantae; phylum Streptophyta; class Magnoliopsida; order Caryophyllales; family Tamaricaceae; genus Tamarix; species Tamarix chinensis. The sequence continues at coordinate 81,504,412 of CM060178.1, forward strand.
TTCTTGTTATAGTGAACTGCAAATCATGCTTTATGAACATGCATACTAGTGTGGATAAGTCGTAAGTGTGCAAACTTTGCCTGAGTTCTCGTTCTGATTGAAGTTCACCATGAATGGTTAACTATTATGAATTCAATGCTCAACTATAATCTGCATTCTTCTTCAATATTAGTGATGGTAATCAAAATAGATGATTGGATATTTTTGATAGATGGCAGAGATGGAGAATCTATTCAGGGAAGTGGGAGAGGAATCTCTGACTCAGGATTTCTGTCAGGATCTTGCCGCCAGTTTCAAGTGAGTGGGCCATGGTGTAATGTTTGATTCCATAGTTTTTTTGAATGTGTTCCCTCTTTGACTACTTTTCCTGTTATGTGGCTTGGCAGTTCCTCTACATGTTGTGCTGGACAACCAACTATACAGTGGGAGCAGGTATGCTTTCTTTGATGCCTGCTTTCAGGGTTTCCCTTGCAGGGTTTCCAGGTTGATATGATTGGTGTGCTAAATTATGTCTACATGTATTAGGTGCAAAGTTGGTTTCAAGACAAACAAAATGAGTTCTTAGCTAATGCTTCTTCTGGATTCACTCGCCCAAAAGCCTCAAATGCAAGCAAAATTCCTGAGACATCTATAGTGCTTAAAGGTAATGTTTTTGCAGTCTGATTCAATAACATTTAGGCTTGCTTTTATGTTCTCCAGTATCTGTCTAGCTACTTATATATATTTCTCTCTGACCATATCCAGCATTGCCATAGTTCTATTATAGTTTTTTTTGGTGACTCAGCATAGCTTACAAATTATAACAATGTGGCCCCCTTATGCTAGGAGAAGAAATGGGCGGGATGTAGCTAGCTAGATTTTTATGTTTGCTTTGAATCAATTCATTTCAATATCTTTAATCCCCTTACTGAGCAATTCCGACTGGCTTGTCTGGCCTCCTGCAGGTGGGAGAGCTGCAGAACTATCAGAACTCTCCTATGAGGCTAAATCAGCTAGGGACCTCGCCTGGTAAGCATGCTTCTCATTTCTTGTTTCATTCTACTGAAATGATGCTTGCAGCTGAAGCTTTTTCAGATTCCTGTCATATTGATGTGTTTTCTCTACTCATTATAAAGTGTTAAGCAACATTTGTCGCTCCTAAATTTTCAATAGTCAATTAATCTTCAATATTGTTCGAAGTTGTTTCACATTCTTTTAACTTTTGTAAAATCATCAGCAGCCAATATCATCCTGGTGCTATAGAGTTGCCATATACGTCTCAAATTTAAGAACCTTTGAATTGGAAAGGCAATATTTTTCAAATTACTGTGGCAGAGCTAAATTTCACCAACATTGGTTCTGAAAATATATATTCATATGTTGGTGTTGCCTGTTACCGAAACCAAAGCATTTACGAGATACATGGAGAAAGTCAAGAATCCGAGAATTTCAACAACTTGAGAAATGACTGATAAATACAATAATTGCAGAATTCAGTTTCGATAGTCTTTTATTCCAGTCCATATGGCAAGAAAATATTTATTGGATCATGACAATTTCATATACTTTGACGATAGTCTCTTTTGATGTATTATTATATACAAGCTACCGGATTAGCTTCATTATCAGGATGCAAGCATATAAATATTTTGTTTGATGAATTTGTCAAACACTTGCCGAGAAGAAAATAGAATTCATTTGTCCTGGTGATGGATTATACTGGAAAAGAACTTCATAGGGACAGAGGCTATGTTTCTGTTTTCCGTCACTAGTACGTTTAGTATAATGTTTTTGGACATTTCACCATCTTGCCCTATTTTTCTTATCTCTCTCCTTTTTTTTTACTTGTTATTTTTTAGGATTTTGTAAATTTCATGCCCTAACAACATTATCATGCCTTTATTTTTGTTGTGTGTGTGTGGGGGGGGGGGTATATCTGGTGATGGTGAACTTTATTGTGAACATTATTTCTTGTCATATGAGGTTCGTATACAAAAGTGTATGCATGTGCAACAGGGAGTTTATGAGTGATTTTGTGGATAGGAACCTTTTTTACTTGTTATTTTCGTTTGTCGTCAAATGTCACTGGTATCTACCTCAGTAGCCCTAAGTAAATTAGATCTTTGTGCGACAAAATGATCAATAGATTCAACTATCCTGACGAACTCATAGAATCTATTAGAACATATCAACCAGAAAAGGAAGAGAAAGAATAAATATTTTATCTTATGGACTGGTGGTTTCTTGATGCTTTGATGGGAACTTCTTTCAACAACTCTAAAGTAGATAATTAAATATTTTATCCCGTTGGAATGTCCAGAATTGCATTCCACTATGAGGCTTTCCATTTTAATCGTTTTATTAATCTGATTCTGACAATTGACATCCTGTCAGCATGATTCTGTAATATATTGTAATGATTGATCAGAGATGAAGGAATTTACTTATATTTTATGTCTAAGCTGTTGCAGATTTCTGTTGATATTGTTGTACTAGTTGAGCATGGTTGTTCTTTCTAAGGTATGTGGTTTGGTTTTTCAATGTGCCTTGGCAATCGTTTCATTGATCATAGGCTGGAAGCTAGTTAAGGTAGCTATAATGAAAGAACTGAACCTTGATTTTAAGTAATTTCCTCTCATAGGAGGGGGGGGGTCTGTCATTTGTCTTATTCATTGGTATATTTTTACACCTCTGGATCATCAATGACTAGTGATTGTCAATGCATGGACTCACTTGTTTGTGCTTTGCATATCTTTATGAAATAGGTACTAAGTCACTGCATAGAAGTTCAGCTTCTCAGTATAATTTGAACAGAAAGCATACGTAACATGGTTTGTTTTGCATTGATTTTCCAGGTATGATGTTGCTTCATTTCTTACCTACAGAGTCCTTAGTGCCACAGGAGAACTTGTGAGTACCTATCACAATAATTATCTTATTGTACCTAAAAATTGATTTAGTAATAATGGACATACCCGTTTCCCTTTGTTTGCATTCCTTAGGCTCTGTTTGGTTTGAGGAAACTAGTGAGGAAATGAAAAGGAAGGAAAGAAAATTGAAGGAATGATTTTTTTCTTCCCTCATTGTTTGGTTGTTAGGAAAAATTTATAGAAAAGAGATTCCTAGAAAGTACTTTCTTGGTTTTGGTTTCCTAAAATAAAAATAAAAATAAAAAGTTAAAAACTATGTAATGTGTTAATTAATTTTGAAAAGTTACTTTCTTGTGTAAATTGTAAATTATTGTTTAATTTTCATTTCTAATATAATTGCTTTCTTTCAATTGTTATTTTATAGTGTTTATATTTCAATTATAGTTACAATTATTGTTGTTCCCACTATCATTATTATCATATACTATTGTTATTATTATTATTATTTGTTATCATCATCACAACTATTACTATAATTGTGATTAAAACTAACTATAAAAAAAAAAATCCAAGCAATGTTTTATATAATCAACAACAAACTACTATTGTGAACTAAGAGTATGATAATCATTCTGAGAGCATTCAACTTTCATTCTCATCTTAAGATTCAAATATTTAATCAAATATATGTTGAGGGTCAAACGTCTACAAGTAAACACGGTGAACACATCACCTAATGTAGAATAAGGAAACCTAGACCCATGAGAATGTGAGTCTCAAAAATTAATATCTAATAATTTTCTATTGCAAAACACAAATTAGGTCGAAGAATTTTTTCTGGCCAAAAAAGAACATTTAAAAATCTAAAATTTAATTATCAATTCATGCATCATCCAAGTTGCTCTTAACTTTATGGTCATAGCCCCAATTTGATAGACATTTACCCAAATAATCATCATAAGAACAACAATGAACTTAATCAACATCATCCCATTGTAGGATTATTGAAAATGCTAGGACCAAATTCCACTTGCAACCATATACCTCTTTGCTCAAATGGAAGGCCTAGAAACTCTCAAGCTACACTCATATTTGCTGAAAGCTTGGTATAAATTTGTATTAGAGGAACTTTGCTTAGCCCTTCAACCTTTGAAAGTTTTGAGAAAAACTCAACTTTAGTGAAATTCTATTCTCTAACAACAGTTTCTACAACTACACCTTTCTGATGTTTTAGAGCCTTCGGGTGCATTTAGTTTTCCAACTTTGTGAAGAAAATCGGAAAACAACCTAAATTATGTATTTTGAATTTTTTCATATAAATGTATGTCATTGTGTTTTGCATATTTTTCAAATGAAAATATATAATTAATAATAATAATAATAATAATATTATTATTATTAACATTAATATTTGTAGCAATATAATTATTAATTTAATATTACTATTGTTATTAATATTAACATTCATAAAATAATAATATGCTGATTATTAATATTAACATTAATAAGAGCATTATTATTAATATTAATTAGTAATTAGCATCAATATTACTAGTAAGTTTAATTGTATTATTATTATGAATATTAATATCAATATTAGTAGTAGTAATAACAATAGTATTAATATTCAATTTATTATTAATGCTAATATTTTATTTTGATTAATATTTGATAATAGTAATTATTATTATTATTATGAATTTTAATTTTAATATTATTTTTGTCATGATTAATATTATTTTTGTTATTCATATTTTCATTGTTAATTTTAATAATAAAAATGCTATTATTATGAATAATGTTGGTAGTAATAATAATTATTATCATCATCATCTAATCTAGAAGAATATGAATATATTTTAAAATTTTTAAAAACGAAAAGATAGTTTTATAATATAGACAAGTGAACACCCTTTTTTAATTTTGTATGTAGAAATGTTTTCTTATTTTCTATAGAAAACTAGATGGAAAATAGAAAATTGTTTTTCCAGACTAAATGCACCCTTCATATTTTCAGATACACAATCTCTCATTTTTCCTCCTTTTTTTATACTTTTTGATCTAGATGCACCAACAAAAGGAGAAGTTGCTTCATTATTATACTCTAGCCTGATGCTTTGATCCTTAATCCTCTGGTAGTGGTGTTCTTATGTCTCTATACTTGTACGTCTCTCCTTTGGATCAACTTCCAAACTTCCAGTGGTTTGATGCTTGTCAAACAAAATGTACAAGCAGATATCCCAAATAATATATATATATGCTTTTATCAGAAGATATGTACATCAAAAATCAGTAACTACTGTGTGATATTCTATCTGGGTTTGCAACTCCCAAAAAATTCATAGTAGGAAATGATTTCTTCCACTGAAGTACAGCCCAATCACTATACGTCATCGTACTCCATTTGTTTGTGGTTGTTTATGGACCAAACACAGCACGTACTATATATTATATACTCTTCTATACAGTATAAGAGGTGTATCAAGCTTTCACGACACGCGCCCCTGAATTGAAGAATTTTCAGGTAATCTCCACAAATCTACCTTCTTGGTTCCTTAACCAAACACATTGCAGTGTTCACAACTCCTAAAGCATGATCATTCCATGCAGGGTTAAAAATTAACAGATCAAAGGTTAATGTTAACCTTGACAACAGAATTTTCAAAGTTGTATGAGCTTGTTGGTTTAGTAAAGCCAAGGGATAAAACAGAGTACAAGCTAATCTATTGTCCTTATTAGCCTTGTAGAGCTGTAGTTTGGTACTAGTTATTGGTCTCCTATTCTTAAATCCAAAGACTAACAAAATTTGTAGAAGGTTTGGAGTATTTTTAACCTAAGTTATGGCTCTATGAAGAACAGGATCTTGATGGGTTGGAAAGAGCAAGGTGTTAAAATAGAGAAGAGGTTGCCAAAGAACTACATAAGCTTAGTAGTCATAAATTAAAATGAAATTGGATACTGTAAATTTAAGGCTCTGCTTCTGATGCATGTCCAACTAGCCTAAAAAGATATAACTTTCTACTCCCACTACTACATAGTACAGCCACATGAGCAAATTGAATTCCAGTTAGCTGCTTGCAAAACACACAAATAAAATCTACCAGTATCCTGATGTAAAATGCAGCAGAAGATGATTTCTCAAATCCCAGCTGTTGGCTTGGTTGTTATTCAATGAAAAGAGCTTTAGATGGGAATGTGTATCAAGGGAGAAATACACACAAGCACACATGTATAGACATTGGTAAAATGAAACTGCCAGGCTCCAGGCAACAAGCTAAGACACTCGGTATCATAGCACCTCATCATGTGCTAGGAGTAGTTAACAAGCACATTCAGATGCTAGTGGAAATCAGTAAGTGAAGCCACACAGATTCTTTGACCTTTATCCTTGAACCCTTCCTTAGACCTTTCAGATCAATTGGATGAAATTCAAACTGATTGAATTATCTGCTGCCACAACTTGGCCATTGTTTGTATAAAAGGTTGGTAGTAAATTTATGAAGACTGCACGTAACTCTGATTTGCCTTGGCTAGCAGGTTCATTAGGAATCAAAAGAATACCAAACTTTTTCCCAACTCCCCTCCATGATGGAGATGATGTATGTAAACTACAGCCGCTTACAGTTAAAACAAAACAAAAATATATATGCAAACACCATTAGTAGTTAAGATCATCTTAGATAGATTGAAAAAAAAAGAGAGAGAGAAAATCAACATTGACTTACATGTTTGCGACCTACAATAGTAATTATTGTTATCTGCTGCCACAACTTGGCCATTCTCTGTATAAAAGGTTGTTAGTAAATTTATGAAAACTGCACGTAACTCTGATTTACCTTGGTTAGCAGGTTAATTAGTAATCAAAAGAATACCAAACTTTTTCCCAACTCCCCTCCATGATGGAGATGATGTATGTAAACTACAGCCGCTTACAGTTAAAACAAAACAAAAATATATATGCAAACACCATTACTAGTTAAGATCATCTTAGATAGATTGAAAAGAGAGAGAGAGAGAGAGAAACTCAACATTGACTTACATGTTTGTGACCTACAATAGTAATTATTGTTATTTTTTTAATAAATTGGGTTACTTTTTAAAACTAATTTGGTAACCCATCTAAAATGTAAGCATGGTTAATTTTCCCAATTGGTAACACTTTGGGTAAATTTAGTCTATGCCCAGGAGAAAATATCTCAAAACTAAGAATGAGACTGAGAAAGATGGTCCATGACATCCCACAATGGTATGAAAACATCGAAACTAGACATACAGATAAAAGAGACAAAGAAACACAAACAAATGATTGAATGATTGAACCACAACATTTAGATAACAAAACTGCAGCAAGAACATCCCATTCGCCTCATAATTTCTGGGAACCATTGGTCTCGAGCCTAATATCCCTAAGCCTAGGGCTATAATTCACATCAAGCCCCCACAACCAACATATTGGACTATCTGAAGTTAAAACAGGAATTAAGAAAAACAGTCAAGACAACATATTACACCAAAATATGAAAAGGGAACTAAAAATTAGGGCTTTGATCAAACAACAGTACAAACGTGTCAACAGACTATTGGATGACTTTTCTTGATGAAAATTGTTTACCATCAAAAGAGAAATAAAATTTCAGGTGTTACTTCTTTAGATCTTGTTGGTATGCCTGATGAAGGTCTGCTACAACTGAATGAAAGACCAATTTGAAGCTTTTGCTGAGCTTATGTAAGACAAATGACAAAATGGTGAAAATTGAAAAGAGGAGGAAGAGAGATGAAGCAGAGGAAGAATGTCATGGGTGAGGATGAAGAAGATGGCGAAAGAAGGAAGTGAAAATGTTGGGGTTGGACTTCGGTTATGTTTTCTTTAGAGGGAGCTGAACTTTCCTCACATTTTTGGGAAGAAAAATGAACAGCACAACTTTCTTTATTAGTTTCTTCCTTATTTTCTTTCCTTAATTTTTTTTTTCCAGCAACCAAATACAGAAAAATACTTTCTACTCAATTGTTTTTTCCTATCCATACCACTTTCCTAGAATCAAATGGAGCCTAAGTCTTGGGGAGCTTGCTCATAGGTCAATAATAAAAGAAGAAATTTTCCTCACTTGGATGATTAAATTTTAATTTTTAGAGGATATTTGTATAATCACTTGGATAATGCATGAATTGATATTAAATTTTTGTTTTTTAGAGGATGCTCTTTTTTGGTTGGTAAAGGTTATTCGGCCCAATTTGTGTTTCAAAGTGGAAAATAATTGGATATTTGTTTATGGGACTCATTTTCATGGGTCTAGGTTTCCTTGTCCACATCACATGACATGTTCACAATATTTACTTGTTGACATTTGACGTGAATTTATATTTGTTGAGATGAGATGAGTACTATATTTGCTCAAATGTCAAGACGAGGTTGGAGGTTGAATGCTTTCGGAAAGATTATCATACTCTTGGTTCACAATAGTAGTTTGTTATTGATTTTTTATAAAGTTATTTGGTTTTTTTTTTATTATAAATTTTTAGTTAGCTCTAATCACAATAACAGTTGTGATAATTATCATATATAATAATAATAATAATAATAGTGGCAACAATAATGATTGTAACTATAATAATGACAGTGGGAACAATCATAATTGTAACTATAATAGATATATGAACACCATAAAATAACAATCGAATGAAAGCAATTATATTAGAAATGTAATTTAACTATAATTTATTTTTAAAAAAAAGGCAACTTGTTAGAAATAATTGATATTTAAAATTTTGGAATTTGCTTTTTATAAATTTTTCCTAACAACCAAATAATGGTAAAAAAAGGTTCATTTGTTCAATTTTCTTTCCTTTTCCTCTTTCTTTCTGCAATACTTTCCTCATACCAAACTGATTTTTTGAATGATGTCTTTAGTGGATGGCTTTTAAGGCTTATGAAAAACTGATTTGGCTCTATATATTGTCATGTAGCCATTGTGCTCTGGCCTTTCCTAAATAGCAACCGAAATTGTTTTTTTATCTGTGCATTCAAAGAGTGAAACAGATTAATGTCCCATGTTTTACATCCAAACCGTCCAGGTGTATGTCTCTTTTTAAGCCTCATTCCAAGCATTTATTTTTGAGATACTAAGGAGAACATGGGTTTTGATATGTGCATCCATCTAGGTCACTGGCATCGCTTAACGGAAATCTTTACTGAATTTGAATTGTTGAGAACCCATGTGCAATGGCCCTCACTGATCCAATAAAGGGGGCAAACCACTTTATAAATCTTGGGAGCTAGTCCACCACTTGTCACACAATACTTGGGACATCAGTACATCACATATGGATCATCATCATGGATTGATGCATAGCATACAAAAATTGAATATCATGTCACGCGTAACATACCCCAACGAGTCTATAATCATATGACTAAGTGCTTGTTTGGTTAGGGGGTAATAGGGGCGTAAAAATTATCCCTATATTTTATATATCTTGTATAATCTAATTAAAGTTAAATATTTTTGTTCTAATGAATACCCATTTTAGATCTTAATTTGATCTAAAATGGGTATTTTATTAAAAATATAATAATTATTATTAAATACTCAATATAAAAGACATAAAATAGGAGGAAATTTTTTCCACCCCTATTACTCCCATACCAAACAAGCCCTAATAATGAAACTAAAAGATTTTGTGTCTAATAATTTAGGAAGCTCGGGTCAGATTTGCTGGATTTGGTAGCTCACATGATGAGTGGGTGAATGTAAAGAAAGGAATTCGTGAGCGCTCAATTCCTTTGGAACCTTCAGAGTGCCATATGGTCAAAGTCGGTGACCTTGTGATGTGCTTCCAGGTATTTTATTTCCCTTCAATGTACTAATCCTTTGCAACCTTCAGAGTGCCATATGGCTAAAGTCGGTGACCATGTGTTGTGCTTCCAGGTATTTTATTTCCCTTCTATGTACTAATCCTACGACGGTGCCTTTTACTTTTCTTTTTATTTCTCCCCCCCCACCTTTCCTCCGAGTTGCAATGTAGGTTCAAAACCCATTAAAATTGCTTTAACATTTTTGCTCTGTGATCTTTTAGAAGCTTCCATTTTTACAGAAACAGAGCAATTGATTTTTATTTCCATTCTCTTGCCTTTTCCAGGAGAGATTCGATTATGCTTTATATGTTGATGCACATATAAGGGAAATTCAAAGAAGGTTGCATGATATAAAAGGATGCAGATGCATATTTGTGGTTCATTATGATGATGACAATACCGAGGTATATATTTGTGTGACATGACTAATATGACGCACATGAACGTCTTCCTCCCGGTGTTCAGCCTATGAAGGAATATGCATATAAGTTCGGTTCATTCTATTGAGGAAAATATGCATGAAAGTTTCATCAGCTACTTATTTTTTATTTTTAACGACAGGAAAAGGTTCAGCTGGACAGGATCTGTCGTAGGCCTTCGTGAAAAGTTTAGCAACAGGAATCTATTAAGGTAACATCAAATATGAATTTAGTGTACACAACTTCGTCTTTATTGAAGGAACATTTCCAAAGACTCACAGCCATACCTCTATTATTGTGAGGTGTATTTATGGAGCTGTCTAATAACAGTTGTAGAACATTTTGTAAACTTGAATCGTGCATTTGCAGCTGAAAGAAAATGAAAACTGATGTTGGTACATTATTTTGGATAGTTGGAACATTATTTTGGACGTTCGACCTGTCCTTGTTTCTGGTAAATAAAAAGGTACACCGACTCTATAGTGAGTTGAGCATAAGTCGGAAAATTCTAATGATCTAAAGGGAAGAATGTTGGCTACAAGCAAATGAACAAGCTCTGCCCCCCCCCTCTCCTTTCTCATATAGGGAGAATGACATTCGGGCTACTAGTTTATCATGTCACGTAGCATAACCTGTAAGTACATGCATCGAAAAATCCAAAAGGGATATCTCCCTAATCTCTTATAGGGGTCTTGGTAGCTGTTGCCTCTCCAGCGAACGGACTTCAAATTTAAACTATTGTAGGCTTCAATTAGGCTCGGACATGGGTGATGTTGAGTGACTGGACCATTCAACAACTTAATCACAAGTGAATCACTGCATACCACTACATTTCGGTGATTTCTTTCGTTAGCTGCTCCAATAAAAGATTGCTCACAACTCTACAGGCAGAATTGTTCCATGACGCAGTTTGGTTGCATAACCAAGTCACCACCGACCCTTGAAATCCCTTTTTGCTACAATGCCTGCCGCAATTTCTCTTGGATTTGATAGTATGCTCCCGTCTGCATTGAGCATTAGTTGGCCTGGCAAAGGACGTTGCCAGCCAAACGGCCTGTTCCCTCCTTCGACCTGTGCCATTTTGGATGTCGGAAACTGTACTTGAGGCCCACTTTTTCATCCCTAGCAAAATCTTGAGCCTAACTAGCTACTCTAATTGAGCATAGCACGCCTCTGGCTCTGAATACTCTTCGGTTCCTCTACTGATAGCAAGAGTTACAACCCAAGGAGGATTGAGAGTATTCGTGCACATGGTCTTATGTAAGTTACTTACCATGCTTAATGCTCCATATTAAATAACTCCATCACTTCCTCAACAGGTAGGATGTACTTCCATACCCATATGCTAAAATCACAATATATTGATATGTGCATAATAATCTCACAATACAAACACTGCCAGAGCAAGTATTATCCAAAGTAAGACCCCACCACACCCTATTCTCATTTTTAAGCAACTTAACTAGCAAGCCATTTAAAACATCTGATACATTGAATAACTTTGAGCTTCAAAATCAAGTTTTAGTTGCTAGAGGAGGTTGTGATGTCATCCACTAACAACTCATAAGCTATCTTAACCACAAAATTTCCACATGTTGTAAGGCCCTAGGAGCACACATTATCTCTAATATCTATCTTGTCAATGAACACCATTACTATCTCCACCAGAGTTATCATAGGGAAGAAGTAATGAAAATAACTCCAATTCTAGCTACCATCCTCTCTTATGTATTCTTTGATTTTCTCATTACATTGGCAATCTGAAAGTGTTCCCTAAACTAAGTTGATTAGCTAGCATCTAACCCACTAGTCTTCCTAGAAGCAGGTTGTTCCACCTTATTGAATAATCCATTTAATACTTGCTTCTAATCTACACATGGCATGATGAGATATACCAACCTCCTTAGAATCGAGTCATTCCACCTAATTGAGTATTCATGCATTACCCTATTCCAATCTATGCATGGCATGCACAATGTTTCTCCAAGTATTAGATGTTCTAGGGGTAATATGGCTAACATCCATTTGCCCTCAATCACCATATTTCTTCTTCGGAATCATAACCTAAAGATGGATGGAGCCATCCAAAAATCTCTTATGCCTATTTCATGATAAGGGATTGGCTAGAGCACTCTATCCATCATAAACATAACCCTTTTTTTTCCTTTTGATCTGTAGGTATACTACCAATTAATTAGATGGATCCTTCTATTAGAAGCCAACCCACAAGAAATTTTGATTCACTTTATCAATGGAATAATTGACCTACTGAAGGAACTTATTAGTTAACATAGTATATAAAGGGATTACACCCGTCACTGATAGATAAGGATTTAATCTCCCTAAGAATCACCACATACTCGATCTCTATCCAAAGAGACACTTGTGTACCCATTCCACCACATCATAGGAAAAAAAACACCTTGATCGTTGACCTAAGGTGAGATGAACACCTAAATATTAACCTAAGGAGAAACCACTTTAATACTTGAGACTACAACAACTTCATTGATGACACTTCTCAATGTATTAGGGGAGAACAAATTATTATATTTAGCTTAATTAACTTTTTAACTAGAAGCATTATTGACCAAAGCAAGGCACTATTGTATTACCTGGATTTGAGTAGCAGATGCACTAGCAAAAAGAAGTAAGTCATTTGCAAAGAATAAGTGCGACAACTTGGTGCCTTTTAAGAGTGTGGTTGGTTTTTAGTCTCTAGCATCCATCACATGATATATCAAGTGGACTAATCTTTTCCATACAAATAATGAAAATATAAGGCAAAATAGAATAACCTCACATGATGCCCTAGGATGGAGTAAAAACCTTCATAACTTCATTATTCCATATAACCTGAATGGATAGTGTTTTGATATAGAACATGATGAGTCTAATAATTATTTCTAAAAATGTAGAAAACTGAAGGGTATCCTCTATAAAAGTCCAAGAAAGATTACCTTATGCCTTATTCAAGTATAATTGATCTCCATATACCTATTCTTCTCACACTTATGCTTCATGGTGTACATAATCTTATGTGCTATTATAATATTTATCTCTCCTTTGGTTATCTAATAAGAAGTTATTTTGTTCTTCTCTAATTTAATTCCCAAGAATAGGTTTCCTCATCATAGTTAAGACCTTGGTGATAGTTTTATACGAGACATTGCAAAGTCCAATTAGTTGAAACTCATAGACTTTGGTAGGATGATCCATATTCAGAATCAATGATATGAGTATCTCATTAATTTCACATGAAATATGCCCACTAGCAAATTTTGTAGCCACTGAATAGTGTATGTCAACTCCCACAATATCTCTAAACTAGTGATTAGGGTTATAAATGAGTCGAGATGTCTCGTGAACTGTTTGGCTCAGCTTGGAAAACGTTCAATTCAGCTCTACTTGTTTAGTTAATCTAGTCAATCCTGAGCCTCAATTGTATGATTATTTATTAAGCGAGTCAAGCTTGAATCTCAAAAAGTTTGGCTCGCCTCAATTATAGCTTAGGCTATAAGCTCAGCTTGGCTCATTTATTTAGGTAAATGAGTTGATTTTGAGATTTATTTTAGACTCATTTATTAAACAAGCCTGAACCCGAGAGTGTTCATCTCGACTTAACTCATTTATAACCCTACTAGTAATATAAGATTAGGCTAAAACCATCTAGTCCTAGGCTAACACTCCCACGGAAATTTTTTTTCTTCACCTCATTCATACTAATCGATGTTAAAAAATCCTTTATCACATATTGCTGCAAAGGAGGGTAATTCACCAGTAATTGAGGATGTGCATATCTCCTTTGGTCATCCAAGTACAAATCCATGAATAATCCTACCCCAAATCCACTACCCCTCATCATTTTTAAGGCATGTGATTTTACATCTTTTCTTCTTGTTAACTACTAATGCACGAAAATAGTGATTATTTATATCATGTAAAGTAGTGCTATTTATAATTTTCCTCTAGGCCCACAATAGATTTTATTGTAGAAGGATTTTATTAAATTACTAAATAAGTGTTGAGTACAATGACTCCAATCCCTTGTGGGGATTATAAGATAGAGCATATTAGGCTCCTCTTATACTAGCCAAGATCCTTTTTGTTAGAGAAACAATTATACCAAATGATTTATTGTTCCATCTAGTTAAATTTCTCAATCATGATCTCAACTTCTCCTGAATGCCTACAAAGCCTCCCTAAGTATCATATACAACCTTTGATATCTAACAAAATAAAATCACTGTGGATTAGAAACAATATTTCTAGTATTAAAATGGATAATAAGACTAAGTGATGATCGAAATACGTATGTACCGGGTAAGTCACTTGCACTTGTTGGAATTACATACACCATTCATTATTGGAAACCACATAATCAATTCACGAGCTGATTTTATGACCCCTAGCCTTGCTATGCCAGGCCAAGTAAGGCTTGGTTTAGAGAAAATCAAGTCTTATAATGAGAAGCGGCGTAAATGGTTCTTTAAAGCCAAGCACCTACTATGATAATTAACATTTCTCTACTTTCATTATGATGATGCATTAATGTCATTGAAATCAACTCCAATGATCTATGTTACCAAATTTGTCTCTACTATGGTTGTGAGATAATTCCATAACTCCTCTCTAATATTGACCATATGCAATGCATATACCTTAGTGAAAAGGAAGATCTCACCCAAGCACAAAGTAATATATGCATGAATAAATTGTGATGAAGCGCCCAACACCTATTGATCAAGAAAATCTTTATGCCACAACACCCATATAGTGCCTTAAGAACCACAAACCTTCACTTGAACATCATCTTAAAATTTCAATAGGTAGATGACATCTTTAGTCGTATCCTCACTAACTTTAATCTCTACCAAAACTGCCAACATTCATTTATGTCTGCTCACAAGTTCAAAAGAAATGTAAACAAAAGGATATATTTTCTACTCCCTTAATGTTCTAGAATTGGAAATTAAAACATTTAAAATTCACTAAGGTTAATTATTTCAAAGAAAACAGGATTAAAGGCCCCATGTCATGATCCATACTTCCACTAAGACTCTTAACCTTATTTATTTTCTTTAAACAATTCAAATTCAAATGTACATTTGGACTAGTTCCAATATTATGCATTGGGCCATATCGAAAATGAGTAGGACCCTCATTAGCCTTAGGGATAGATATATCACCTCTATTGATAATGTTAACGAGCTACTTTCTAGGATAGTCCTTTGATGTTTTCTCACTTACATCTCTAGTAATTTTTTTTACCGGTCTTTCCCCCCATATCAACTATATTGATAATACTTGAACTCCTAGTTATCTCCTTGATAGATGCTAACTTCTTCACATTGTCTTGGGCTCTATTTGTTGAGCTAGTGTTAAGCCTAGTAACAACACTAATTACCCTAGACAATAATTATTTAGAATTACCTTTAGTGATATTATCTCATGATTCGATTTCCGTATTTAGTTCTTGATCAGGAGTATCCTCATCTAAATCCATAAGGGTGCAATTCCTTAAACTTTCCTAACCTAAAATCCTATGTGATTAGTTTTCTAATCCCTTCACTAATCCTTAACCCTTGTGTGTATCCTTATTTATAGTTCTCAAACCTTCATTTTACTTTCCTACATATTAAAATCATATTTTTCAATTTAGCTAATTGGCAGCCAACCAACTAGGGCCTCAAGTGGTTGACCTCCAAACACTTCTAGCTGACCAAAGTAAGGTAATTTCACCATTTAAGATTTTCTTTTATATTACCTCAAATTAAATCCTATCTCTAATTTTTTTCTATATTTTTTTTGTTCCTAAATTAATTCCTCACCTTTCACTAATTTTCATGAATTTTGGATTTTTATTATTTTTTTCATTTTAAATTATTTATTGTATTTTCTACCTAACCTAAATTATTTTTAATCATTATTGAATTTCTTGGTCATGAGGGATTCAAAACTTTGATCTCATCATGATCATATCCTACATGGTCACTACTCCTTAACTAGAAAGCTAATCGTAATCACCTCCATCATCATCCATCAATTCTTTTACACTCTATCACCATTGCCAATCACTCACGTCACTACTCTTGCTTGTAAGAAACCTCTCATCTGACTTATCTCCCTCTCTCCTAACTATTTTTGGCAACCATAAGGGGGTTGTGTCCTTTTGTTGGTCATTTTTAAACTTAGCTAAATTCTTGAACTTCTACTTTATTATATCCTTTAGTATTCTTTTAGGCTTGTTTTTGGCTTCCTCTTGGCATCCAATCCTTCCTCTTCATTTGTTCTCCATTTTATTGCATCTTTTAACTTTGAAAATCTTTGATCTTAAGTCTTTAGTCTTGCTCTAAGAAAAAATAAGTTAAGTTCATAAACTAGTGAAGGTTTGATCGAGCTTATTCAAGCCCCAATTTCATAAACTTGAGGGTTATTCTCACTTATTTTATTTTTTTCCTTATATTCTAACCCTTACTATATTCTCCTTATCTACTTATTGTATTTTTCTGTTAGGTGATCAAAGTGTGAAAATAGGTTATTAGGAGTATTTTTGCTTTAAGATAGGTGTAGCCTTTGGTAATAATATATGTCTCTAGTTTATGAATTTTTGTGACTATATGTTAATTTTATAAATTTTCATGTCATCATTTTTGATGATAGAAATCATGATAGGATTTATTTTAAATTCATATCCATGTATTAATTGGTAAATTTTTTATTTTATGAGTTTTATCGTTTTGTACGAAATGTCTATTTTACGTCTTGTTAGGCTTTGCCTAAATCTCAAGCATGATAGTATATTTAGTGATAATAGTATGTCATTAGAGGAGAAAAATTAATTATATTTAATTATGATAGTTGGTATAGTGTGTTGAAGTTGCAAGATTTGGGATTTTAGGTTGTAGTGGTTTATTCCATGGGCCCATTCTGACCCTTGTGGGCTATTATAATTTTAGTTAATTATATTTTTGAGTTGCTAATAATATAAAGGCGAATGTATATGAATTTGGTGAATTTTGAAAGCTCGTAGAATTATATGGATTATATATAAGCTCAGTCTTAGGGGTAAAAGTGTCTCCTTGAATTTTTTTTTTGTGGAAAAATAAGTATATCATTGTATTTCTTGATGCCTTTAAAATAAATTTGATATATAATATGTTAGGATTTGGGTAAGTATGACCTAAGTTATGAAAATAATAAATTTGGAGATGTTTAATTGGATTATGGGTAATTTTTTTGGATGAAATATGGAAATATGAGGTTGCAAAAATATTTTCGTGTTATAAAAATATTACATGTGATATGTGAAACAATAAGGACAAACAATATTATCATAGGGACGATATTATAAGAAAATATGTTCATTTGGGAATAATATCAAAAGGGATAATATTTGTATTTTATGTGTAAAATTTTGGATTTAGATTGTGATTTTGTGGATATGTTGATCTTAATATTATTTTAAGAATTGGTGAGATGTGAGGATAAAGTTATGATCTATTGGTGAATTAAGATTGTTTAGAGCATTATAAGAGGTAGTATTAGTATTGTATATATGAAATGTGATAGGTTAGCCTTTATTTTTGGATAGATTGATCTTAATTTTATTTTAGGAAGTTGGACTAATTTGGTAAATTAGTGTGACTTATGGGTGAAGTTAGGAGTTAGTTGTGAGTTAGGGTTTCGGTGAGGACATTGTGGTATTTTTCCTTGAGTAATATCACTTTGTGTTTGTTGGTTTCTTTATGTATTATTTTTTCTTCATATAGTTATAACATGTTTTCCTTAATTAACCTTGATACTTCAGAGGTAATTTTAATAAGTCAATAAGCAATTTTTCTCATGGTAAGTCAATGGTAATAAAAGTATAAGTCTAATGACATTAAGTAAATCAAGTGAAGTAATTTTATGTGTTAAGTGTTGATTAATGATTGAATAAAACACTGATACTTAAAGTGAAAGATTTCATAAGATGAGACTAAAATGATTCCAAGTGTTGGATAATTTGATTATTTGATTACTGCCTAGTGCTAAGAAAACTAGATAACCCTAGTATACTCTATCTAACTAATCCATTGTCGTATAGGAGGTATGTATACTTAAGGATTAGAGGTTAAATAGTAGCTCAGATGTGTTCTACCCTAGATGTGCGAGTATTAGTGAGGTTGGTTACTTTTCTTCCATTTGTGGGGTAAAAGGGAGAGTAATTGTTACATATCATTGAGGCCGACCACCTTTCTTCTATATGCGGGAAAGAGGAGAGGAGAAATTGTATTACAAGTGGGTCTCTTATCTTAATGTGATTAAGTAAATGGATTGTGTTATCACCTAATAATAAACTTTAAATACGAATTTCTCTTGGATCATCTCGTGTCTTGATCATCTATGCATGTATAATATCTATCTTGTCATTAGGTTGCTTGTGTCATGCATGGCCTTTTATATAGATGTGTATTGTTCTCTTACTCAATACACAATATATTAATCATCCATTTCATGAGTGTTGCTCATTCCCACAAGGAGATACTGCCTTGATTTGTAAGTAATTGTTGATTAATGTATTTGATGTGATTACCTATGGTGGGTGGGTATAGGTTGGTTCAAGTGTACAGTTATCCATTTATATATATCTCTCTCTCTCTATACTTTTATTCCTTTATTTTCTATCATATATGTTCTCTCTCCATTTTGTAATATTGTATCATCGTGAAATCAAGTGATTCCGACACCTAATCTCTAAGTATGTGTTTTTTAGCCTTGTAATTGACGTAGATGCGGTATAGGGAGTACCTTTTTTATATTAGATATGATACAACACCTAATATTTTACTATTAATGCTTTCATAAAAATATAAATTTTCGGTAGTTAATTTTGTAGTTTAACAAAGAGTGTTAATCTTGGACCCATAAATACGAGCATTATTATCTTACCATAAAATGGGATGGTTTTGAGGCAGAAGATCATTCCTCTTAGTGTTGTACTTGTACCATATTAATTGTTGTTGACATAATCCTTTTCCAACTACCAACATCCATGAGCCATGCGGTTTTGATTCTTCATTAATATCATAGGGTGTTCATACCACCACAACATAACTTATTGTAGCCACTACCCCAAAAAGTAGTTTTAATAACGGTTATTTTACAGTTTTAATAACGGTTTTCAACCGTTATTAAATCTTTAATAACGCTTCATAACCGTTATCAAAAATATAAAAAAAACCCGCCAATATGAGCATAAAATGCATTTTTAATAACGGTTTTTGAGAAAAACCGTTGTTAAAAAAGAGGGTTTTAATAACGGTTCTGAAGAAAACCGTTATTAAAAGGTAGGTTTTACTAACGGTTCTTATGAAAACTGTTATTAAAATACCAGAGTTTTAATAACGGTTTTAGAAGAACCGTTATTAAAACATCTTTTAATAACGGTTTTCATCAGAACCATTATTAAAACCTACCTTTTAATAACGGTTTTCTTCAGAAGCGTTATTAAAACTTCAGTTTTTTTTTTAGTTTTTGCAGTTTTGTTCCTGCCCACATACACAGTTGTATGTTCAAATAATTACCAAATCTGCATTGTAAAACAACATCAATTGATAACATATATATCTGCAATCACACCATAATTTCATTCAATCCCTTGTTAATACACCAGACATATATACTCAAGAATCAAAATTAGTAGGCATACCACAACTTGGTAGCTCTACACACCAAAGCAAAATGTTTATAAATCTAGCTTAATTACAAGACTTAAAGACATAGACAAAATACAAGCCTGCAGAACATATATGCATGTAGAATATATAGATCTCTACCTAATACCGAATGAATGAGTGCACATGCTTGGCCCATTGCTCTCTCACTTCATCAATTTCTTCAACACTGTATTGTTGGCCTTGTGCATAATCATCGGTGAAAAACTACAAATCCCAAGTTTTGATTAATATACAGTTAGCACTTACGTCAAGTATCAAACATATATGTCATGATTCATTAATAGAAAAATATCGAAAAGAAAACATACATGGCTTGGATCTATGTTGACCGATCTATTTTGGACTATCAGATCCATTGATCTACATACATAGTATCCACAATCTTTGTCGTTTTTCTGTTGTGGACACTGTCATATAAATTCAGTTAGCTCTCTAACTATTAGATATTAATTTTAATTAAAATAAAATACGAAATAGTTGCCTTCCTACTTACTATGACAGGCTCGTATTGAACATTCTTTGGGTCTGGGACACCATTCCCACCTCTCCTTTGATACGCTGTCCGTAGTGCCCTAATAAATAGAGTTGGATACACAATATTGTAAGTACGCATATATACCTCAAATAATGAAAGCTAGCTAGACAAATATATGTATAAATAAGCTAATGAAGTAAGAAGTGAAAAGTATACTAACATGTCGATAAATTCCTTCCCACCACGACGAGCGACTTCAAAAGGCACGTCATAGGTTCGAAGGGAATCAAACACATAGACTTTATTAAGGTCAGGTTGGACGGCGTACAAAACCCAATGTTCACTTGCGAGGTGAGGAATGAGATAGAGCTTGTTGTGTCCCTCAATCAAAATGCGATCCGCTAAATAGTTTATGTGCCTACCCTCTCTTATTGTACTACCGTCAGCTATGTAGTATGGGCACACAAACACAATAGAGGACAGCATTCCCTCCATCGCAGCTCGAGTAGCTACCAACCTATGGACAACAAAAACAATGCATATTTGTTAATAAATAATAACTCATATAAGTGGTCATAAAAATTCCAATTGTATAAGTTAAGAGTACTAAAATCTCAAAATGAAATTATACTTACGTGACATAGACGACGACACTTATGGTTGACATCCATTCTTGATTATAAATGTCGCTTATGTCAGCCGTCGATACCATGTAAGTAGCATCGTCCCTCCCAACATACTCAGGACGACAATCAATGAAAATATAATTGTCCCTGAGGTAGTTTTGGGCATAAAAATATAATATAGCTAATGCTGGTGGAGGTTGGCTTTGCTGATCTGAAGAAGGAATCTTTTGTGGGGCAACTGATTTTTCAGATTTAGCTCTCTTTCCTTTAGCAGCGCCCTTTTTTGTGTTTCTCGTTCTGCTAGTACCTCTCTTGGTTTTACTAGCAGAAGAAGTCTTCTTTTTTTATTCCTTAATTGATAATATTAAACAAAATATATATTGAGCATATAAATATATATATATGAAAAAGGTATATATAGTGTAACTACTAAACAAGGTCTAATGAACATGTCAAATGTCAATACCTCTTCAGTAGTGAGACGTATTTGATCCGCAGGCCAAGCCACAAAGCTTCCATGAGCTTCTAGTACTGTGGTTGCCTCATCACCCTCATTATAACAAGGCAAGTGTGCACTGCCAATGATTGGAGTGTCAATACTCACCGACCTTGTATTTAGGGCTAAATTGTACCCGTGGATTGTCTGCGTTTCAATACTGTGACTAATGCAGACCCTTCTTTTCGCCAAAATTGTTGAAAGGTCATTCGCTAATAAGTCACATTTATGCAAACCCTAAACAAAAATATTACACATTATTAATAATTTATTACACCGAATACATTTAATAACAATTCATAGTTTGTAATGCTTATCTCGGGAAGAGTAGAAAGAAATGCATCAGCTTCACAACTATCTCTGACGCTATTTACATTAGGTATGTGAAGCTGATCATGGTCTACTGAATCGGATGGCTTATACCCTTGAGATTTAATAAATGACAACTCTTGCTCCATTGTTGCCATCCGTTCAAATGCCACGTTCAATTTTTGGGTGAGGATGGCGACTTGCTCATTAGTGCTACGAGAACCACGAGATCGACCACATATGCTCGTTCTCGTAACACCCAATCCAATGCCCCTGTGTCTTCCAGGGTGTTCTACAATTCCTGTAGCCTGGGCCACAATGCTATATTGGTCCACCTCCTCACCTTCTGACGTTTCAAGTTCGTCTTGTAAATTTAACTTATATGAATAAGCATAATATAATAGTTTTCTATAAGAAAACTAAGTAGGGTTCTAGATATCTACAAACTTACAATTTTTTTGGCTGCAACATCAACATATTCATTAATATATCCATCTCTTGTTGCTCTAGCCTTCTTCCATAATGTACCAATATTGATGGACGAGGTACATGGGTCCAAGTCTTGGGCTAGGAGCTACAAATAAAAAAATATTCTTAATTAAGAATATTATTATAAAATTCAACATTTACATGTAAATAGATAATGACAAAATGCATACCAACTCCTCTTCAAGGCCCGCATAGCCTTTGCGAGCCATATTATGCCGATATTTATTTTGCTTGGCAATCTCTTTATTTTGGGTACTTTTTTCCTATGTGACAAGCCAAAACATAATGACATGGTTATTTCAATATTAAGCATAATACTGGGATTGATACAAAAAGTTTAATTGTTATCTAACAAGGACCTTAAAATCCACCGTTAGACGATAAGCAATGAATTGGTTCCAACTTTCTTGATCGATGAAACCGTATCGTTTGGGTGGGTTCTGTCGTACAAAACCATCCTTCTTTCTATACATTTTTCTACGAGCTAAATATGACCTAAATGTTCTTAGACGCTCCCCACAATGTCTAAGAAGCCATTTCTTCCTACTCTTTGGGACATTGAACACTTTCTGCAAAATAAGACATGTAGATGTATACCGATGATAATGTAATAAAATTAATAACATTTGACATACAAAAATGATTACATAAAATAGCATATTTACTGTGATTTCCTGCCAAATATGCTCCTTATGACCCTGTGGAACCTGCTTCCAATTATTATAGGAGATAGGAACACGGTTACGGGTCACAAGGGAAATGTAGGTCAAGAACATATCTGCGTAAGGGCCGATGGGAAGATTGTAAGTATTCCATCCCAAATCGACTACTTCTCCTCTATTCCTCATGTCTACGATAATTCTCATAATCGTAGGTCCCCTCTTCCCTTCTTCATCACTGCTATCCCTATCAATGTTTTTGTTGGCCATATCTCTACAAAAAATAAATAAATAAATAATGTTAGAATGTTATGTATTGAGCATAATAATGTACCATTATATTATCGATACGAATCATGCTTAGAAAGAATTAATCTCAAATGTATCATGCTATTCTATATATATATATATATACGAATCATGTTAACACGTTTCCAAAAAGATATTAATACTAACCCTAACCCTAATTAACCATAATAAACGATAAACCCTAACACTAACCCTAGCTAATTAACCATAATTTTTTATACTAAAACCTAACCCTAAACCACCAAAAAAACCTAATCCCTAAACCTAGCTAAATGTAATTAAAGCATAATATATAAATCATATTATTAATTATTATTATTATTATTATTATTATTATTATTATTATTCTTATCATACACAATTATTTCTCTCTATTTAATTAATCTCAAATGTATCATGCTATTCTATATATATATATATACGAATCATGTTAACATGTTTCCAAAAAGATATTAATACTAACCCTAACCCTAATTAACCCTAATTAACCATAATAAACGATAAACCCTAACCCTAACCCTAGCTAATTAACCATAATTTATTATAATAAAACCTAACCCTAAACCACAAAAAAAACCTAATCCCTAAACCTAGCTAAATGTAATTAAAGCATAATATATAAATCATATTATTAATTATTATTATTATTATTATTATTATTATTATCATACACAATTATTTCTCTCTATTTAATTAATCTCAAATGTATCATGCTATTCTATATATATATATATATATACGAATCATGTTAACACGTTTCCAAAAAGATATTAATACTAACCCTAACCCTAATTAACCCTAATTAACCATAATAAACGATAAACCCTAACCCTAACCCTAGCTAATTAACCATAATTTATTATAATAAAACCTAACCCTAAACCACAAAAAAAAAACCTAATCCCTAAACCTAGCTAAATGTAATTAAAGCATAATATATAAATCATATTATTAATAATTATTATTATTATTATTATTATTATTATTATTCTTATCATACACAATTATTTCTCTCTATTTAATTATTCACTTTTATATATTCCTTATTCTCTATATCTATTTAATCCTCATCAAATAGCAATCATTAACATATGCATATATAAAATATATTTGCATTTCATTATATGACATTTCCTATATCTTATTGCTAGTGATCTCCTATACTTATTAATGAAAATATGTGTGTGTGTGTGTGTGTGTATATAGTTTTTATGAGTGAAAATGTATATAATTATACACTCACATTCATATTATATATATATATATATGTAAAGGTCTCGGCCAACACATGCATTTGTTAATATATAACAATAACGCAACAAATTCAACAAAAAACAGCAAAATTTTCAGCCAATACATTAAACAACCCATTTTCGAACGACAAACCACAATCTTTCAATAACAAACAAACGAAACCCTGTACCAACATGCATGCATTTATATATATATATATATATATATATATATATATATATATATATATATATATACATATAT
This sequence comes from Tamarix chinensis, assembly GCA_030549775.1. Lineage (NCBI taxonomy): Eukaryota > Viridiplantae > Streptophyta > Magnoliopsida > Caryophyllales > Tamaricaceae > Tamarix > Tamarix chinensis. Next base: position 81,529,115 of record CM060178.1, read on the forward strand.
ATGTAGATAAAATGTTACGAGAAGAAGAACAAACACATATATAAAGTGAGCTAGCTACAAACACGACGGTGAGAATGTTGAGAGAGGTAAGAGCTTCAAACACGACAGAGGATGGTGCAAGTGCTAGCTAGCTTCGGAACAATGATAGCACACACATGCAGAGCCAGAAATGGCGGAGGCGTGGTGGAGAGTTGGCAATGCGAGGGTTTCCTTTACTTGAGAGGAGCCGGTGTGGTCGTGCGAGGGTTTGCAAGGAGAAGGAGAGCAAGAGAACGAAGGTGCAGAGAGTCTGAAAATTTTGGCACAAAACAGAACTGAACGAAATATAAGTTTGATTTTGGGGTTTTAATAACGGTTCCTGAGAGAACCGTTATTAAAAAGATGATTTAATAACGGTTTCTGGAAGAACCGTTATTAAAAGATTCTGACTTTTGACAACGGTTCTAATATAAACCGTTATTAAATATACTTTTAATAACGGTTTACCTGAAACCGTTATTAAAACATCCGTCCAAATTTTAACGTTGCCCTTTTAATAACGGTTTTTAAATAGAACCGTTATCAAAACTTCCCGCCGATTAATTTCCACGCGTTTGACAATGGTTTTCGAACTACCGTTATTAATGTCCCGTTATTATAACCCGTTTTCGTAGTAGTGAGCCTCCGTAGTTGAATGGTTCACATCCACTTCCTCATATGGTTGATTGATAGGACAATTGTCTAAGGAAAGATAAAAATGATATATATATATATATATATAACTTTTATTCTAGAAATATTCCTAAATGAGATCATAACATGGCCAAATTTAGGCTTAAAATCATATCTAAAAACATTTAATAAGATAATGATCTGCATGGTCTACTTAATTTTTTTTTGTAGTTACACAAAAACTCAACCGCAAGTCAATAGGAAACAAAGAAATAGATACACCAAATGTAAAGTGCAAACAAACATGATAAAGAAGAAAGAGAAATTAGAAAAGAAAGATATGCTAGTTATGGTACCAATCCTCCAACTTATTTAACATGAAAGTAGGCTAGTAGATATAAGCATACCAGTAACATAAAATTAAAAGAAAAAGCTTTCTTATTGAGCCTCTAAATCTAGTGGGACCTATAACAAAACCAAAAGATAAGATCGACCTAAGACTTGAAGAAATCACTTCGAACTCGCTAAGAAAAAAAGAAGGAAAAGGAGTCGGCCCCTATTCTTTAGAGTTTATTTTTATATCTAATTATATCAAACCAAATCATAGTATTAAAAACCATATTGGATGGTCAAACCACTAAACCACCGAATCGATCACTTAGCCAATCCGATCATTCTATTAGACTAGTTACACAAGTGAATTGGAAAAATCAGCTAGTTTTTGTTGAGGTCGGATTGGTTTTGTTAGCATCCCGTGAAACCCCAATTTTGGACTTAATTTTAAAAATTCCTTTCTTCTAGATACAGGGTCATGTTTTTCATTTGAATTAAACCCCTAATAATACCTTCAATGCTGTAATTTTTTTTTGTCATTTATTTATCTTCTTATTTGGCTTAGGATCAAGCTTCATCGTCCATCCTCAAAAGATGGATGGCTTTATCTGTTGTTTATCCTCAGGACCTCAACAGTCGTGATATTTATCTCGAACACTAAGGTCATTAGTGGAGCTTAGAATCTCTACGTTACGTCAGTAGTTATTAGGCATAAAAATTAAAGCTTGATTGCTTAAAAATTGAAAGCTAGAAACCAATTACATCTTGATTGCTGCTATGTGATACATTGAACAAAAATGTTACTCAAATTGTTGTTTAATTTGTTGCAATTATTTAACCTTATAAGACTACCAAAATTATCATCATAACTTGTTGGTTGATCTTATAATCTCAATTCAAAATTCTATTATTTATTTAGCCTTCTAATGAGAAACCAATTTGAGTCTATTGTTACTGTGTATCCTTCAACAATTGAGCTTGCCAATGTTTATATTCATTTTATTTTCAAACTAATTAATTTTGATTGGCTAAAGACATAACATTGAAACTTGCAATTATTGTGAAGCTTGAGCCTTTTTACATACTAATTGAAGTATACCTTCTGAACTAATGTGTCCTATTTTAAGTATTTTATGAATATATAAGGGACTTAATGTTGGATTATATTATTTTGTTATCGTATTTGAATATGTAAAAGACTCTTGATATTGATTTATGCTATTTTGAAATGTTATATGAACTTTTCAAGGACTTTTCATGATAAAATTTATTATTTTGTGATCCATAATACGTGATCTTATGTATTAAATTATATTTTTAAACAATTTTATATACATTTTACTTATATTTAATGAACTACTTAGATCATTGGTCCATCTAGTTTGGACCAGTAGTCTGACTAATGAACTTAAGAACCGGAAGCTTGATTGGTTCAATAACTAATCCAGTTATTTAAATTATGGATTAAATTAAAGCAACATCAATAATATCACATTAGATTGGTATAACAATTATTAATAATATTTAATAATTTTAATTCAACGTTCTAAAAATAATGACATGAAGATTATTGACATTAATGATAATATATAGTTTTTAATTTTATGAGAAATATTAATAATAATTAATTTAATAATATAACTAATAATATTAATAATAAGTAGTAATATGAATGACTAACAATAGTAAATATAATTTAATAATATTAAATAATAATAAGTAATAATGATAACATGAGTTAATATTAATATTAATTATTGAATAATAATAATAATAATAATAATAATAATCTATAATTATTATTAATATTAATTAATTGCACTTCTATTTATAACAATAATTCACAATAATAATTAATTTAGTAATTTAAATAATAATAGTTCATAATAATTCATTATATCAATTAATAACTATCAATAATCATAATATTAAATTTTAATAAAAATAATAATTAATTTAATAATAATAATAATAAAAAATATGTAGATTAATATAAAAATATAAATAATATTAATATTAATATTAATTTAATGATATAAATAATAAAATATAATCATCATTTTAATTAATGTAATGATATTATTATTATTATTATTATTATTTATTTTAATAATATGCAATACTGATATTATTATGAAATAATTATTATTAAGCTAGATTATTTATTTATTTATTAAAACTTATGACTAACTGAATTTGAATATCATTGTTATTATCATTATTAGTTATTATTATTTTTAAATCATGACTAATAGAATTTTATTACTATGGTTTTTCAAATGTATCGCAAATTAATAATATTATTAGTAATTTATATAAATAATAATAATTATTATTATTAAGAATATTAATATTTAATTAATAATAATAATAATAATAATAATGAATCATAGTGATTAATAATTATATTAGTATATAATAATGATTATGATGATAATAATAATAATAAAATTATTAATTGAAAAAATGAAAAATAATGATAATTAATATTAATTTAATTATATTAATAATAATAGTTAATATTATTAATTATATAAATATTTATTTATTTTTAATATGATTAATATTATTCTTAATAAAAATAATAATCATAATCATTATCAACATTTATAAGATCATCACTAATAATATTATATCATATCATTGCCAATAAATTTAGATCATATCATATTAGTAAAAATAAGTTCTACGTGAGAGAGCCTTAGACCATCAATATATATAGGGATATGACACACGAAGGAACAGAGACGAATGGCGTAAAAGATATGCAACTGCACATCAGAAAGCAGCGGTGCAGAGAGAAAACCCAACAGACAAGACCGAGACGAGACCCTCGGACGAGGGCGACACTTAGTGGCGCTGTAGTTCTGATTGTATTCTATTTATTCAAATACTTCTAAATCCTCTTTTTTTTTTTCTTTTAAAACAAAAATTATTTAGTTTAATACTTCTGCTACTATTTTAATGCAACTGTTAGTCATTCATTACTCAATTAAAGTTGTAAGCTTTCATCCAATTTGATTCAATTTCTATATTCTAATTCATTTAGTTTTATTAAAGTTATACATTTTATTTATTATTTGATCATGTCTTATTCTTTCATTAATATGATAAGCTAGATTACTAGGGAATAAGAGGATAATTTAAGATTACAAAATAAGTGATCATGAGATATAACTTGAATATAATAGATTTATATATTTTTGGTTAGATAAATAAGCTGTATCGAATGATTACTGATGCAAAATTAATACTTTTTTTCCCTAGTTTGGCTATCTAATTAATTTGGGTGATAATAGAATGTTAGGATAGCAAATTAGTTGGATAATTACAATCTATTTTATTAATCTTTATGATTGCATAATTTAAGCTGATGGTAAATATGTATTTAGTTTTCTCTCTAATCGTTAATGCTTATTAATTGGTTATACAATTGATCAAAAGTTGACTTCTGTTTATTTTCACAGTAGGATATTAGGAAGCTAATGGATGCAAGTTTCTGTATGTTAATATAAAAAATACTTAAAATACCTCAAATGTTTATAAACCTTTTTTCTTCATGTATTTAATCTTATATTCAAACTTAATTCTATGTATGGAATTAATTATCTTTTTAACATTTAAACCATAATTCTAATCATTTCTTAAATATGTTTTCCTAATTATTTATTTTCTTTTCTTCTTTCTTTACCTCTCACCCTTAATCGATTGTTTTTCCTTATTTAGTTTTATTACTTAAAAATTTTAATCTAACCAAATTAAACGAACCAAACCGAACGTAACCTAACTAAATCCGAACGCAACACTCCACCCCTTACCAATTTTATTTCTCACGCAGCCTCCCTATCCCCCTTCCCTGCACAACAAGTCCTTGTGCCTCGTCCATTTTCGTGCAACCCAACTGCCTCACGCTTCCTCTTATGTGCACAAGCTTGCCCTACAACTCCCTCCTTCCCCTTCCGTTTTTTTTCTAGGCCAATCACCCAGCCAACACCCCCTTTTGTTTCTGGAAGTTTTGTATTTACAGACCACCGCGAGCCACCCTTTCTTTCTTCTTCTCCCTTATATATATATATACACACACACACACATTGTTGCACCACCACCGAGTCTCCTCTTCTTGTTCCTTCTCCATTTCGTTCTTTTCTTTTTTTTTGTTTTCAGCTCCCAGCTCAACCAACTCCCTCCCTCTAGGTTTTTCTCTCCCTTCCATGTCGTCCCTCCGCAACATTCCCAGCCACCACCATTTTTGCTTCCCAATACTTCGCATCAAATTCCCCAACTACCACCCTCCTCCTCCACACATTGCATAGCCACCTCGTAGCCATAACCAAACCCTTTATTTTTCCTCCCTGGTAGCTTCTATTGTTACCTCCTCTGCCCTCTGCGTTTTATTTCGCCAGCATTCAAACCACACCACCCCAAACTCTCTTCGTAACACCAACCGTCACCTCCACCTTGCAACACTTCCCGGCTTCCTCCATTTTCTCATCTCCGCCATCTCTTTGTGTACCACCACAACCTTCTTCCCCAACCATCTTAGTTTTTCCCTGATAAGGCGGAAGATGACTGTTATATTGTTTTTAAGTGTTACACACGTCTATTAGGAGTAGTAGTAGGCTGTTATTAGACTAGGTGTTCTGTTTAGTAGCAGGCTGGTTATGTTATCATCTAACTTAGTTAATTAGTTTTTAACTAGTTAGTTACTTAGCCTATAAATACTTTAATAATGCTGATATAGAAGAAAAAAAAAATATCAGACCGTAGGTGTGTGAGAATATTCTATAAAGCAGAACATTAAGTTGCTTAGCATTCTACTAGAGAGCAACGTTCCAATTCATTTTCCTGTTCTTATTGGTTTCAGTTCTTGTTGTAATATTTCTTTCTAGAATTCTCTCATATTTTATTCAAAGCTGTGTTAACATAGTCAGTGGCTGAAATTCAACATTCCCCCAGCCCGTGCCCCATTTTAGGAGCCTCAAACCACCACCTTGTGCCCCCTCTTTCGCCCAACTCCACCCCGTTTTCCCCTGCATCTCAAGCTGCATACCCCCAACCACAGCCACCATTCGTGCAGCTTTACACCTTCATCATGCCACTTTCATGCTGCACAACCCCATGCAGCACCATTCCCTCGCGGAACCCAGATGCTTGTGTGTAAGTTGCTTGTGCAAACCACCCCCTCAATGTGAAGAAGTTGCATTGTTTCCCATTAGCAGCGTGAGCAACAGTCGTTGGAAGCCTTTTCCTGCGCGAGTTCGGTGTTAACTTTCCCCCTGCATGAGCTCCACCTTGGACGCCCTTTCCCTCGCAACTAGGTTTGGTTTAGGGTTTGATTTTAGTTGTTAAATTGTGGAATGTCGTATGGTGGTAATAATATGCGTGTTTTGGTTAGGTTTTGTTTCAGGTAGGGTTAGTGGATGCTAAAATTTGATGTTAAGCCGTTGTTAGTTTACTATTTTTGCTTGGAGTTAAGGTAAGCCATATGCCTTATTAAAATATTAAGTATCACATGATAGTATCTTAGAGTTTTGATGTGTTGTAATTATTAGACTAAAAATATCTTGTTATGTTGTATTTATTGTCCCAAAGATGTTCGCATGAAATTATGTATAATGGAGCATGCTAAATTATTTATGATATTAAGTGTACAAAAGCATGCTATAATGGGTTTAATGTCATGTATTATTTATGCATGATGTATATGTATAACATAATAGATTGAGCATGCTTAGATATATTTTCACATGATTATTATTATTCATGTTCACTGGGGGTAAAAATATATTTTAAATGTATTGTAACACTCCTATTTTTAGGACTTCAAAATTTTATTTAAAGAGTTAATAGCGAAAGATAAAACAATAAAAATGTAGAGTGTTATTACCACACTTGGTATAAGTCCGATTTTCTATAATATTTTCATACCAATTGCAAAGGCTTAAACGTTAATCCAATTAAATTAATAACATATTTATATGAGATAAAATAGATATTACAATATAGATTAAAATCATTTTGATAATACAAAAATGGTCAACTCTTGCAAAAATTTTAATGAAAAGGAAATACAAGGGGACACAAGAGTCCAACAATATTTAGATCAAAATGTACCGAATATTGAATAGGATATTACATAGTCCTAACTCTCAATTCAAACAAATACAAGCCTTCAAGATGATCTCACAAACTAACTTCTAAAGTCACCACTACCCATTAAATATGAAGGGGGTCATGAAATGGAATCCATCAGTATAATAGTACTAAGTAACCTATTATACAAAACTAAATATGCAAAAATGACATAAGCACATAGAAGACATTATAAAAGAATGTGGTATAAAATACTGAAATGTACATGTGATGAGTCAGGCCCAGCCTTAGCCATATTGAGGCCCTAGGCAAAAAAAAATTTTTGAGGCCCTTGCCATAAAAATTTATGCATATTTGAGATATATATTACTATTACTTAGGAGGCCTTAATAGGATTGGGGCCCTACGCCTATGCCTAGTTTGCCTAAGCTTAAGGCCGGGCCTAGTGATGACCAATATACAATAACTATACCAGGTAAATAAATATCATTAAGGCCTTATACTGCGCGTGCCAATTTATTTAGAACATAAATGAACCTTACCAACCAAGCATCCCGATGATGCTTTTTAAAGTAATGATTAGAACTAATCTTAACCTAATAACCATAATATTCACAATATATCTCATAACTTGACATCCATACCAATAAATTCCACAACACCACAAGAAGGGCTCAAAGGCAATTGCCGAACTACAGGTAGGCACAAAGGCTATTACCGAATCATAGGTAGGCAAGAAAGCTACTACCAACCCAATTCAATAATCATTTCAAACCAACAAAAAATATTTCCATTTTTAATTTTCTCGAGAGGAGATCATATAAATCCGAAGACACTAAGGTACTTTGGTGATACCGGCACACAAATGCAACATAATATCCTACCGACTATCAACCCAATTAAGGTCACTAAGGTACCTTAATCATACCAGCACACAAAGAAAGTATAGCACCCTACCGATAAGGATTCCTAATCTATAAGTATGTATACCCTCTAAGCAGTCCATAAAACTAAATAGAGTAAGATATAGAGCTTGGTTGGGATACTAAGGCAAACCAGTAAAAAAAATCCAAACCAAAATGTAGTCTAAATTACATCTTTAGGGTAACAATTCCTAAAGAATCATCATTCATAATCTCAAAGTATTTCACTTTAAATATTAGTATTTTAGTAAAGTAATCACAAATATCACATAATACACAAGCTAGTCAAATTTCCATGCTCAACCATATTTACCAAATTTCAATTATTCAACCCAATCATAATCAAAGTTAATACTATGGTCAACCTAATAATCTACTAAGGCTATCATAGGTTCAATTATTTACATTGAGGTGTATTAGGTCGAAAATGACCAAAATACATTTAAGATCATAATTTTCATGTTATTATCAATTATAAATACAAATTTTATTTTATTTAATAATTTTTCATGAAAAGACTAAAATAAAATAAATTAAATATTGTTAACATGCAAGTAAATTACCAAAAACAACAAATGACCAATTTTCCCTTACACATAATTTATCACATAAAACCCTAACATGAGTTTCTAAAACATCAATTTGCATAATTCCATACTTAACAATAAATAATACATATTAGGCATGCTTATTGGAATCAATTTCACATGGTACATGCAAAAGATCAAAATACTTTTAGGGGATACAATAATAATAATAATAATAATGATGATGATGATGATGATGATGATGATGATGATGATGATGATGATGATGATGATGATGATGATGATGATGATGATGATGATGATGATGATGATGATGATGATAATGATAATGATAATGATAATGATAAAAATATGTTTATTCATTCTCAACCTATCATATTACACACACGCGCATACACACACACATGTACACACACACACGCGCGCGCGCATACACGCACACATGCACACACACACATCAAGAATAATTTATCCCCATCATTAAACCCATTTTAACATGCTAATATATATATATATATATATATATTATACCAAAAAAACATGCTCCATTTTTTACCAAATTTTGTACTAGCATTATTTGGCAAATAATTACAACAGAAAAAGTATGTTCAATATAATTTATACAATAAAACTCTAATATGCTATCATGGGATATTTAAAGTTAAAGTTAAAAATAAAAGCAACCTAATCACTCCTCTCATTCTAACTTCACCCCATCCAAACCAAAACCACCCAATGTGTATTAGATGATGTAAGTATGAAAGCATATGATTTATGATGAGATAGACACACCTTTTAGGATTTTATAAGCTTAATAATGTATATTTACCATATCTTATAATTTACTTTCATGCTAAAGTGTTTTAAATTATTGTATTTTAGCTTTTTTCTAGGAAAATTGTTAGTTAAAATGAAATTTAGCATTAAAATGGATAATATCATGAAAATTTGGATTTGAAAGGCATTTTGGACATTTATAACCTAATGCGGTTAAGTGTGAATAATTGGACATAGGATAGCCTTAGTAGAATGATTAGGTTGCTTTTATTGTTGACTTTAACTTTGGTTTAACCATTGACCTTAGGGTTAACTTGAATAATTAAAAAATAAGGAAAGTGGATAGTTGAAATTGGAATTATTAGTGTATTATGTGATTTTTTGATCACCAAATAAGATATTAATATTTAAAGTGAAGGACTTTGAGATAAAAAATGGTGATTCTTTAGGGGCATTCACCCTATAGATGTGGTATAGCCCATGGTATGGTTTGGATTTCACTGGTGTGCCTTAATGATCCATCTATGCTCTATATATTTCTTTAATTAGTCCTTCAAATTTCTTAGAAGGTATACATACTTATACATTATGTGTCCTTGTCAGAAGGATATTATGTTTCCTTTGTAAGCTAGTACAACCAAGGTATTTTAGTGTTCTTAGGTTGATAGTCAATAAGAAATTTTGTTGTCTTTGTGTAACAGTATGATCGGAATACCTTATTATATTCGAGTTGATATTATCTCTCATAAAGTAAATAAAATATAAGTAATTATTGATTGTTATTCATGGGTTTTTACTAGTGTTTTTGTAGTTGCATTTGTTCATTACCATTGGTTATATTGATATGGATTATGTTAGCTATGATGCTTAATAAAATATTAATTTTTAAAGTGAAAGATTACATGGGTCACAACCGATTGTACCTATCTATTCTACTAGATGAGAATAGTGACCAAGAGCATTATGCCTTGGGGTTATATTTGTTACCGTTCCACCTGGATAGAATAGTAGTAAGAAGTGTTATACCATAGGATTGTATTTGTTATTGTTCCATCGGATAGAATAGTGGACAGACATGTTATGCCTTAAGGTTGTACCCATCCATTTCATTAGAAGAGTTATGCCCTGGAATTGTTTATTTTTGATACCATTCCACCAATTATGAATAATGGGGGGTCCCTAAACTCATCGTCACTAAATAATTGGAATGGTTATGATAACTTATTAAACTTGTATGTGATTAAGTATAAGGGTATGTCAAGAATATGGTCTTGGTTATAATTATGATATGGCATGAATATAATTTTTTGTGTCGCATGTGTTATTTAATGTATTTATACCATGCTCCTCTTGTGATACTTTCTATGTGTTCCATGTAACTTTTGCATGCTTAGTATTGTATAGTAGTTTATGTAATACCGTTATACTGATGAGTTCCAATTTATGGTCCTTTACCTCTTCAATGACTAGTTGTGACTTTATAGGAATAGTTGATTATACTAATTGATTAAATACTTTGGTTATGTTGCTTACGGTGAATGTTAATGTAATTTGATCTAAAATATTGTTATCTTAAATATCTCTCTTTGGCTCTCTTTCTCTTTAGACTTTTATGTCCCTTTTTTATACCTATTCTCTTTTGTTTTTGGCACCTTGTATTGTGGTAGGATCAAGGGTTTTCCGTACTCAATTTATAAGTATGAGGTTACTTATGTCTTGTGCCTGAAATAAAGTAGGTATAGAGAGTACAATTTCTACATTAGACACGACATAATGCCTATGTGTTTTATTGTTTTAGCCTCCATAAACTTTTTTTCAAAAATAGTTCAAATTTTTTTAGGAATGTTATAATACTATATAACTCTATTATTCGAATAATGTAACACTCCAAAATTTACTACTAAAAAATTTTGTTTTATGGCGGAATCAAAATCAACATAGTCGGGTATTACTGTTGTAATTGATGTGAGTTTAGTTTACCATACCATCCTCAAATCAATCACAAGGCTAAAAACCACTAAGAGTAGAATAGAGTAAATAGAAATGATAGACGGTTTATAAATGTAAATGTGATTTTTGGAGATTTACTCCTGAGTACAATAACAAAATACAACAAAAGGGATACTATGGATCTAAGAGTCCAAAAGATATCCGGTAAAACCAGTATCCGGATAACATGATTCTACACTCAATGTCCTAATACACAAAGTCACTCTGCCTTATACAAAGCATCAAAAGCTGCAAATTTATCAATTGGGTCATCATCAACCTACATATAAACATCTGAGTCATTTGCTCGTGGGAATGAATAGCACCCATAAAAAGGATGATCAGTACGCTATATACTGAGTAAGGTAGCAATACAGTTAAAGCAAGGGAAATGTAGAATTACATACATTCAGAGCAGAAAGTAGCATACATGCGAGATGTAATAATCAATACAAGGTAATTAATGATTTCGAATTCGTACCATTAGAATATAATAATATCCATTTTTTTATTTACATTGAGTTCAAGGACCCCACTATTCTCTATCGGTGGAATGGTTATCATTATGTACAATCCCAAGGAAAAATGCTCCCAACCACTATTCTCATCCGGTGAAATGGATAGGTACAACCGGTCCTGACTCACGTAGTCTTTTACTATAAGAATTTAGTATCTTATCAATGATTATATTCGTTGTTAGAATTTATTTTACACTGAGTTTAGGGACTCCACTATTCTTAACCGATGAAAAGGTGATTCTACATACCCCAAGACAAAACGTTCCTAGGCACTATTATTATTAGTAGAATGGTAATAATATACAACCCTGGGAAAAATTCTCCAACCACTATTATCAACCAGTGGAACGATCATCAATATACAACCTCGAGGCAGAACGCACCCGACTAATATTATCGTTAGTGGAACAGACATATACAATTAGTCCTAACTCATGGAATCTTTCACTTTAAATGACTAATATCTTATTAATTATTTTTATGACAAGTATAAAACAAAATTAAGGCAGATGAAACATCCACATACTGATAACAAGACTATTATTAAAGGTTAAGTTACTTATCCTCCCCTAGAAACCCTAAATTCATAATTTAGACATAGGTTCCCCCATATTGGTCATTTACCCACCAAATTTAGTATATCTTCCTCAAATATTATTTTTATTAATATACCTAAAATTCAAGGTCTAACTCCCACGTCTTATATGTGTGATAATAGCACTATCTCAAAAGTTACTATTTATAATTATAAGGATCCTAAAACCTTAATTTCACAATAAGTTATAACATTTTTCATAAGGCTCATATAATTATCAAATTCAACATAAATCCCTAAAATATCCATATTAACAACATATCCAAAATTTTTTGCTTAAATCTAACGTTTTCCGCATGCGATAATAATATAACCGTTTTACGGTTACTATTCTCAAATTAGGCCATTTTCTCATTTTAGAGGAACTTATGACATTCATAATCACTCCAATCACCCCAAATCATCATATTCGAATACTTTTAATCCACCTAAAAAGTTAAAATATTAAAATTCTCATATTAACCCATATTGACCAAAATGCCCTTAAAGATAATCGATAACCCTTATTTAACAAAAAACATTATACCTTCAATATCATTATTTACAAATTCTCCATTTACCAACATACATCTTAAATATAATTATTTTTCCATATATCAAACTTTATTAGGCCCATATTACTCTTCTACTTTTTATTCACCCACAAAATACAACTTAGCGTAGAAATCTCGTATCAGCACTTCTTTCATTATTCTTACTTTCTTCTTATCATATATTTTATGTTGATATACAATATCATCGAAAGCATGCATTTAATAGTGAAATAAACATAACATGATAATAAACATATTCATACAAGCATTTAACACAAACCCTAAACATTGACTAGTATCATTACGAAAAGCCCTCTGGTCTCTAAACATGTTTATCCTATCCCACCTCTTCTGAAACTTCCGATAAATCAACTAAGAACAATTAAAAAAAACATCATTAAAATTTAAATGATATAATTAAGAAAGGGTTTAAGGAAATAAGTATTTACATAATTAGGTTATGATATTAATTACACGGGATTAGGTTAGCTAAAAATATGGGGTATTACAAATACCAATTGATATTACTATGGTGAATATATCATCTAATCCCTGTTACCTAGTTATTTTTATTTAATTAACCTGTAATTAATAGCTTTGCTCTATGTGTCATTGTTAGTTATTTTTTCTTCATTTAACAAGGGAAATTAATTTGATAATAGGAAATAACAAATTAAATTACAATCTAAGTGAAATCAACCACTACTACTCACTACTCACTACATGTTATAGTATTTAAAGTCTAATTGTACATCTGTCACAACATACCAAAAATGACTTTTCCGATAGAGAATATGAAATAGGACCTACATAATGGAAATAAACTTTATTAACCAAACCATATTTTAAAATCAAATTAACTAAACCAAACTATAATTTTACATTTTGGTTTGGTACAATTAATGGTTCGGAAAAAAATTAACAGTAACTTTTTTCTGTATGTATATATGTATATATTCGTATCATTTACAAATATATATATATACATACATACATATATATATATTTTATAGATATATCCAACTATCAAGCCACCAACTATTATGATTTCAAATATTAAACTATCCACAAGGCCACAATGTCCATAATAATCTAATACAATTAATTATTGAATATATCCAACAAATATTCAAAAATAAATATAGTAAAAGAATTAAAACAACACAATAATTATATATACATATATATATGGTTAGCGATTAATTAGTTTAAATTTTGGTCCCTTAACTATTTACCAAGCCTTATATGAAAAAAAAAAGTGTTTAACCAAATCATATATTTTAACCATTAATCAAATCAAACTATAAAATTATATTTTGATTAATGGCTGAACCATGTTCTATAAAGTTTGCACTCTCAAGTGAACAGATAGTACGGCAAATCTGTTTTTAAACTTCTATGTACTTTGTAAATGGCACACAACAAGCCCGTCTAGCTCAGTTGGTAGAGCGCAAGGCTCTTAACCTTGTGGTCGTGGGTTCGAGCCCCACGGTGGGCGCATGTTTTGTGATTATTTTTCCCACCTTCTGGTGGTTCAAGTAGGCCAAGGCCCAAGAGGGAGGTGGGGGCTTAAGGAGTTCGATCACAGATTGTCAGCATAGAGTAGGCCCACAAAATATACTAAGGCTTCCTTTTGTAGTCTAAACTGTCAAATAGTCTACTTTACAATCTGAGGTACAATGACAGTAGACTAGGACTTTACAAGGAAGATCGGCCCAATCCCCTCCACCCCCCTCCAGGCACAATCCCAGAGGGAACGGGACTATCTTTCCATCAGATGATCGGGCTCCATCGTTAGGATTATTTGATAACTACCATTATCATTATCATTGATGTCCCTACCAATTACTATTATTATTTTTTCTATCATTGATGTCCCTATCAATTTTTTTTTTGTTTTATCATTGATGCTGGATAATAATAGTAATAATAAGGGCAATGTTTGAAAGCAATAGTGTTCAACATAATAATCACAGTAGTAATAATAATAATAATAATAATAATAATAATAATAATAATAATAATAATAATAATAATAACAAGAGTGGTGGTGATCATAATGAGATTTATGTTAGCCTTAAACACTAAAAATAGAAACAATAAGAATTAGTTACATCAAATAACATGCCTATATATATAAATCATTTCCAAATTAATACTGTTTTAGGTTAGAAATTAACTATATATTCATAATCCTAAATGTTACAATTACCAAGACTTGAATAATTATAATAATATTAATATAAGTATCACTTATCAAGAAAAACTAAGCTGCACACACTTGAATATAGCATCCTATGTTCATATACTTATATACTACAAATCGCCTTAAAGAGTTTAGTCATCTTCTGCAAAAATTAGAGCCAGACCTTCATTATTACATAGTAACATTGTGTGTGTATGTGTGGAAAGATATCACTAATTCCGTTTCACAGTTACAAGTGATGCATTTTTTTGTAACTGATAAAAAGGTTCTAAATTTAACATGTTACTCCTAATCTTTTGCTATTGAATCCATTTAGGGGTGTTCAATAGGTTGAGTTAGCCATTTCTTATATAACCCAACCCATAAAAATAGGTTTACGGGTTAGCTGGTTTGGGTGATTATTTTATAAAAGTTCACATAAATTAACCCACAGTAGTTTACAAATTAAGATAGGTTAGTATGGGCTAGTTTATAAGTTAACAGAGGTTGTCGTGGGTTATTGAAAATTACTTCTACTATACCAAAATTACCACCTCCATAATCTCATTTTAATCAAACCCTAGACTAATTATTTTGGTACAAGGCTCTCCAAACCCCACTGAATCAGCCTAACCCCGCCCAATCCTATCATACCCTAAAGTAAATTTGTTCAATCCCACCCTAGACTTATTTGTCCCTAGCCCAGTTCAATCCAACTCCAGCCCACTTTAACCCAAGCCACCCCACTAAGACCCAACATTGCCTTGTTCCACCCTGACCTAACTTCACTCCATCTGATCCCAAAACCACCCAAACGTGAGCTATCTAGGCCCAAACCTGACATGACCCAACTCGACCCGTTAAGTTAATCAATAATGACCCAATCCGACAAATTAAATTAATATAATCGAAATTTGTAAAGACCTGAACCTGAAACTTACTCGACCAACAAAATAACTTGGTATGACCCGAACCTAAAACCAACCCAATGAATAAAATAACTCAAAATAACCCAAAATCAAGCGACTTGACCTGATCCATAAAAATATAGGTCTATAAACAACCCAATCCAAGAATGATTTGATCTACTACAACTCAACCTAAACTCGAATCACCGGCCTTATTGCCACCTAGATGTGGTTATAAGTTTGTTCACTTATTAACCCAAGGTAACCTAAGATCAACCCATCTATTTCATGGGTTACGATGGGTTGTGTTGAAAATTATTAATCATTTATTTTATATCCCAAAATTTACTACTAAAAAAATTTGTTTAGTGAAAGTATAATAATAATATAGTTGAGTATTAACGTCATACTCAACATAAGTTTGACTTACCATACCGTCCTTACATCAACTACAAGAAAAAAAACATGTAAAACTTAAAACATGATAAATAAAGGATGAGAGAAATTCATAAACATAGATACGAATATGGAGGTTAAATCTAAGTACAATATCAAAATTCAACAAAAGGGATCCCATGGAACTAATAATCCAAAAAGGTATCCATATAAAAGCTAATAACTAGATAACATGATTCTACGTCCATCTCCAAGGACAAAATGATCACTCCTCTCCAAGTAAAACATCATAAGCAGAAAATTCATCCAATGGATTCTCATCGACCTGCACAAAATTATTCGGGGCATCTACTCATGGGATTGAGCACCACCAATAAGAAGGATGATCAACCCACTATATACGGAGTAAGGTGGTAATATAATCATTTTAAGGGTACGCATACGTAAGATCATATAAATTATTGTCAAGAAAAAACTTAAACATGATATAATGTAAGAGAATATTATCATCCCTTTTCTTATTTACATCAAGCTTAGGATCCCACTATTCTTAATCAATTGAAACGGACTGAAACACCTCTTAGGGCAAAATACACTAGGGCACTATTATTTAGCTGGTGGAACAGACTTAATACCTCCTAGGGTAACACGCTGCTAGCCACTATTTTTAAATCGGTGGAACAATTTGAATCACCTCCCAAAAAAGACGTGCATGGCCACTATTATTAAGCTGATGGAACAGACTTAACAACTTGGTCCTAACTCCACTTTAAGTAACTATTGTATTTTTGTTATTTATCTCTAGGTCATTATGTAGACACACATATAGATAATCAAGGTACATAATCAAAACTTAACATAAATATTAAAAACACAATAAATACAACCTCTTGAAGATCAAAAGATCCCCTTAGGGAAATGCCACATTTCCTCTAAAGAACCCTAATTCCATATTATAAGCATAACTCCTCCTAAAATGCTCATTTATCTACCAATTTTAGCACACCTTTCTAAATAATTATTATTATCAAAATATTTAAAAATTTATTCCTAACTCCAACATCATACAATGAGATAATGACCCTATCTGTAGAGTTATTATTCACAATTCCATACAAAACCTCAGTTTCATAAATTATGGATAGCTTTTTCCATAAGACTTATATAACCATAAAATTTAGTATAAATTTCTAGAATTTTAATATTAAAAAAATATTAAAAAAAATAAAGGTTTAACTTCAAGTTTTTACACATACAATAAAAGTCTTACTTCTAAAGTTATTATTCCTAATTTAAGCGATTTTTTTATTTAATTGGACCGAGGTCATTCCTAATCACTCCAAATATTCTACTTAATATATTTAGAATATTTTGAACCAATTAATATATTACAATACTAAGGATTTTATATTTAACCCATAAAGCAAAATACCCTTAAAAATGCCAAAACACTTGTATTCTCACAAAACCCTAAGAGTCGTAACATGATTGGTTGTCAATCTCCAACAAGTATCATTAGGAAAATAATTAGCCAAATATGTATATATATACACAAGTAAAACATCATATCCCACTTTAGCTACTAATTCATACCAATTTACTTGACATCAATGTACATAATCACATGCTTTAACCTTTTTCTAATGTTTCCATTATATATACATAACAAACCATACAACGATATTATCATAATGAAATTATCCATATAACAACACCAATCTTTATTTTTATACAATTATACACGTTGCATATAAAACCCTATATGCAACTTACATTTTTACCAAAAGACTAACATGCCTTATCTGAGATTACTAAAAAATCACCTAAGAATAAAAAATAAACACATTCATAACTTAATAATACAAAAAAAGAAAATTTAAGGTAAAGGAGGGTGGAAAGGAGGAACAAACAAAGCAAACCAAACTATGGAAAAGGGTGGCACAACCAAGGGTGTGCTATGTCAAAGGGTGACACATCTAGGGTGGTTTCTATGTCAAGGAGTGTTGCAGCTAAGGTGGGGTTGGCATGGATAGGTGGAGAATCTAGGAGAGTGGTGGTGTAAGGGAATGACATAGCTTAAGGGTGGTGGCATGAGGGGATGTCATTGGTAGGGGTATGTTGTGTGAGTTTAGAGGTGTTAGAGAAAAAGTAGGGATGGCAATAGGATGGGTACGAATCGAGTACCCCCTACCCGTATCTGAATCCAATAAGATTTTTTTTACCCACATATGCACCTATACTCGAATGAGTATTCATTACCTCATCCATATTTGTATTCAGCGGATACCTAATACTCGATGGATAATTCGTCTCCCAATGGAAAAACCTGTTACCCTCTAAACCTGTTATCTAGTGGATTAAAATTATCTGTTTACCCATTATCATTACCCGTTTACCTGTCTAAATTTCTAATTATGAAGAATTAACCTATGAAATTAATTTTTAACATTAAAATGCATATGAAAAATAGAAAAAAAATCATCAACTTAATGGCTGAAGCAGGCAAATCATCCTTTACCAAATCAACCATGCCTTCATTGCACATGAACTAGCCATGCTACATAGCAATAGCTTATTACCTGTTAGACTTCTACAACTTTTCTAATAACAAGAAAATTATTCAAAATACATCCGAGTATCATAATAGAAAAATATAGTAAAATATTTCAACACCAATGTTGATTAAAACTAGTATACCATGTCAAAAAAGCATAAAAAACTAGTAGAACACAAATGATATTCATAATAGGAAGAACTTTTCAATGTTCATTCATTACTCTTCAAACTTCAATCATCAAGAATCTAGCTGGTACATCAAAACAATAAAAATATTTTAAAAAGGAATATAATCATATATATTACATTTACTAATAACATTACAAAATTTATAAACACTTAAGCTTTACCTCATTTTCACCATCATTAGACTCATCATCCTCAAAAGAATTGCGACAATCGCCACGATAATATGATATTTTAGAATTATTATTATCTAGAAAAGGATTGAACTAATGAAATCAATAGATAAAATAATACATATTTCATAATTAAACTAAAATTTAACAATATAAATAAGATATCACCATTGCCACTCATCATTGTTGCCCAAATCTAATCTCAACCACACATCAATGCTTGCAAAGTTTTTGGATGTAATGGATTGTGGTGAGGAGTGACAAATGAGCCACTCATGCTAAAATTAAATTAAAAGAAATTTTGAAAACAGGAATAACAAGTATATCCCTAGCCATATTTTGTAAAATTGGAAAGTTAGTGTTTGTCTTCGACCATGATAAAACATCAAATTCCTCCATCCTTGGCATAACAACCTCCTTCAAGTAATAGCCTAACTCATTATTTTGTGATGAATTAGTAATCCCGTGGTTAGTAACCACTTTTCATATATATCCACTCCTCTAAAACCCAAACTAGCACTATCATCATAGGAAGTATGACTAGAAATAGTTAAACGACAAGATGTACTTCTATTTCTCTCTATACGCTTTAGTTTCTCCTCATACTCATGAAATTGCTCATAACATATTCAATGAAATTTCTCTACCTTGTCATAAGTAGAGTCTGGATAAATTAGGGAATAATAATATTCTACCAACTTCATTTTAAATCGGGGATCCAAAATGGTTGCTACAACCATAATCCCATGAATTACACTCCAATATTTATCAAATTTCTCTAACATTTTTGTCATCGATATTTTAAATTTCTTCATCTTCCTCAAATTCCCATTCATACAAAGCTAATATAACCTTATAAACCTTAGGGAAATACAAGTTAGAAGTATGATAATTATTTCTTTAAAACAACAAAGTAACCTCATAAAACAAAGATAATTTTAAATAAATAATCCGAACCATTTTCCACTCCTCAAAACTAGGACAATATTTAAATCTAGGTTCCAACCATGAAAACCGCTCAAACACATATTCATACAACAATTCAACATCAAGCATTAAGAAAGTGGAGCTCCATCTTGTCTTACAATCTTGCACTAAGGCCTTAATATATGGAACTTCTTTTTGTTGACAAACCTCTACAAACCCATCTATTTCTTTTTCTTTTTCTTTTTTTTTGTTGCCCTCTAAAATACCACACTCTCATGAAAATTTTTAAAGTATTTTGGATTACATCCATCCCATCTCTAATAATTAAATTAAAAATATATGCAGCACAACAAATGTGAAATTTTTTCCCATGCAACAAAAAACACGAAGCTTGTAATATTCTTTTCATCTAGTTAATCATAGCATCATTGGTAATAAAATTGTCAAAAGTTAGTGTTGTAAGATTTATATCAATATTCCAATCCACCAAGATAGTTAAAAACACATCACAAAGAACTTCAGCTATGTGAGGAGCAGGAATATATATGAACCTTAACAAATATAAAAGTAAACAACACAACAAATAAAAAATGAGAACACCACACTATCACATAGTATTAACATTGAAAATTAGAACTTGATGTGGATAAAATATTAAACACATCTTAGTATCTAAATTTATAAGTTCCATTGAGTATCAATCCAATGAGTTGTTATAGCCATAAAACCCTTCTTTTGATTTTACATGGTCCATATGTTGGTAGTGATTGAAATCTGACACTTATTACAACGTAATAGGTACATTATTTTACTTTTTTCAAATTCAAACATCTTAACGATATCACTATTTAATGTATTCCTTGAAATAAACTTAAAAGAAGGTTCAAGACCTGATACAAACTCCATAAATCCTTCATGTTCTACTATAGAAAGTGGATACTCATGCATCACCACCTTATTACACAAATCTTGCCTTAAAACTTCTTGATTGAATTCAATGATCAATATCTTTCCCTTTCCTTCCCCTTTTTGAGTGTATTGCAACTTATTTTGGCCTAATCCTCATATAAACTTAAAAGATACACACTTTTTTATATGCTCATATAAATGAGAAGTGTCATTTTTAGGATCCCTACTTAAAAATTTATTACAACCTCTACAAGTGGCCTTCTTCTTCCCATTATTCTCCATTACATTAAAATGTTCCCATAAAATTGAAGTTTTCTTTCTTTCTTTTTCCCTAGAGTAAGTTGTTGCACTTCCACATCTTCATCTTCCTTATTTGTAGATGGCTTATTCATAATAGGTTACTAGCTGTAGTGGATGAATATGGAGGTATTTAACTTAATGAATTGGTAGTACTAGCTCTAGTTGTCATCCCTAAACATATATTAAAAACTTCAGGTAAAAAGAGTTACATAACAACTATTATAATTTTTATCAATTCCCAGATTTTGATTGCATCACTATCATAATAACTTTTGTAACCACACGGCCATTTGCTAATCTGTTTTTTATATCAACATTGAGTCATACATAATTTATTCATGACTTCTTTCTTATTTCCATTCATAATTTAAGTTTTACTTATATGAAAAACAATGTCTTCATTTTTACCATGTTTGCAATATGATTTTCAACGAATATGATTCCATTCAACAAGCGGATTGTATATATTAAATTTATAAATTAAGATATACTATCTCATTCCTTCCATTTAGTCAAAATACTCTTCAAACTGATTAACTTAATATAGTAGTCAACAATATGCATATTCGGAATGATTAACTTAAAATAACAAACTGCATATAGCTAGTTACCTACAACAAACAATAGCCTGGATAGGAATTTTTCAACAACAAATCTATAATATCTTCCAATATTTGTTCAACAATATGTTATATATTGCTTGAATACACACACACACACACACATAAATTAAACAACATATCTCATATACATATATATAAGATCTGCATAACGCATATCAAATATGTATATATATCTATATTGTATACATATATACATTACGAAACATATTATGCATACATATATACTAGATCTACATATACAGAGCATAAATTTAGAGATTCATTTGCCTAATTTCTTCTTCTTCCTTTTTTTTAATCAAATTTAAACTTTGAGAGCACACCAAAATACTAATTATTCAATTAGTGTGCGTGCACACACACATATCATTTATGTTGTTTACCAACAAGGTTTGAGTCTTTTACCCTATAAAAAACAAAACCACCGGCATGATGAGAGGCGACAATGAGACAAAATTTAGAGGCTGCAGCGTGATGAAGACCTAAAGCCATCAGCATCAAATGACTAAGCGAAGGAGAGGCTGAGAGGAAAACTATAGTCCAAACATCGATGGACGTCACAATACCTTGAGGTAGGTAGGAGCAGTTGGTAGTCGGACACTGGACGAACAAACACACTAGCACAGGGGAATGGAAAGTTGGGAACCGGGGTCTAGGAATGCTAGAATGAACTCACACGGTTGCATGAGTAGTCAAGCACGAAGCAATGAAACAGACAGAGGGAATGGGGACTCGGTTCAAGGGGCTGGGGTTGTTGCCTATAGTGTAAGTGTTGGTTTGGTTAAGTTGTGATTTTTTTTTGTTATTTGTTTGTGTTATATTTTTTGGGTTTTATTTAATTTACATTTTTAACTATAGTTGATGTAATGTTGTATTATTTAAATGAAGGGTAAAATAGTCTTTTTATTATGGGTAAATATATACTAGTACGGATACAGGTACAGAAATAGGTACAGCTTTGGATATCCCATATTCATACTCGTATCCATACCCATATAGATTTTTTAAACTCCCCTCCATATCTATATCCGTTTATCCAAACCAATTTATATTTTCAAAGGATAAATTCTATCAAGCTTTGAGTAAAACCCATCTTATTGCCATCCTTAAGAAGAAGGTTGGCGAAGGCTGTATAAGTGAATGATGTAGCTAAATGTTTGTTCCATTGGTGCTTAACATTACTTGGGTAGGTTCTATATTGAGGGTTTACGTAGCTAAGGGAAAAGTTGTATGAGAAGTGGTAAGTTACACAAAGCTTTGTGGAATGAAAATAGTAAACAACATGGAATAATACACAAGAATGAAAGGAAAATAGAGGGGGAGTTAGGGAAGAAGTTAGGTGAAAAAATATAGGGGGTAAGGAGAGGGATTGGAGGGTATATATATGTTTGGTGTGAATGGTGAGGAACAATAGAAGTAAGGCAGATGATTATGGGTGTGGCACAATGGACAAAAAGGTTTGGGGAAAAAATTTCAATGAAACACATCCCTTAAGATGTGGGAGGTGATAGTGGTGATAATAAATTTTGATAGTTAGGTTTAGATTGTAAGCTTGGCAAAAGGGATTTGGTTAGGAGAAGATGAAATCACATAGAGAAAGAAGGGAAGAAGATGATTGGCAAGAGAAGAAGAAAAGGAAAAGGAACAAGAATAAGGAAAAAAGAAAAATAGAAAAATGAAAAGAAGAGATTTAAGGTTTAGAATTAGAATTATATTTAAATTAGGATTAGGTAATTAAGTTAGGATTAAAATATCAATCATCTAAAATTAGGGTTATTTTAAAATATTAATTATTAGGATTTAGGGTTAGATTGAATTTGGGATATTACAATTTACTCTAACTTGCCATGTGTTAGACCATGGATCAAATGAGTGACATGTGTTAATATAGTATAGGTTGGATTAAACTATGATAACTCATTTGAATACCCCCAAATCCATTACCCTTGGAAGTCTTGTATAGGAAATTACTATGCATACCGTTTTAAACGACTAAGTTAGAGATTTGCCAAAAATAAAAATCAATATCGAAATATCTCGATACATGGATATTATTTATATGGTTGGATCAGATATTCGATTCGCTAATTGTTTGTTGACAGACTTGATTATTTGATCCAAAAAATATTGGATTAGATAAACAATCATGATTAGCATTCCCTATAAAACACGTGTGAAATAGGGGATCAAACCCTCTTGGTTGAGGGTGGTGGTCCTTACCAAAAATAAAATAAAATATATATTCGAATTTCATATGAGGCACAAGTAGGCAATTTGATGATTGAGAGTGCGCTTATATGATCCGACGGTTGAAACTTTAGCTTCTATCTTACGATAGTGTTTTAAATATCAAACCGAAAACTAATTCGATGTAGTGAATCAACGAATATGGCCACAGTTTGATTGAAAATTGATTTCATATAATTTTTTTTATCAACATAACCTCAATATGAACTAATCTGATATTAGTTCAAGATGATCCTTATCCTTGTATTTCTTTCTTTCTTTTTTATGACTCTCGCTTAGAATGCACCATGTATAATTAATTTTTTCATTTTTACGGTTGATATGCACCTTTTAAAATCGGATACTTTTTTATCAAATGATGGGCTGGTTCAATTTTTTAATTACGACCTTATAATTTTGATTCAAGTTCGAATATCATCTAAGATAAAATGTTAAGATACTTTAATGGCTAGACATTGTAGGCATTTAGCATGCTAACAAAATGACGGATATATGGTCCAAACTTCATTTTCAGACATCCAAATTTGTTCAATCATTGGTTATCAGATTTTCTCTTTTTCCTTATAGTACATTTAGTTTAGGGTGAATAAAAATTAATGAGGGAGAATTAATTGATTCGTCCCATTCAAAAATCAGTTTTGCTAACCTCAACTAGGTAAACTGAGGTTAAAGTTTCAACCTCATTTACTCCGGTTAACCTTTATTTTATTAACATTTGATTTCGAAAGGTAACGGAGGTGAATGTAAAAATATAATTAAATTTTCTATATTTATTTTAATTCAAACGGTATTTTTTAAATATTTACATTAATTTATCTAAACTATATTAATATTATTTAAATAATATTTTAAAATATTTATTCTAATTTATTTGTATTTTTTTTATCTAAATTAATTTTTAATATTTAATCTTATTAAGATTAATCTCAATCCAAATAGATAATAGCGTACGATAATACGTACCGGGTGCCGGAACTTTAACTAACTTTAATAAAAGCATACACACCACACCCGCGTCTCTGTCTACAATCTCTTTAATAAAAAAATATAACAAAATCAATGTAAGAATCCCCTTGATTGTCGGTCAGGTGGAAAGGTGAAAGTGACTCATGTTTGATTAACTAACTTTATATTTGGCCGCCCACGAACAGATCCTCGGCCAAATGTGAGAAAGTAGCTGGACACAAGCTTTTTTTTATTTATACATGTCATCTACACATTCAATAATTAGCTAATTTAATATTCATATTAATCTAAGAACCATGAAACTTATGGGAAAGTGTATTTATACATATATACTATGCTCCCTATCTTAAGACTAGATTGTGGAATTCGTGAATTTTGGACCATTGAAAAGACAGTTCACTGTATGTGTAATGGAAGCCTCCAATAATTGTAAATCTACAGCTTCCGGAAGTGTCTAGATCCAACAAATGAAATGAAATCATAATTTAATCGAATCCGTGGTTTGTCCAACATCGGCTGTCTTCCAATTCTCATACACCATGCATTAATTAATTAAGAGTTTTAAAAAATTGGCATGCATGAGTCATAGATTGAGTATGTATCCATCTCGTACACAAGTACGTTGGATATTCCAAGATAATATACCTTGATAAGGTGACATATGGCATCAAGGCGTTAGCCACTGCCCATATGATTCAAGGAAGATTACTGTTCTATTTGATATTTTATGTTTAGTTTATTTAAATTAATCAGATAGAAAAATAGTGGTAAATAAAATTATTAAATATTAATTATTTGATTTCCTTTGAAAAAAATTTGAAAAAAAGTATTTTTTTTTCTTTTTTTTTAATTTTATTATAATCAAATGGAGCCTACATATTTTCATCTAAGAAGAATTTTTTATAGATGTAGAAATATATGAATAATGAAATTTTAAGAATGATAAAATTTAAAAGTGATTTATTTTCAAAATGTTATGGATATAAATTTATTATTTGAATAAAAAAATTCAATCATTTTTTTTAGATATTTTTATACAAAGAATTTAGATAAAAAAATTATAATATTTTTTTATTTATACCGATGAAGAATTTTCAGAATTGATACCGGAGTCAACTTCTCCACCCATAGATGTGAAGGAGAACATATTGTTATATAATCTAATATATTTTAGGAAATGTTTTGATCTAGTATTATCTCCGAAGAAGATATCTCGCAGCACAAGTGGTTCTTGTTTAATTTTTGGAAGTTGAATCTTGTATTGGCCACAACATAAAGAGTAATTGAGAGTACGGGGTGATAAATCTTTTTTGTCCTTTCTTCGAACCAGAAAAAAAGCACCACAATACTAGCATGCATAAATTGGTTCACCAAAGTCCAACTTCTTTGGCAAAAAAAAAAGTCAGGAAAAAGTTATTTAAATATAACAACTCATGCTCAAAGTCAATAGACAAATAATCAACATAAATCAAGGAAAAATACAAGTAGAGATAAAAACAAACATATAAACACATATATCTAGTTTTTTATGTATGGAATTGTAAGTACCCGTAGATGAATTTGCAACGATAAAATCCATATCTTCACCTTCTTCATCATCAATGTCAACTGCCAAATTATCTGCATATATTAAGGAAAAAAGGTAACAATTTATATCTATTACATATGAATTTTGTACTTTTAAAATTTAATCTCTTAATGAATAAATAAACAATTATTATTATTTCACAAATGAATTGACTTTCTTTAAATATTGTTGATTTCTTTCTAGAGGAAATATTTGATTTGTTGTTTGGCATAGACGATGATGAACTAGGCATTAATTCACTACAACGATTCTAATTGAGCCATTCATCAATGGAACACTCATCAAACACGTAGGCAAATACGAAGAAATACAACTGTTGGTGAATTGACCTAGCATGAAAGAAAATAATAATCAAATTCAAGTTTTAATTATTATTATTTTAATACAATATATATGTATAGGAAGATAATAATGGTAAAGAAATCATAACCCACACCTTTAGTTGGAATATCCCGTTGAGTACTTTCGATATAATTATAAATCATGGTCCTTGCATTATGCTGTCTAACTTCTACAAATAATGTGACAAATACAGTATATTAGAACATAGTTATAATATAAATGTAAGGTATTAGTTCAAGTAATCAAATTTAGTTTAGCAAGCAAAAATAATCACAAAAATATTAGATGAAAAATGGTACATACATATTAAACATGACATATATATGTATGTATGTATATATATATATATTTAAAAATAATCAATTGAATTGAGCACAGTGTTCATAATGGCTATCTGTAACAAAATGTAGTCGAGCATCTAAGTTTTTGAATACTTAAACCTTGCAAAAAAAATTTCATTTTCGTCTACTCCATCTATCTATATCATAATTTTAAAAACCAAATTGATAACTTAACCAATCTTATCACTAGTTTATTAGTCAGACCAATGATTTAAATTGTTTATTCTAATTTATTAAGAATGATAAATTAATATAATACAAAAAATTATTGTGTAATATAATACTAGAAAGAAACTCAAAATTGAATCATCTAATTTTACAATAGGCCCAAGTTAAAGATAAACTCATAAATGTACCCCGCTTTTCTTTTGTGTTAGTAGCAATCGACCCATACATCAAGGAAAAAAACCATTACTTTCCCTATCATTGTCCCCCCTCCTTCACGTCTCAATCCCTAGTACCCACTCCCCACTCCCCACCACCTCACCCAACTTTCCTTTCTCTGTTTGTTTTTTGAGTCTTGAATCTCATAAGATTCTCTCTCCCCTTCTCTCTATTTCCTTTCTCTTCTTCTCTTTATTTCCTTTCATTATTTTCTTTACAATTTAATTTTTTAGCTTTCAAGGTGTCAATTGAAGTTCGGACTCTATGTGTGTTGTTGTTGGTGGCGATTCGATAACAGTGGCGGTGTGTGTGTTCGATGTTGTGACGGTGCTCATCCTTAAAGAAGAAGTTTCTACGACGGACTATCTAAGATCTGTCTTCCCTTCTCATCATTGACCAAACATCATGCATCAATTTTTAACCAAGTCTTGGGCTGAAAGAAGACATGCATAAAGTTTTCATCTAGTTTGAAGCCCGTTCAAGTAGATAATCCAGGACACTGAAGATAAGTTTCAATTTAAATTTTTAGTTATCTATTTAATTATTGAATTTATTTTCATTGATCCAGGGAGTATATTATTTTGATTGAATCGTTCACAAATTGAAATGCTTGAATAACTTTATAATAATATATTTCCTCCTTCAGTGTTTTATATCATTTGCAAAAATATAAATCAAAACCATCTAAATAGTAGCTATGACTAAAGATTTTATATAAATTCTACATAGAGCTAGCTACTATGAAATAGACCCAAGATTAAAATTAGAATGACTTAATATGCAAAAATGAAAATAAAATAGGAAGATTACCAGTTAATACAACGTCGTTACTTTGCTACTTCACACCAATAATGGTAGACTTCATTAGCTTTCTTATACTAAAGTTGGAAAAAACAAAACAATATCAAAAATTCTAGAATAATTATTTTATATCACAAAATGAATATCATGCAGAGACAATGGACTACTGGACGTGATGATTTTAGACCTGGATTAGTTTATTGGTAGGTACCTGCTTAATATTTTCCCAAATAAAGTGAGGCGGGTAATGGGGTTTTAAAATCTTCACCGAGAATCGAAACTAAGCATTATCTCTAAAGCCCCTACATACATAGACCTGACAATCATTACTCTTATATGGAATAAATTATGACACGTTATAATCATACATGAGTAATAAAAATATTTGTCTCTAATAATGGTTTATATGCATTATAAATCACTTTCTTCTCATTTAGTATAATTAGTATAAATAATAGCATTAATGATGTCATTATGAGCATAGTCTATGTTGATATCATATTATTTTACTTATATAATTTTTGACCCTATACTACTCTTTAAAAAAAATTGTTGGCATTAAATATGTACTACTACTATTTGACTTAGCTCCTAATAAAAATGTCATTGTAATCATAGTTTATCATTCAAAAGCCATATGATGATTCATATATGATACTTTTCATATCAATAATATTAATAATTTTCAGATACAATATTTTGTTATAAAAGACTATATCTTCAATTAAATTGAAACAAACTTTTAAATTTCTTACAAGTTGTGTTAGGAAGCAAATTGACACTTATAAGGTAATAGTTAAGTTCAATCCTTATTATATAATATTTAATTTTTTATTGTCCCTTACTAATTCACTCTAGTGTATAGAATAATATATCTATATCTATATATATAAGTGCATAGAATATCTTTGGAATATATCAATAGACAAACATAAATTATTTTTAATTGAAATTTCTAAGAAGATTACATTAGTTACCTTATAATAATAATTAATGGTTTCATGAAAAACATATTTCCTAAGGATTTCAACCATAAAAAAAATGCCAAAACAAAATGACATAAATAATTTTGACAAACCTAATCTAAAACAAATAACAAATAAATATGATTCAAATAGTAGACACTCTTACAAACTTATGACTCAAGACATTTGTTTGAGAAAAAAATTAGTACAATCAGACTACAAAAATAATTTGAAAGGATGGACCAGATTCTAAAGCCATCATGCCTGTAGAAAAAATTATGCATAACATATCTTGTATGAAGCAAATACCTACAAATGAACAAAACTTCTTTTAGGATAAATAGAAGAATCCTAATTTGAAACCAAATAATAAGCTGAATACGATAAAAAGCTGAAGACCTGACCAGAAAATCGTGTAGAAGAAAACATTAGCTTTATTATAGTTAAATACTATAATAAAATTATAAACATATATGTACATATATATAACTTTGGATTAAAATGCCAATGATATCCCCAATGATTGTTCTCTTTGTTTAAATTTGATTGTGTAATCTATTATGATATAATTTGATTCCCCCTCTTCTGATTATTATCAAGTTTAATATCATAATTTGACATATAAAATAATCTTTTTTCTATTTTTTTATATTTTATCTAGAAATATCTAACTTTTTGACATTTTATGATTATTAGTATTATTATTTGAAATATAATAGTATTTTTTTATGATGCAAAAATTTATATCTATAGTACAGATTGCCGAACGAACTAAATGTGAAAGTGCAGCCCCAAGGTATTTTCCAAATCTTCAATGACATATTTTAGAGTAGTTTTTGCTTAGCTGGGGCTTAAAATTTGGTTATCTAGTGACTAAATGTTATTAGCTTTTAGAGCTTTCCAAACTCGTATCGAAAGAGTTGCATTATCGTAACCGATGTGTATCCCACTTTGAAAAGGTGTAAGAAAATCAATCCCAAGCCCCTCTATCCTTCCCTTGTTGGATCAAACCTAAACAAACTAGGTTTCGAAAATAGACAGGTTGAGCCTCATTCATCGGTCTTGTATCCTAAGAACATCAAATCTAAATTCAATACCGTGCAACACCAATAATAATCCTTTTGTTACATTTAGTACACTCATACTTACTGTAAGAAATACCAAGTTTCTTTGAACACTTGTTGCAACCAATGTAATACCAGTTACCACAACTCTCAACCGAACTTATTCTACATGTCAACCAATACTTTCCATTGTGGCTAACAATAAAAAAGCAGATAAAAATTAAATTTAAAATTATCACTAAATGGAAGGATAAAAGTTATTATATACTTTTGATGTTATTATATCAATGCTATTGCTACTCACCACACATTCACCTAACTAAATAGTAGTTTTAAACTCATACTTCTCCAAATCAACCTCTTCAATGCTTAAAAAATTCTCAGAATTTGTAATTTAAGTAACTCAACACCCACCATCATCATTCAACATTAGCCTTAAAGTAAAGTTTAACACATTCTGTATCAGAAGAAAGTAAGAGACACTATAAATCTACACATGCCACATTAAAAATGAATGTTACCTTGATCTAAAATCATTAACTTCCTTAATATCTCCATTGAGAATCATCTTTGATGAATGAAAAGTGTTGGAAATATTAACAACATTTACCCAACCATATCAAAAAAAGAAAAGAAAAAGTTGTTATTCGAATAAAAGTAGGAACACTCATATTATAAAATATATTTATTAATAATAGAGTTAAACATCACAAAAAACAATTACACACCCCTAAACAGTTTCCCTCTTATCAAAAGTCAAGACCATCACTACTGATTGGGCTCCACCATTGTTAATGTAAGATATCCACTCCACTTTTTTTCCCTATAGAGTACAATTCAACGTAGTTCTCCTGTCAGATAGCCACTATTCATCCTGCTCTTTGGAGGTCTCATCTCCACAACTTTTCCCATAACATCTACAAAAAAATGAATAATTTTTGATATATTTATAGATAAATGATTATATTATTTATAGAAGTAACTATTAAAAAAATGCCAAACATCAATTACTCCTTGACCCTCTACATATGTAAAGAATGAAATGTCTTGAAATTAAAGATCATAGTTGGATATCTTTTATCAAATACTTCATAAACATCAGTCTTCTCATAAAACCTCATCTTGTATATATGTGGAATAGTCCTAAACTTGAGATCATTAAGCTCAATATAGAAATGTCTGATGGCATAGGTGTGCCCTTCTTTGAATAAATCCTTGTATTTTCTAACGAACTTGCGTTCAATTGTGCAGTGCATCCTCACAAACTACAAAGTTAAAAAATAAAAAATTAGTAATGAACCATCATAAAAGAAAACATAGATCAATTGCAAAAATATTATAGATTTAACTTACCACACCTCCCAGTCATGGAATACAATTTCAATGCTATTGTTCTAACCGCATTATCTTACAAGACAGGTATATACTCATACTACCCTAACCTTCACTATAGGTTTCTTATCACGTGGGTGCAACTGATTAAAAAGAGAAAAGATAGGCATCTTGTTATTTTAGGTGATTGGGAAGAAAATGATAATAGGACATAAATATTGGGTTCGAATGGATGGTTCTCTCAACATGAGAATCCCCCATTTATATGTCAGGTAAACAAATAATGGCTTTGACACTCCAAAAATTAAGTAAGTCCATCAGTACACATGTAAAACATAATGGTCGATTATTTTTAGGAGACCTAACATATGTTAGCTATAGATATATTATAGTTACTTTTGGTAATGGTACCTACAATTAATTATTACACTTTAAAAGTTTTTAGATCAACTCCTTCCACTTGAAAGGCATGAATGGACCATTCTAAGGCTTTGGGGAACTCAATAGTCAATATAGAACATCAACCTCCTTATTATCCTAAAGTAGGTGGGACCTCAATTACCCTACAAGTAATTATTATGCTTTAAAAATTCTCACATCCTTGAATTGATTATGTAATAATTGATGGGACATTTGACATTATCTTACCTGAAATTATTATTATTATTATTATTATTATTATTATTATTATTATTATTATTATTATTATACTTTTAATATTTTATATAGAACAAATAAGTGCCATAATCCTCTTGGAAGGCATGATCGAACCATTCCAAAACTTTGGGGAACTAGTACTGCATATAGAGCATTAACTGCCTCAGTTATTCTGCAAGTTGATTAATATTATCTATTTATTATTATATATAGAGAGTAACCCACTTGAAAGGCATGAACGGACCATTCCAAGACAGATGGGAAAAATAATTTCTAAGGCTTTGGGGAACTCAATAGTTGACATAATCATTTATTCTAAGTCTTTTTAATGATTATGCAAGTGTATACTTTTTTAATTTTGTTAGGCATGCCAAAATTGTTCCTAGACATTTAAGGCCGAAAACGTATAGGTATGTTATATATATATAAGTTGTGTCATTTCAACACATAATTGACTGTGGGACTTTGGGCGGGAAATCTTTTAGCAAATAATTTGCTATTATATAGTTATAAATTTCTTTTGTGATAATTATGGTTTCCAACTAGATGCATTGCACCAAAGTTATCATAATGAGCTATCTTAAAATATCATCGAGAAATGAGAGTTCACCCAACCAATACTTTAATTAACTTAGTTTCCTCAAAACCCTTTGTTATATACTTTAGCCTCATTAGTTGACAACATTGTCATTTCTGATAGATAACCTTACCATCTAACCATAAAATACACTAATTTTCTTATCCAAATCTAGTCTATATTGATCAGGTATCTAAAAAACCACGTCAAATATCAATTACATAAAAAAAAAACTTAACTTAATTTTAAAATAAGAAGAATAAATATAAATGAATAATGTTATAAAAATTATATGTTCTATGCACAGTATAATACACCATGTACACTCCACATACATTATAGTTGACAACAAATTTCTACTCAAGAGAAATTTGATGAACAAAAATAATAATGTGAATAAATTTGGATCAAGTTTTGGGCACAATCTCTAAAATTTAATTATTTTATGAAATTTCCTCTCTTAACTCAATATCTTAAATTAGGCCAACAATGTTATCGACAATTGTTGTTGTAGCGGGTGTTGAACTTGAACTTGAACTTGAGCTGGTTTCAATCAAGAATTTAACTCTTGAATGACGTGTAATTTGATTTGAATTTGATTTAATTTTTTAAGGAACAACTTACTTTTTTGAGTTTGATTCAAACTTGTCAATGACTTGAATATTCTAATACAAAGGGAAAAATTTTGTGGTAATTGATCCATTCAATCATGTTGAATCACTAGTGAAGAAGGCACAATTTATGGTGTTTGATGCTTTCAATTAGAATTGATTTTATTGAATTTGCAATTTTGGTTGACCTTTATCCTTCTAGACCTTTTTGTTTGGTAATATAAACACTTCACTCTATTATGCCAAACCGTTTCACAATAAAAACACTTGATATTAGGATTAGCCTTTTTTCTAAACCCTCCTCTCATGTCACCCCTTTGCAACTATATTGGCTCAAGCAATTCTGTAGCGGTCTCCTCCAAATAAAGTATTCTATGTAATAAAAAACTACTCGCCACAAATTATACCTCTTGGTGAAAGAACCTAGTAGAAAAAAGTGTATTTAAATACATAAATATTTTAGATTCATTCATATAAAGTCAAGTGTTTTTTTTTTAAATCTATAAAGTCGCAAACATTTAAATGTTTTTCTAGTTAAGATATAAATATTTTA
Organism: Tamarix chinensis; assembly: GCA_030549775.1. Taxonomy (NCBI): domain Eukaryota; kingdom Viridiplantae; phylum Streptophyta; class Magnoliopsida; order Caryophyllales; family Tamaricaceae; genus Tamarix; species Tamarix chinensis. The sequence goes on from CM060178.1 coordinate 81,563,663, forward strand.
ATATTTAAGGGAATTTAATCCCTAATAGTCTCTCGATACTTAAATAAATAAACAGTAGACATTATATTAAATTTTAAAACTTTAAAATATTTATGTCTTAATAGTAACAAACCTTACACATTTATGTCTTAATGAGAATAAAATTTAAATGTTAATGCCATTAATGAAAATTCAAAAATTTTATGTCTTTTCATGAATAAACCTAAAACATTTCTACCTTTAAATACACTTTATTATCAAACCAATAGCGAGACAGTCTTATCATCCTCATTAAAGGTAAATTTAAACTTGCCAACTATCGTTGAACTCAATAAAATGACCATGCAAGCTACTTTTTCTTCAATCTCAAATGAGAAAAAAATCCTTTTACTATAACAACCTTGTTACGACTACAAGATTTTTATTACCTATAGGACTTTAGCTGCATGATACTTGGACAAAAGATGGATCCAATTAACATGTGTGCTTCATGCCCTTATCCTTTGACATACCTGTAGACAAACACCTTATATCCTATCTTTACCTTATAGCCTATAAGATGCAACCATAATCAATCTAGATCAACCTCCCATCCTCTATAGATAAAACAAGATAAGAATAATCTAAAGTACAAGCATCATGAAAACTAAATATTAGAAACTTGAACTATTAATCACTAATCCAACAAGTGTTACAAGACTTAAATAACATTTCTCGCTATATTTTCTCCCTCCAAGAAAAAAAAAATCCTTTTCTTGATCTTTTTGATTGACTAAGAACCTCCAATTTGATCAAAATTTCTCTTTTCTAAGATACTTCAACAAAATTGAGTCTATATCACTTAAATAGATCTATATCATATGTGTTATCGGTCTACTAATCACGTTGCCTAAAATACTTATTTAAATATGTTAAAGTAGTTTATACATGAAACAAAATATTAAAGGAATCAAAATGGCCATGGGAAAATAGAGTCAACAAGATAGTGGGAAAACATTTGTGTCAACACGACCATACTCATCAATACAGAAATCCGTGTCAACTTAACCAACCGTGTTACCCTGCATGAACAACTTGTAGTAATCCGTATTCTAAAACCTCTCTAAGTGTGATAACCTTGTCAAAAAAAGTGTATTAAAATGAAATTTCCTAGGGTTCTAGTTGTGTGGTATACCTAACCACTCAGCTTGATTACATGTTTCTTAAAATTTCTTTTTTCAATAAAACTAGTTGATAAGTTTGTCAAAATTTATTGACTTGTCTAGTTGATATTTTTTTTGGCTTAGATAATTTCAAAACTTGATATAACTATCATAGAACCTTTTATGGATTATATTTTTGTGTTAATGAGCATGTTATTGTGCTAAGGCATTATTTTTCACATTGGGGGGGGGTATTTCATTTTGTTTAGCTAAAATCCCCTAAATTATACCATTTTCACCTTTTAACTCACCAACTCACTTTTCTTTCTCTCTTCACATTTCTCCTATCCATGAATGGAAAGACCAAGAGTATGTAAATGTCACCTAATTTCTTTCCTTCTTTGACCTTTCCACCTTCCCTTTCTATATTGATATATATCTTAAACCCCTCTATTTTCCTATCAATATTCAAATATGGATTTTATCTATTAATGTTTATTTTATTTTGTTTGATTTTATGAATTTTATTCTCTTAATTGATATCAATTTTGGATGAAACCTCCAATTTCTGAGAGCTAGATTAAAAGATAAGCACTAAGCTTGAAGCATGTTTTTAAAACCCCGTTGATATTGAACTCTAGTTGGTAGTAATATGTCAATCTTCTCAGCCATTAGGCTAGCAAAGGTTTAACCAAATCAACACCCCTGAGTCTAAATGATTAATGAGTGATAATTTTTTTTAAAATATCTCATCTCTCTCTTTTTAGATTGAATAGAGATTTGGGCTTAGGTCCAATTCTTGGCTTATCACACTTGTTTTTAATATATCCATGTGTTTGCCCCACAAACCATATTCCACCTTTTAATCTCTCATTTTTGGTTCTCTTGCCTCACTTACCTAACAATACCTTTATCTTTTCATTTTTGTCTAGCTCATCGTGTTCCAACTTCTCTTCCTTCTGTTTCTTTTTCTCCTTATATTTTAATGGAGTAACTCTTTGATTCCACAAATCCTAGGCTTCTTTCCATCACCATCTTTTTTTATCGAACATTATTTTCCCTTCTTGTTTTTTTCTTCTTATATCTTACTTTAAAGGATTAGTATTTCTTCTTGTTCTTATGTGTGTGTGTGTGTGTGTGTAATTTGGGTCACCAAATGTAAAGCAAATACATTTTCATCAACCTATTTTTTAGTGACAAGATCAAAATTTCTAGTATGGTCTTGTTCATATCTTCCCTTTTCATCATTTATTTTCCATACACCTTTAATATTTGCTAGCAAAGTCAACACCATCTCTCTTATCTTTCCATCTAATTTTGTCAATATAAGGGTCTAAAGAAAAGAGATTTTTGAGCCATACACCCTCACCCTTCCTATCATTCTCTCATTTCTTGAAAAGAAAATACTAAGTGTTGAAGATCATTTTCCTCTATTTTCTTATTTCTTGTCCTTTTACTTTGAAATTTTTTCATGTCCTTTGATCTTCTTCTTAATCCCCACTTTACTCCTCATTTATTTTCTCTAGACAATGGTTGAAAATTTTCCTTTTCATAATCCTCCATGTTCATTAAACCCTTGGGAGGAGATTGTATGTCTTGTTTTCTCTTCCTTTCCTTTTTTTTTCTATCTATTTTAGTGGGTTGGTTGAAAGATCTTTACTTAATTTTTCTTAGTTTTTAAAGGTGTTTGAGAAGCTTTGGTAGAGTTGTAATACAATGTATATTGGAAATACAAGATATATATTGGTGGAGATATAATTTCCTGATTTTGACGCTTTATTATATCCCTTGTTTGAATCAAAGCCTTAGTCACATTTTTGATACATTTTGGTAAGGACTCTTTAGTCTTTTATACAATTTTTTGTTTCGTGAGGCTTCCAAACCTCTTTTGGCCTTTGAACTCATTCAAATATCTTATTTTATGTGGATATTTGAGTTTCTCATATTTTTTTAGATTCTCTTAGTCTTTTTCAAAATATAATCATAATTTTTGTAAAAAAGACAGTGTAGCCACTAATTGATTTTTTAGTGCGCACTCATGTGTGTGTGTGTGTGTGTTTAGGGCATATAAGCTTAAGAGTAAATTTGGCAAGATTTTGACGTTAATATCAATTTAGAGGCATTTTTTGGTATTATAATATTTTTTTGGGTGAAAATTTAGCACACAATTATGTTTTAGTTACATAAAATTTGATAAGCTATATGACAATATTTGGAGCTGAATTGAAATCATTATAAACTAATTATGTTATTATGATATTTTGTGTGTTTAAAGATATAATGGCCTTTTAAATGAATTATGGGATTTTGGGGTTCTTGAGTAATTAAATGGGTTTAAAATAAGTTATGGTTGCTAAGGTTATCATTTGGATTAATGATGATTAGCATAGCTGATTAATCTCAGTTCTTGAGTAATACATATACATGTTGTTGACTTAATATAGTTCTAGAATAGTTTATTACAGGGATTAATTCTAGAATACTGTGACTTAATAGTTTATTGCAGCTTTCGTTTAACATAGGAAATTTTTTACCTCTCTATTCCTATGTAACGAATATTATCAATAAAATATTGGTACTCCTACTACAACTAAATTTTAGAATTCAAGTTAATAGTTTGCATTAATTTGATCATGTCTATGAACCTCCCTTATTGCCGAAGTTTAATTTATCAAAAGGCAAACTTATAATAGAACTATAAAGAAAAATTATACCTTTGAAATACTTTTGAATATAGGCCATCACAGATATCACAGATAATTAATTATCTAACAGCAATGGATCATACACGAATATTTCTGATATTTAAAAACAAGCAAATGAAAAGCTGACATTTAATAATATGGAGGCTCAGATCAATGTATTTATAAATGGTGTTGTAAAATCGATTATGCGACCCATAATATGTAGCTACACGTACCGTTTTCAAGGTTAAAAAATAATCAACTACACATCATCCATTATAAATAATTTGCCCCATAATTCATCATTGCCTTTATTATTTCTAAGTTTTTATAAGAAGAACCCCTACATCACTATCAAATAGACCATAATAAAATAATCACAAGCATTGATTACGATATTGTTTTGGGGCTCAAAATATATGTCACAAGCTTTACATCATTAACCCTTGGCCTTTCGCAAATAATAGGATTATAGACGATCCTAATAATACAAAAGACCAAGTGTAAAATGAGTAAATTTAGTCACAAAAGTATATTTTTCTTCATTGCCCAGTTCTTATAGTCATGTTTAATGAAAGACGGGGATCTTTTCAATTAAAAAATTAGATTAATTTTTTAATACCTGTAAAAGACAAAAAAAAAACATTTGTTAATAACTTTTATGTATTGTCAAACTCTATATATTCTATGTTCGAAATTTTGAATTGCAAAGCCTAATTTTCAAACTTTCCCTCTTCAATTTCAGTTCAAAATTTTTCCATAGTTATAAAGGGAGTTGGAACATATGAATGATAGTAAGTTGATGGATTTTAAGAATATGCAACAAAACATATGTACCCCAACCATCTGACATTTTTCTTCAATGTAAGTCATAGTTCAATATATAAGAACAATAGAATTAACATCATCATTGTCTTTATTTAGCTTACTATTTATGTACCACTTTTATGCTTGGTCAGATAGAAGGGAGTTAGCAAGTAGGAGCTGAATATGAAGAAATTAACAGCTACAACCACTATTGGAGGAAAAAGATCAAGAGCAGATGCAAGAACAGGTATTGAGCAACAATTATGCACGGACTGCTTTAAATCAGTATGTTTAGATTAAAATGTCCATCATTTTTGTTTAGCAGTTTTATAGTTATTAAGCCTACTTTGAAACTAATGATACCCCAATATTTTACATTATGTGGGATGTTTATGACTAAATTTGACTAGCCTAGTGATAGAACTGACAACAAAAGATAATAATTTAGAGCAAGTTTAAGCATGTAATAATAATTAGAAGAGAATAATGTGCAGGCTAAATTTTGAAATTGTAAATTTATACTTGAGGCATCTTCCATTATGCTCAACATGTTCACGGCACCAACAGTCACATGAAAACCAAAAACATTATATAAACTATTTATTTATATGTTAAAGAAGTAAAATGAAATTGTTAGTTTTTCCTTTTGTAACGTTTCTGTAACCCTGCATGTAATTATGGTTAGTATGTCCTAATTCACAATAATAGTATTAAATCTTTAACATCTAGAACCAATTCATAAAAATATTATTAATTTATATATTTAGTATTTATTTGATGAAATTAGTTAACTAGCCTAAAATAATAGATAATCGGAAGATGCAAGTTTTGTATTAGTTGTTATCAATCTAAATTATAACATTTATTATGAAATCTACTAAAATAAATAAATTAGTTTTATTTTTTGTGATATTAGGAACATAATTTAACATAATATAATCATAGTCAGACAAAAAATGTTCTTATGCAACTGTTGGTATTGTGATGAAGTCTATAAAGTGGTAACGGTCTAGATTTATGCCGTATAAATTCAACGGCTTTTATTTAGTTAATGAATTGCCGACAAAATGGATAGGCACGATTGGTTTTCATTCAAAATCAAGGGTCAAGATGGGGGCATGTTTTGTTGATAAGGTGGAGAGGACAAAATCAACGATCGTAAATCGAAGCGCATAAAATCAGTGGCAACGATTTCCTCGGTTTTCATTAGTCAAACTGCACAAATGAGTTGGAACAAACAGTGGATTTATGCTGAAGCCATAGAATGGCCAAGATTAAACAAAATTGTGTTTGTTTGATCGATCCATGCCATATTCTAAGCATGGCTAGGATTGAATATCGTTTGAAATCAACGGCTCGGATTAACCAATGTTGTTGATCTGGGAATAGAGACGGGCGTTCTTTTTTCTATCGAAATCAATGGTGCAAATTAAGGCCGTAAAGTATTAACATGCCTTATCTTCCGTAATCAACGGTCCATATTAAGGGCATCATTTAAAATACATAAATTAATGTATTAGTAATAGTCATTCATTATGTTAGTTAATCAATCGTAAATGACATTTTGTAGAATTTAATAAACATAAAAATTTGTTATATGGTTGTGATTAAGGTATTAAATGTTTAATCTTATTATTGGAACTTAAAATCTTGGTTTTTCATGTTGATGAATATGATGAAATCATAGCATAATAGCATAATTAAATTACGATTATTTAACTTACTTTCATACACTTATCTTGATTTTCTTTTCATGCTGATGAATATAATGAAATAAAAAATGACTATTGAGTATTAATAAAAAGTGAAAATTTGTAATTAATTTATTATATATTTCACTTTATTATTATGCAAATTAAATTATGGGAATTACATTATTAGTAATAAATTTTTCTTATGTTATTTATTGAATATTATAATTATACCAAATTAAATTATGCGAACTAAATTATGGGATTACATTAAATAAATCTTTCTATCATTAATGAATATAATTATACCATATTAATTTACAATTACTTACCTAACTTAAGTACAAATTACTAACCGATTCATACCAATAATCATAAAATTTTTGCAATAATCAGGGAATTTTAAGAGCAATGTCAGAGACGCTTATATACTTTTAAAGACATGACAAAGAAACACATTTTGACATAGAATTTTGTTATATGATTTTGATTAAGGAATTAAATTTTTAATCTTATTATTAAAAATTAAAATCTGTAATGAGAGATATTTGGTATAATTGTTTTAGTTATTAATTATTTTAACTTACTATTGAAAAATAAGTATGGAAATGAAAATACAAATAATATGTTGTATATATTAATGGATGTTGTTGAATGATTTTAATCACTCTTATATTGACATTGTTGCAACTAATTATAGAATAATTAACTTACAATTATTTAAGTAACTTTCGTACATGTATCTTGATTTTCTGTTCATGCTGAATATAATAAAATAAAAAATGTCTATTAAGTGTCATATAAACACAAAAATGTGTTTTTATGTTATTAAATATTTCACCTTATTATTATGGTGATTAAATTATGAGAATTTCATTTTTAGTAATAAATTTTTCTTATGTGAATTATTGAATTTTATTTAAATCTTTTTGCCATTAATAATTATCATTATACCATACTAATTTAATTTTTTTTCTAACTTAAGTACGAATTAGTAACTGATTCATACCAATAATCAAAAGATTTTCAGAAAATCATAAAATTTGAACAACAATGTTGGAGACAATTATTTACTTTGGAAGACATCACAAAGAAATAGAAATAAAATTCCCATGATATGAAAATACTAAATATTTCTAACGCAAATGAAAATTGTCAGACAGATTTTTTATGATATGGAATTATTAACATTTTCAACGCAAGTGAAAATTGTTAGATTGATTTTGTAAAATATTTCACAAAAACAACATATACTATTTTTATACCTCAATAGCCACAATATCTTTCTGCCATTAATAAATATAGTTATACCATAAAAATTTATAATTATTTATCTAACATAAGTACAAATTACTAACCAATTCATACCAATAATCATAAAATGTTCGAATAACCATAGCATTTAAACAACAATGTCAGACACACTTATATACTTTGAAAGACATGACAAACAAACAACAAATAAAATTACCATGATATGAAAATATTAAATATTTCCAATGCAAATGAAAATTGTTAAACAAATTTTTCATGATATGAAAATATAAATTATTTCCAACGCAAGTGATAATTGTTAGACATATTTTTTAAATTATTTCATAAAAACATGGAATATTTTTATACCTCAGAGATTATTTCTCCGTTACAGTTTACAAAACTGAAATCAATAGCTACGATATCTTACCTACATGCAATATTAGAATTTGTTAAAACAAAAAAGACTGAAACAACTAACAATATTTAGATGTAGATATCGGTGACCATGAATTAAGGTCGACGTTTGGATATACTACGAACAGGGACATGAAAACAAAAAATAGAATTTAATTAAGTACAATATTTAAAATATATATACTATGAGAAGTGAAAATAATATTGTTTTACAATTGAAGTAAAATAATTTCTTTTAATTTTTAAAGTAGATATTTATTCGATTTCAGGTATATGTATGAAATTATAATTACTGTCATTAAGTTTGAGGTCATTTTAATTTAAAGAATCATTTTAATAAGCACTTTTGAATTACAACAATTGAGAAACTATTACGTCGTATAATAAAAGGACGAATCTACGCATCTGTGAAACTTACCATTCAATAATATTTTTTTTAATATTATGTACAGTGATAATCGAGTTGTAATAAATAAAATCTTACCTGCATAAGACATGGTTGTGTATATCAGTCTGTGATCTGTACGGCTAGCAGTTTCTATGAACATTCACGCGTTGGATGACATCACATAAAAAGTTGAATAAGAAACCTGCAAGATTATGTAATCGAAATCTTTAGAATTTTAAGCCAAAAGAATATGTAATCAGAAAATAAGAAAAGGAAGGCGTGAAGATACTTAATTATTTTCAGAAAACTTCAACTGGTTGTGAATGTTTATTTTCAGAAAACTTCAACTGTGTAAAAGACAGAACTAATCTTCGATTTGTTGAAAGGAAACTGTTGTTTAAAAATGAAAATTTGAAAGAAATGGTGTTGAATGATAGGGACGAAATAAAGGAGAAGATTGCAGGTCATAGATTATCTCGAGGGTTGTAGAAGAGCTGATAATGGAGAGAATTTTCTCTCCTTGGCCGCTCACGAAGGTTGCAGCGGCAGATTAGATATTAGGTTTTTTTTACGCATAAAATTTATAGTTAGGGTTAATGCAATCAACGGTCGAGATTGTTTTTTATTTAGAAATGAACTGTCCTGATTCTATGATGAAGTCGGTACAGTGGCAACGGTATAGATTTAATCCGTACAAAATCAACGGCTTTTTATTCAGCTGATGAATTGCCGACAAAATGGACGGCCACGATTGGTTTTGCATTCAAAATCAAGGGTCATGGTTGGGGCATGTATATCGATAAAGTGGAAAGGACGGACGTCCTTTCTGCTTTTTTAATCAACGGTCGTAAATCAACTCATACGAAATCAGCGGCTATGATTTCCTCGGTTTTTGTTCATCAGACTGCAGAAAACAGTAGGAACATACGATGGATCTACGCTGAACACATTAAAGGGCCAGTATTACACGATATTGTGTTTGTTTGGTCGATCCGTGCCATACTATATGAGTGGCTACGATTGAATGTTGTTTGAAATCAACGGTCCAGATTGATTAATGTTGTCGATGAAGGAAGAGGCACGGGGATTGTTGTTTCTGCCGAAATCAACGGTATAGTATTGACATTAATAAACTTAGATTTAAGTATCGGTAATAAGTAGTAATTAAGGTATTAATAGAAATAGATTTAAGTATAGGTAAAAAGTAGGAACTTATTAAGGTAAGAAGTTACTAATTAATTAACCTTATTCTTGAAAAATAAAATATGTAAATGAATATATAACATTCAATTTAATCACATTATTGATGTCACTTATTAAATTTAATATTATTGATGATAATAATTAAATTTAAGCATATTTCTTATTATATTATGAATATTTTATCTTTTATTGATTTATTTAAAATGATGATTTTAACAACAATTACATTGACATTGATAAAAAAGATTATAACTTAATTAATTTACAATTATTTACGTAGCTTAAGTATATATATTTGAATTTCTTTTCATCTTGAAAAATGTAATAAAAACAAAATTGACTATTAAATGTGTTATAAAAAAGTAAAAATTTATTTTATATGTATTAATTATTTCACCTTATTATTGAAATCTAAAATATGTAAAAGTAAATACTATTAAATATTTGTTATATGAAATTCAATTTAATTACATTTTTTATGTTAATAATTAAATTTAATAATGATGATGTTAATAATTAAAGTTAATATTAATGATGTTAATAATTAAATTTATTCATATTTAATATGATATGATGGAATCTTAGTATAACCAAATTAATTTACAATTATTTATCTAACTTAAGTACATGTATTGAAATCAAAATTGACTATTAAATGTGTTATAAAAAAGTAAATTTTTTTTGTAAGTTATTAATTATTTCACCTTATTATTGAAATCCAAAATATGTAAATGTAAATAATATTAAAAATTTGTTATATGACATTCAATTTAATTACATTTTTTATATTAATAATTAAATTTAATATTACAAATGTCAATAATTAAATTTTTTCATATTATTTTTAACTTAACAAAATTAACTAAATTTTTTTCATATTTTTTATGATATTATGGAATCTTATCAAGTTAAATATTACCTAACAAAATGTGTTAATCATTAACTTAATATTAATGATGTTAAAAAATAAATTTATTCATATTTAATATGATATTATGGAATCTTAGTATAACAAAATTAATTTACAATTATTTATCTAACTTAAGTACATGTATTGTCAATTTCTTTTCATCTTGGTAAATTTAATAAAATCAAAATTTACTATTAAGTGTTATCAAAAAGTAAAAAATTATTTTATATTTAATCATATATTTTATGTTAAAAATTAAATGTAATATTACTCGAGTTAATAATTAAATTTAATATTAATGACATTAATCATTAAATTTATTCATATTTATTATGATATTATGGAATTTTATTATAACAAAGTTAATTTTTAATTATTCATCTAACTTAAGTACATGTATTATGAATTTATTTTCATCCTAGTAAATGTAATAAAATCAAAATTGACTATTAAGTGTGTTATAAAAAAGTAAAAATTTATTTTTCAGTTTTTCATTATTACACCTTACTATTGAAATCTAAAATATGTAAATGTACATACTATTAAAAAATTTTATATGACATTCAATTTAATTACATTTTTTATGTTAATAATTAAATTTAATATTATTGATGTTAATAATTAATTTTCATATTTTTTATGATATTATGGAGTCTTATTATAACAAAACTAATTTACAATTATTTACCTAACTTAAGTACATGTATTATGAATTTATTTTCATCTTGGTAAATGTAATAAAATCAAAATTGACTATTAAGTGTGTTTCGAAAAAGTAAAAATTTATTTTTAAGTTATTAATTATTTCAAATTATTATTGAAATCTAAACTATGTAAATGTAAATACTATTAAAATTTTTTATATGACATTCAATTTAATCACATTTTTTATGTTAAAAATTAAATGTAATATTACTGGTGTTAATAATTAAATTTAATATTAATGATGTTAATAATTAAATATATTCATATTTATTATGATATTATGGAATCATAGTATAACAAAATTAATTTATAATTATTTACCTAACTTAAGTACATGGATTATGAATTTATTTTCATCTTGGTAAATGTAATAAAATCAAAATTGACTATTAAGTGTGTTATAAAAAAGTAAAAATTTATTTTTAAGTTATTAATTATTTCACCTTAATATTGAAATATAAAATATGTAAATGTAAATACTATTCAATTTTTTTATATGACATTCAATTTAATCACATTTTTTATGTGAAAAATTAAATCTAATATTACTGGTGTTAATAATTAAATTTAATATTAATGATGTTAATAATTAAATTTATTCATATTTATTATGATATTATGGAATCTTAGTATAAAAAAATTAATTTATAATTATTTACCTAACTTAAGTACATGTATTATGAATTTATTTTCATCTCGGTAAATGTAATAAAATCAAAATTGACTATTAACTGTGTTATAAAAAAGTAAAATTTATTTTTAAGTTATTAATTATTTCACCTTAATATTGAAATATAAAATATGTAAATGTAAATACTATTAATATTTTTTATATCACATTCAATTTAATCACATTTTTTATGTTAAAAATTAAATGTAATATTACTGGTATTAACAATTAAATTTAATATTGACGACGGTAATAATTAAATTTATTCATATTTATTATGAAATTATGGAATTTTATTATAAAAAATTAATTTACGATTATTTATCTAACTTAAGTACATGTATTATGAATTTATTTTCATATTGGTAAATGTAATAAAATTAAAATTGACTAATAAGTATGTTATAAAAAAGTAAAAATATATTTTTCAGGTATTAATTATTTCACTTTATTATTGAAATCTAAAATATGTAAATGTAAATACTATTAAAATTTTTTTATATTAAATTCAATATAATCACATTTTTTATGTTAATAATTAAATGTAATATTACTGGTGTTAATAATTAATTTAATATTAATGACATTAATAAATAAATCTATTCATATTTATTATGATATTATGGAATCTTATTATGAAAAAATTAATTTTCAATTATTTATCTAACTTAAGTACATGTATTATGAATTTATTTTCATCTTGGAAAATGTAATAAAATTAAAATTTACTATTAAGTTTGTTATAAAAGAGTAAAAATTTATTTTTAAGTTATTAATTATTTCATCTTATTATTGAAATCTAAAATACATAAATGTAAATACTATTAAAATTTTGTTACATGACATTCAATTTAATTACTTTATTGATTTTAATAATTAAATTTAATATTGTTGATGTTAATTATTAAATTTAATATTACTAATGTTGACCATTAGAATCATTCATATTTATTATGATATTATGGAATCTTATTATAACAAAATTAATTTATAATTGTTTATCTAACTTAAGTATATGTATTTTGAATTATTTTCCATCTTGAGAAATATAATTAAATCAAAAAAGAACATCAAGTGTCTTATAAAAATTGGAAATTAAATTTTAATTTATTATTTAATTTAGCTTTTTATTCATTATTCAAATATGCAAATTAAAGTAATATGAAAGATTTGTTTTATATTTATTGATGTTAATTATTAAACTTAATCACATTTTTGTTGACATTATTGAACCTAACATATGTAAATGTAATTTATAATTATGTATGTAGGTTAAAAACATGTATTTTGGGCATGAAGTTTAGCATATGTTACCAACATATTAATTTTACTTAACTACATTCATTTTGAATTTTTTTTCAAGTTGCAATAAATGAATAAAATATACTATAAATATGATATATTTTAGAAAATATAATATAACTATGATGTGTGGTTTTAAAAAATTGTTTCATTATTACATTCATACAGGAACAATATTTAGAAAGTTTAGTAGATTTCGTCAATACTAACAAATATAATCATTCGTTAGTATAGTGTGTTAAAAAAACTAATTGTTATTCTTTCTTTTATTACCATTTAATTTAGTCATTATTATATATGTATATATTACATGTATTCATCTATGCAGTAAATTTGAATACAACTATAAAGAAGACAACATATGAAAAAAATACAGCTACAAATTATACATACAATCTCTTCCAATTTCAGATATTGTTATCTCCACTCAGTGACATTACAAATTGTAATTTCTTTATCTTTGTTATTGAAACTATTTTTCAAATAATGCTTAAACTATTATATTTTTTTTGACTATTTTATTCAATGTTTAACATAGTGTACAACTCTAAAAGTTGTACTTATAAATTAGAGTTCACTAGCGGTAGAATGAACTATTGTTCAAGTTTGGAAAGTTTAATCACATACAACAATATGATACGCACATCTCATGGATCAAATGGCAGTGGTATTAACAATTTATTAAAATCCAACAATGTTAGAGTACATTCTACGAACGATTTTGATATCCCTGTCATAGGTGAACAATTGCAATTAAATGAAGGTTAGCATTTAAAATTTTTAATAAGCATTTCTTAGTTATAGTATTCACATTATTTATAATGTAGAAAAAAGATAAGATAATGATACGTTGCTTAATGGTTCATATTCTAATTGTTTATAGATAATGAATTAGAAGACAACAATGGAACATCATCATCTGGTATGTACAATGATATTTATTCAATTATTCTATCTTCAAATATTAATTAAATATGAATTGATATAAAAATGCAAATCATTAGTATATGACATTATGTTTATTAAATTTGTAGATTATTTGGATATTGGAGATCCGATATATACATGCAATTTTTGTAATTCATTCTTTTGGTATGGAGAACGAATGAGCAAAAGTCGCTCATCTCAAAATCTAAAATACACTTTGTGTTGTATTCAAGGAAAAGTTCAACTACCAGCTGCGAGAAATCCTCCAAAATTGTTGCATGAGCTGTTATTTTTACGTAATGATAGAAGAAAACAATACCTCCAAAATATTCGATCTTACAATAATATGTTATGTTTCACATCTATGAGAGGAAAAGTTTACAGGAGTTTGAACAATAGAAACTCTCCTCCGATATTTAGATTAGATGGCCAAAATTATCATCTTATGGGAAGCTTATTTCCACATGAAGGTTCAACGCCTAAATTTGCTCAACGTTACATTTATGACACAGAGAATGAACTTCAGAATAGAGTGAACTCTGTCAGGTGAGTTGTATCACTTCCATTTCTCATTTCTTATTGATTATTGATTATTCATATCTGAAGTAAAATCCTCTAATAATATGCTACAACTATATTTGGTATAGGGGAAATGAAATCTTGCACAACCTTCATAAAGAAATAGTTTATGACCTAAAGAAGATGCTTGATGAGAATAATTTGTTGGTTAAATCATTTAGAACTGTTAGAGAGAAAAAATGAAAAAGAGGGTTGTTTAGATGTGAAGTTGAAGTTGATTGGAAGAAGAACCGGTGATGGAAGAAGGTATAATCTACCTACTGCTTCTAAAGTGGTGACTTTGATGCATCTTTACGTGATAGAGATATTTTAGTTGAAACTAAAACCAGTTTGCTGAAGCGCATTAAGCAACTTCATGCTTTATATCTTAGGCTACAATATCCTCTACTCTTTTCATATAGTGAAGATGGTTATAGAGAAAATATCCCATTAACCTGTCATTAAGGAAGTAAGCAAAGTGGTAGAATCAATATGAGCCCAACGGAGTATTTTTGTTATCGTCTTCATGAAAGAGAGTCCGAGTTATCTGTTATACTGTCTTCTACGAGGCTTTTGCAATAATTTATTGTCGACGCATATACTATGGTTGAGACTTCTAGATTGACATACATTAAGTTACATAAAAAACAATTGCGTTGTGAATTATATAGTGGGCTAGTAGATGCAATATTGAGGGGTGAGACAACTCCATAAAATGAGTTATTTTACCATTATCATTTACCGGTGGTGTTAGATATATGATCCAGAACTATCAAGATGCCATGGCAATTTGTATATGGGTTGGTTATCCTGACCTTTTCATCACATTTACTTGCAATTCAAAATGGCCGAAAATAGTTCGTTATGTTGATAAAAGAGGTCTCAAGGCTGATGATTGCCCAGACATTATTAGCTGTGTTTTTAAATTGAAGTTGCAATGTCTTATTAAAGATCTTCAAAAGAACAAGATATTTGGAATAGTTAAATCAAGTAAGATTATGGTTTTGATTTTTCACTTTTATTTCACATTAAATTGTGTTTAGCTTTGTTGACATACTTATATTTGTTTTTCAAATTACATTTATATATACTATTGAATTCCAGAAGCGTGGCTTGCCACATGCTCATATATTATTATTTCTTGCATGGCAAGACAAGTATCCAATGACCAAGGATATTGACAGGATCATTTCACCAAAAATTTTAGATAATAACATTGATCCGGCATATTACAAAGTAGTTCAAGAATATATGGTACATGGACCATGTGGTTCTACTAGAAGGAACTTGCCTTGCATGTTGGATGGTTGTTGTACTAAGCATTTTTCTAAGAAATTTGTTGAAAGAACAACCGTTGATGATGATGGGTATCCTGTGTATAGGCGATGAGATAATGGGGTAACAATGGAGAATAATGGATTTCCCCTTGATAATAGATTTATTGTTCCTCACAATCATTATTTGTTGCTTAAGTATAGTGCTCATCTTAATGTCGAGTGGTGTAATCAATCGTGCTCTATCAATTATTTATTTAAATATGTCAACAAAGGCCATGATCATGTTGCTGCCTTCTTCTATAAAAGTACAACGACAGATGAAGTAGCCAAAAATGGAGACGAAGTTTAGATATATTATGACTGTAGATATATACCATCATGGGAGGCATCTTGGACGATATTCAAATATGATATTCAATTTAGGGATCCACCGGTGGAAAGGTTAGGCTTTCATCTTCCAAATCAACAAAGTGTTATTTTCTCTGACTCTGATCGAATCGATGATGTTGTGGATCGGTTATTAGTTAAAAAAGCATGTTTATGGCTGGGATGAAGGCAAATGATCAATATCCACAAGAAAGGGAATTAACTTATGTAGAAGTTCCAACAAAATTTATTTGGGATAAGTATAATAGAGAGTGGAGACCGAGGAAAAAGAGGTTCTCAATTGGACGCATTTTCTATGTGCCTCCCGGTACTGGTGAGTTATACTATTTAAGATGTCTTCTTAATGTTGTTCATGAACCGCAAAGTTATGATGAAATAAGATGCATTAATGGTAAACAACATTCATCATACCGTGATGCTTGCTATGCCTTAGGTTTGTTAGATGATGATAAAGAATACATTGATGGTATTATTGAGGCAAGTCATTGGGCTTCTGCATCTTCTTTAAGAAAATTATTGCCACGTTATTAGCATCAGAGTCACTTATATCGCCAGAACTTGTTTGGGATAATTGTTGCATTTACTTGACCGATGATATTTTATACAAACAACATTCATGGTTACATCTTAAAGGTAACTTCATTCATTCATTCATCAAACTCTTATTATCTATAATTTTGAATTATAATTTTACAACATAAATCCTATGTCTTTATAATATTCCTATATTATTTTATAGAACTTCATTTGGAAATTGATGACATCAAAAATTATGGGTTGGTAGACATTAAAATTATATTGCAAAAAAGTGGTCAAAGCTTACAAGTTTTTTGAAACAGTAGGAAATAGATTGATGCGTGACGAAATGTGTTATAATTGATCAAAATTGAAAGAAGAACTCAACAAACTTCAATCCGATATGACCTCGTAACAGCGACACGTGTATGATACTATAATGGAGGCAACCAATTCTCACGCAGGTGGATTGTTCTTTGTTTATGGATATGGAGGTACAGGAAAGACATTTATATGGAGGACTTTATCAGCAGCTATAAGATCTAAAGGAGATATTGTTTTAAATGTGGCATCAAGTGGAATTGCTTCTCTTTAATTACCAGGTGGAAGGACAACTCATTCTCACTTCAAAATACCTATAAATCCAAATGAAGATTCAACATGTAACATTAAACGTAGTCCATTGACTGAGTTGATTATAAGGTGTAAACTTATTATTTGGGATGAAGCACCAATGATGTACAAGTATTGCTTTGAAACCTTGGATAAAACCATGAGAGATATTTTACGGTTCACCAATGACTTCAGCCTAGAGAAGCCATTCGGAGGTAAGACAGTTGTTCTAGGTGGAGATTTTAAACAAATACTACTAGTCATTCCTAAAGGTAGTAGACAAGACATTATTCATGCAACTGTGAACTCTTCGTACTTAAGGAGATTTTGTAAGGTGTTACATTTAACAAAGAATATGAGGTTACAAAAACTAAGCTTGGTTGATGAATGTTATGAGTTGAAGCAATTTTCATAATGGATTGCAAGAATAGGAGATGGCACAATTGGAGGGAGAAATGATGGTAATGCAACATTAGAAATTCCAAATGATCTTTTAAGAAAGACCCAATTACAGCTATTGTGGAGAGCACATATTCAGACTACAATGTAAATATCACTGATGATGCTTATTTTCAAGGAAGATCTATACTAGCACCAACTCTTGATATTATTGAGTCCATCAATGAATACATGTTTTCAATTAACTCTAGTAAAGAAAAAACCTATTTTAGTTCTGATACAACATGCAAATCAGATGCAAATAATGATTTATTGCAAGATCTACACACTCTAGAATTTCTAAATGGAATTAAGTGTTCAGGTGTACCAAACCATGTGTTGAATTTGAAGGTAGGTACACTAGTTATGTTGTTACAAAATATTGATCATTCAATTGGTTTATGCAATGGTACTACGATGATCATCACACGGCTTGGATCACATGTCTTGGAAGCAAGGATTTTAGGTGGAAATAATGCTAGTCATCAAGTATTATTACCAAGAATGTCTTTAACCCCATCTAACTCGAGATCGCCTTTCAAGTTTAATCGAAGACAATTTCCCCTAATTGTATCATATGCCATGACAATCAACAAAAGTCACGGTCAATCTCTTAGTAATTTTGGTATGTTTATAAAAAAACCAATATTCTATCATGGTCAATTATATGTTGCGGTTTCTCGAGTCACAAATTGTAGAGGTTTAAAAATTTTGATATGTGATGATGATGTTCATCAAAGTAATACAACAACAAATGTTGTAATTAAGGAAGTTTTTGAAAAGATTTGATCATGTAAGTTTATCAGTTATGTATAAATACTTTATTTTAAATTTGCATTGTATGTTCAAGTATTAGGTTAAATTTTTATTTCCAAGTCAAAACATGTTTAATATAAGTCATTTATTATTATTATTATTATCTCTCTGTCCATCGCATGGGTGAAAATCTAGTTTGTATCTAATAATAGTAATTTGGTGTATAAGCTGCCGATAATTGAGACTCTACAGGCTCCGTAAGTCGTCCTGTTCCATTTTTTTAAGTGTCCAAGTCCAACAAATAAGACGCAATGATATAGTATAGTTTAATCACATACCCTAATTCGTCCATGTAACGTTGTCTCCCATTTCCCATGCACATTGGTAATCTAGAATTTTTGAAATCTGACTAGTATGCAACATAGATTGAGTGTAATCTCTTCTAAATTATATATATGTATGTTGGATATTCAAAGAGGGCAGGGTGTGTGAGTATACCAAACATCATCATATGTCTAATAAAGTATAAGAGTATTTCATGCTTGAACTTCTTACATGTGTGCTTAGATTATAAAATATAAAACTAATAATTAACATAATAATCACATAAGCAATAACATATTATATCAAAATAAAATAAAAAATGACACGAAACAATAAAAATAAGAGTATATTATTATTTTTCAACTCAAGATAAAAATAACTTCCAAATAAAGTTGGCAGCATTCAAAACGAATACCATCAACCACCTACAACATAAACCTTACCTACCAATCCTATCACATCCAAACAAAGCCTCTAAGACACCAACAAAAACCTCAAATAAAGTTAATACAACTAAACAAGAAAATACTAACTAACTTGTAAGATGAAGAAAATAAATAATACCAAACATGCTCATTTACACCACCAAAGCCACCCTAAGGTACACCTAAAAAATGTATCTATACACCATAGCATTTCCATATAGCTAATATGCTTGTCGCAACACAAGAAAAGACATAAAAAAATAACAAAAATAATCTTAACAACACAAACCCTTAATGTAAACCAACGAATCAACTAACAAAAAACACAACCCAGTTACAAAAGAATTGTACAGCTTGTTTTATTGGGTCATCAGCTACTATTATTAATTAAGTGACTTAACACATGATATCTAAAACAAGATACATAAAAGTTAATTACATGATATTTATAGTTAGTTGTTACTTTTCAATTGTCAATAATATATGACAAGCCAACAAAATTAATGAATAAGGTTCAAGTTTATATCACAACTAAAGAATTAGCTATTCAATATTACAAGAAGAAACCTCATCTTTACAAAATTAATAGTACCACCTCTAGTTAGCTTTTCAAGATCAATGGTCTTTTTAAAAATATATCCACTTAGATGTTGCTGGATGCACATTTGAAATAACAACTCAATCTAAAATAGAGCAATGTAAAGAACTAAATGATTATCATTAATATAATAATATTATGATGATTCTAGTGAATAAAATAAACATCAATGGAAATATATACATGCAATCCTTATGAGCTACCAGTATATACCCCAAATCAAATTATTGAGACGCATACATATTATGTATGATAATAATAAGTATAGTCATAATTATTAAACGTGTACATGAGTACAAGTGATAACATATGATATAACATGCAATCATATAATCATGGTTATAAACAATTGACCAGACAGGGTAACATATAGGAGTATGACTGCATGATGAAATTCAAACTCATATTAAGTAACAAAACTATTCTAACAATAACATTATGCACATAAAGCCTACATGTGATTAAAGTAATAGATCATGTGATAACACAATAAGAACATGCATAAATTCTAATCAGTATTAAAGCCAATCAATTTCATGGCATTAAAGCCCAACATAAGGTATCACATATTTTCAATCTATACTTAACTAATTATACAATCTTCATAAACCAATTATAATTGAAACACATTATACCATGCTAGAGTATATTTATATTTAAAATTATAACCTCAAGATATATAAAAGTCTCATACAAGACATGATATGCACATGACATACATAAATCATATAAAGCATACCTATCACCTTCAACCTCAAGATGACATGCATTTCATGATTTCACTATAAGGAAAGGTAAGTAGAGACTTTCCAAGGTCCAAAGTTGGCTAAGCAAAATAAGAAAGAGACAGAGATCACTAGCTTGAGGATCCATAAGAATGCATCTGAAACGAACCCGACTAGCCGGATCGTACTCGATCCATTAAACGGAGGTCGGGAACATACTCGTTTCCCCCTGAACCGAAGTAATCTCCGAGCCAGACGTTGATACTTCAACGGATTTTTGCGCGAGTTTAACAAGAAAACCCAAGAAATTTCATTCCAAAAACCTTCGACCTTTACAAGCAAACCCCGCCTGTTATATATGACGAGAATCAAACACCGAAAAAAAGGGAGAGAGGGCAAGGGTGAGAAAACGGTTGACCTAAGGCCTCAGATTTGGTGTCAGGGACAAGATCCGGGGCAGGCAAAGGTGGCGTGCGTCAATGGTGACCAGCAACGGTCGATGACCAGGGCTGAACGGAGAAAAGGGGTCGAGCCACCAGGAAAGGAACAAAAAGAAAAAAAGGTGATCGGCGCTCCCCGAGGAAGAAGAGAGTTTAAATAGGTGGGTAACTAGGGCTCGAGGAGTCACCCGCCGACTGGGCCGAAACTTGGGCCTGGGCTCAAGTTTTGGTTCAGTCCAACTTAGCATTAAAAGGAGGTTAGCACAATTCTCCTATTTCCATTAGATTCAAGAGGAGATTATAACGGGATAATACCGATCCTGAATCCAATGCAAATAGGGAAACAAGGACTAAGTTACCCATACTCATTTAGGCTCGGGGGGCGGCTATTGACAACCAACTCCGCCTAACCCGAGACTATCAATGGAATTTCCAAAAATTAGGGTAAAATCATAATCGGACACTACACACACACCCTACAAAAATATTAATGTTCATGATTACACATGTTACACATTCAAGCTTAATTAATTACAAAAACATAGTTCAAAAGTGCTTCCGCCCACGCTTGTTGCCTCCACTCCTCAATCTGGCTTTGGATCCCAACTTACCCTAAAGATGGAAAACGTGGAATTATATGAGTGAGGAGACAACAGGAAACGATTACCAAAAATTAAAAGGAGAGGAGTAGTTGATGAAGTGCGGTCCGTATCATCCCCCCCTTCTTTAGAGGGTTTCGTCCCTGAAACCTGCGCTAAGTGATCAAAAGGAGATAGGTCAGAAACATTAAAAGTGTGGCTAATAGCGCCATACTTATCAGGAAGGTCTATCTTATAGGCATTGTCATTGAGCTTTTCCAAGATAGTAAATGGGCCATCCCCTCTTGCATCCAGCTTACCCTTACGATGGGTAGGGAAGCGATCCTTACGTAAGTGTATCCAAACTAGGTCCCCAGGCTGGAAGACGACCCTTTTTCTATGGTGATTAACTCGAGACGCCACGGGGCCTCATTTCGTATGTTAATCTGTTTAGCCACAGATTCATGTAGTTCTTTAATCATTTTGGCTCATTTTTCAGCCCCCAAGGACACATATTGAGATGGGGGAAGGGGAGAAAGGTCGAGGGGAGTTAAAGGATTGATCCCGTAAACAACTTCAAAAGGAGATTTACTAGTGTGGAGTGGGAAGTCCGGTTGTAAGCAAATTCAATATGTGGCAGCGCTGACTCCCACTCCCGTGAGTTATTGTCAAGGAAAGCCCGAAGCATGTTGCCAAGTGTGCGGTTAACAACCTCCGTTTGCCCATCGGTTTGAGGATGGCATGAGGTCGAGAAAAGAAGTTTGGTGCCCAGTTTCCCCCAAAGGACACGCCAAAAGTGGGACACAAATTTGACATCATGATCAGAAACAATGGTCCTGGGAACCCCATGTAGTCTGACAATATTTGAGAAGAAGTAGTCAGCAATTAGGGAGGCATCATTCGTTTTGTTACATGGAACAAAGTGGGTCATTTTTGAAAACCTATCGACAACTACCATAACCGAATATTTGTTCTTGTTAGATCTAGGAAGGCCAAGAACAAAGTCCATTGACACATCTGTCCAAGGTTGGCTAGGGACGGGGAGGGGTGTGTAAAGGCCATACGGGTGTGTTGTTGATTTGGCTCATTTGCACGTCACGCAATTGGAGCAGAAACGTTGCACATCTCTTTTCATGTGTGGCCAATAAAAGTGTTCCTTTAAGACGTCTAAGGTTTTGGCATATCCAAAATGTCCCATTAAGCCGCCACCATGAGATTCAGATATGAGGAGTTCTCGGAAGGAACATCGAGGGACACATAAGCGACTTTCTCGAAAGAGGTAGTGATGTGGGATTCCCACATCAGTTATTGAGGGGATCTTTGGGCAGTTTATATGGGGGAGTCAGTCCTCACCTCTTGAGATAGCTTTTGGGTGGAGTTAGGGCTCTTCCCGGGGGAGTACCCCTTTGGGTCCGTATCATTTGGATCAGAGCTATCCTCAGTCAAACCTCCCTGCGGTCTTCCGTGCCGATCGCCGACAGAGGTAGCACGAGGACGTGCAGTCTAAAGGGGGTGGGTGATGTGGGATTCCCACATCGGTTATTGAGGGGATCTTTGGGCAGTTTATATAGGGGAGTCAGCCCTCACCTCTTGAGCTAGCTTTTGGGTGGAGTTAGGGCTCTTCCTGGGGGAGTACCCCTGGGCCCTTTGGGGAGTACCCCTTTGGGTCCGTATCAGGTAGCCGTCATGGATGTAAAATTTATCAAGGGCAGCATTTTGACATTTAGAGAATAAATCTCCAAAATCCTCGTCATCGGAGTAGAGAAGTTTTAAATGGGAGAATCCTAAGAGACTAGCATCCATAGTGGCCATGAGGGTGTGCCTTCGACTTAAAGCATCAGCTACCTTATTATCTCCCCCCTTCTTATATTTGACAATATAGGGGAAAGACTCAATAAACTCACTCCATTTGGCTTGGCGACGATTCAGCTTGTTTTGGGTTTTTAGATATCCTAAGGCTTGATGGTCAGTATGAATAATAAACTCTTTTGGCCATAAGTAATGTTGCTAAGTCTCTAAAGATCTAACAAGGGCGTACAACTCCTTCTCATAGGTAGAGTAGTTGAGACATGCATCTTTCAATTTTTCGCTAAAGTAAGCAATGGGTCGCTTTTCTTGGGATAAGACAGCACCGATGCCTACCCCCGAAGCATCACAATCGACCTCGAAAACCTTTTCAAAGTCAGGTAGAGCTAGAAGTGGTGTCTTAACAAGTTTTTCTTTTAATTGATCAAACGCCTTTTGCTGGGCTATGCCCCACTTAAACTCTACGGATTTTTTGACAAGATCATTGAGAGGGGTAGCGATGGTACTGAAGTGGGGAACAAACCTACGGATAAAACCCGCACAACCCGTGAAAGCTCCGGACTTGCGACACATTTTGTGGTGTGGGCCAACCTTTAATGGCACTAATCTTTTCCTCATCCACCCTAACACCATCCTTACTAACCACAAAGCCTAAGAATATAACCCTTTCAAGGCAAAAATCACTCTTGGAGGGATTAGCAAACAAACGCTCCTCCCGAAGCACACATAACACACTCCTCAAGTGCGATATATGCTCATGATAATTCTTTCTATATATGAGGATGTCATCGAAGTAGACAACAACAAACTTACCGATGAAATTGCGCAACACATGGTTCATTAATTGCATGAAGGTGCTGGGGGCGTTGGATAGTCCAAACGGCATAACGAGCCACTCATACAACCCAAAGTTAGTTTTGAAGGCTGTTTTCCACTCATCGCCGGGCTTCATTCGAATTCGGTGGTAACCGCTTTTGAGATCGATTTTAGAAAAAATGATACTCCCATTTAATTGGTCAAGCATTTCATCTAGGCGAGGGATGGGATAACGATATTTGACAGTGATTTTGTTGATCGCACGTGAATCCACACCCATGCGCCAACTCTCGTCCTTTTTGGGGACTAACAAAACAGGTACCGCACAAGGGCTCATGCTTTCCCTAACATGACCCTTTTCAAGTAACTTAGTGACCTGTTTTTTTTAGTTCTTTAACCTCTTCTGGGTTGGTCCTATAAGCGGGGCGGTTGGGGATGCTGACTCCCAGAATGAAATCGATTTGATGTTCACTGCCTCTAAGATGAGGGAGGCCTTTCGGAACTTCTTCCGGAAATAAATCTGAGAACTCAGAGAGAAGATTTTGGACTTCAAGGGGGAGAGAACATGAAGGGTTAGTGGAGGACTCGAGGCAATGTTTGTAGATTAAGATGTAGACAGGCATGTTTAGAGAGAAGGCCTGCCCAACATCCCTTTTTTCAGCAAAAAAGGTTAGTATGCGGTCCGTTGTCCGACCCGAGGCGGTTATCAACACTAGTGGTGGAAGGTGTTTTTCTACGATCAAACTCATCCTTCAACTTGAGTTGGTCTTCCTTAACCTGAGAAGGTGAAAGGGGTGCTAGGGTGTACTTCTTATCATCCTTATAGACATTGTATCGATTTTTGAATCCATCGTGTACGACTTTTCTATCAAATTGCCAAGGATGTCCTAGGAGAGCATGGCTAGCATGCATATGTACAACATCACACAAGACCTCATCCTCATATCTTCCAATTTAGATACTTAAGAGGACTTGTTTGTTAACCTTAACTTCCCCAAGCTCACTTAGCCACTGTAGTCTATAAGGACAAGGATGTTTAAGGATTGGGAGGCCTAGTTTGTAGACCAACTCGGTACTGGCCACATTAACGCAACTCCCATTATCGATGATTAGGCTACCTTTAGTCCTATTGATATAGCAACGGGTGTGGAATAAGTTCTCTCGTTGATCGTAGGAGGGATCATCCCTAACATTGGAGGCAAGGGACCTACGAATGACTAGAGACTCAGAAAGGGTAGTTCCATGTCCTTATCGCTTTCATTTCCAAGTTCCCCAAGCGTATTCTCTCCTTCTTCCTCAAAGTCAGAGACTAGTTCTTCGTCCCTCATCATCATGACCCTTCGGTTAGGGCATTGTGAGGCAATATTCCCATGGCCCAGGCATTTGAAGCATTGGATATTTCTGGAAGAGTTTGGTCTGCTTGGGTTGGCTACGACCTTTCCTTTCTCACTTGGTAGAGGGAGGGAAGAATTTGGAGTTTTATTGTCAGATCTCAGGTTTGGGGGTGACTTCCAATGGGACGGTTCAGTATTCCTAGTGAAAGATCTAGGTTGAGCTTGAGTTCGGGGTTTAACCCTAGGATTCTTTATTTGTTTCTCAAGTTTTTCAGCTAAGTTCAGAAGCTCGTCCATTTCTACATAGGGATAGAGTTCTACAAGTCGGCAATCTCGGGATTTAAACCTCTAAGGAACCTTACCATCGTGGCTTCTCGGTCCTCATCAATGTTTAATTTTTCTAGACACATATCCATTTCCTTATAGTATTCATCTACCGTTTTTGTTCCTTGTCTAAGGAATTGGAGGCGTTGATGCAAATCCCGATGGTAGTGGGAAGGAATAAAACGTCGGCGCAATAGGGATTTAAACTCAGGCCACGAGGAAATAGGGGGCTCACCGTAACGTTCTCTTTCCCTAGTAAGCCTACCCCACCAAGAACTAGCGTAGTCTGTGAATTCAACAATGGCTAGCTTGATTTTTTTATCGTCAGGATAATCATGGCAATCAAAAACTAACTCAATTTTTCTTTCCCAATCAAGATAGGCATCAGGGTCATTTTTACCATTAAAATGTGGGATTTTTAATTTGATACTTCCTAGGCCCCGGTCATGCCCATAATAATTTTGCCTATAGGTGCGATTAGGGTGGGGAGAGTGTGCATAACCTACCGACTCAAGATCGTTTTCTACTTGCTGATTATTATTTCCAGGTTGGTTGATGGTCCTCTCGTTGTTCTGATTATTAGCCATTTCAACCCTAAGTCCACGGACCGTAGCATCCATGGTATTAAGTCGTTCAAGCATTGTCCTAACCATTTCAGCAATAGATTCACCCTCATCCATTATACCCTATAGTCTAGGTGGAGGCCAAAAGATTGTCCAATTTTAAGTCCAATTTTCCCCTTTTTTTTATTATTATATTTTTTTTATTTTTTTTCAGGCAGGCAGCAAGAAGAAGGAAAAGGAACGTCAAGTCATGCTTCAACGAGAATGAACAGGAATAATGCACAGAAAGAACCAGGCAGGACGGAAAGGAAAGCAACGAACACCCAAGCAAGATATGGACGAAACGGGGAAGGGATTAGGGCTTACAGACCAGGAATAAAATTTACAAGGCTTCCCTAATTAAATACAACCATACTAAAATGAAAGACAGAGAGAGGGATAATAAAAAAAAGAAAGAAATGTATCACAGTGAGGCCTCCACCAAACGCACCCTGGCTCGGGCGTTGAGTCAACTCGCTGGGTCGAACGAGTTCCCAGCCGAGTTAGCACGGCCCAGTGAGTCCCGGGTGAGTTGAACCGATTCCGCAGCAGGTCCGGCCGGGTTGGCTCCGATTCACGCGTACCAAGGTAAGTCCACACAGAACGAACCACAAGGTTCATTTTTGACAGCAACAATTTCCACACAAAACAAGACAAAACGGAACAAAACGAGAAAGTAACATTCACGACAAGGAAAACAACCGGGGAAGGCATCCAAACGGCACGCATAGATCATAGAAGTGAGGACACATCATCGGACGGGTTTTGACTCCGTCCTCAGAGCTAAACCAAGTCAACATAACTTATCAGTCTTAGAGATACGAGTTCTGAAACGAGTTTACCCGAGTAATCGACCCAAATGGGGGGGGGAAGTAACCGAAACTGGCTGCGGCTTCGTGCGGTGGTAGAGCTGTAGCGCCGCCTAAAGCCGCCGTTGGGCCACCGACCCGGAGTCGTTCTGGCTTCGATCAAGGCGCACCAGTGTCCCTACCATAGAGAAACCCAAGGGTAAGTGTAGATCGAAGAACAGATGAGAGAAACAATTATTATCGAAAAAAATTCAGACTGAAGGACACCATTTGCGAACGCCGATCGAGCAACTTAAGCTTTGATACTAGATGAAACGAACCCGACTAGCCGGATCGTACTCGATCCGTTAAACGGGGGTCGGGAACGTACTCGTTTCCCCCTGAACCAAAGTAATCTCCGAGCCATATGTTGATACTTCAACGGATTTGTGCGTGAGTTTAACAAGAAAACCCAAGAAATTTCATTCCAAAAACCTTTGACCTTTACAAGCAAACCCCGCCTGTTATATATGACGGGAATCGAACACCGACAAAAAGGGAGAGAGGGAAAGGGTGAGAAAACGGTTGACCTAAGGCCTCAGATTTGGTGTCAGGGACAAGATTCGGGGTAGGCAAAGGTGGTGTGCGTCGATGGTGACCAGCAACGGTGGATGACCAGGGCTGAACAGAGAAAAGGGGTTGAGCCACCAGGAAAGGAACAAAAGGAAAAAAAGGTGATCGACGCTCCCCGAGGAAGAAGAGAGTTTAAATAGGTGGATAACTAGGGCTCGAGGAGTCACCCGCCGACTGGGCCGAAACTTGGGCTTGGGCTCAAGTTTTGGTTCAGTCCAACTTAGCATTAAAAGGAGGTTAGCACAATTCTCCTATTTCCATTAGATTCAAGAGGAGATTATAACGGTATAATACCGATCCTGAATCCAATGAAAATAGGGAAACAAGGACTAAGTTACCCATACTCATTTAGGCTCGGGGGCGGCTATTGACAACCAACTCCGCCTAACCCGAGACTATCAATGGTATTTCGAAAAATTAGGGTAAAATCATCATCAGCCACTACACACACACACCCTACAAAAATATTAATGTTCATGATTACACATGTTACACATTCAAGCTTAATTAATTACAAAAACACAATTCAAAAGTGCTTCCGCCCACGCTTGTTGCCTCCACTCCTCAATCTGGCTTTGGATCCCAACTTACCCTGAAGATGGAAAACGTGGAATTATATGAGTGAGGAGACAACAGGAAACGATTACCAAAAAGTAAAAGGAGATGAGTAGTTGATGAAGTGCGGTCCGTATCAGCATCCTTACATCACTGATGGACATCATAGGACTAGGTTAGAAAATTACCTTATTGACCAATAATTCATGTACTGCAATTTTATCAACAAAGAAAAGCACAAACATGTTTCTTGGAAAACATATCGAAAACCTAAGACTTAAAGAGTGTAGCTCCACAAAGATTCAAAATTGAGCCTCTACCAAATAGAGTTCATCAATGATCAATTCGGGGATTTCAAATTGATTTGGAAAACAAAGGGATAGACTATAGAGGATAATTAAATTTTATTAAAATGACTTACTAATTAGGTTTTGCAACAAAAAGTACAAACCATCTAATATTAGAAAATGCATCCAAACCAATAAGATAAAGACACAATTCGAATAATTTTAAATCAAAGTTAGTAATCAACTAGGCAAAATAAGCATACACAACAATTTCATAAAACTATCTTTGAAAAATAGGGTTTTTAGTTCCAAAAATTAACTAATTTTGCTTACATATTCAAAGTGATAACCCAAAGCATATTCTAAAATATTTTGTATAATTAATTTGATTAAAAATTATAAAGATATATCCCAATTTAACAAAATTAGAGTTGTGACCTAAAAATTCCAATCCAACTAATTCTCATAAAATTTATGTAACAACTCAAAATTTCGTAACCTTTGTTTTCATATGTTTATCCATTTATTTAAAAATTAACATTTAAAGCTTAGCCTAATTATTTTATTAATGACATTTAACTCGTATCCTAAATAAATTCTTAAATATTTTTCTCAATTATTTTACCTTTTTTCTTTCTATTAAACCTATCCTAACCCAATTATTTTTACCTAATATATTTTTTACCTGGTACCCTAATCTAGATAAACTAAACCTAAACCTAAAATAATATATATATTCCCACTTTATTCTACCATTTTACCCCCTATTTACACCTTTGCATGCCCATATTTTTCTGCCCAACCACTTTCCTTGTCTTCCTCCTTACCTCACTCAGCAACCCATAGCCCTCACCTGTCTAACCATCCCTCTTGCTCATCCCTATCACCCTACCCTTCTCTATCGACCACACTCCATCACTTCCCTCACCTAATGCATATATACATACACACACATGTCTACACCTCCTCAACCAAATTAAAGCCAATATGTCCTTTAAATTCTAGAATATTTAGAACTTTATATATATAAATTCACAATATACATTACCATAAAAAAGCACTTGAGGTGTTGTTAAAAATGCATTCAATATCACATGAAAAATAAATCTTACACTATTTAAAGTAATTAATTGATGATATTGTATAATTTGCATGGGTTATAAATGATCATAATTAACAATAATAATACCTTAATAATATTGGATTATTGAAGAGCAACAATACCTTATATATATATATATATATGTTGCACAATATCAATTGATATATACATGTCAAACAAAATCAATTGATTGAAAATAATTAGATGATGGGACTACATGATTTCTTTCCCTTTTCCCCTAATCTTCTTCACACCTGAGGTATTGTTAAATGTTAATAAATGTAATTTGGCACATAATATGAAGAAACAAAGATCTTAAGAACAATTAATTGAAAATTGATATAATATCTTGGATTTCATGTATTAGAATTAATAGAACATTAAGTAAAGTATGAAGTAAAATATTTTAAAATAATTTCTACCGATCCATAATAAGTTGTGACTTTTAGCATTCAATGTACTTACTACCTCCAAATTAAATCTCATTGTCGGTGTTATTCTAGGTTTTAGAAGTTCTAATTGGAAAGAGTAGGAAACAAACCGAGAAGGATATTGATTGAAGTGTAACCGACGATTGGAATCGAAACTGGTTTTGACATCAATGAGAAACTAGAAGAAAAATGATTAACCGTAAAAAAAAAACTTAGGAGCAGTTCCCATAAATTAAAGAGGAAGAGGGTTACATTTAGGATGTCCTGGGTTAGATGTAAAATGTGTGACATGTTTATCATTTTTGTCATATGTGATGGTACTTATAACACAATTGCCTTTAGATATTCTAAGAAACTAAAGGGATATTTTAGGATATATATAAAATATATGTCAAAAGAGGTCATTTCTTAAAAGTAGGAATAGATATTTGTGTACAAATATGCATATACAAAGCTATGGGTAGTGTAAGAATTTGTTTTTGTTTTGGTTAATATTATGCATTAGTTGACCAAGAAATTGGTCTCCCTACTTTATAAAATATTATCACTCTACTTTTATTTTTCTTATATTAATTATTGAAATTTAATTTTGTCCTATTTTGGTTACTATATTTTTCAAATATATATATATATATGATATTTTGGTCATTGTAATTGTGATTAAAATCGAAAAGTTTTAAAAACTGCAGTGTCTAAAAATGAATAAATTTAAGCTTCAGTGCAAACTTAAGAGAGGGGAAAAAATACACGTGACCAATTTAGAAAAATTGTGAACGTTAGATGACCAACTTAACCTTTGGCGATACCTTGTCTTCTATTAATTGCCTTTACATGAGATAATCAAAGAGAATCATCTTTAAATCTTAAATCGAAAGACGCCAGGGACATTTTTAGAATACGATCATCATTCCCTTCATTAGCTAGAACAAGAATCTTCACTTTTATTGCGTAACTTTCACCTTTTTCTTCAACCGACAGAGTACCATTACATAATTTGAGAGAATGACCAATATTCATTGGCAACATAATATTCAGGGGTGCTTACCTGCTAATCAACTCATGGTTTGGAACATCGGACATTAATTACCTTCAAGAGGTGCGTTGATATCATGCAATAATATATATATATATTTTTACAGAATTTGATTTGACCTAATGATAAAAATTAACTTTTGGATAAAAATATTTCGGATTTAAATTCTTCTTGTTATCGTTCAATATTTATGATGTCGTCATTCAATTTTGAATATTCAGATTGAAAATCTCACCTAACCCGAGTACTTTTGATTCCCAGATGCAGAGAGTTTTTCTCACTTTCGCAGCACCCCGCTTTTTCTAGTCCATTCTTCCTTTCCTGGATATTTTTAATACGTAAGTAACTTTATTAAATGACCACAAAATACATATGTCCGTATCACACAATAAAGGGAGGGACAATGCCTAAGACACCGCACGTACAATTTACTAGAAACATCCCATTAATACACCCTGCAAAGCATGTGAAACCTTCCTGTCCCGATTTCCCACTCACAAGTTCCTCCTAGCCACAAAAATAGATTGACGAAAAGATTATTAATAACCGGATCTTTATTTAAAGTAGGTATGGTTTA
Source organism: Tamarix chinensis (assembly GCA_030549775.1). NCBI lineage: Eukaryota > Viridiplantae > Streptophyta > Magnoliopsida > Caryophyllales > Tamaricaceae > Tamarix > Tamarix chinensis. The sequence continues at coordinate 81,595,664 of CM060178.1, forward strand.
ACATTTTTGTATTTTAATAGTTATTTTTTAACTGTAATTTTTTTAAAATTTATAATATTTATAATAAATATATCTTTTTAGAAATATAATAAAATTATCGTCAACAACAACCAACTCCTAACTGTTACCATTTCCTCTAATATACACTTACTCTTCTACGAAAATATTCTTATGGTTTTAATTAATTATAACATCAATTCGTTACCATAGAATTTAAGAGTCGTTCGGTTAACATGGGTCACATTGGAAAAGGTTTTGCCCATACATTTTTCATTTATATATAAATACTTGGATTATACTAGAGTTGATATATATTATTGCTGCTATATGCCTGTTAGTTTCCCTTCGGGAGCAGTAGCCAAAATGTTGTACCGCAAAAATATTTTTCTTATCTTCGTTGCATTTCTTTCATGCTTTTCTTCGATTGCCTTTTCGAGGGCACTATCAATAGACGACCATTATGGTACCATCACCAAGCCTGGTCAGGTACGGATGTCAAATTTAAGAGAAGGAGGAAGACTAGTATGTTTGTTTTCGATATCACATATCCATGGGCATCGGCTACCTCACTCTATAGAGCGAACGAGTTGGCCATAATTCATGCAAACATTGATTTATTATTTTTCTTTCTACAGATCCCTACTAAATTTGTGACATTCTGTGGGCGGGTCGACGAAGGAAATGCCATAAAGGTCGGCTGTCCCGGTGGTAGAATATACGATGTGACATTTGTTAGCTTTGGTAATCCACAGGGTGATTGTGCATCCGGTGGCAAATTCTCCAAAGGCAATTGTGATGCTCCGATAGGTTTAGAATACATTTTAAAGGTAATCAATATATTCTTTCAAATTGTTAGGTTCCAACTTTTAGTTTCTTGAGAACTAGCTGCAAAAATTTTATTATAAAATGCCATTTATATCAACTATATATATATATATATGTATGTATGTATGTATAATTTCGTGAAATTTTATATGTTTATTTTATGAAAAATATTTTCCAGGAATGCGTTGGGAGGCAATACTGTTTCCTTAAGGCCTCGGAGTCCATGTTCGCGATCACTCCATGCAATACCAAGAAAGCTCTAGCCATTTCTGGTATTTGTATTTTTGAATAAAAGAATTATAAAAATAAGCATAAAAACTTTCATGAAATTATGTGTGTTTTGGCACTAGCTGTGTAAGTGTCTTATGCGAAAATTGATGCACCCTAGCAAATAAGTGAAAGCTTAAATGATGTCAACTCCTGGCCTCTCTACGTGTTTTCCTATCGGACATCGTCTTAAATTTTATAAAATAGTAAATAAAGGGACATTGCTGCAAATATTTATGTGCTACAGCATGATATACCTAGGCCTTCTAGTGCTATATATATATATATATATATTATAGTTTGCAAAACAAAGATTCAAGCGATACAAACAACACTTGCGACACAAAGGACTTCACACTAACAAAATATATTAGACAGGAAAGACATGTCTACTTCAAAAGTACTTGCACATTATGAAAAACCTCCTCAAATTTGGAGAAGAACTCTTTTTTAATGTACTTAATCCAAAAGCCTACTCTTATTTTAATTGTCATTAGTATCAACTTGACTATTTGCCTACTCCTTTCTTCTAGTGCTATATACGCTTGTATTTTTACATTTTGCACATACCATCATCCTATTATATAGTGGTCACAAATTCTGTAGTACTACAAGAATATTATAAGGCAATATGCACTTATAAACCACACCATCACTCTCTTCTCCAACCATACATCTTCATCACCTATAAACCATCAGTATCTAGCACTGACAATATGCACTTATCCCTCCCACTATACACCACCGATATCCCAATTTCCACCCAACCACCCTCCCACTTTATCTTTTCTCATTTCCTTGCCCCTCCCTCATGTTAGGTGCATAAGTTATGTTATACCATGCCAAAATTTTGAGGTAGATAATCTAATAAATAGGATTATTAGTCTACTCCTCTAATTTCTAATTAATTTAGGGATGAAACATCATTTAAGACTCATATCTTGGCCTGTCTTTGTCCTTAGTTACACCCACAATAAATATATGGTACAAAGTCAAGTCCATGATTGAGTTATAAGACATCATTTGTGTGGGCTTGACAATTGGCATGTTTGGTGATCTTCAACCAAAGTTCGGTTAACACCCTAATTCCACCTCAAAAAGAAGAAACCTCGCCTGGAGCTCATATATTGGGAGTGGGCACCTCTTTGGTAACAAAATTTAGGTATGTGAGTCTAAGTATCTCATTTTGTATATCCTACACACTTGATCTTATGTTGTTTTATATCCTTTGGCTTTTAGCCCCTCATTTTAGTTTTTAAACTTTTAAAGTTAGATTGTTGGGTTCAATTATATAGCAATTGAAGTAGAATTTTAAAATAATTTAAGAGGGGAATTGGAATGAGGACGGAGAACATATTGAGAACAAGCCAAATGTGATGGATCAAATGTATGTACCATCAAAGAGACCGGCAACTAGAATGATTTATTATTATTATTATTATTATTATTATTATTATTATTATTATTATTATATTATTATTATTATTATTATTATTATTATTATTATTATTATATTTTGTGGTGAAATGTAAAGCTCATAATGCAAATCTTCATTCCTCAATATCAATGATAGTCAGCTTGGATCGGGGTGAGGAAAAACATTTAAATTAACCTAGGAAAATAAAATTATGGTGAATCGAGGTAAATGTTTTAAAATATTGTTTGGATAATATTAACTTAACTTGAGTGAATTGGGATGAATATGAAGGTTAAAAAATAAATAAAAATAGTTATACCCTTATATTAAGTAGAAAAGAGGAAGCTGATTCGATTTGATATAAATTGGGGGTATTTTTGTTCAGTCAAGTAAGACATTTACTTTCATGTTAAACTTCACCTCCATTACCCTCATAAACTGGGGGTTTAACAAAAATGAGGTTAATTGGGATGAATGGAGGTAAAAATTTAACCTCAATTTATCTTATCGAGGTTAATAAAATTGGTCCCCAAATAAGATCCCCCATTAGCCCCCTCTCACCCTAAAACAGACAGGCCATGAAGGATATTATACAAAATGTCAAGAGGGAAGTTAATCATATAACACCCCAATATTTACTATTAAAAATTTTTATTTTATTAAAAGAATTAGCGAAAGCGAAATATAAAACTGTAAATTTTGGGGATATTACTGCCACACTTAGTACCAAATCGGTTCACTCCTACCATTCCAGTACCAACTGCTATGGTGGAAAGAGTAAAATAAAATTTATAAGAAACTCAACCCATATTTAAATCAGAGTAGCGTAATAAACATTTTATAAGAATAGAGGCCACTAGTGGTGGTTACAAAAACAAAGATCACATTTAAACTAGGGATTAAAAGAGATAGAGATGAAACCCTAAAATTCTGAATAACTTCTTACACTATTTCCCGTTGCTCACTTGAATAGCACCTGAAATGGACGTGCAAGGGGCACTACCCATTGAATAGGCAGGGACCCCACGAATGGAACCCTTCAGTACTACGGTACTGAGTAATCCTTTAAAACACATTGAAAAGTAGGCCCGTAATGCAACACATGATACAAAACTATACACATATATAATAAGATGTGCATACATAACATTCACATACTTAACAAGTCCGTCAAATATTAATAGGTCATAATGTACAATCAATATTTTTGGGCCTTAAGCCATTAGTCCATTATTATTCAATCATCTCTTGGATTATATCCATGTCAGTGTGGCAACCCCACTATTATAGCCGGTGGACCGGAATACATACAGGACAGAACACTCTTGACCACTATTATTGCCGCCGGACCGGTCTCTAGAGCAGAATGCTCCTAGCCACTATTATTCGCTGGCGGACCGGTTTGACCCCGACTCACATGGTGTTCCACTATAAGTGATTAGTATTTTCCATGATTTAATTATATACATGTGAGTGTGCGAACCCCACTATTATAGCTGGTGGACCGGAATAGATATAAGGTAGAATGCTCCTGACCACTATAATTCGCTGATGGATCGGTCTCCAGAGAAGAACGCTCCTAGCCACTATTATTTGCTGGTAAACCAGTCTAACCCCAACTCACAAGTCTTTCACTTTCACGATTAGTGTTTTTCCTTTTTAATCATCACAACAATTCCATTTATTTTCCACGAAGGGGAGATCAAGATCCCGGGACACAAAAGTACATCGCTCGCACCGGTGAATACAAGCTACTCAGTACACTTCAACTATCAACCCAATGACACAGAGGTACCCTGGTCATACTGGTGCATACAGCTACTTAGTACCCTACTGACAAGGACACCTAATCCATAAGTATGTGTACCCCCATACCCCCAAAGTAGGTTTGTAGAGCTAGATAGAGTAAGATGTACGGCCTAACTGAGGCACAAAGGCACACCAACAAATACCAAAAAAACTGTGGGCTAAACCACCTCTTTATGGTAGCGACCCCTAAAGAGCCACCATTTCCGATCTCGAGGTCTTTCACTTTAATTATTAGTTTCTTAATTAAGGTGATCACGAAAAGCACAACAACCAGATACTTATTCACTTTCAATTCTTTCTAATTTCATTAGGTACTTCTTATTCATACAATTATCCAAGATAATTTAGAGAAATCATTAACGCCATCATTATCTCATCTAATTCCGATTTAGGGTTATTTCTTATAATACTTACTGATTATCAAATATCTTTATCTACCTATTCAATGTTACTTGAGTTTTATTATGAAACTTCTCTATCCCATTAACATATTAGATACGATCTACAAAATTATCAATTTACCCCTTACTTGTATACTTATTCAGTCATCCCTTCTTTACCTGCCAAATTACTATATTACTCTTCATGTTGCATAATTACCAAATTATCCTTTTCTCAGTTTAGGTTACCAAGTAATCTTCCAAACTTATTAGATCGCCCATCATAATTGTTACACTTATCATATTTCAATTTGGCTGGTTAGATTACCAAATTGCCCTTCTCTTTGGTTATAATTATCAAAATGCCCTTTAGTTGGTCAAATTACCAAATTACCCTTCTCCATTATCATAATTACCAAATTGCCATACTCTACCATTATAATTACAAAATTACTCTCTAGTTGGTTAAATTATCAAATTGCCCTTCTCCATTACCATAATTACCAAACTACCCTTCTCCATTATAATTACCAATTTTTCCTTCTCCATTATTATAATTACCAATCTACCTTCTCCATTACTATAATTACCATTTTACCCTCCTCTATTATTATAATTACCATTTTACCCTTCTCAAATATTATAATTACCATTTTACCCTTCTCTATTTTTATAATTACTAATGCACCCTTCTCCATTATTATACCATTTTACCCTTTACTTCTAAAATTACCATAATACCCTTTTACTCACAAAGTTACCATTTCACCCTTTAATTCCAAAATTACTATAATACCCTTTTACTCACAAAGTTACCATTTCGTCCTTTACTTCCAAAGTTACTATAATACCCCTTTTATTTATGAAGTTACCATTTTGCCCCACTTTCAAAAATACCATAATATCCTTTTACTTACAAAATTACCGTTTTCCCTTTGCTTCCAAAATTACCATAATACCCTTTTAATTTCAATATTACCATTTTACCCTTTATCTCGAAAATTACCACAATACCCTTTTATTTATAAAATAACAATTTTGCCCTTTACTTCCAAAATTAACATAATAGCCTTTTACTTACAAAACTACCATTTTTCCCTATATTACACCACTTTGATTAAATTATCATCACTGCATAAATTAATTAATATTGATACTCCATTCTCATTATCCAACTCCACCAACTATTATATCTCAATATAATACTCATTAGCACCCACATATATTAGGTCATACTCTTACACAAGATATATTACTTTAATGCCCCTAGGGCTCACAATAATATTATTCATGTATCAATGGTCCCAATAACATAATATATCATGGATAAGTACTTAACATTTTCATTAATAACAAAACTCCTTCCTTCAGCATTATCTCCACACATGGCACATAAACTAGCATGCTTTTTTTTTCCATCAATCAATGTAAACAACTACATCTATCATATTAAACAACATATATCATGCACAATAACATATTAAAACTCTAATGCACAAATATACGTTTATCCATTCATTTAAAGGGGGTTTAACGATTACCTTAATTCTCACAAAAATCAAACCTTACCGGTATCCTGATTAAAGATTCAAGCTTTGATTAGCAAAACCAATACCTACAAATAATATCAATACTTATCATATTAGAAATAAGAAAACCAAAAGTATGAGACTTTATAAAAAAAATTAATTAATGAAATACTTAACTTAAATATAATTATACCTTAAAATTAATTAGCCAAATTAAACCAAGGAATGCAGCAACTCACACTTCCCATGCAGCATGAACTACATACAAAGCAAGGGAGAAAAGGGTCAAAGGTGTCATAAAAGGAAGAAGGGGGAGCCAATTTCGGGTTAGGGTTTTGGGGCTAGAAAAAAGGGTAGGTGGGGGAGATTTAGGGAAAGGGAAAGGTGCATCAGTGGAGAGGGGGTGTAGTTGGTGGTCGTGGATGGGTTTTCAGCGGCCAAGGGCGGTAGTGCAGGGCCAGCAGGGCTGCAAAGATGGCTATCTAGGTGGATGTGGCTAAGAAGGAAGGAAAATGTAGGAGGAAAATGAGGGGGTGAGGGGGTTTGTCTTGGTTAAGGGAGGTAAAAGGGTGGTATGGGAGATTGTAGGGAGGGGTTTGGCGGTCTAGGTGGTGGCAGAGGCAACAAAACGGCGGCGGAAGGAGGAGGTGTAAAGTGGTTGCTGAGAAGGAAGAAAAAGAAGAGGAGAGGAAGGAGGGGTTGTAGGGTGGCTCGAGGGGTGGTGTGGTGGTGTAGCATAGGAGTAGAAGGTGGCAAGAGGCATAGCAAGTGGTTAGTGTGGCGGTGGTAGTGGCGGAGTAGGGCGAAGGTGCAAAATAGGGGGAAGGATCAAGGAGAAGAAAGGGGAGAAAGTGAGGTTGAGAGAGGGAAGGAGTCTCAAAAATGGGGCAGGAAGGAGCTGTTGAGGAGAAGAAAAAGGAGAGGGAGAAGGAGGAGCAGGTGGCCTAGTCAGGACAGGCTGTAGGGTGGAAAGTGGTTGCTTGGTGGTAGGGAGTGGGAAGGGGACATAGGAAAAGAAAGGGCATGCGTGCTAGGGGGTGTAGGGTCGATTGGATCTGAAATGGGGAAGAAAAGGACAGGGGGAAGAGAGAGAGGGAGAGAGTGGAAAGGAGGTAGGTGGTTGTAGGGAGGTGGTCGGGCACGACGAAGGAAGGGAGGAAGAAGAAGAAGGAAAGAGGGAGAAGGAAGAAGCAGGTCGGGCGAGGGCAAAAGAAAGAGGAAGTGGGCCAGCCCGGTTGGGGGGAAGGAAAGAAAAGAAAAGGATATTGGGCCGGGTGACAACGTGCGAAAGAAGAAGGAAGGAAGAAAAAGAAGTGGGCATGTAGCCCAGGCGGGAGGAGAGGGGGCAGGTTGTGCCTAGTGGCCTGAAAGTAAGAAAAGGGTAAAAGAAAGAAAGGTAATAAAGGGCGAAAGAAAAGGAAAAAGGGAAAAAGGAAAATAGGGAAAATAGGGAAACTAAGATAAATTAATTTAAAAAATAATAGAATGTAATATTTTTGGTAGATAAATAAATTTAGTAATTTAATTTAATATAATTTAATATATTGGTTTAAAAAGGTTAATTTTAGGAAAACTATTGGTTTGGGAATTTATTCAAATAAAATGAGCATGATAAAATAACAAAATATTTATTTAAATTTATTAAATATTCCTATCCAATTTTATATACTCAAAGGTCCATGAAATAATTAAATTTAATAAATTTAGAAGCTAATTTATCCCAAATAAAAGTTATTTATTAAATTATAGACTTTTAAAATTTTGGGAGATTATAAATCACCCATACATTTGAATCTTCCTTACTATAGACTCCCCATAATAGCATTGGTTACCGTATTCTACCCCCTTTTAACATGCTTCAAATCCAAAATACCAAGATAACCTATTATCCTATTGATGTCCAAGAGAATGTATAACCAATATGTGGAAAGGTTGTAAACTCTATCGTAGCTTCAAGATCAAAGGTAGGCAATCTAACTTTATTTCAAAGCCAGGTTGGCCACATTATTTTGCAATCTAAAGCATTGTAGCTAGCATGGCTCATCCCTCTACTTTATCTGGTCGCCATAACCCCCTTCCAACACTTGATGTTATGCAAGAATGAAAAAACTCCATGGTCACGACACACCATGTCCATGCACAACCTCTTTTGTGTATCTCTACCAGCATCTACATTCATCTTTATCTTACCTACAATGAGAACGACGAGGTCATAGATAGCCTATCTGTTGAATGCAATATCATGAGAGGTCCAATGTTCAAAATTTATCTCTCTCTAGATATTGGCCACATTATAGTAATTGTGATACCCAAATAATGATTTATAGATGCCACCAATGATTCCCTATAAATGAAACTTAATTCTCCAAGATGAGAAGACTGAATTATAAAAAATTTAAAATATACAAAAATTATCAACCACTATAAAAAGTATATTATTGATATTTAATATTTTACTCAATAATTAGATTAATAAATACCTATGGTCGAATAATGTTATATTCCATAAAATAAACAACAAACCTATATTTCATTTTGATGATAATACATTTTCTATATAATTTCATGTTTTATCTTAAATATTATACCCATACATTACACTTTTTATGGATGAGATGCCTTATAATGTTCTTGTAATACCCCCAAACTAAGAAAAGTGATATAAGGATTGATATGATTACTTGTATCAACATGATATACCATCCTTTTAGTCATTTTATTCTAAAAACTTCATAGTTAAGCATGTTTGTCGTGTAGGGCTAGTCGATCAATCCAAAAGCTCTCTAGGATAACCTTCGTAACCCTTATAGGGAAGGGGTGCTGACATATATCTACTAAGTGGACTCTGCATGGTTGTATCGAATCAGAGTGTCACACTTAGACACACACACACACACACACACACACAAACAAAAATAATTAAATTATAAAAACCATGAAAGATACCTTACTTGACTCCGTGTGCATTATTGATCTTGTAAAAATAAAAATTAAATACATCTATAGCTATAAATGATATGATTCAATTTTTTTGTAATAATAAAAAATTAAAATATAGATTATATAACACTATAGAGAGGTAGAGAGAATAAAACTTCTTATCCTTTCCCTCTTTATACAACTAACCATATCTTATATATATATAATCCATAATTATTACATCAATTATGAGAATGAGTTAGACAATATGAAAGGAGGTGGAGAATGCATAGATTTGAGAGGTTACGATCATATTATAGAAACCTATTATAGTTGATGGAAATGATGAGAGTATTATACCTATGATTTAATATAATATAAATTCATAACGTGTACACCCATAATATGTAAACTTTACATTTACAACACTCCCCTACGAATGTAAATCTTCTAATATTTACGATATTTCCTCTAAAATTATATCTTTAAAATAATTACTCATTAAAATCATACCAAGAAAACCCAGTGGAAAAAAACCATGCCTAAGGAAAATGGTACAGTTTTCTCCCCCTCAACTTAGTATGTCTCCATATATTATATTACATATGATACTAATTGTATGCATAAGCACATTTTGAAACTTCTCTAGTAAAAAACTTATCAAGAAAAATAGTGTCACCAAATTAATTTTGAGATAATTTCTTTATGACTACATACTTATAGTCAATTGATATGACACATTTAAATGTCGGACCTCTTGTCTATATACATTATGCTTATTAAGAAAATACATTTTAGTATTCAAACTCATTAATCATTTATCCAATGGTATTCCATGATGAATCAAGAATAATTCTTAATTTTATCCATTATCAGCTGTAATTGTTTAGATAAAGACATCACCAATGTTTAATTCATACCATCTTTCACCTGTGTAAGGATAAATCATGGATATTTCATTCATTGGCAAAATCTATTCTTAAATTCTATCCATACAGACATATTGACTCATTGTGGAAACTTTTCTACCTTTTTTAAGGACTCAAAATCATCTTTTCAAGGTTTAGCTCTTTGGACCTATATTATACACTTCTAGCACATTTGTACCAAACTTGCCACTAACTTATTTGAATTTACCACAATGACTTATATGTGAGTTGGAACTTTAGTTAAAATATATATTCTTTCATAATTTCTTAGCCATAAAAAAAATGCAAGTTATAGCTAAGCTATATCTAGCAAGCATAAGCAAAATTTAGTACACTTTGATTTTCATTTGGGTTCATATCCACATGAAAAAGTCTAGCCTTCCTTAGCCTTCTTTGTGGCTCAATTTCATATCAATAGAAGAGTTTAGGCACATAAAAGTATCAAGTTAATCCAAATTAGCTGAGCCTAAGGGATAATGTGATATGCGATTGATACATACCAAAACAAATTGCGTGCATATTGACTTAATACTTCTAGACCTCATTAATAAGGGTATAAAAATAAAAATCATAATCAATGACTTTACTATATTGTTATGCTTCTAACTTTAAGCATTGATTGCATTTTTATCCAAATTAGATAGCTATTCACTTTTGTGACAATGCAACAATATCAGTTGCAAAATATAACATATAACATATGACATTATATTTATGTATCATTATATACCATGGTATATTTGAATGGTTCACATTCGACCTTTTGAATTATATCAAGAAAATAGAAGATTTTGCATTTATTTACATTATCACGACTGTAAATTTGCCAAGAATAATGTCGTTCATATGAGATCACCAATTAAGAAGAATCTTCTAGTTTCTAAGTTGGTGTTCGTATAATTTTCAATGATATTTTCTATCATTTTTGCACTAAATGGATCTCATTTCTAATGCCACAAATATAATATTTTATGGTCTATTAACTTCTCGTTAATGACACTTTGTGATTTTTCTCGTTTACCAAATACATATAGCGTGCATTTATTTTGGAAATACTTTTATCCAATCTTGATAGTAGAAATACCATCAAATACTCATAAGGCAATTAAACTTAGCTACAATATCATACACAATTTTAATATCTATTTTTTTCTTCATAAAATTTTTTTATAATTTTATCATGCCACATAAATGTGTACATTTTTATCAATTATAAGTTTATAAAATACTTCATCCTTAAAATATAATGTATAGTAACATTCCAATAGGATAACTTCTAGCTCATATTCAGATCTATGAGATGGTAAACCTTTAGCCTCTACCATTAAATACTTATATTAAATGGAAAACTTTAGGTTTCAACCACTAAACTAATAAATAAGTGAAAAGCTTGAGGCTTCAATCATCAAACTAATTATCAGGTATGAAGCTTTAAATTTCAACCATCAAATGCCTCAACCCACTAAAACTATAATATAAGTGGGAGATGATTATAAACACTCCATCCACTGGTAGAGGATACTAGACTATGGTATATTTTTACCACTACCAATTGTAAATTTGGTATATAGTCTCATGAATATATGGTTGAAAAAATTATTCACAAATCCATCATTAATACTTCATGATTAAAACAAAAACTTTAAAATATTTTGAAAACTAAAATTTCATAAACTAAATTGTAATAATTAAAATTGCATAAATAAAGATTGCAAAAATTAAAATTAGTGCAAGGGTCTATGAACCACCAAATAGTTTGATCTTCTGGACTAAAATGCATTTGATGTATTTAGTACCATTCGATCTTCTTAATCAATAATATATAAGTCTTGAAATACTTTTAACTATTTGATCTCCTTGATCAAATAGCGTATAAGTTATTTATCATCTTTTAATCATTTTCTCTTTGGGATCAAATTGTGCATAGGGTATTTTGGACCATTAGTTCATTGGATGAAGCTTTTTGCTTCCACCTCAATTGTGTTAATATCCCTTCGTACCTTAGGAACATACTTGAAAATAATATAGCTAGTTGGAAGCTTTATGATCCAACTGAAACTTATGCAATTACTCATCCATACTTTGGGTTTATGGGAAAAAATTAGCCACTTCTACCAACCATCCATTAACTTCAGGTAATAAAGGTTTTCACTATATTCTCTATGCACATTTAAATAATGAGATACGTATCTAGTGATAAACGATGAGATTGTTGAATTATCACTTTTATGTACACAGTAATGGACAATGAGACTATCAAACCATCACTTCTAAATTGATGTAATTTTCTTAATATTGACACTTTAGATGCATTTCCATCATCCTCAAGTAATGGAGATCTACATATGGTGATAGGCGATGTGACTGCCAATCCATCACTTTTGATTTTTCAAATGATCGTAATAAATCCAATTTGTGTTTATTGAATGTGAGACTTTTAGCCTTCTACCGTCATTTATTTCTACCCTCCATCTCATAATTGGAAGGAAAATCATCACACATACAATCAAATTAAGTTAAATATTGTCAATATATACAATTAAAATTGATAAAAATATCAATTAGCATAAGAATAAAGGATGGTGGAGAGAAAAATAAGAATCCATTATTGAGAGCTAATTCTAGAACTATAATATTATATCCTCCTTAAAATGTTGAAGCAATTCAAATTGAAAGAGGGATCAAATTTATTTGAATTTCCTTGATTGTAATATATGTCATATATGTGACCTTTTATATGCCCGCAAAAATTGAGATATCACACAAGAAATAAAAAAATATAGATTATTACTATATGACACATAATAATTATATTCATATAGAATGATAACTAACAATGATATATCACTCCTTTTCATCAAGCACCAATTGAACTCAACATCAACTCCATGGTCATTTGGTTATGGGCACCCCAATGTCCTGAGCAAGATCAACACCAAAGTATAATATTTTTCATCTACAACATAATCTTGGTGATAATATGTTGTAATATTGAAAAACTTATATTTAGATAATATAATAATATAGAGAGGTAGAGAAAATAAAACTTTTTATTCTCATTGATATGCATTTGTTCTCTCTTTATATAATTCACCATATCATATATATATATATATATATATAATATCTATAATTATCAAATCCATTATGAGAAGAAGTTAGAGAATATGAAAGGAGGTAGATGATACATATAGTTGAGATGTTACAATCATAATGGAGAAAACTATTGCAATTGATGGAAGTAATTGGAGTATTAAACCAATGATTTAATATAATTCAAATTCATAATGTGTATATCCATAATATGTAAATAGGATATTTACAATAACTTTATATATTTAGCCTAAATTAAACAAAGAAAAATAATTTCATAGAGAGATAATAAATTATGAAAATAATCTTGTCAATGATAAGAAATTAACAACCAAATCAATAAGGAATTTGAACTGTTATCACCCAACTCACACTATATCTAACTCAATGTGTCTAAAATCAAATATATCACCAACCACATAATTAAACAATTGAAACCAATAACTGACTATACATCTATACCGATATTGGTGCAAACATAACTAACTTAATGGGGATAATTCAATATGAATTGAAATGGACTAGAATCAACCTAAATGTTAACCAATTGCTTTACAAATTAGATTTTAAGCATATCTAAAATGTCTTGAGCATAAATCATTCCAAATAACTTATTTTTCACGTCATACATATGTACATTACTAGATGTAAAAGTAAATTATAGTAGCAAATAATAATTGATACAAGAATAAGGAAAAATAACGACGATATTAATCGTCAATAATAAGTAAAAGTTCATTGGTGATAACTATTACCAACGATGTTTTATTAGCATTAAATTGTTGCTACAAGTGGATAGGTAATAAGCTTGTTGTCGATAAATAAACAATCGTCGGTAATAAGATGTAACACCGATGATATGTTCATTCAAATTAATTTTATTACCGATAAAATGAAAATATCAATTTGATGAAATTTTATTTGCGGATACTCTTATTACTGATGATAAATTATTTAATCTTAAAGTTATTCAAATTCAAAAAAAACATTAGGATCGATGATTTTCCACACAATAGTATTTTTAAACCTTATTACCAACAGTTTATCCTTGATAATAAGCTTATTACTAATTATTTTCCACACAAAATTCCAAAATTTTTATCAACAATGATTTTTCCTTGATAATAAGCTTGTTACAGAAAAAAATTTTTGGGGAAAATTTTTTGAAAGCCTAATTACGAAGAACTTTTTAGGGATTTTTTTTGAGAAACCTATTACCGACGATTTATCCTTGGTAATAATCTTTTGGAAATACTATATAAAATATCAATATATTATAATCTAAATATACTATATGAAATCATAAATGAGATTTTGGAAATATTTCCTAATATAAATAACATTTCAAAGGAGAATATTGTTATAAAAAGTACTGTACAAAACAAACATAATATTATTATATCTAACTTGTCAATACTTATACAAAACTTAAAAAATATTTTCATCATTTTCATTATTTATTTGATAAGGGAGTCAAAGGACCTTGAGCTCATTTGGCTATAAAAGCTCTCATTTGTCATGATTCTTCCTCCTAACACTCAAATGTTGCTTTTCATTTGGCTATAAGCTCATTCACTTGGTTTTGCATTTACCCTATTTGAGATTTCTATTCTTGTTCCTGTAGTGTATTAGTTTACATCCAATTCATGCGAGAAGAAGAATGACTTGAGCACTCCTCTACAAGACTTCATCTCACACATTTTTCAAGCCCGAGACAACTTCCTAAAATATCAATGAGTATTGGTTCTTCTTCAACTTCTTGAGGTGTAGGATTATCTGTAACAACACTACTAGAAGCTATTTAGGCAAAGGTTTCCTCCCGTTTCCTTAATATTTTGTTCTACACATGTAAGTAAAAGTTATAAATATATTATAAATAATTTTAACAATATTATAATGAATTACATATAACTAACTTACAAAATTCACCTCAGCCTCGGAAGTGACCCATTTGTTATTCTTAAAATGTATTTCTCTATAGGTCTTGACATTAGGTATTTTGTTCTTATTTGTATATTGGCCTATATAATTTTAAGATAAAATTTAATATATTACAAATCATTAATTATGAGAATGAAAAGCTGAAAAATACTAACTTGTAGAGATATTGCAACGATTGTGTACTGTGACAAGAGGGATTGGTATGTTTTTTCCTATTTGCAACATTATTATCCTACCAATTCCTTCACAAACAAAAAGTAGTTTATTCATATTATTTGTATACAAATTTATTAAATTTATATACTCAAATTGAATATTTCCTTTGCATCCTCTAAATTTCATAAATCGATATATTTTTGCTACATGTCTGGCCAAAAAAAAAGAAGGCTTATAATGATTGTCTTCTTGCCAATCCCTTTTATGAAGATTTTTGTGATCTTTGTATCAATCAACCATTATCTGAACGAGAGCTATTTGAATCCTAGGCTATTCAAAAGTTTCCTCGCATCAAACTTAAACAAAATATGTATGTACATATATGTAACCATATGTTGGAAATTACTTAATTTTGATTTGATTACTTAATTATAAAAGGTAATAAATAAATTTTACCTCAACTTTATGGATGATATTCACCATATACTCAAGAGGGACATATGATCACCTCTTATAATATAATGGTATCTCTGTCCCAATTTTATTTCCAACGGTAAACCATTTACCATATGCACTGATAACATTTAAAGTGTTTTCCTGAAAATCTGACACCACCTCAAACTTTTGTCTTCCTCATCTTCTAAACTCTTCCAACACCATTCTATCTCTATTTCTTTCTCAATCCATCCTCTAGGACCTAAAAAATGAATATATTAATTTTATCATTAATGTAATAATATAATAAAAGTAATAGTGAGGAAATAAACATAATACATCAAATTTTCTACTTTCTAAGTTCTAACAGTTGAAGCATAGTCAACGAGGATGCGATGGATCATGTCTATTACCATCACCATCATGACCGCGAGTGACAATATTATCCATATAGAAATTATCAAATATTTTGACACATAGAAACTATACATTTTGATGATAAACATAAATGATAAAAGTGCAAAACAATCAAAATCTTAGAAAATAAAATAAGATCAATAATAAAATTGCAACTAAGTTTATATTTATTACAAAACTTCAACTATATTACACAATTTCCAATCAAAATCATAAATTCTATATATATTAGTCAATTATCCTTCATTATCTTCATCCAATAATTCTTGGTTCACATTACCATTTTCAACATTGAAGTTTCCCATGTCATCTTGATCACCACTTTAGACCGCAACACTACTAGCACTAGATTGTACAATATTTAAAGTATCTAGGTCTTTGATATCAATGCTGAAGCTAATAATAGTCAAGTCAACATCATCCATGACTTATATGTTGTTGAGATTGTCATCATCTAAATCATAAATTGTAATGAATAACTTCATATACAAATTTATAATTTATATCATTATACAAATCATCCATGTACTACACTTGATTTGCCTAAATTCCAAGAATATATTGGTCATTCTTATACCAATCTATCATAGTATACACACTTGTAATATGGTTCGCTCACAAAATTATCTTCTTCCATAGATCAGTATCAAACCACTTGCATTTAAATAAAGCCACAGAACACCTAGATAAGTAAGATAATTCTATGATGTCAATTAATTGTCCATGGAAATTATCACCACCCTCATCTAATATACATGGCCACTATTATATGTCTTTCCCTTTAGATATCTATCATACATTGAGAATTTAACTCCATTAATTATGATACTTGAATAATAAATGCCATATCAACTACTTAAAATTCATAGGAGCGTGATCGATTGGGGCATTCAGGTGATCTCATTTCACACAACTCATACATATATAATGTTTGTGTGTTTAAAATAAGTAATGATATCATAAACCTGACTATTGACTTATTGTAGGTTTCAATTGTTATTATAAAAAATTATTATGTTAGAATATAACCAAGATGGAAATTCTTTCTTTTGTTCTTCGTTCAAAACATAACCACCCCATGTCATTGAATACCATCCATGTGTTCACTATAAAAACAATGCATGTAGGCTAATCAATTTTCACTAATTGAGTATATATAATACTACGATAAATATAAAGAATATTATAGTAAACTTACTCAAAATATTTATTTATTTTTGGATAAATGTTCAAAACATACATCATGCATCATTCTTTACTTTATCTATTATATTCACATATGTCATAATACAAATAAAGCAATCCAAAGATTGGAAAATTGAAAGCTGATGCTTCTCTACAACCATGTTTATATTTCTATTTGGATTGGAAAACCGATAGTTAAATCTTCTCCACAACCGAATATGTAGAACAAAACCTCAATGCTTCATTAGAACCCTCATCAATAAAACCTTATATCCAAGAATGATTGAGTATACTCCTTCATGAACTTCACCTTCCTCTCAATCACATACATACATCACCCATGAATTGGTCCACCAAGTCTTACTTCTTCAGATAAGTGGATTAGTAAGTGAAACATAAGACTAAAAAAGAGTGGAGGAAATATGTGTTCCACCTTATACATGATAAGAATGATATGCTCTTCTTCTTTCTCAAACTCAATATGTAAATTTTTCTTACACATATTTGGCTGAAAACGTTACTCAGCTCGATTATAGTGTTGCTCATGTTATTGTTCAAAAAATAATGCACATCTATTAGTAATAGATGTTGCATTATTAAATGACGATCATGTGACTTCAACCCACTCAATCTAATACCAAGAACATTCATCCTAAAATTATTAGCCAAACTAATAGAAATTTTTAAATCCTTCAAAAGGTTGAGGAATGTTTCCTTATTGTGTGATGAAAGTGTGTACTCAATAGTAGCTTTCATTAACTTATTCTCATCATAATAGAGATGCATATCATATTTAATGTTTATATATGATAAGTCACATCTCATTTTATCAATGTCATTTGAATCAGTAGTATCTAGTAAAGTCCTCAACAAATTAGAAGCAACATTATTCTCGATATGCATGAGATCTAAACTATGTTTTAGCATAGGTGATCTCATAGAAGATGCCTTCTTTTTCCAATTCAACTCATCAACACCTATCTTTCTCTTACCAAAATATTCCCCAAATGGTTGATCTTGTGTGTGACTCAACTACATCAAGATATCAGTAATTGATAAATTTTGAGGGTAAATTTTTTTTTCAATCTTGTCATTAAATTGTGACATCCAAAAATTAACTATTAATTTTTTTTATTTTAGCATAAGTGTAATAATGATAATTGGGTGTTACCACCATATTTGACACAAATTTGGCTTATCATCCTTACATAAAATACAAGGAAAAACATTTAAAACTTAAAATAAGATAAGTAGAGAGTGGGAGAAATTTATATACACTTCGGTAAGAGTTAAAGATTAACTTCAAGTACACAACATAAAGAAAATGCAAAAAGAGAGGATCCAATAGAATAAGAATCCAAGAGATATTTAAAAAAAGTAACTTCTGGATTAAATTAACTCTACACCCAAACCCCAATAGATAAAAATAAACACTCCTCCACAGGTAGTGAATTATAAGAAGTGAAATCATGAAGGTAGTCCTTAGTGATCTACTAAACAAAACATGGGTCATTTGCTTGCGGGAATAAGAATCACCCTTGAACATTATAATCTGTGTGCTATATATTAAGTAAAGTAATTATACACTCATAAGAGACCTAATTTATACACATGAGATCACATTAAAGGACTAATCATGCACATTAAATAAAAACATAAGAGGTTTCCCATTAGGAATGGAAATATTTCCAAGACATATAATTATACGTTTTCATTTATTAATATTCTTAAGTTTAAGGACCCCACTATTCATAGCCAGTGGAAAGTTATCGACATTATACAACTCGAGGGCACAATACTCATAGCCACTATTCTCGTCTAATGGAATGGACTAGTATAACCCTAAGAGACAATGCTCGTAGACACTATTTTCATCCAGTAGAATGAACTGGTATAATTCCAAGGACAATGCTCGTAGCCACTGTTCTCATATAGTGGAACGAATTGGTACACTTGGCCTTAACGTAGGTATTCTTTCACTTTAAATATCAATGTCTTGTTACACTCTTGGTTTTCTCAATAATGTGATGCAAAATTATCATAGATATCCGAGGCACATCGACTTCCAACCTACAACATATATGAAGATTATAAAAGCTTAACCCTATTTACAAGTCATTATTTGCAGCTTAATTAAAATAATAGATCATGCCAATATGATAGGGTTACAAGGCAAACCATAATCGAGTAATAATACATATAACCGATGCTTTCACACAATGTTCATTTTCCATAACATAAGATCACAATATCATGGTATGATATCTAAAACATGAATTACAAAATCTGACTACGCTAGCATGATATTATATACAATGTACACATAGCACCAAAGCCCCATTATAAGATGTATATCCTTAGTCTCTAAGCAAGAATAACCCTAATTTTCCTCCTCCAATACCAATAAGAAAAAACAACAAACCAAAAAGAACCAAAGGTTAGAATGTAGGAAAACAAATAAGGGTCAGTAAGGCATGAAGTGAAACTGAAAAGTGAGGAAGTAGCTGAGAGGGCTAGCTATGAAGAACAAAAAAGAATCAGTTCACTCAGTAAGGGACAATAATTGCCCAAGTTTGAAGAAAAAGGAATTGTATTGGCCAGGGGACGAGGGAAAAGAACAAGCTATGACAACAAGATTAGGGCCAAAATCACATGCTCAACTAGTTGATCCACTTAGCAAGTTAACCAACTTATCGAGGTCATTCTCTTGATGAGTTCAATCCACTTGGTAAGATTAGTCAAAAACCAGGGAAAAACACAAATTAGCCAAGAGGGAGAAAATGGCCTAATGGGTGAGGGTGACCGAGTCAAAATTGGTGGTAGATGTTGTGATGGATGAGCTACAAATAAAAAATTGAAGATGAAAGAGGTTGGTTGGTTCTTAACTAGTGAGTTTCAAAAGGGAACGTCAACAACAATGATGATGATGCCGATGACAACAACAATAAAGTCGACTGGAAAGAAGATGATAGAGAAAAGGGTCAAATATCGGGGAACGTTTTGAGAGAAATTTTAACACCCCAAAATTTACTATTTTTTTAAAGCAGAAGTAATTAAAATAATTAATTTAAAACCCGTGAATTCTGGGGATGTTACCGCCACACTTAGTACCAGATCGGTTCACTCCTACCGTTCTAGTACCAAGTGCTAAGGCTAAGAGAACACTACAATAACACCATTAATAATCCAAATTCATGAATATGAAAATCAGAGTACACATAAATCTTACACAAACCAAATTACGAGAGTTAGTTTTTCAAGGAAGAGATTAACTACAATAATAAAACTGTTTCCGAATTAATAATCCTGAATAAGGAAAATAGGAATAAAAATATCATATGGAAATCCATCAACGTCACTCCGAATATCGAAACACATCAGACGGGTCTTCTGCTCGTGGGAATAAGCAACACCCATGAAAGGGATGAATAGTACACTACATGCTAAGTAAGGTAACCGAGCACTAAGGCCAACACATAAGCACATAAAATCATGCAAGATAGTAATCCACTTACAAATTTAAACCCACACATATAATACATAAAAGCTTATAGAGCATTACACAGCTTATAGTCATTAAGCCCACACATAAGGCCCAAAAAGCCCCAGATCAATTATTTAATCATTATGTTATCGGAGGTCGATACACACCATGCATTTTTATTAATTCCATGTGAGTATAGAAACACCCCACTATTATAACCGGTGGGCCAGTCACACATAGAGTTCATGCCCTAACCACTATTATTATCGGTGGATCGGTCACAAATAGGGTCAAACCCTAACCACTATTATAATCGGTGGATCGATCACATATAGGGTAAAAACCCTAACCACTATTCCTAACCGGTGGATTGGTTCGGTTCTTGCTCACATAATGTTCCACTGTAAGTTATTAATGGCTTTTACTTGCTTTAGCAAAACCCTGGTTTATTTTCATTGAGATCGTGATCCTCCACTATTATAACCGGTAGGCCGGTCACACATAGGACCTCATATCCTAACCACTATTATAACTAGTGGATCGGTCACATATAGGGTCAAACCCTAACCACTATTATTACCGGTGGATCAGTTGCACATAGGGTAAAAACCCTAACCACTATTCCTGACCGGTGGATCGGCTAGTCCCATCTCAATATCTTTCACTCTAAGTAATTAGTGTCTTAAATATTTTATTCACAAAATTCGCCCAAACGTGCATGACTAACTCCATACAAACCCTAATTTCCATGCAACCCTAGCTCCATTTACTATACTTCTATGCAAACCCTAACTCTCATGCAAACCCTAGCTCCACGAAACCACACTTCCATGCAACTATAAATCCCATGCAAACCCTAGCTCCACATAAACCACACTACCATGCAACCCTAACTCCCATGCAAACCCTAGCTTCACGTAAACCACACTTCCATGCAACCTTGACTCCCATGCAAACCCTAGCTTCACGTAAGCCACACATCCATGCAACCCTGACTCCCATGCAAACCCTAGCTTCACGTAAATCACACTACCATGCAACTCTAACTCCCATGCAAACCCTAGCTTCACGTAAACCACACTTCCATGCAACTCTAACTCCCATGCAAACCCTAGCTCCACGTAAACCACACTACCATGCAACATTAACCCCATCATGCAAAAACCTAACACCATGCAATATCAATACCACCATGAAAAACCCTAACATGCATGTCTGAAAGCTACAACATATGTCATCACGTATACAATATTTCATCGCATATAGTACACATGCCATACAAAAACATACATCAACTCCACGTTATACCGCATACGAAATAATTAATAATGATAAAAATAGTCAACATAGCATGCAAAGAATATGACACATATAAGCACACAAAAGGCCTTAGCACCCCTTACCTAAAAAGTCACATGTCTTGGTGCATGCTCCTATTTCACTTGAGGGCTTTGGCTGGGCTCACCTATTATGGGGGAAAATACTAAAATTAGATTCCCTCCTAAAAAATACAATTAGTTTCTAACTTATCCTAAGTCTTGGTTTCTAATTTAAATAATACTATACTAAAATTAACTATAAAAAATTACTATTATAATTTAAAGCGAAAAGGTGATATAAGGGTTTCTACCCTTCACCAAAATAATGTTAGTAAAGATAACAATAATAATAATAATAATAATAATAATAATAATAATATTAATATTAATAATAAAAAACTATTAGTAATAATAGTAATATTAATAGAAATCTTAATAATAATAATAATAATAATAATTATTATTATTATTATTATTATTATTATTATTATAATATAAGCCTTAAAATTACAAGGTGGGGTTTCTACCTTACCCCTAAATAATGAAGCACTACTCTATAATATTAATATGATATTAATAACATATATTAATTATAATAATAATATTAAAAATAGAAATAATAGTAATAGTAATGTTAATAGTAATAAAAATGGTACTAATGATACTAAAATGCATAAGTGTGAATGCTAATAGTAAAATTAAGGTTTTGGCCCTCCTAGAAAAATTAACAATAATAATAAAAATAATTATACTACTACTACTACTAATAATAATAATAATGATGGTAATAAAACATATAATAATTCAAATAATACCTAAAATTTGAAACTAATAAACCCAATTATTCTATTCCTACTCTCTACCCTGCAAAGAAAATTTAGCATTAATATTCCATCTAATAATAATACTAATAATAATAATAATAATAATAATCAAATAACCATAAAAAATTGAATAAAATAAGAATAAATGTAAATAAATATAAAGGAAGGGCTAAGAAGGTCTAGGGTTTCACCGCGAGTCGGCGGAAATGGGTGGCACCAGCGGTGGTGCACGACCATGGCCGGAAAAGGAGTCTAAGAGGGAAAAAGATGCAGGAAAAGAGGGAAAGAGAAGGGGAAAAATAGAAAATAAGGTTATAGTTCGGTGGAGGAGATTTAGAGGAAGTTTCTAGGTGGTGCAGAAGGCAACAGAAGTGGCGGACGACGGCTTAAAGGTTGCGGGGTACAGATTTTTGCGAGATAGGCAAGAAATTTCGCATAGCTATGATGGCTCGTGCGAGAAGAATTGAAGGATGTGGAGAGCTTAGTTAGCTAGAGGAAATTGCAAGGAAGAACTTGGGATGCAGCGTGGCGGTGAGGTTGGCTATCGGTGGCGGTAAGCTCGAGTCAAGGTGTGCAAGGTCAATAGTTAGGGTTTTGGGGAGGAAAAGATTCGAGCACACTCCAATCAAGGCTATTTGTAGAGGTTAGAGAGAATGTTAGGGTTTGGGGGGTCGGCAGGAGGGTATCCTATGTAGGGTTTGGGGTAGTCGGACGCAATAATCAACCGGCAAAAGATTTAGTGGGGTTCGATCCTTTGAGAGAAAATAGGGAGAGAATGAGCAAGAGTTGAGGATAACCGATCATGCCAAGCCAATGTGCAAGTCAAGAGGGAGAAAAAGAAGGGCGAGTCAGCCGGTCAAAATCCTCATGGCCGGCGGCTCCATTTTCGGGGGCTGGAGTTGCAAGCTTCGACGACGGGGGAGAAAGGAGGAAGAAGGAAGAAGGGGGAGGTGAATCGGCGGCCGGGAAAGAAACGAAAAGGAGGAGAATTGGGCTAGTTTGGCAACGATTATATTGCTATTAAACGAGACGCATCGTCTCAGAGGAATAAGGGACAACACGCTGCATCGAGGTGCCGCAAGAAGAAGATGGAAACGACGCTGGGCCGCGGAGGAAGGAAGAAGGAAAAGAGGATTGGGCCGCGTCCAGGCCCAATCCGATGAGAAGAAAAAGAAGAAAGAAAAGAAGAAAAGAAAGAAAAAAAAAAGAAAAGAAGGAAAAAAAAAAGAAAGAGGAAAAAGAAAAAATTTAAGGGTTTTGTGTTTACATAAAATATTTAGAATATTTTGGGTATTTAGAATAAAAATATTTAAATAAAATAAAAAAATATTAAATCTCCTTTTTAGGCTAATTTTAGGGCCTTTAAAAAAGATTTTTCCTAAATTCCTTTTTAATTAACAAAAAGCCCAATTTTTTCCTTTATAAAAATATTTATAAATTCTTATTAATTTTCCCTAAATAAATCCTTCTTATTCCAAATAAAATAATAAATTAAATTAATTTTATAATAAATTTTTATTTAATAATATATCTTAAAATAAATAATTCTAGAGCATTTCAGAAAGAAAGAAATATGGTTAGTTATAATAAATAAATGAAATATTGAGAGAGGTTTATAAGGTATGTTGCATGAGGGAGAGAAATGACATGAGGGGTTTGATGTTATTGTAGTAGGATTGGATGTAAAAATTGGGAGAAAAGAAAAGACTACGGGATAATGGTGTGTAAATTACTTGTGTAATGTAAGGTCATGGAGGATGAGTGACACTTGGGTATTAGTTAGGGAGGTCCGGTATGACTAACCAAACTAAGAACAACTTAGTTGGTAGGGGGAAAGTTATGTTGGAAGGAGAGAAGAACTAGGGGAATGAGGGGGAAAATGGGAAATGGGAAAAAGGAAAACGAAGAGAAAGAAGGTTGAGTTTAGAATCAAAGTTTGATTTACTTTAAGAATAAAGAATTAGGGAAATTTTAAAACACTAATCACCCAAAATAATTGTTAGATTAAATTTGGAATATTACATAAATAAATTACTTTTTCACATCAAATTATTGGTTAAAATAAATCATCGTTGTCCAATATATCCTACCTTACGTCTGAATCTAACAGACGAAGTGTATTTATTGTAACTAAGTACTACAAATATCATTGCCATGTCTATACTGAGATATATGATTGAGGAAAATCATCAATTGTCCATAGCAACATTGCACATATTTTGATCACTTTATTCTCAAAAACATCTTGTGTATCAACTCCTGCCACCCACAAATCTTTCAGCTCATCAACTAATGGTCTAAGAAACACATTAATATCCACCGTAGACCCATGATGATAAGGGATTAACAAATAAAAAATGGCTCTTTCACGCATCGACATAGGGTTAAGTAATAAGGGTTCATAATTATCAGCCATATGTTATAATTGCAACCCATGCAAAAAAAAGGATTAAATCCATCATATGCTAACCCTAAACAAAGATTCAGAGGATGAGAAATGAAATAATAATAGTTCACATCAAAATATTTCCATGTCCACGATTATCCATCAATAATATGGCATAACACCTCTAGCTCCCTAGAACACACAATCAAATGTCATCTCAAGTCTTTAGTAGTGTGTAAACTTAAAATCTTATTAATTTCAATGTTAAAAAAAAGTATCACAACACTTTATCAACTACTTTATTTCCCTTTGTTCCTTCATTAGCCCATTGAGAGTTATCACACACTAGAGCACTAACTCTTTGTGCATTTTACATTGAAAAAAGCGTACAATCAAACTTGCACACATGAATCAATTCGTACCTTAAACCTAACTTGATCATCATCTTCTTAGCATAATTATGTGATATCGGTAACTCATTTCCCTATGAAAGAGCCTTTTTCAACAACTTTAATATTCCATCAAATGCCTTATTGCTCTACTTTTTCAATATCTTATGATATGTCAACTTTACTAAAAAGCTTAAAGAAGACCATTTCTTGCATCTAGGATATAATTCAATCTCCATCTCCTTGAATAACTCTTCAAAATATTCATCTCTACTAGTCCCCAAATAACCATCTAAAATCACATTATCATACCTATTAATAAAATTGCCACCACATAAGGCTTCTTTATCATCTATGTCATCTGCGTAAGGCTCAAGAGTACCACCTAACAAATAGCATAAAATATGTATCATCTCATCTCCTCTCCATTTTTTGACTGTCACTAAATCATATTCACTTTGATACACCCATTTTTCATAAGTTGGCATGAGCGTAAAGGGTAGTATAAGACTTCTATTAACATTAGGAGCATGCCAAATATAATTATTACAATTCTTGGATGCACAACAAACACATATATCTAAATTTAAATAATTTCTTTAACATTTGAATAAAAGCTCAAAGCCTAATTTAAAATTCATCAAACCTATGGTTCCATAACTTTGTCCAACACTTATTAGTGTTCATCTTATTTGTTAAATGTTTTTCTAGTAAATCATTTTCACCCATCTTATTAATAATTAAATTTAGCAAACAACAATGCTTTAATATTAATTAAATAGATACTTTATACCAATGTATCCAAATTCTAAATTCTATGTACAAAAATAAAACAAAACATGGGTCCAAAATCAAATAAAGAACCCTAGTACCCAAAAAAACTCTTACTACTAAAATGACCCAACATGCCTTATGAAAATCATCTCCTAGTTATAGCTTTAATGCTCTCGATCACCTACCAACAGCCACTGTAACATCTGATGACCAACTCTTGATTACCCAATGAGTCCACAATTCTCATAAAATCAATTTCTCTCTCACTTCTTTAGAAGAAGGTTCGTCTACCTTGAATAAGTCATTATGATAATTAGGATATGCACTTCCCAACATCCCACACCGAGACCTATATTTATCATCAATCACTATCAACTCTCTAGAAATCTAATCATATTGCCTCATAAAATGTTCGTGTAACACCCCCAAAATTTAGTTACATTAAAATAATTAGCGAAAGTAAAATAACAAAACTGTGAACTTTGGGGGTATTACCGCCACACTTAGTACCAGACCGGTTCACTCCTACTATTCCAATACTAAATGCTAAGGCTAAAAAAGAAGAATAGAACTTACAAGAAACCCCAACATATTTAAAATTAGAGTAGTCTAGCAAATAATTTAAGAGAATAAAATCAACTAGTGGTGGTTATAAAACAATGAATACATTGAAACAAGAATTTAAAAGAGAAAGGGGACAACCTTAGGACTTTCCGAATAGTTCCTTACGCTATTTCACGGGAGCCCACTTGAATAGCACCTGAAAACGACTTGCAAAGGACGCTACCCATTGAATAGGTAGAGGCCCCACGAATGGAACCCTCCAATACTACAGTACTGAGTAACCTTTTAAAACACACTTAAAAGTAGGCTCGCAATATAACACATGATACACCACTATATCCATACATAACAACAAGTGTAAACATAATATTTAGATCCATACATTCACATGTTTGATGAGTCAATCAGATATTAATGGTGCATACATAATATTCACTTTCATACATTCACATGCTTAACAAGTCAATCAAATATTAATAGGTCATAATAAACAATCAATACTTTTAGGGCCTTAAAGCCATTAGAACATTATTAATCAATCATTTCGGATTATAAAAAATTCATCTGAGTGCGGGAACCCCACTATTATAGCCGGTGTACGAGAATACATACAGGTTAGAATACTCCTGACCACTATTATTCGTTGATGGACTGGTCTGGCCCCGACTCACAAAGTGTTTTATTGTAAGTAATTCATGTATTTCCCATGTTTAAGTTTCATTACGTTTGATTTGTTAAGTATGGAATCCTCTACTATTATAGCTGGTGGATCGGAAATCATGCATGGCAAAATGCTCCTAGCCACTATTATTCATTGGTGGACCGGTCTCCGGAGCACCCCGGCTCCTGGCTACCATTATTCGTCGGTGGACCGGTCTGGGTCTAGCTCAACAATCTTCCTCTTTAAGTGATTAGTGTCTTATTCATATCTTATTTGAAAGTATTTCACCATTGACATGCATGTCACTAACCTTTACTTCTATCCTCCCAAGAGGGTATGTCCTATATCTTGAAACCTTTACGCCTCTTATCACACCCTAACACCCATTCCTCCTTACATCTACCCATAACAAAGACCCAACTCCTAAGGGTGTGGGTTGAGATCCATCACCTTATGACATTCAAATTCTCTCACTACCACTCTCTAGGGTTTTCCCTTGAAAACATAATAGGACAAATATGGCCCAACCTTTCTTTTGACGTCCCATACCTCATCTCATATAGATTCGACCCAAATCTCATCACTCTACTCACCAATTATACATGTGACCGTAAAACCCTAGTTGGTTTCTCAAACCCTAACACCTTTATTTCGTAAGGATCATCCCATGCAAACCCTAGAAATCTCCCATGCAAGAGTTGCATCACTCATTCATTTTATTCAAGTCCCCTTTTATTCATCCACTCATGGATCATGGGTTATTTAGGTCATTCCTACCTACGTTAGCCAACTTACTTCCCCTTGATTATCTAACTTTTCCAATTTCCTTTTTCATCCTTCCATCCCACATTACCACATTAAATATCCTAGCATGCATGTCTTAGAGGGTCGCATCACATAACATCGTATGCACAACAAATATAATCATCATCCACATGCCATAAGAAAGTCACATAAGCATATATTCAATCCAAGTTGCAATATAAATGATTAATCATTAAGCATAAAGTACACAATATGGTATAATACATGACACACAAGGCATGTAACCCACATATAGTTGTTCTTAACCACACCCTTACTCGGTTTAGGTTACCAAGCTATCTCTCACACTTATTAGGTCACTAATCATCCTTCATAATTGTTACAGTTATCATATTTCCCATTTGGTTGATTAGATTACAGAATTGCCCTTCTCCGTTGTTATAATTTCTAAATTGCCCTTTTAGTTGAATAAATTACCAGATTACCCTTCTATATTATCATAATTATCAATTTACCCTTTAGTTGGTTAAATTAACAAATTGCCTTCTCCATTATTAAAATTACCAAATTACCTTTTAGTTGGTTAAATTACCAAACCCCCTTCTTTTCCAAATTTACCATAATACCCCTTTTACTTACAAATAACCATTTTACCCTTTGCTTATAAAATTACCATTCTACCCTTTACTCATAAAATTACCATTTTATCCTTTTACTTACAAAATTATTGTTTTATCCTTTTACATACAAAATTACCGTTTTTCCCTTTGCATACAAAATTACCATTTTACCCTTTAATTACCAAATTACCATTTTGCCCTTGAATTACAAAATTACCATTTTATCCCTTTACCTCCAAAATTAGTATTTTACCCTTTCACTTACAAATTACCATTTTTCCCTTGCCTCCAGAATTACCATTTTACCCCATACTTTCAAAATTACCATTTTACCCTTTTCACTTACAAATTACAATTTTTTCCTTGCCTCCAAAATTACCATTTTACCCTTTTCACTCACAAATTACCATTTTGCCCCTTATTACTCCACTTATATTAAATTATCATCACCATATGAAATATTAGTATTAATACCTCATTCTCATTATCCAACTCCCCAACTATTACATTTAATATAATACTCATTAGCACCGACACATATTAGTCCATATTCTTGCACAAGACATATTACTAAAATACCCTTAGGTATCTCAATAATATTAACCATGCATTAAAGATCACAATAGCATAATACAACATGGATAAATACTTAACATTTTCAGTAATAACCAAAATCTTATATTAAGTAATATTTCCATACATAGCATATAATCTAACATGCTTCCTTTTTTATCAATCAACGCAAGAAACTACATATATTACATTAAACAACATATGTCAAGCATAATAACATATTAAAAAGCCTAATGTGCTAACATATGTTTATCCATGCATTTAAGTGGGGTTTAACGGTTACCTTAATTCTCACAAAAATGAACCTTATCGATTTTCCAGTTAAAGGTTCAAGCTTTGATTAGCAAAACCAATACCTAAAAATAATATAAATATTTATCACATTAGAAGTAAGAAAACTAAAGGCATAAGACTTTATAATATTTAATTAGTGAAATACTTAATTTAAAATATTATTATACCATAATACTTATTAAATAAAACAAACCAAGGCATGCAGCATGAGCTGCATGCAAAGGAATGAGGGGGAGAGGCTCGAAAAGGCAAGAATGGGAGGAGGGAGTGGTGTTTTTGGGTTAGGGATTTGGGGCTAGGAAATAAGGTGGATGGGGGAGGATTTAGGGGAAGCGAAGGGTGCAGGGGTGGGGAGGGGTGTAGGTAGTGGTAGGGGATGGGTTAACGGTAGCCAAGGGCAACGGCAGCGAGGCTGCGAAGGTGGTTACCAAGGTGGATGGGGCTAAGAAGGAAGGAAAAAGTAGGGAGAAAATGAAGGGATATAGGTGGTTGTTTTAGCTAAAGTGGTATAGGGATGGTAGAGGAGGTTGTGGCGATTGGTTTGGTGGCTCAGATGACTGTATAGGCAGCGGAATGGTAGTTGAAAGAGGCGGTGCAGGGGGTTGCCGAGAAGGGAGAAAAAGAAGAGGGGAGGAAGAAGGGGGCTATAGGGTGGTTCAAGATGTGGTGTGATGGTTTAGGGGTGAGGCAAAGGGCGGAAAGGGTGGGGTAGGTGGCTGATGCAGCGGTGGTAGCAGCAGAATAGAGGCAGTGGAGCAAAATAGGGTGGGAGATGCGAGGAAAAGAAATGAAGGGAAAGAAGGTCGGGGAAGGGCATGGGAGGCTTGAAAATAGTAGAATGAGGCAGGGAGGGAAGAAGAAAAAGAAGAGGGAGAGAAAAGAGGGGATAAGGGGCTCGGTAGGGCGGCGGCAGGGTGGTAGAAGTATGGGGATGGTAGGGAGAGGGAGGGGAAAAGAGGGGCATAGGCAAGGAGAAGGAGAGGTAGTGGGGCCGGGATAGGTAGAAAAAATGGCAAGAGAGAGAGAGAGAGATAGGGAGATCAATAGGGGAGGGTTGCAGGTGGGGTGCCCGATGATGGCATAGGTGGTCGGGTTTTGTCTCCGAGAAAATGAAGAAGAAGAAAGAAAGAAGGGGGTGCTGCCATGCCGGGCGAAGGGAAGGGAAGTGGGCTAGCCCGATCGAGGGAGAAAGGAAAGAAAGGAAATAAGGGAGGCAGGTCGGGCGACACATGCGGGAGGAGAAGGAAAGGAAGGAAAGGAAATGAGCCAGCGGCAGAGGCACAAGGGGGAGATGCAGGTCGAGGTACTAGTGGCCTAAGGGAAGAAAAAGGAAAAAGAAAGAAATGAGAAAAAGGGAGAAAAAGGCGAAGGAAAAAGGAAATGGAAAATAGGACAAATTAATTTAATTTAATTTATAAAATAATAAAATTTAATATTTATGGGTAATAAATTTATTTAATAATTTAATTTAATATGATTAAATATATGGGTTTTTAAAAGGGTAATTTAATGGTTTGGAAAATTATTTGAATAAAAAGAGTATGATAAAATAATAAAATATTTATTTTAATTTACTAAATATTTATATCCAATTTTATATACTTAAAAATCCATAAAATAATTATATTAAATAGATTTAAAAGCTAATTTATCCCAAATAAAAGTTATTTATTAAATTATAAGCTTTTAAATTTTCAGGGGATTACAGTTCACCCTTAATAAATCTAGACTGTGGAACATGAGTGACAATTAAATATAGATATCTATTCCTCACTCTAACCATGGTTCTATAAGTGGTAGGGTTAGAAAAAAATAATACAACTTGAACTTATATGGTCTCAAATAAAAACCCTTCTCTACCATGAAATCTAGTGCATCATGCACTCATCTCATATGGTGTCTAATATCTCCATCTGAAAACATCTTAAAGTAAGAAAGAGAGTTGGCGTCAAGTAGTGCAGAAATCACATACATGAAAATGAAGGTAGATTTTTAAGTTAACATTGATTTATTTAATTTATTTTTCATTAAAAAAATAATGGTAAAGACCCTTAACAATTCAATGTAAATATTTTTTTAATTTCAAACTTATGTTATTATTACAACTAATTGTATGCTTCGTAGTTGTAATTATATGTTATGTATATTTATATTAAATGCCACAAATAAAGGGATTTTATTTATTACTTCTTCATTACTATACTAATTCTATAAATAATTATAAAGTAAAAAATAATGCATATTGACTAAGTTAGATTTTTTTCTTTTAATTTCATTAATCACTCTCTAATGTTGCTTATACATAATAATTTTATTATTATTTTAAACTACAAAATATTTTAGTTCCACTACTGCATATAGGTTTAACTATGTAAAATTAAAAATATTAAAGCTTTTCGTAT
Source organism: Tamarix chinensis (assembly GCA_030549775.1). Taxonomy (NCBI): domain Eukaryota; kingdom Viridiplantae; phylum Streptophyta; class Magnoliopsida; order Caryophyllales; family Tamaricaceae; genus Tamarix; species Tamarix chinensis. Next base: position 81,628,021 of record CM060178.1, read on the forward strand.
TTTTTATATCGTCATTACTAATTACTCTATAAGGTTATAATTTAATGTCTTTATCTAAAATAAATAACTATTATAGATTAATTATTAAATGGTCTAACTATGCCAAATTCATTAATGTTAACTTGTTTGCCATCAATTTTTCAATATCTAGGTTCATACATACCTATTAATTATTCTGTATGATCAAGACATCCTAAATATATATTTTTTGTATATGACCAATAACCAAAAATATATTAGATGCAAAATTTCACAAGGGTTGAAATAAATAAAATTAATTAAAAATTAAAAATTAAAAACAAATTTCATTAATTACTCTCTAAGGTGGATATTTCTATATTTTGTGTATTTATTTGATGTATTGGATTCATTATTTTTATTATTATACAATAGCAAATGAAAATAAAACTTTATAGTGATTTACCTCTTACCGTCAAGTTATTTATCTTTTTTTTATTTACTTTCCCATATACTATGAATCAACGTTATATTTTTATGTTATTCACCTTCCTAATTAATATTCTAATTACATAAGTTAACATGCTTACATACTAAGATGTTAATTAAACATATAATCTAATATATATTAATTAAACTCACCAAAAAAACTTAAAATTACATATCACCAAATTTAATGTGTGCTAAAATGCTACCATAAAATAATACACACATACTAAGAAACTACATCATATATATTTTTGCGTAGGCTAACAAAATTAACTATATACAATACTCTAAAGTATATACTGACAACTACACAAATAACAAAAATATCTATAATATTTATTATACTCTAAACATACTAATATTTATTCTAATCCAAAGTGCATAGTAATAGCTACATATAATAATCTTATTATCCACATAACCTAATTATAATAATCTAATAACCCAATTATACAAAATCTATTTACAATAATCTATTTAACCAACTATACAAAACCTAACTACAATCATCTATATAAAATTATTTCAAATCATATAGTACACAACAATTAACATTAAACAACAAAAAATACATAATAATATCACCAAACACAAACTAATAGCCTCCAAATATAAATAATAAACATATATGATACTAAAAATATGAAAATTACAACAAACTTTGATCCACATTAGTACAGATCTCTAGGATGCACCAGTGGTGGTGCTCTAAGCACAAGCAGTTTTACCTATCAATTAAAAATTAAATAATCTTATACCCAAAAACCCCATAAGAAATAAAAATTACAGTAAAATAAACCTTAAAAATGATGCAAAAATGAAATAATATAGGGGAAAAGTGAAGGAGAAGAAGAAAAAAATGGTGGAACGAGTCAAGCATAAAAGAGAGGTTGTAATACCCCATCCAAAAATTCTTCAAATCATATTATAAATCACGATCCTATAAAATAAATGAGTTTAAGGTGCACCAAACTACTAGTACATCTAACCGATTGACTAATACACTCAAGAAATCTCAACTTTATTTTCCAATAAACCAGTTGATTAGTTTGCTCAAATTGATCGACTAGTTGCCATACTATTTTAGATTCTTTTTTTTATTTTGATTCGAATCTCTTTAAAATATTTATGAAAACTTTTAATTAGAATCTATTGTGCTAATAAGTATATTTTGGTACTTTGGGATTATTTTTACATTTATTTCAATCATTTTAAGATTTAATTCAACTAAAATTTCCTAAAATCACTTTTGAGACTTTTCTCACCTTCTTTCTCTCTTCTCCTTAACTTTCTTCTCTCCTCTACCAGCCATGGTTTTATGTTTGATTTTCTTCACCTCCTCTTTGACTTACCAATCCTCTTCCATGCCTCTCCCTGGTCATACTCCACCTGCCTTACCTCATCATGTGTTTTCCCTACACCTTCATTACCCACACTCAACCTAAGTAAGAATTCTCTCTCCCCAACTTGTACATGTTGGCCAATAATGTCCCCTATACACTCCATTCCTAATTCTATTCACTAACTATCATATACACTTGATCATTCTCTCCCTTTTCGTTTGTGAAAAATTTTCAAGTGTTGGGTATTCCCTATATTTTTTCCATTTTCTTCTCCACTGAGGAAAAAAAACAGAGGTTTACCTCTTGTTCTTTATCCTTTGTTTGAATTATTATTTATTTTCTCTTCTCCTATTAGTATATTTAACTCTCCCTCGTTTCCCCTAAGCAAATAATGATTAATATTTTGATAAAGGTTAATGATCTTAACTCCCTTCCCCTTAGAATTTATTTTTGAGGAAACGGTTGGTTATGGTAATTTTTATTCTTCTTCTGATTTAATTTTATGAAGTCTTAGGAAAAGATTTTTTCTCTTCTTCTTCTTTTTTTTTTGATTATTGATTCTCTTAGGAATCAAGGTCTTGGTAGAAAACTGTCAAATTAATAGTTTTTTGTGCTATAAGATTTACTCAAAGGTAAGGCAATCTTATCTTTAATATTAATTAGGTATTTTTTTTAAGTTGTGGATACATAGTCTTGGTGCATTTTTGTGTTTTATATGAGTTAAGTGAGTTATTGGATTTGAAAATGTGATAAAGCATCCATCTTGTAATGGTAAGCATGCCTCAAGTTCTATTTTATTATGTATGATTTTTGTGGTTCGGAGCATGATTTCATTAAGTGCATATCCCTTATATTCATATGATTTTGTGTGTGTAATATGTATTTTTATGATTTGTACGACATAGAAGTATACTATAAGTAATATGGTAAAGTTGGGTAAATTTTTGTTAAGTGGATAGCAGGTCTAGGTGTTGTTTCGCCTGAATGAGTGATTAGCTTGATAGACTCATAAACTAGTTATGCGAACAATCACTCGGTTTGAAATTTTTAATTTGTAGGTTGCAAGAGCATTATATTGGTTTGATGAACCTGTTAATTGGTTCCCATGAGTAATTTATCAATTTTCCAAATTCATCAATTATTTCTCTTGTGACTAGAGTGATATGGTCTCTACCTAGACCCATTCATAGGTTTGGTCAAATCCATTGATTGGTTACCAAACAACAGTTGACCGGTGCGATAAACAAACCAAATAGTTTGCTAGTTTTATTTTCTTCTTAGATCTGGTTTGGCTAAACCAATTGATAAGTCCTAGGGATCAATTGACCAGTCTGTCTGTTCTCGCCATGCTTTCTTTATACTTAATATTCATTCATTGGGACTTCTATATCAATGCTCCTATGTAATTATAATATTTTATCATGGTTTCAATCTTGATTAACCTAAATTTAATATGTATCAAAATGATAATATTTTGGGCCTTGAGTGGTTAAGTTTGGTGTTACCTCTAAACAAGCAATTGGTGGCTTATGTGCCTTGTGATGTCTTTCGTGTTATCACTTACAAACACCAAATTGGATATTAATGGAATTAAACTATGATTTTTGATATCTCTTAGCAATTAATAATAATGGATTAAGATTTAGTTCGAGCCTTTTTCTTGACTCTTGGGGTAGCTACCAAGGAGTTAGCGGGCCGGTAGCCCTATGTTTTTGTATTTTTATTTTATACTTATTTTCTTCTCTATCGGGTTGAAATTAGTAAGGGGTATGCACATATCTTTAAGGTTTAGGATTATACTATGGTAGGTCAGCATGATATTAGTGTCTAGTACACCTAGTTGAGGTATCCTAATACAAGCCCCTTGACACTTTGTATTATCCATTGCTTAGGAGGGTGTGGTATCCCAACTTTTCATCGCTTGTAGTTGAGGAATTCAAGGTGTGGTTGGTGAGATACCCTAGTTCAATCCCCCTTGACATACTCTGACCTCGGATGGGCATTGTGTGTTATTCCTTACAATAGGTGCATTCAATGTGTAGTGGGTGTAGTATCCCTGAAGACAAACCCCTTCAATATATCCTAACCCTATGTGGTCGATGTGGTATCCCATTATGTGTGTATGTTACCATCACTTTTGTTCATGGCGTAGAGCTGGGTGTGGTAAAAAAATTATCTTAATAACTGAAAAATATGTGGTCATTAAAGGAAGATTTATAATATGGTTTCTATTATGTGATTCTAATGCATAATCTATGTGATTATTCTTCTAATATTTTCCTTGCAATTATGCATTATGTATTGCTATTATGAGCCTGAGTGTTATATTATGCTACTATGCTTATCACCATGCTACTGTATGACTTAAATGTTCAATATGAACCATTACTATGTATGAGGTAGATTGTTTTAGCAGTACTTCACCATACTGATATTGTATTTGTATGGTCACTATGATGATCAGGCTTCTTATCCCGTGAGAAGAGGAAATTTTATAGGGCCATGGTTCTCTATTAGAGTACATTAAGGACTATGTCATGGTCTTGTAGTTAGCTATTGCTTGAGGTTGAGAGTTAATTTTTTGATTATTTAGAGTTAAGCAAACCACTTAGATGTGTTTTCTCCACTCTCTTTTTTTATCTTTATTATTATTCTCAACATTGATGTCATAGAATTGTTGTATTATTAGTAGAACATGCATTCTTTCATGGTTGTTCCATTTTTCCTTGTATTATATATGGGTTAGGTGATAATCACACCTCTTTCATGGTTGATATGGTAGTAATACGCCACGTTTTTTCTTTTATAAACACTTCCTCATTGTTTTTAACACAACATTTTTTTGTTCAAAATTTAGGAGTGTTACAATTTGGTATCAAAGCATATGATATTAAATTATGATGTTGCTTTACGAAAATGAGTTTCTTCTACCTCATCCGAGTTTATAGAATATAGTTTAGTCAACGAGTAGGTATTGGTTTGGATTAGGAGTTAAATTAAATTTGTTTAGATAGGACAATTTTCTAGCCATATATGCAATGTGCTACCTCCTTATATACTAATGGCATGGCTAGTAGTTCACATGTTCTAACGTAGTTTTATATTTTAGGATCTCGATGGCTGTGAACTGGTATCTTGAACATTTTATGAAAACAATTGCGGCCAACTTGGATCGGCAGATTCAGCATGAGGAAGCTTTGCAACTATCAGTGCCACCTATTTCCCGATGCCACCACTGAAGGATTGACTTCACAGGATTAATCTTTATCGCCTATCAATCTTTGAGGGTCAAGCGGACTTGAATTCATTGTAGTTTTAGATGAGGGATTTTGAGAATATTTTTGTGCCTAGTTCTTTCCTAGAGGGTAAGCGAGTGGACATTAGAGTGTTCCATTTGCAGGGTCATGCCAATGAGTGGTGGAGAGGTCAATAGTTGAGAGAAGTCACTACCATTAAGTGGGAGAATTTTGTGGAGATGATTAGGGGGATTTTCTACCCTACTTGCCTAAAGACAATGTAGTACAATGAGTTTATGGAGTTATATCAGGGTACATCTATGGTAAAGGAGTACCATAATAGCTACTTAGATCTAGTATGTTTTGATCCAAAGGTCGACGCTGATGAGCAGATAAAGGTTCATTAATTCTAGTTGGGGATGAGATTGAGACTTAAGGAGATGTTGGTGGGGACTCAAACACTGGACTTGTAGGCCATGTATGACTTTGCCATGGAGGCATCAACGATTACAGAGGTTTGTAGTGCTAAATCAAGGGCCAAAGGAAGATTTTAGAGCAGGAGGTGCCAAGGAGGGAAGAAGGCATTCTTGACCATAGGCAGTCACGAATTAGGAACTATGCCTCACTATGGAGGGCAATTGAGTCAGCCGACGTTGAGGTGTTTCTTATGTCAGCGGTGTGGTGACAACACTTAGGGATGGATTGTGCTAGGCAGTTGGTTCAGTGTCATCATTGTGGTAGAATGGGGAACCATCGGTTCAAGTGTCATGTCATTGAAGGTAGAGCCTTACAAGAGCATACACGTTCAAAGGGCATAATGGCTTAAACACAGCCAACTTAGAGAGCTCAGACGATAGATAGTGGAGGTAGCACGACTACTCCACTACAGAAGGTTCAAAGACCTCATACTTTTCAACCAATGAAGGGTTCGAGCAGTGCTTTAGGACCACCTCCAGGCATTCATGAGTACTTTTACAATTTATTCCTTTCTTGCTTATGTGTTATTCAACTTAGGCGTTTTGCATTATTTTGCGTCTACTACTTTTGTAGCTAAGAAAGCTATAGTTCCTTTTGATAGAATAGAGACTTGCATTGTGCTCACGTCTGAGGATAGACTTCCATATACAAGATTGTATAGAGATGTAGCCTTAGTCATTAGGAGAGTTGGACTTCCAGTATACCTCTTAGAGATTTAAATTTATGACATTGGCATAATCCTTGGGATGGACATGCTCTTGATATATTAATTTATGATCAATTATGCATAGGAACACATGGTTCTCAAGGGATCAAAGGGTTCTAGGTTCTCTTAGCGAAGATGCAAGATAAGGCCCTCAGTAAGGATTATGTTCACAGTTGCACTCCCTATGTTAGTACAAAAAGGGTACCCACTCTACATGTGTAGTGTTAAGGAATTGGGTGTCAAGGATCCATCGATTGAGGATATCCCAGTGATACTACATTTCTGGGCTTGTTTTTTAATGAGGTCCTAGGTATTTCTCTAGCACGAGATATAGATTTCCCGATAATACTTTAACCAGCAATTGAGATGGTCGAGTTGTGTGTGTAGTTGGAAGAGTTATTAGATAAAGGGAAATTTTGACTGAATATATCACCTTATAGAGAACTAGTCCTTTTGGCAAGGAAGAAGGATGGTGAGTTGAGATTGTGCATTAGTTATCAAAGATTTAACCATATTACATTGAAGAACAATTATACTTTACCTCACATCAATGAAATTTTTGATAATCTACATGGGGCTATAGTGTTTTCAAATATTAATCTCAGATCGGGGTATCTTTAATTGAGGATTGTTGAGAGGCAGATACAAAATATAGCCTTTAGAAGAATGTATGGCCATTATGAGGTCACCATGATCTCTTTTGAACTCGCAAATGCTCCTATGGTGTTCATAGCCCTCATGAACCAGATCTTCCAACATAAGCTTGATAAATTCAACGTGGTCTTCATCGATGATATCATGATTTACTCCTAGACTCGTGAGAAGCACGAGCACCATCTGAGATAGACATTGACACTATTAAAGACACATCAATTGTACATTAAGTTCTCATAGTGTGAGTTTTTATTAAGTAAATTATCTTTCCTTGGACATCTCATTTTGAGAGGCAGTGTGTCAATGTATTATTCAGAGATTTGAGTAACATCAAAGTGGTCAACACTGACAAATGGCAAGGAGGTACAATGTGCTTTCTTTGAGTCAAGAAGTGCACTAAGGCTTTTGAGGAGTTCAATAAGAGATTGAATTTGACTCTAATGCTTACCTTGTTATTGGGTATAAAGGGAATCGAGGTATATAGAGACACACCCAAGAATGGTTTGGTGTATGTGTTGATGTAATATGGTAAGGTAATCGTGTATATTTATTACTAGTTAAAGTAGCTTAAACAAAACCATCCCACTCATGACCTTGATCTAGAGGCAATGGTTTTTTCCTTGAAGAGCTGGAGATATTACCTATATAAAGTATAGTTTGAGTTCTTCACGGACCATAAAAGCCTCAAGTATATCTTCACTCAAAATGAGTTTAATATGAGACATGAGAGGCAGATCAAGTCGGTAAAGGATTGCAATTTGGAGTTAACCTACCATAAGGGTAAGACCAAGCTCTTAGTAGTTGCTATCAGTAGGAAGACTTTACATTAGTTTCATTGGTTGTTTCATACTGGATTTGGTTGGAGATTTAGGATATGGGCATTGAGATCATTAGGTTTAGGGATCTAGAGGCGAGGATAAGTGCTCTTTAGATCACATCGACCATCTCTAATGAGATCCAAGCTAGTGATCTAGATGATGTCAATCTTAAGGAGATCATGTAGGCTATAGAATAAGATAGAGTAGTGGGGTTTCAGATTTTTGAGGATGATAGTATCCATTTTCAAGGTAAACGGTGCAATCCACGGAGCTATGAGGCACTTGGGAGGAAGATCATCATGTGCCTTATTCCATCCATCCTCAAGATAACAAGGTGTACAATGATCTAAAGTGGATATTTGGTGCCCCTATATGAAGTGGGAGTTGTAGACTTTGTAGCTAGGTGCTTGATCTGTCAGAAAGTTAAGATCGAGCACAAGTGTCCAACAAGTTTGGTTCAGCCATCAAAATTTCCTGAGTGGAATTGGATTAGCATGTTGATAAACTTTGTGGTTGAGTTGCATAGAACCCGCAGTGGTTTGGATTCAATTTGGTTTGTAGTTGATTCGTTGACCAAGTTGGTGGTATTTAGACCAATGAAGTCAATGTAGAGTATAGAGCAGATGACTAGTGCTTATAGAAAACGTATGGTACGTAACTATGGGATTCCCAAGGACATTATGTTGGAACTAGATCCAATATTCTTATCGCACTTTTGGCATAAGTTGCAATTAGCTTTCGGAACAAAGCAAAAGATGAGCACTACTTTCCATCTAGCCACAAACGGTCAAACTAAGTGTATTACTTGGACTTTAGAGGATATGATTTGGGTTTGTGTACTTGAGTTTTTGTTTATTTAGGAAGATCATCTGGATCTCATAGATTTTTCCAATAACAATAGTCATCATGCAAGAATAGAAATAAAACCTTTCATGGAACTCTATAGACAGAAGTGCCGAGTCGATTGTAATGGAGTGACTCAAGTGAGACAATTGTGTTGGGACTAGAGATGGATGCGGACACTTCCATGTAGATTAGATTAATTCAGGATCAAATGAAGGATTCCTAGTAGAGGTAGAGGATTTATGTAGACCTACGGAGGATAACATATGGGTATAAGGTAGGTGACCGAGTGCTTTTGAAGGCTTCACCCACTAAGGGGTAGATGTGTTTTGTTAGAGGAAGCAAGCTTAGCCCAAGGTATATTGTACCATATGAGAGTTTGGAGAAGGTTGAAGGGGTCGCTTACCAACTCACCTTACTTGATGATTTTTCACATGCAAAATGCATTTCACATCTCTCAATCAAGGAGGTATGTAGAAGATCTATCGCACACAATTCAGTCGGAGATGACTGAGCTTGGTATTGTGTTGTCATATAAAGAACGACCGCGGAGGATCCTTGATAACAAGACCATGTGATATGTTAAAAGATTGCCCTGCTAGTGAAGCTCTTGTGGTCATGCCATGGAGTTAAGGAAGCCACTTGGAAGTCCTAGAATGTGATCAAGATGAAGTATTAAGAACTATTTGTCTAGGTGCATTGAGAAGGTAGTGAATTCTCTTTTAAAGGGGTATTACCCTTGTCTCATATAATAACTTTCGATTGTATTTTATTTTTCTTCATGGCTTAGGGTTTTATCTTGATTTTGGTTTAAAAAAATATTTTTCTTTTATGGACTTTGGGGACAAAGTCTATTTTAAGGAGGTAGTGTTGTAATACCCCGTCCAAAAATCCTTCAAATTATACTTAAAATTATATTGATATAAAATAAATGAGTTCTTGTTTTAGAAAGACCTTGATATATGAAGAAAAAAGGTGATTTGTTTATGCACTGATCGACGGGTTCCTCTAACTGATCAATCATTATGCTCAGGAACTGGTAATTTTATTACTCGATAAACCAATCTACTAGTTTACTAAAATCGGTCGACTAGTTATCCTGCCATTTTAGATCCTTTTTTATTTTGATTCAAACTCTTTCTAATGTTTATGAAAAATTCTAATTAGAATCTATTTTTATTAATAAGTATAGTTTGGTTCTTTGGGATTATGTTTACATTATTTAGATAATTTTCTGCTTTAATTTAGTTAAAAATTTCCAAATTCACTTTTGAGGAATTTCTCACCTTCTATCTCTTCTATGTCACTTTCCTCTCTCTTCTACTAGCCATGGCTGCATGTTTGACTTATTACACCTCTACCCTAAGTTACCAACCCTCTATCATGCCTCTCTCTGATGACATTGTACCTTCCTTCTCCCACTATGTGTTTCCTTTACATATTAGTTTCCTACACTTAACCCAAGTAAGACTTTTCTCCCTCCCACTTGTGTGTGTCAACCAACAATATCCCCTATACGCCCTAATCCCAATTCAATTCACTCCCTATCATCCGCACTTGATCATTTTCTCCATTTTCCTTTGTGAAAATTTCCTAAGTGTTGTGCATTCTCTACATTCTTCCCTTTTCTTCTTTACAGAGAAAAATAGAGGATTGGCCCTTGTTCCTTGTCCTTTGGTTGAATTATTGTCTCGTATCTCTTCTCCTAATCTTAGCCTTAACTCTCCCTTTTTTCCCTTATGTAAGGAAGGATTAAGGTTTGAGAAAGGTTGAGGATCTTAACTCCCTTCCCCATGGAATAATGTTTTGAGGATAAGGTTATATTATGGAATTTTTCTTCTTCTTTTGATTTTATTTTATTAAGTATCAGCAAAAGAGTTTTTCACTGGTTTGATTCTTGATTCTCTTAAGAATCAAGGTCTTGGTAGACAACCGTCAAGTTAGGAGTATTTTGCGGTAGAAGATTTGCTTGAAGGTAAGGCAATCTTATCTCTAATATGAATAAGCTATTTTTTGTAAGTTGTGATTCCATGTTCTTGGTATTCTTTTGTGTCATGCATGGGATCATTGAGGGTTTGGATTTGAGCATGAGATAAAGTTACCTTCTTATAAGGTTAAGCATGTCTCGAGTTCTTTGTTATTATGCATACTTTTGGTGGTTTGGAGCATGATTGTGTTTTGTTGATTATACCATGCATTCATATGATTCTATGTGTGTAGTATGTATTTTTATGAGTTTTAAGACATAGAATTATGCTTGGATTAATATGGTAAAATTGGTTAAAATTTTGTGAAGTGGATCATAGGTCTAAGTGTTATCTCACCTTGGATAAATCGATCGGTGTGTTGGACCAATCGATTGTTTATGTGAACAATCGTTTAGTTTGGAAATTTGGATTGGTTGATTGCATTAGCCTTCTATTGGTTTGATGAACCAATCGACCGGTTTCCATGAGTAATTGATTAGTATTCCAAACTCATCAATCGGTTGTCTTGTGATCAAAGGGGTCTGATTTTTTCTTAGACCCGTCATTCAATTTGGTTAAATATAGCAACTGGGTTCTTAAGAACAACCGATCAAGGGGATCAACTAATCTATTTTCATCATGTTTCCTTTGTACTTAATACTATTTCATTAAGTATTCTATATCAATGTTCCTATTTAATTACAAATTTATTTTCATGATTTTAATCATATTTAACCCAAATTTAATATGGATCAAAATGATAATATTTTGGGCCTTGAGTGGTTAAGTTTGGTACTACCCCTAAACACTCAATTGGTGGCTTATATGCCTTGTCATGTGTTTGATGTTATCACTTGAAAATACCCTATTGATTATTAGTGGAATTAAACTGTGATTTGTGATATCACTTAGTAATTAATAATAATGGATTAAGGTTTTGTTAGAGTCTTTTTCACCGAATCTTGGGGTAGCTAGCCGGGAGTTAGTGGGCAGGTCGCACTATGTTTTTATATTTCACTTGGTACCTATTTTTTTTTCTATCTAGTTTTAGTCAGTAGCGGATATGCATATATCTTTAAGATATGAGATTATACTATGGTAGACAGACATGATATCGGTGTCCAATATAGGTGGGTGAGGTATCCCAATACAAATGCCTATCACTTTATATTATCCATTACGTAGGCGAGTGTGATATCCTAACTTTTTAGTCCTTACAGCTTTGACATTCATGGTGTAGTGAGTGAGGTATCTCGGCACATGCCCCCTAGACATACTCTAACCTCGTGTGGTGGATGGATATCCCATTGTATGTTAGCCTCATGGTAGGTGCATTTGATGTGTGACGAGTGTGACATCCCTAGAGGAAAGGCCCTTAAATGTATCCTAACTTCTTATGGGAGGTGTGGTACCCCCTTGTATGTGTAGGCTACCATGAATTTTTTTCATAGTATAGAAATAAGTGTTTTCAAATGTATTATCTTAATAACTGAAAAATATATTGCCACTAAAGGAAGATTTATATTATAGTTTCCACTATGTGATTCTAATGCATAATCTGTGTGATTATTCTTCCATGATTTTCATGCAAGCATGCCTTATGTATTTCTATCACGATCTTGATTGTTATATTATGTTAATATGTTTATTATCATTATATTATGTGACTTTAATGTGTAGCATAAGCCCTTGACATATATTAGGTGGTTTGTTTTACCAGTATTTCACCATTGATACTATATTTTTGTAGTCATTATGATGATCTGACTTCTGATCCGATGGATAGAGGATGATTAGTAGGGCTATGACTCTCGGTTAGAGTACATTGAGGATGATGTCATAGGCTAGTATTTAGCCATTGCTTAGGGTTGAGAGTTACATTTTCAATTAGTTAAGAGTTAGGCTAACTAGTTAAATGTATTTTTTCCCACTATGTTATGATGATTCTGGTTTATTTTGGTTATTTAAACTCTTATCTTTGATCCCTGTATTTGGATTTTGTAAACTCTTTCTTTTATCTATATTACTATTATTGTCATTGTTATCATAGAATTATCGCATTATTAGTAGAGCATGGATTTTTTTCATGGTTGTTAAGTTTTACCTTGCATCAAGTATAGGATTGGTGATGATTACACATTTTTCATGGTTGATATGGTGGTAATATTCTCCAAATTTTCTTTTATAAACTCTTCGAGAGTGTTCTGTTATGGTTCAAAATTTAGAGGTCTTATAGAGAAATAATAGAACTTGAATATTAGGCAAGGCAAATGATGGGCTAGGGTTCTTTGATATGTTATGAACAACCTTTAATAACAATGATATTAATCATCAACAATAAGGCCTTAATCATCGATATTAATGGCAAAACTTACATAATACCATTTTGTTCAGGCTTCAGAAAAAATGTAATATTACTTATTATCAACAATATTTTCATTGGTATTAGAAATAAATCATCAGTGTTAAGAACTTTATTTTTATTCACCACTCATTTTTTGTCACAACTAAAAATTACTCAACACATTTTTGGTTTGGCTCCATAAAAAATACAATATTTTTTTATTATCAATAACAAATCGCTAGTATTAAGAGCTTTATTTGTACTCAGCATTCTTTGGCAACCTTTTTGCCTCCATGGTACTTCAAACAAAGATGCTAATTATTACCAACAATGATATCATTGGTATCAGGCAAAAAAAAATAGTCAACATATGTTTTCCTAGAGATTTTTATTAAAAATATTAGTGAAAATTTTTTGCAACACTTAATACTAATGATATTTTTTTTCAAACAAAAATAGATTTGTATTCTGACTTTTATACCAACAAATAATCATCGGTAGTAAGTCTTATCACCAACGATTATGTATCGTCAATATTAAAACCAATGGTGTTTAGTGTACTTTTTAGTAGTAAATATTTTCTCCATATTTAAAATATTTTTTCCTTATATATAATTTTTTATTAAAAAGGAATGTTAGTTTTGAAAATTCTAAGGCCAATTCCCATCTTCATCTTTCGTTTTTCTAATATAATATAATTTTTCTTTTTCTTTACTTAAAAGAAATGAAAAGGTGGGGGATAAAATTAAAATATTTTATTTTATTTTATTTATTATTTTTCTTTGAAATGGAAAAAAGCTTGATACCGATACTCCAAAGGGATTAATTATCAATCTTCGAAACGCTTTATTATCTTGGACGAATGACTGAAGCAACAACGAAAAAACTGTAACCAAAAATAAAAGGCAGAATTTTGTCGGAAAGAAGTTCCACTTTTGTAAAGCTCTTCCTTTTGCTTTATTTTCCACCGTTAAGCGGCCTTTTAAAAAGCAATTATTTTAAATTTATCTAAAAATATATTTTAGCATACTATTTTTTATTGATAATTAAATAATACAAAATAATAACAATATAAAATAATAAAAAATTATGACATAATAAAATTATTATCAGTATTATTTCTTTTATCATCATTCATCATCATCATCATTATAATTATTATTATGGTAATAAAATTCAAATCCTTATCTAAAAAATTAAATAATTGATACAATAATTTTTTTAAATTAAATAACCGATCACGTTAATAACAAATAAAATCAAATACCAGATATTCACATATACTTGTAACCATATTTTCAAATACTTAATTAATTAATGTTCCTTTTGTTTCATAATATAAGAATAAATTTTGATTACCAATATCTTGTAATACGTATCAATTAAAAATATAAAAAAATAGTATTATATAAATAATTTTAAACACGGATATAATCATTCCTGATTCATTATATATATATATATATATATTATAAGAAAATTAAGAATTGAAGTTTGATATCAAAATTTGTAAGGATCTAGTATATTGTAAAGCGGAAGAAGCATAATAAACTTGAAAGTCGAAACCTTTGATTAATCTAGAAAAATCTCGCCGTTGATAATGACAGACATGCTATTGCTCAGACGTTATAAAATGATTTAGTTCCTTCGTGGCAACATAATGATGCACTAATAATAAAGGCAGCTGTAATTTATGATAAGGAAACGCACGCACTCTTCCATTCAACTTTTGCACCTTTAATGAGTTCGTCCAATCAACGAACGTAATTTGAACATTCAGCTGAAATGTCAATGAACCATGCTCGAAGGAAATGCAAATGTAAATTCGACACAGGGCTGACGTCATCCGGTTGTGTTCGCTTCTCTTTAGAATAATTAAAAATGGATCTCCATGGTCAGTTACACAAACAAACAGGACCTTGGACTTCCTGTGCGATGCGTTGAACTCGTGGTATCCCCCGAGAAAGAAAGAAGAACGAAGAAAAATAAGAAAGCAACCCATACTTTTATAAAGAAGTCATAAATAAATATATGCAAATACCACAAAATGTCTTTAAAAACCACTCTCATTGGATCCCATAAATATGAATAGATATATTCAAAAGGTGTTTGCGCACTATGTTTAGTTGTTGAAAAGCCAACTCGCTTCTACTTGCCAAATACACAGTGCTAGTAAAATTCTATAGTACATGTACTCTATCCATCAAACAACATCCTCTTAGAGAGTTCAGTAAAACTCTTAAAACTCATGTACCCTAGTCTCATAACATCTGAAACTGACAACTTCAACAATGTCACAGCAGTTGTCCCTATAATAGTGGAACCTGCTAACTCTTAAAGTGTCCCAACCCACTTTCCCTTCATCGCCACCAGATCCCCTTTTATAACTCTCAAGATACCATCCTCAATAACACACCAATATCCATTACAATCTAAGAAACTCAAATAGATGAGGTTCTTGGTCATCTCAGGGGCATACGTCATATTGGACATTGTCTTGACCATACCATCATGCATCCTTACCTTCACTGCCCCAATCCCAACGACTTTGTAAGCAACATCATTGCCCATCAAGATAACTCCACCTTAAGTTACCCTGAATGTCTAAAACCAACTTCAGTTGGGACATATATGATAAGAGTAACCAGAATACAACATACATCAATCACTAATTTTGGTATGTCTATTAGTGGCCAACAACACATCTCTATCATTGTCATCATAAGCTACAATAGCATCATCCTTTATATCGAATGGCTCATCAGACTTATTGTTGAGCTTCCTATTATGAAAAAACTTCCTAATATGTCCCTTTTTGTGACACCCATAGCATGTCACATTATTATGTCAACTCTTTGACTTAGATCTAGACTTATTACAATCACCAGACCCCTACTCATGTGTCCTCCCCTGGCTAACAATCCCTCGCTATGTAAGTCTCCAAAAATACTACTACTAATCAACTGACTATCAATCAACTCCCGTTGTAGGAAGGTAGATTTCACATCCTAAGGACTAACTCGTTCTTTCCATACAACACAATCTCCCGAAAATGCTTTAAACTAGCAAGTAAAGAACATAATAGCATAACGATCAAATCTTCATTATATAATTTGAATTCTATGTATGAAAATCCATCATAATAGAATCAAATTCATCAAGATAAAATTTTGAGGACCGACCCTCACCTTATTTTAGATCATAAACCCAACTCTTCAATAGTAGTTGATTTGTTACTGACTTTGTCATGTACAATGACTCAAGCATTAACTCCAAGGAAGCTTCCATTGATTCCTTTTGCCACTTCCTGTAATACCTCACTTAATAAGCATAGTTGTATAGTAAAGAGGGTCTTCAAATATACTTCTTCAAATCTTTCATTTGTCATTGAATCTAACTTATTCGAATGATAGGATAATGCCTTTTCCCATCCGTTTTGAATCATAATCGCCCACATATTCAATTTACATACTCCAAAATTAACAAACTGATTGAACTTATCATTATCAAATCTTGTACCCATCCCAATTACCAGATTTCTTCAACAACTACAACTCTGATTCCAAATTATTGCGGAATTACATGGATTGAATTGACCAAAACCAAAATTAGAATTAATAAGATGATGAACATTTGACAATTCAATCACAAAATAGAACAACTAAGGGAAAAATAGAGATCTATATCCGTGCTCTTGTGTAATTACAAGATATATGATTAAACTAATCAATCAATTTATTATATAGATTTACAACTCTCTAATAATGAAGAATTCTATGGAGAATAAGAAGAAGTTGGGACATACGACTTGAAGGCTAGATTTTTCTTATATTTCTTTTATACTATAATAAAAATCCTACAAGGAAAAACAATATATCTCAAAAATAAGGCTAAAACATGGTCCATATTTCAAAAACGTGCCCCTATGTTTCAAAATAAGAAAGTCGGCTCACGGATGAAGCCACGTGGGTTGGTTTGGACTTTCTAGTTCTAACCTGCAAAAGTAGAAAATGTTTTGATTTAGAAATTGATATCGAAAATATCATATTAATTGTTTTTAAATTATTAATAATTTATATTAATTAATATAAGTAGTAGTTTTATTTATTTGTTTTTTCTCTTTAGTTCAATAGATTTAGCCTATTTTTTTAAATGTATATAACACACACACACACACACACATATATATATATAATTTATTTTTATTGTTTTCTTCTATATTTATTTTCTAAATTTTTAAAAAATAATATTTTTTATTTTTTCCATCTTTATTTTTTCATTTTCGTCTCCATGCCCGTTCAAACCTAGTTCTAACTTCTAACTAGATGGCTAGCTTTTAACTTTTAATTTTTATTTTCTTCCTCCTTTTGGCCTTTTGGAAAGATATCACCGACTGCGTCTTTGAGACACTTGCGACGCGAACAATGCCGCATATTTAGCAGGCGTGTAGGCTGTAGCATGCACGCGGACTTTTTTTTTTTTTGTAGGATATATGAAGATCGATGGTTGCCGCTTGCGGGATAATTTTGCATACATTGTTTGTTTCCGCTAGTTTTGTGACATATAAAAAGAGGCTCAAGCGTAGGCTAAGTGGTATCGGGTTGTTGTCTAGAAGAAGATCATGTAATTTTGTGACTTACGTTGTCGGCCATTTATAAATAATTTTCAGACTTTTTTTCCGATGAATTCAGAATATACTTTAAAGTTTATAATGTTTAATGTTTAATAATATCATCCGCCTTCAAACACCTCCGTTCATAAAATGAGATTTAAAAAAAAGAAGAAGAAGAAGCAGAAAAGAGCTCAAATTATTATCTTACTAATAGTCATGTTGATAGGTTATTATCTTACTATGTCATTAATTAAATATTTTGGATTAAATTAGACTCCAATATTTATTTGTTTGCAATAACTATATATTGTCTCGCAAAACGTGTGCAAAAATGGCTCTAAATTGACTGAATGGTATAAGGTGGATACTCTCTCCTTATAAAAAAAAAGGAAGGTATTTTATAGATTATATATATATATATTAAGAAACTAATAAAAATAGTTTTAAATAGAATAAATTCCTTTTTAATACAGATAGATTATTAAACTTTGTATTGTAACTAGAGTGTCATGTTCGCCCACAAAAATTACATGTAAAAAATATGAGATAAATTAAATTCCACAAATTAGCATTTCTTCAAATGTCTTAATTTTGAAATTTTTTAAATATATTTTAAAGAATTAAAATAAAATGTAAAATTTTTATATAAATATAACCATTTGTGAAAGATATTATTGGCAACAAAATAAGTCATTACCTGTAAGGACATTACAAAAAAAATCATTTGTAGCAACAACTTTTTTTTGTTATAATAAATATGTCATTACTAAAAATATATCCTTTTAAATTTTTGAAAAAAAAAATTTGGCAACAAAAAAGCTATTTTTGTCTAACATTTGAGCTTATATGTGAATTGTAAAAATTGTAGATTGTCGTATAAATTAAATCTGTATTTAAGTTATCATATTTTGTGTATAGATTATTAGGCTTAATATATCTAACTAGATGTGGGCCTCTATATATAGAGATATTGGATATTCTAGGTTATTGATAGGAATAGCCCTATAGACAAATGGTCGGTTGTCTATATATAGGATCGTGGTACATGATTCACACATACTTCAATCTATTATATTCTTATCAATCAATAGAAACCCCCAAGTGTGTATTTGATCTAGAAGATTGTAGTATCACTCTTGTTCCAAATCCATCAGTCATTCCCGCATTATAAATTGTGGTACACTTCCGCATTATATTATATACGAATCTCGATAAATTAGCATTCGACCCTGTCGGATACATAGATTGTATTAATCTATTTATTGTTCTCTTTTCTTCTTTTTCCTCTTTTTCTCATATCTTGAAAAAGAAAAAAAAAAGTCATTATCGATGGTTGTGTACTTGTGCTGTTGTGCATGCACATTGTACGCCACAATGACTTAAACAAATGTTAATGCGTCTATTAGCTGTGTTCTATATAACACTCTTTACTCCTTTTGGTAAATATGAAGCACCTTGAACGTTGAGATATTTTATCTTTTGGCTTCTTTTCCCTATTTTTTATTTTTTATTTTTAAATAAAGAGATGTAATAGTGGGTTTCCAAGTTTGAAATTTTGTTGTTCAAAAGTTGACGGAAGTTTTTGGAAGCAAAAAAGTAACTAAAAATCAAATGCATTTTGTTCAGAAAGAGCGGAAATGGCTGGAAAAGAGGGAAACTTCTCTATATCAAGGCAGTTGGCACGATTCATTTTCGATATAAAAAAACACACAAACACAGAAAAGGGTGATGCAATGAATTTAGGTTGACCCTGTACTTTCGCTGCGCTATGGCATGGTTGCTAGCTAGCTATACTTCACTCATGCCTTCGTCATTAAGTCTTGGTACAAGTCTACTGGGAACGTGCATGGTCAAACTAAGTACCTTCGGGTAGGTGGATTCTACCTGGTAATAAAAAACACGTATATGATTGGAAAGCTGTGCACACAGCACAACGGTCGTCGAACGTGCAGAAGGCTGCGCCAAAAGGAAAACTGCTGGCCGCAAATATCTAACTTGTACGAGTTATTTGAAGTAGTGTCGTCCCAAGTAAATCATGCGATTATTGTAAGGACAACGTGACGGGCAACGCAAGATATTTTTTCCTCCCACCAAATAAAGCCAAATCAGATAGTTTAAAAAGAGACATCTGTCTCCCATTAACTTTTCCTTTCTTTTACTCTTTAACCTAACAAAGTCGTAACTAGTTTTACGCCTACAACTTTTGCCTTTCTTTACAATATTACTATTCTCATTTGTGACTTTGCCCGCCATTTTAGCTCGTATCGACATGAAGTTAAACAATTGTTACAAGAAACTGATCTTTGTGTATACAAAAGAGATATTAGGAATCTATAGTTTATTATTCATGAAGAAATAGCATTCTCTCCCACTTAATTTGGCATGTCGAATACTAATAGACATAACACGCCACCAGATGATCCTCTTGTTCCCATTTCGAGTCATTATTATGTTCATTGCTAACCCATGTGTGTGTGTGTGTATATATACATGTAGAGTCATCTATATCTTTAGCACGAATCAAATTTCGGTTATCAATATACGTTTCTAGCACTAATACCACCGGAATAACATGTTCTTGGTAGGAGGTGTGTGCGTGTGTGAGTGTACAACAACTCTATTTTTCATTATAGAAAAAAAAAACATTGTTAAAAAATTATAGAATTAAATTATAAATACAACCTATAAAAATAGGATGATATCGCCTATCTAACTTAAAATAGACATTTAATTGTCTATCTCATGGCAGACACAAAACGGAATGTCTAAATAATCAAAACATCAAATAAAGCTAGATCATGTAAAGAAAATAACATAGGAGATATAAAATTTAAGGGTTTGCAAATCAAGGTCATACCAAATACAAAAACTAAAACAAAAATACATTACGAAGAGAACCCAAATGAAAGACTTCTACAACAAAGTATCTTGTTCGCCAAAGGACAATCAAAAGAAAAAGAGTCTATGAAGTTCTATTTCAAGTGTCCCAATCCCAATAAAAGAAGTGGTCATCTATTGATCATACACAATGTCTCTCAGTCCTAGGATTGAGTAGGCAATCAAAGAAAAGGTTGTGCCAATATACTATGTACTAGGCAAGTCAAGTTATCATATCATGGAGGTTCATGTTCCACATGAGATGGTGCATATGAGATCCAACTTGGGCATTATTAGGAGGTGGTGTTCCAAGATAACTTAAAACAATCGAAACAAAGAGAAGATGGGGAAAATATTTGAGACAATAAAAGTAATTATTGATAACCCCTTGAATCTATACTTATAAGAACCACCTAAGATGTAAACTCTTAGGATAAATCTTGAAAGATTTTTACAAAACTTCAAACTCTTGCACTTGAGTTTTGAAGGGAATGACACTTGGTATACTAGAGAGAAAAATGCAGCCAACAAGTTGTGTTTTTCTCTTCCATTCTGTCCCTGACTCTTATATAAAAAGTACAAGATTAAAGATTACAACTTAGCCAACTAATACATATGTTTTGAGCTAAAACAAAGGAGGAAATCTACCTGATATTCAAGACATGAGTTTTGGCTCATAGGTAGGATCTTGAGGAGATTTTCAAACATGAAGGCTTACTTAGCAAATGTCTAACTCATATCGCAGCCACATGACTCAAAAAAAAGAGAGATAAAAGACCATTTTAATCTTGTAAGTAACAAATAAGAGTAAGGAATATTTTCTAGCCTTCCTTGTTCTTTCCAAAAATCTGTATTGTTCTTTCCAAGTGCTGAAAAGAACTTGACATAAAACTTAAGAAGGACTTGTGGCTATTTTCTGTGGATCTTATGGATGAATCTTCCTAAGTTCTATTCCCCATTAGGATCTCTATAACCCACAACCAAATTAAAAACATCCTCTTATAGGATATCTTTTTTAACAAGCTCTATGACTGGTTGATTACCCATCCACCAATTGATCCAAAATTGAACCCCCATTCCATTATGGATCACCCAATGATTTCCCTTACAAAGCATATTCACCGAGTTCCAAGTTTTCCACCATAAAGGGGAGCAAGAAATTGTTCAAGTGGTATCTAGCAATGAAGAAGATTGAAGATATGTTTCCCATATCATACAAAGCCAAAGCATATTATTATTTTGCAAAAGGTCCTATGCAAGTTTCATAAAGATAACTAAGTTCATACTACACGCATCCCTTAGCCCTAAGCCACCCTTTTTCTTTAGCAAGAACATCATTCCCTACTTCAAAAGATGTATATTTTTCTTGTCAGTCATCGTACCCCAACGAAATTCCCTCTGTAAGTTTGCTTGGAATACAATGAAGCACAAAGTGGATCAACGTAGCCCTTCATGTAGAAGAGAACTATGAGGTTTCCATGTCAACAAGCTCCTTTACACCCCTTTCAACAATATGAGAAAAAAATCCCTTGGTAATATGTCCTTCACACATCCAAACACCTAAATAATGCCCTAGAGAGACTATGTGCATGGAATAGCAGCGATACTAGTAATACTTTGAGTTTCCATACGTCTCACATTATTTGAAAAAAAAATATTGGATTTCTCAAGACTAACTCTTTGGCTGGGCGTACAACTAAAAGTATCCAAGATTTTAATGACCCTAATCTGAAACAAAAATGCCTTAGCAAAAGTAAGAGATTACTGGTAAAAAAACAACAACAAAAAACCCAACAAAAACGTGGGAAATATAGTGCCACCACGAACCATTGAAATAGATTTGCACTATCCCAAGTTGGCTCTTTAGAGAATAAGATGATACAAGCATTCTATGCATAAGATAAAATTATAAAAGGAGATGGAGTCCCATTGTTGGATACTACTAGATGAGTGAAAATTGTTCCCAACCTCCAAATTCCAAATGATTCGAGTGGAGGGAGGGCTAATGCATGTCATCATGAGGTGGGTCTTCTTGTCTAGAATACCAATAGCAACAAGGTTTTCTCGTATGAAGTCATAAGAGAGATGATCATATGCCTTTTTAACATTAATATTTAAGGCCACAAACCCAATGCTACCTTTCACTTTTCTGATGTTATGTACATAGATTCTTGAGCAAAAATAACATTATCATAACCGTGTATCCTAGGCAAATAACTACTTTGATTCATCCCCACAATGCGTTGTAAAATATTTTTAAGGTGGTGTAAGAGCATTTTTGTAGAAAAGCATAGGATAGATTCATACTTAGAACCAAAATAATCAATGAAACACAAAAAATGAAAGATGGAAAATATAGGTTGCATTAAGGGGTACAGAAAATGTCAACACATGATGTTGGCAAACTGTAGGAAAATATATGATTAAGGTCGTAATCAAGTGAGTGAGACTAGAGTTCCATGTTTTAAAAGTTTTATGATCAAAATCCTTCGTCTCAGCATTTATACATCTTTATGGTGGATTATAATCTTATTTTACGGATTACTATGAATCATGAAAAACAGTAAATATACATATATATATAATCTTCCAAAATCAAGGTAATACTTTATTTTTAATAACCCTAATAAGGAGGGATAATAATGGATCTTAGATCTGACTCAGATCCATCAAACTCACCTCATTTTTATCAAGTTTGAATCCATAATATTTGAATCTAGCAAGTCAAGGTTAGTTTAGGTAGGGGTCTATATATATATATATATATATATATATATATATATATATATATATATTAGGTATGAGTCTGGGATCAGTAAGCCTAGACTCAGATCCAAACCTCACATGCTTGGTCAGTTGTGTGTGTGTGTGTGTACACATACATACATACATACTAATATTATATTTATTATCCTTGTCATAATCTTATTTAAGTTCCTTATTTATTTATTTTAATTTTATTTCTATGTATAATATTTTATTTTTTTAAAAAAAAAACTAAAAATCATTTGAAAAATTAAAATAACTATTTTAAAATATTTATCTTTTTACTCGGAATATTTTTTTTAAACAAAAGAAAATCATATTAAGTTATATAAAATTTAAATGTATTTGTATTTACATAGGTTATTACAAAAAAAATTTAGCTAGATCCAATTAGGATATATTTAAAACTTATTTATCAGCTAGATCATATGGTTTTGAATTTAAACTTTTGAGATCCGACGAATCTGGTTTATATCTAGGTCCAAATAATCTAAACGGATCTAGGTTTTGACGGACCTGACCCAAACTCGATATATCGTCATCCCTACTAATAATAAGTATTCTTCAACAACTTCTAAAGATGAAAATAAAATACAGACATTATACGCTAGCACTCTCGACAGTGTTAGATTTTAAGTTTCCATCTTCGAGAAGGACGGGCATAATTAATAGCTTTTGTGATGAGCAACAAGAAAACATAGTAATAATTGATTATTACGATATGATGGTTCCAGCTCTGACTTTTTAGCTCTAATCTAAGAGAGGCTAAAAATAAAAATGGAAATAAGAAGTTAAACAAGCAAGCTAAAGGAAAACGGACTTAATTGGTCATTCGATAATTACGGCGGAGCTGTGAGGAGATTAGGTGAATAATGCAATGAATTAGCTTGCTCCCACGGGCCACTTCTGTCATGAAATGTTTAGTTTGGTCCAGCTAATATTAACAACCTCAACGTCAGCATCACAATTCACAGCAACTTTTGTTTTTCCCGCCCAATAAAACATTAACGTTTACAAGTTACAACAAATAATTCCCCCCCCCCCGGGTGATTATTTACCAGAT
The DNA here is from genome assembly GCA_030549775.1 of Tamarix chinensis. Classification (NCBI taxonomy): domain Eukaryota; kingdom Viridiplantae; phylum Streptophyta; class Magnoliopsida; order Caryophyllales; family Tamaricaceae; genus Tamarix; species Tamarix chinensis. The sequence goes on from CM060178.1 coordinate 81,652,174, forward strand.
TTTCTACTTGATAGATATACAATATGGATCTTCGATAAAATTCCATTTTATAAATATCTACATATTATTGTAAGGAACTATGCATAACCCACAATAGTTTAACAAGGGCAACATTATAGAAAGTGCAAAATAAAATGCTGATCATTTTTAGATCAAAATGTTGACTATTAACATTGGGGGATATTGTAATAATATTTTTTAATTATTTAAAGAACATTTCATTTTAAATTGTGATAGAAAATCATGGTAATATTGAATTCCTTATAAAGTGATGTCACAGCTACATAGGAGCTTGAAATACTTACCTAGCAAGCTCATAATTAAAAGAAAATTTCAAAATTATGTAGTTTTTCTTTTCTTTTCTTTTTCAAGTTAAAATTAAAGTACTTTCCCCTTTATAATTTTTTATTTATTTATGAAAAACATATAAAAATGAATATAAACTATCATTCATTACAATATATATAGTCAACTAGGGCAATTTTATTCACCCTATCAGATAAAAATATTAGCTTATTAGTCTAATGGGGGAGGAAAAAATTAACCTATAATTATCCTATTAGGAATATAAGGGCAAAATGTTAGTTTACCCTATTTATTTTTATTTTAATGGCGCAATTGTAATTATCCTATTTGATTGTTGTCAATGGGAGCAATATTATTACCCAATTTGCGTTGAAGCTCCTAGGAAAAAAAATTTATATAATTATCCTATTTAGCCTACCTATTAGGGGAAAAATCTTACCCTATTTAAGTTAAAACAATTATGGTAGTTTTATGTCATTGCCCTCTTTCACCCATCTATTACAACAACAATATTACCTGATTTGATTCTTTAAGCATTTTTTCTATTTTGTTATGATAATTTATATACATATAAACTAGAGTAGTAAAGTTTAACATAATATATTTGACATAAAACTAATATTAGATATTAGATATTAAAAAAATAGGTTTTGTACATTAATCAATAATGCATATGTATCAATGATGTTCATATGATAATATATAATCAATTAAGGTCAAACTACAAATGTTTGACTAGGAAAGTATAACAAAATGAAATATGGTTTGGAAAACTCTTTATTTATGATACTAGTTTGACATCCTAAAAAGATAATAGGTTGTAAATGATCTACATCGATTATAGCATGCATAATCGTACAACAATCTTATAAGTTTTATCTATCACTTTAGCATAACTTTTGTCTTTCACTTGAGTGTCTTCCTATTACAGAAAAAAAAAACAATAGAAGTAGTTATTTAAATAATATTGAAATATTATGGTTCTACCTATGAAAGAAAAAGGTAAATAAATGATGAAATATTAATCAATCAGTCAAGCACAAGGTTCAATTATCATGATGGAAAGCAAATAAACACGACATAAAAGGGTATCTATAATATTTCAGTCAATCTAGTTTGATATATTCCACCGCACATGCATTTATACTTGCAAATATGTACACATTAGTTGTGTCAATCAAGTGCACAAGATTTCACACACAATACTCTCTGCCTTGAAAAAAATTACAAGTATTGATCTGAGAAGCAATACATACCTAGATTTAAGTGAAGAAAATGAAATGAAAGATATGAACATTCCTAAATCTTCAAGTAAGAATAACTACTAATAAGAACATTCAAGTTTCAGGAAACATATAAACTAATGAACATATGAACAATTTAGATTATCAATAATTCAATAAACTGTTAGTGTAGGCACAAAAATTTCAACAAAATCGAGTGCCAAAAGTGAAAATTAAGAACTGGGCTGTTATAATGGTGATGATGATGGTGGTGGTGGTGGTGGTGGTGGTGGTGGTGGTGGTGATGATGATTAGTAGTAGTATTATTTATATATACAATGATAAGTAGTATTTATATGTACCTTGATTGAGTACAGTAACCTACTAGTTGGTAAACATCTCTCAAGTTGAACTATCTATTGTTTAGACATCACATCCAATTACTAGTGGAACCTTAATTCATAATGGAATTGGTACGTCCATGAATTACTCATTTGATATTTAAAACAATATTGGACCATACCATAGATACCTATATACATAATAATACATATACATTATGTTTGGAAATTAAGTAAGTAAACACATGGCTTTTATATATATATACACACACAATATTAGGTAAAAACTTATTGTTAAAATACAAATGTAGGAATCACTAACAACTGTAGGATTCTTGAAATGAAGGGGTGATATTAAATCCTATGACAAAAAATAAGTAGAGCATAGTGGCATAACAGTAAATATTCTAAATGAAAAATGAACAAATCAACTTACAAATTCAATGCTTTGAAAATCCATGCTTTCAGCCACTACCATCAACTACAACCTTCGCTCTTCTCCATGCCTTCTTCTTTTATCTCCACCACCAATCTCCATGCTTTATCAATCAATCTCTATTGTTGAGTTTTAATCTTCTCCATCGTCCATTGCTCTCGGTCATTTTTCATACAAAACACAACTTAAAAATCTCATCATTTTGATTTCTCTTCTCTTTCCTAGCCATCATCCACCACAAGCTCTTATTCACTTCATGCTACATGTTTCCACAAAGGTGATGTCGAATGAAATTGAAAAATACTTAACATGCCAAATCAGAAATGATTTTGTTTTGTGTAATTATTTCAAGTTAGGACTAAAATCAAATTGTTTTATGCAATTAATTCTATCATGTTCATCATCTTTTGATTTTTATTTTTTAGTTTTAATTGTGTTTTAGTTGTTGTTGATGATTATTTTCATCAATTAATGATGTTGATTTCTTACTTTTCTTTTGTTAATTTGAAATCAAGTTTGCTATTTAATTGTAGAGTTTAAACTTCATTGATTTGTGTCTCTCATCTAATCTTTGCTTCATTGTTCCCATATTTACAAATTGTGATGAATATTTTCTCATTAGATAACAATTTTCTTTTAAAATATTTCATTTTTGAAGCAATAATTCCAGGATATATATGAAACATATGCAATTGAGTTCTTGAACTTTTGATTTTAGTTTTTTGGTTTTTATTGGTTTGACCATGCACTTGGTTGTTGTTGATGAAGATTTTAATTGGTTGATGATGCTCATTGTATGTTTAGATCAAAATCATTATTAATGAGAGAGTTTGAGCATGGTTGATTATGTTAGTTTTTTGTTTTTCTTCTATTAATTTGAGATCAAGCTCATTGTTGATTAAAGAGTTCGAGATTGATTAATTTGTGTCTCTCCTCTAATTCTTGCTTCCTCCTCTCTATATCTATGAATTTTGGTGATTATTTGCTAATTTGATGATGTAATTACCTATTCAAGTATTTATGTTTGAAATTTATGTTGTGTATAGATTTTATTTCTTTAATTATGGTTCTATCTATTTTTCTAGTATGATGGAAATAACAAGTAGTTTTGGGGAGTAGTGAGATATTGGTAGTTGTGGCAATGGGTGACATAAGCAAGGGTTTAGGGAAATGGGGGACACAAGCAAGGGTTTACCATTTGGTGTCAGGTTTAAGGATTTAAGGTAAAAGTTAGGTTATAGTGGTTTATGATTAAAGATTTGGGTTTAGGGTTTAGGGTTTAGGGCTACGGTTGGGGTTGGGGTTGAGGTTTATTGATTAATTTTTAGGGTTTAAGTTTTAGTGTTAAGGTATATGGTTTTAGCTTAAAGGTTTAGGGTTTAGGTAAAGAGTTAATGGTTTTTAGTTTTCGTTTAGGGTATAGGGTTTAAGTTTAGAGTTTAGGGTTAGGGATTTAGGTTTAGATATGGGGTTTAAATTAGGCTTGGAGGTAGGTTTTTATTAGAATTTAGGTTAGGTATTTACTAAATCATAACCATTAACCAAATATTAATTCAATGGTTAAGAATGGTTTCTAAGTTTATATTTTAAGAATGGTTTGTATGTGACCCTCTCCCTATACATACATACATACATACATACATATGGAGGGGAGGGGGAGAATAAAAATACCTTAGCTAAGGCCCATGTGCTGAAGTGAGATCAGTACTCCTCAATTGTCATTCCACTATTCCCTACTTCATATATAATCACTAGTGGCACCTTAATTCACAACAGAATTGGTACATCCACGATATACATGTATGAGATTTAAAAGCATACCATGCAATAACTACCTATATACATAATAGTACATATGCATTATGATTGGAAATTAAGTAATTAAACGTGTGGGTTATATGTGTGTGTGTGTGTGTGCGCGCGCGCAATAAAAATACCTTAGCTAAGGGCCATATGATGAAGTGAGATCGATATCCTAGATTGTCATTCCACCATTTCCTACTTCAAGCAAGTTAGGATCTACCCCATATATATATACTACCATGCATATATGTAGAGAAAAGAAAATATGTTAATTAGCAACAATATATAATAGGTGGAGTGGGATGGGATATATGAGTCCACCTATAGATTAGAGGTAAAGCTTATAGGCAGGAATGTGCACCATTCCATCCTCAATTAGAATGATAGTGCTCAATCATATGTACCCATTAGTTATCTCAATCATATGTAGCTAGTTAAAATTTGATAGCATATGTATCCATTAGTTATGTCAATCATGATTATGCTCATATTTTTTTTATTTAAAAAAAGTACTTATGATTATAGCCAAGCTAGTTCCTTGCTCTTCTTATCCAATTGCCTCTACACAATTTTAATTGTGGATACTATATTGAAATTGGGAGAGTTAGTATAGTCATCTTAGTTCATTAGTTTGCAATGACGTTATGAGTTTGAGCTACTTCCCATGCCCATGAACTCCCAAATCTAAGGCTTGAACTAATTTGGGATTTATAATGGGGATTCATACTACTTATCTACGTAAGCATCAACTTGAGACACCCTATATTTATGGAAAGTGTTATTATTATGGTAACCATAATCACCAGAAAGTGTACAATCTTTAAGAGATGATAGATTTTTCCCACATCGATAATTTGATATACCTAGCTAGCTCATATTTATCAATGTACATGGTCTTGTAAATTACCATATTATATTTTTACTTTTAGCATCTTTTATAAAAGTTAAGTAAACCAAAGTAAATCCTATTTTTAGGTTTTATTTTTTTTCTAGCTAATAGTTAATTGTTTTATAATATATTTAAAACATTACCAAAATATTATGTTTTTCAACAAATTTCTTTTCATAGTATTTTTTATAGGGTCGTGTACCCAAGTACATCATAAGGTGGCTAATATTTGAACGTAAGGTGATATCACCAAGTTAGTGTTGGCGAAATCTTACCCACCTATGCCAAATGATATAATAACCATTAATTGTTAATTAATCATGTTTTTTCTTATACATAATGAAATTGTTGTTTTTTATTCACCCAAATTATGTTTTTTGACCATTAACATAATTAGCCCATAAGTTTTCAATAAGGTCCAATTTGATTGATTGTTTAACGACATTATGAACATTCCTACTAAAAATTTCATATTCATGCTTATGGTCCATTTATAAGTAGTAAAAGAGATAATTTTGATCATAATTACTTCAGTTTGTTTATGTATTAGGCTAACAGTTGTACAAATAATTGAGGTTTTTTTTAATGAGAAGGAAGCCTATAATGATTAATATGATTTACTATATAAATATAATAATTATTATAAAAGTATACAAATATTAAAATATAGAAATTTTAACTCAAAACCTTTTTCCCTCAAAATTCCAACTCCAATCATTATTTTACATGCATGTTATTTGTAAATACCAATTTTACTAGGGAGAAACAATTTCAACCTAAATACCCATATTAACCTTCCTTCTATTTAACTTTGTTTTTCTCTCTCTCACCCACACTCGCATTGTCTCTCTAATAACGTTCTCACCTAAAGCATGCTAATTCTCTCTATCACTCGCTCCTTCAACCAAGTGTATGTATTTTATTTTATTTTTGGGTTTTGAGGGAGGATATGGCATAGTCTGGTGTTGGGGGGCTAGGGGATAACTGAAAATGTCGATGGTTAGGGCAAGATCAGGTTTGAATGAACAGGCGACTAGCCAAGGTAATCGTCTAAACATATCAATGGTTGGGGAAAAGAAACCGGCTAAAATTGTCGTTGGGTGAGTAAAGGAACGACAAATTTTATCATTGTGGGGCTAAGGGATTGGTTGAATAAGCTCATGGTTGGAAAAGGGGCAAGCATATTTTGGATCTAGAGAAGAGGGAACAATATATTTTACCATTGGGAGGTAAGAAAATTGACTAAAAATGCCGATGGTAGGGGAAAGGAAACAACTAAAATTGTCTGTGGGTGAGGGAAGGGAAATACCATGTTTGTCATTGCGGGGTCAAAGGCATGGCTAAATAAGCTAATGGTTGGTAAATTTTTTGTGTAATTATACTTTATATTTTGTTAGATCTAGTAAAAATGCTGATGGTAAGGGAAAACATCGGCTAGAAATGATGATGGTAGGGCAAAGAAACCATCAAAAGTTGCTGGTGGGTAAGGGAAGTGAATGACAATCTTTATCATTGGGGGCCAAGGGCATCGACCGAATATGTTGATGGTCAGGGAAGGGAATGACAAATTTTTCCATGTGTGTGTTATGCTAATTATACATTATATTTTTATTATATTTAATGGTTAAATTTGTTAATTATGTTGTTAGATTAGTTTATATTTTTTTAATTACAATTATTTGTTAAATATGTTTAAATTTGTTTACATCCATTGGTTAGGGAAGAAACAGCTAAAATCGTTGTTGAATTGGGGGAGGGAACGATATATTTTGTTGTTGGGGGCACAAGGAAATTGGCTAAACATGACAACGGTAGGGGGAAGGAATCGGGAATGTTTGCCATTAGGTGGGGAAAGTGAAGGACAATGTTTGCGATTGGGGCTTGAAGGCATCAGTTAAATATGCCGATGGTTGGGAAAGAGAACGACAATTTTTGCGAGGTGTGTTGTTTATTTATATCAATTTTTATAATGTTTTATTAAAAATAATCGTAGATTGTAATTTGTTAGTTAGGGAAAACACGGCTAAAATTATGTCATTATATTAATTATATCTGATTTGATATTTATTAGATTTGTTTATATTTTTATTAAATATGTTAAATATTGATATGTGTTTATTAGATTTGTAATTTTAAAAATCTACGAAGAAAATGAAGATGTTGGTTAGGGAAAGCATCGACAAATAATGACATTGGTGGGAGTTATTGGTGAATGTTTTTAATTATACTGATTAGATAATATATTATATTTTTTATTTTTTATTAAATATATTTATAATATATTAAATATGTTTATATTTTTTAATATATTTATTTAGTTTTCTAATTTTTTTAGAATATCTTGGATAAATTTTGGTGGGATTATAATTTTAGGAGTTTATCTTAGGTTAAAGATTTCGAAAAAAATGTACTAGGAGATGAGTATGGGATTACCGATAGAATTGGTTTTATAAGATACCATAATTAAGTATATTTAGTTGTTATATTATACAAAACTACTACTAGTAATTAATAAAATAAGTATTGATGTATTTTTACTTTATAAATATTTAGGTGTTAATTTAATTAATAAAATAGAGGATTAGCTTACGAGAAAGCATTTTAGTTATAAGGTTGAATATATATCTCTCTTTGGCTATCATAATATGGGTTTATATTATAATATCTAACAATTACATTACTCCAACCTATGTATTTATTTTATATTTTTGTGATGATTTATTACCTAAAATTCATATACCTAATTTTTATGGCATAGTTTTATTATTGATATTCAAATGAATCGTAGATAAGACAAAGTACTAGATAAAATAGAAGGTTGTCCTTTTACTGATTCTTCATGACATAACAGAAATACTCCAAAATAAAATGCATCGATGTCTCGTTTGAGAAGTCTAGGAAAAACTCTTGCCGAACGATTATGACAAGGTAAAAAAAGCTAGCCTATAAGAAATAGAAGAAGCTTCAGAACAACAAGAATATGAAGAAGTTCCTGAATAACCAAGGTCTAGTCATCAGGCTCCTACTATTCCAACATTTCAGGGTACGAAGTTTCGAGGTATGGAGGTTTAGGGTTTGTAGGTTTTTCATTATCTATTGAATCTGTATATTTTATTATATCACCGACACTGATTGACATGGGAATACCATCATCCTCGGTTCACCCAATTGTTATGGGGTGGTTCTAGATTATTATTGGATTTTGCAGCATCATCAACTCACATGATGAATCAAACATCCTTATCAACATATGTATGTAATGATGATGATGGCAATGACAAAGATGACAGTGCCGATGAAGGTGGTGACGATGGTGGTGGTGGTGGTGATAGGGATGTTGATGATGCTAGTGATGATGAATGAGATATACAACTATAGGATGAATTGTACTTACTTAGGTCATATTTCAGAGGTCTAATGATCCCTCATTTGATCCCAAGCTTTGGCGGTCATACTACTTTAGATTTATGGTTAGGAAATACAAGTTTGGCATATTTACCATTTCTTATTTCATGCGTAAACTATCATATATTTATTACCTTTTTTTAGAAGCGTCGATGAAAGGACGGTTGCTTTCATACGCCAAACTAGATTGTTACACCTTCTAGCCTTCACATTTGAGCACACCAACATGCCACTTATATTAGCATTTATAGAAATATGGCATGTATGCACATGGAATGTTGAAATTCAATTGTGTTGGTATTAGTCCAACAATTTTAAGTAAGAGCATTCCATATCTATTCATCTTATACGTGTAATCTATTTGTAAAATAAAAGAAAATACACGTAAAATATTAACAAATACAGGATATACAAATGGATTTGCAAATAGATGCTCACTTATTACATTTGATTCTAGTTCACTTTGATATTGCTGAAAATAATGACTCTCAACAAACATACTTATAACATATTGTAACACTGTTTGACCATCCATTTCTTCTGACCTAAGCTTCTGTCGGACATTATAATTATGTCTTCTCATACTTACATTTCCTTCAAATTATTTTTAAAGAGACGTTATGATTTGTCGTAACTTTATGTTAGCTCTGATAAGTTCATCAACAAATTGGGCTTCATTTTTTGTCAACTTACCCGAAATAACTTGTTTATAATTTGTTAATTCGTGATTATGTATCATGTTCCTGACTGCCACTTATCATTATTATTTTCAATACCAATAAAAAAAAGAACAATCATTATTTTTAGATTGTGTATTAAGTGCACCTTCAGTATTACCTTCGGTATCTATAAGTTTAGTATGGACGTAAGTTTTACTTTTTTCACATTTTATTGAAACTCTACTTACCCCTATACTATTTCTTTTTCTAGAACCTTTTATGATCAAAATCATCTTTTGAGTTCAACCCATTTTTTGAACCCATGGTACAAGTTGTTCACAATTAAAAAATAATTGATCCATTATAATAATAAAAAATTATGATAATTTTGGGTTGTAAAATATGTAGTTATATATTCCATATCCTGAAAAAAGAGTTCACCATCATAATATAATACAAAGAAGTATTAATTTCATCCAACCAAAATTGTCCACATAGTTGACAATAATAAAAAAATTATTTTATCTCTTCATCTAAGTTATAATTAATATTTGAAAAATCTGTTTGTATTTTTTATGTGTATCCATAACTTGTAGGTATTATATATCCATCATCGTATTATGTTGGAGTTCTAAACTCATCATCGTAGTTTATCGGCATTGCAAACTCATCATAATTTGATTGGCTTCTAAATTTATTATTTATTATGAATGTTTAAAAAAAATTGAAAGTTTATAGGAAGATTGAGCAATGCAGTCGGTTTTTAAAAAATTTATATCGAAACTTATTAACTAATTTCTCTATGATAAAGAATATAAGGTATGAACTTTGTTATAGTTTGAAGCTTATATAAGCATTCGGAAGATACAAAATGAAACAAAAAAAGTCATATCAGACAAACTTTTTTTTCTTACTCATATTTAGACCCATATCTTATGTCCATGCCTTGTATTTCTAGTTGATAAATTTTTTGCCTAATCCCATGCCTCACGTCCATACTAACAAAATTTCCGTCTTATATAATCATACTCTGTACGTAAATTCTTATCATATTGATAATAACTATATGATGATAGAGTCAAGTGACCGATAACTCCGATATATACCCATTCTTTATAATTATATTTCTTTAGTATACGAAAACAAGAAACGAAATAATTTGCGGTGGGTCGGGAGGGGAATGGAAAAATTCGCCGGTGGAGCAAGGAGAACAGCCAAAATCGCCGGTGGAGAAAGGGAGCGGCCAAAATTTTCGGGGAGGGTAGACGGGCGATATTTTCTTGTGGAGTAAAAGGATTTTTTCCAAATAAAAAAACTTTATTTTATGAAATACTGAGTTAACCCTCTTTGTACCGACGCAGAATGTACATTCTTGACCAAAGTAGGCTTGACATTCATCGTCATAAGATTCCAAGTTGGATGGTGTATTTTTACGTATATACTCAGTCGTGCCAACCCATTTTTACAACTGTTCCCCATGATACCATTACCTATTCTTATATGCACCAAAATGTTCCGTTCGTATCTCCACTTGACCTTTTGGGATCTTTTGACATATCTAAAGCAATGTGTTTACCATAATTAATGACTATATTGATTACTTTTGCCGTCATGTCCATTCACTATCCAATGTCTTTAAAGTCTGTCTATGTCAGTTGGAGCAACTGCTAAATTTTATATACCTCGATGCAAGCTGAGGTCATGCTCAAATTTTTATTTTATTTTTTTGCCCTTAACTGAGTTAACTCTACAAATATTAAAAACTAGTATAAATTATTTTTAACTCTGTTGTAGAGTTGATAAAAATTGATCTGATTCGTCTGACTCATATAAAATCGAATATGATATAATTTAATAAATTTATCAATCTCATCTCATCCAAATCCAATCCAAAACTAACCCAACACTAATTCAAATAAAAGTGATTCAACCTAATTCCAACCAAATCCAACCTCAACTCATAATTCGTCATCAACCCAATATATTATCAACCTTACCCATCAAAACTTAAAAAGATTCAATTCATCAAATTAACCCAAACCTGACCCATCAAATTAAGTTAAATACAAAATTATCCGAATAAGAGTTTGATCAACTCAAATTTGAACCGATAGGGATGTACATGCACGGAGTGAGTTCAGAGTGGATACGCCCATACTCGTGCCCGATAAGAAAATTCTTACTAAAATTTATACCCGTACCCCAAACAGGTATACACTAACACATACATATCTGTATCTATTGAATATCTGTTACCCAAGGGATAATTGTTTACCCGTTAACGAATATTATCAAAAGATAAATTCATTACCAGATGAATAAATCCATTTATAGTTAAACGAAATCATAATTTTAACCTTAATTTATACTATATTTATTTTTAAAATTAAGGATAAAAGGGTTATTATATATATGATAAATAGGTACGGATATGGATATCCCATATCCATACCCAAATTTGACAGGTATTGTTTTCCATCAGATAAAATTCATCAAGTTTCTGGTAAAATCCATCCAATTTATATCTCTAGACCCGACCTGACAAACTAACCCAATATAATCCGAAACGGATCCGAAATGACCCTAGCCATCCTATGAAGAAAAATGACCCGCCAGTAACCCAATCCGCTATAACCTGATCCGCTCGATTCGATTGCCACCTATACTTACTTGTAAGAACCGGATATTAAATAAATAAATTATTTTATTTTATTTTATTTGTAAAATGATCGATAATAAGCCGGAATTATTTAAAATTTTCTATCATACCGAGACAGCATTTACTTACCTATTTGGCAAAGGATTAAAATGGTACTATACATGCCTTCTAACAAGACGAACGTCGATTTGTTTTTAGGCAGAATCTTTTGCCGGCAAAAATAGCTAGATGAAATGTTAGTCGTTGATAATTAAAGCTGGTAAGCTAGCTTGTTGTCCTGAAATTGTGTATCATAACTGGCAGTTAAATAAGCAGAGTGACATTACATGACATTAATAGATATGATGATATTAATAAATTATTATGATAAAATTATTTTTAAAATAAAATATTAAGGCAGTGAAACCCGAAAGTTTTTTGATAATAATTTAGAAGTTACCTCTTTACTGTATCAATGTTTAGTTTATAAGGCAGTGAAACATGGAAAATAAATTTTATTTAGGTACCTCGATGTGAGTTATAATATTTTTTATGTGCCTTGTATTTTGCACAATTACATTCATATACCTTTATATTTGAAATTATTTTCACTTAAGTACCTAAATAGATACCTACATAAAATTAGAAATATAAATGTTTTCACTATTTAGATATTCAAGTTAAAATAATTTCAAATAAGAAGGTTTCTAAGTGGAGTTATATACAAAATATAAGAGAACCAAAACAATTAGATCAACCTAGATGAAATGTATCCAAACAATAATTATCAACCATAGCTTTCAAAAATATAGCTTGTTGAATCTAAGGTGGAATATGGCTTCGATCGTTGAGATTTTGACGGCAGAAAGAGATCCTTTAGGTCTTGTGGATCTACTATATATGCATGAAAGGGGAAAACATATGGAACATGCAAAACAGTGAATAGTGCAATTCGTCAAACTATATGTCAAAGAGACCCTTTAGGTCTTGTGTTATAGTTTTTACACGAACTTCAGTTCTTCCTCCTTTTTTCCTAATACAAAATCTTCACATTTTTCCATGAGTAATCTAATTACTTATTAACCAAGTAACTAGGATAAAGGTAATTTCCTTCTTACCAAACACACAAGTAATGCAACTAGTTACTATTCTGGCCAACGTCTTCTTTCTTTTTCATAGATAAGAAAAGATGGAGATTATATTAATTATAAAGGTGGAGATTTGATCTAGTAAGTTGCAACTTAAAAATTATGATCTAATACCAATGAAATAACGCAGCAGGCTCCGGATAGCCGATGCTTTTGTGGTTTGATAAAAGCTTCTAACAACTTTCGTTTAGAGAAATTGATATTTAATTTTATATAACATTAAAGTTTTCTTCTGAAAAAAAAAATTAAACTCCAATTTTATTAAATATCTTAAGGTTGTTGATTAGGTGGCTGACTCGAATTAAGTAGCGGAAAATGGGACTTATTAGGCATGAGTGGATTTTCAATTAGCGCGCTCTCATCGCCTTTACTTAATGGAGTCTGTTTCAGACACAGGCCGGACGGAACGAAAAGTCTGATAAAGAGATTTGCTACAAAGTAAAGGTCGGAAATAAAGTTAGGGGCGTGTTTAGTATATCGAGGGAGGAGGTGTGTTCACTTTAACGTAGTGGCTTCATGTCAGGTGATGTAATTGCCGCGAAATTTAGATATATCGACTTTATGAGTGGGCAGCAGCAGTTACTTCACATATTTACACAAGAAGAAAAAAAAAAGCTTCTTTTTTTTTTAATTTTTATTATTCTTTTAACGAAATACATCAAAAATTACGAAAAGAAAAAAGGCATGGCTATGCAGTGATTTTGCCTTCTATTTTCTTTTTCTTTTTCTTTCATCATACAATAGTACTTAATTAATATCCTTCATTTCCCGCTAAATGCCCTTGATTACATTCGATATTCATGCTTCAATCCCAAAGCTTATACAGCCCTTTTATTTACTACTGACAACAATCCTATATACGAAGTTTAATTATATATAAATATTTATGCAGTCATCTTCTTCCAAAGTACATTCATTGACGTGTGATGTCTTCAAGACCCCCTTCAATTTACCAAACTGCCATCATCATCATCATTTCCAGCTGAATTTCACCTGCCGGTCTCCCAGCTCAGGACAGCATCTTCCATTCAAGAACGCGACGGTCCACAACTTGTACTCCTCTGTCTCTGAAGTTGATTATAAAACCTCCGAATAAAAGCCTCAGCTGCTTCATCAACATGAGAGTCTTCCTCCACATTCTGCAACGGATACGGCGAATCAGTTATCCTCAACTGCCTAGCCACCATGGGGCTCTTCCCAAAACTCAAACCAGGCAAGAACGGTGACGGAGATGAGAACGTCTCTGACTCAACATTACTGCTGTCGGCATAATCCCCACTCTGCAGTATCTCCTCTAGAGCACGGCTAAATCCCTCGAGGTCGACGCCGACGCTGTCGATGCAGTGTTTGTTGCTCTTTCGGTGTTTATTACGTTTGATGAGGTGGAAGGGACGCGTGAAGTGAGCGTGGAAAGGAGTGGTGCTGCAACTGAATTCGTATTCTTTTCGGTGTTTGTCGAATGGAGCGAGGGGCATAGGTTGGTGGCTGTGGTGGTGGTGGAACATAAGGTTACCGAAAGCTTTACCAGCAATCTTGTTGCCTCGCTTCATCATTAAGCTTAGATCTAAGAGAAGCTTTCTTTTGCAGATACCCTTGCGAACCATGTAATATATCTCACGTACCAAGGTCCATAGCTTCTTGGCCATTGCCGGTATATTGTCTTCCATTTTTTGTTTTGTAGTTCTGAGAGACAGTTTGCCTGTTTCACTAATTTTCTTGGTATGTGTCCGTCGCGTGTGTGTGAGATGTTGAGAGAGGGATGGTGTTTGGTTTTCCTAGAGAGAGAGGGAGAGAGAAATGGAATCTGAATTGATATGAGACGAGGTATGGAGTAGGGTGGGGTGCTATATATAGCGACGGACAGGGGAAGGAGAAAGAAGGCAAGAAAAAAAGAGAGGAAATAAATAATGCGGTATTAGCAATTCCTTTTTTTTTTCTTTTTTTTTTTAGAACAAAGTATCTTGTACACTTGAGGAGGCGCGTCGTTGCGTCGTTGGCGAGATAGATAGATAGATAGATAGGTGGACTGGCGTTTCGTGCTTCTTTTTCTTTTGATTTAAGTATTATTGTTAATCTTTATAATTTAATATGTAGTGTACCTCTATGATTGGTGCAGGACATGAAATGAAATGGGAAGATCCGGTAAGCTCAAGGTTATCTATTGTTGGTAAACGTGGCACGATATGATTGGATCCTACTGTACATGAATTTTGACTCATAATTCAATCATTAACGTTTTTACAAGGCATTTTAAAAGTTTACTGTCGAGTATTATCGTTGAAAACGAAATCTTCGGTAGTAAGAACTCAGGATACGAGTCACCCTTGACGATGTATTTATTTATCAAGATATGTCGAGCATTAAACGTATATATTCTTGGTAATCACTTGAAGACTTAAAAATAATAATAATAATAAAGGAGCCGTTTAGTAGATGAGAATTGAAATTTAGAAATAAAAGAATGAAAATAGAAATGAGAATAAATAATTAAAAATTAATTTATATATTTTTATTCTTATATTTGACGTAAAATAGAAATAACTTTGGAATAAAAAAAATTGTGCTTCATATATGAAAATGACACAAGAAATTATTAAAGGTATCTTTTTTTACTAATATATATATATAAACTTGGAATGTTCATAATTTATAAAGTAATTATATAGGCGTATTTTGGCCTTTTACTATTTAATTCATATTTCTACCCTCCAATTAATACACCCCACCTAATAAATTTATGGGAACTGGACATACCAATTCCCCTTCCATTTCCCTTCTTTATTCTCATTCTCATTTAACAAGCAATCAAACATATTAAACCTTCCCCTAACACACATATCTAATACATGTTCCTTCAAAGCAAGCACTCCCTCTAGGTACCTAAAGTATTGTAGACCAATGAAATATATTATTAAATATATAAAGGAAGTTCCCTAGAGATTGAGTATGCAAATTAACAAAGGCTTACTTATAGAATGCTAAAGGATAGAGATAATAGAGATTAGCACTCATTGAATTTTCATAGAGGTACAAGAGTAGCACCAATAAAGTGAAATGACATATAAGTCGATAGGGGTAATGATAGTGATCACAAAGGATTAGGTCCCATGGTATGATCATTAGTTATTTCAAGTTTTTTTCTTGTGTATTTTTCTTTATTACACCCCACAAACCATATTTTTATCATATTAGGTAAGATCATTAGCCTTGTTTTATGTGTGCACTTCTAAAAAATGACATTTGACACCTACAAGATTTCATAGAAAGAAACATTTGATCTTTCTATAAACTTCAGCTTATGGAAGTGGAATACAAGGCAATTATGATAAAGAACGAATAAGAAAATGCTTTGTTCAACAAATCAAAGAAGTTTACAACAAAAATTGATGAAAAGTTTGAGGAGATTGATCTAAATGGCCTATATGCTATATAATTATGTTTGCTTAGTGAGGTCATGCAAGAGGTTACAAACTAGGTAATTACATCTTCCCTATGGATATAAGCTAGAATCTCTCTACATAGCAATGTCTGTCATGAATCTTCAGTAATTGTAGAGTATATTGCATGAATTAAAGCTAGGTGAGGGTCATTCTCTTAAATTTCATCTCAATGGATTTGACTTTAGTATTCTATTGGTGTCAAATTGGGTGATGAAGGTTTTGCTATTAAGTTGTTGTGCTCTTTACCTACTAATTATAAACACTTTCTTGAGATGATATTGTATGGTAAGGATGAATTAGTTATTGAGGATATCAAGAATACCTTCCTACAACAAGAATTAATCAAGAATCAACTGATTGGTGAGAAATCAATTTACTCATGTGGCGAGGGTCTTACAACAAGGAAGCATGATGACATGAATTCCATCTTGAAGAAATGCGTTCAATAATGTTGTCTGCCATGGATATTGCAAAAAATGTGATATTAAAAAAATATTATCCTAATAAATTAAAAACCTACATATAATATTATTGATGCATCCAATGTGTTTTAGAGTTGAAGATGAAGGTGGTGATGGTATCAAAGTAGAGGAAGGTTGGATCGAAGATTGTTGTGTAGAAGATGTCACCCACGAAATTATGCCAAAGAAACCAAGGATTAAGATTGATTATAGTCGAAGAAATCAGGTTGCAAAGATAGGTATACTCGGCAGATTTGAACCAGGCTTCAAATGTGTCGAGTTTGAGTTCAATGGAGGACGGCAATTGTCTCAGACTTTCCTTGCTCAATGTCAACTCAAAATGAGAGAGATAGACGCCAGCTAACTATGCTCAAAGTTGTATTCAAGTTCTTATTCATTCTGCCTTTGATTCATGCGTACAAGAAGGTATATATTGGGAGAAGTTCCAGCTTGAGTTTTGAAGCCTCCAGCCAGTCCTTAGCCTTAATTCAAGCCCATTAATCATGGTTGAATAAAGCTCATATAACCTTACTCCTACGCATAATATCATTGGTTAAATGATACTAAGAATTAATATTATAAACACTACCACGGAAAAGGCTTTTAATAACGGTTATTTTTCAGTTTTAATAACGGTTTTCAACCGTTATTGAATCGCCCGTTATTATATCTTTAATAACGGTTCATAACCGTCATGAAAAATACACAAAAACCCGTGAATATGTGCGTAAACTTCATATTTAATAACGGTTTTTACTTAAAAACCGTTGTTAAAAATGAGATTTTAATAACGGTTTCGCAGTAAAACGTTGTTAAAAATAAGGTTTTCATAACGGTTTATAAGAAAAAACTGTTGTTGAAAACCATGTATTAATAACGGTTAATACAAAAACCGTTGTTAAAACATCATCGAATTACCGTTTCAGACATTCATTATGCGTTTATTAAACCCTCTAATACGCATTAAATGCGCATAAATATCAGATTATAAGGAGTTTTAATAACGGTTCGTAAACAAAACCGTTATTAAAACCGATGCTTTAATAACGGTTCTATGGGAAACCGTTATTAAAACCTGAGTTTTTAACAACAATTATTAAAGAATAGGTTTTAATAACGGTTTTCATAGAACCGTTATTAAAAGTATATGTTTTTTTTTAGAATTTTTCTGTTTTTTTCCTGCCCACATACACAGTTGTATGTTCAAACAATTACCAAATCTGCAATGTAAAACAACATCAATTCATACCAGCAGGGTATCACACCATAATTTCAATCAATCTATAATTGGTATGCATGTCTCAATACACCAACTATACTTAGGAATAAAAATTAGTGGGCATACCACAACTTGGTAGCTCTACACCCCAAAGTAAAGAGTTCAAAGATCTAGGCTGGAAGACCGAAAGATGTAGACAAAATACAAACCTGAAAATGCATGTAGAATATATAGATCGCTACCTAATACCAAATGAATGAGTGCACGTGCTTGGCCCATTGGTCTCTAACTTCATCAATTTCATCAACATTATATTGCTGGCCTCGTGCATAGTCATCGGTGAAAAACTACAACACCCATGTTTCAATTAATATACAGTTAGACATTAGGTCAAAAATATATATGTCATGATTCATTAATAGAAAAATATGGAAAAGCAAACATACATGGCTTGGATCTATGTTGACCGATCTATTCTGGACTATAAGATCCATTGCTCTACATACATAGTATCCACAATCATCGCCGTTTTGCTGTTGTGGACACTGTCAAATGAATTCAATTAGCTCTCTAACTATTATATATTAATTTGAATTAAAACAAAATACAAAATAGTTGTCTTCCTACTTACCATAATAGGCTCATATTGAAGATTCTTTGGGTCTGGGACACCATTCCCACCTCTCCTTTGATATTCCGTCCGTAGTGCCCTAATAAATAGAGTTGGATACATAATATTGTAAGTATATATACCTCAAATAATGAAAGTAGAATATATATATGTATAAATAAGCTAATGAAGTAAGAAGTGAAAAATATACTAACTTGTCTATAAATTCCTTCCCACCACGACGAGCGACCTCAAAAAGCACGTCATAGGTTCAAAGGGAATCAAACACATAAACTTTGTTAAGATCAGGTCGGACGGCGTACGAAACCCAATGTTCAGTTGCGAGGAATGAGATAGAGCTTGTTGTGTCCCTCAATCAAAATGCGATCCACTAAATAGTTTATGTACCTACCCTCTGTTATTGCACTACTGTCAGCTATGTAGTATGGGCACACAAAAACAATAGAGAACAGCATTCCCTCCAACGCATCGCGACTAGCTACCAACCTATATATGGACGACAATAATAATGGATATTTGTTAATAACTAATAACTCATATAAGCTTAAGAGGTCGTAAAAATTATATGTCTCCAAGAGTACTAAAATCTGAAATATGAAATAATGCTTACGTGATATAAACGGCGACACTCGTGGTTGACATCCATTCCTGATTATAAATTTCGCTTATGTCAGCTGTCGATACCATGTAAGTAGCATCGTCCCTTCCAACATACTCAGGACGACAATCAATGGAAATATAATTATTCCCAAGGTAGTTTTGGGCATAGAAATACAATAAAGCTAATGCTGGTGGAGGTTGGCGTATTTCCGAAGAACGAATCTTTTGTGGGGCAACTGATTTTTCAGATTTAGCTCTCTTTCCTTTGGCAGCGCCCTCTTTTGTGTTGCTCGTTCTACTAGTACGTCTCTTAGTTTTACTAGCAGGAGCAGTCTTCTTCTTTGATTCCTTAAATAATAATAATAAACAAAATATGTATTGAGCATATATATATGAAAAAGGTATAAACAATGTAACTACTAAACTAGGTCTAATGAAGATATTGAATGTCAATACCTCTTCAGTAGTGAGACGTATCTGATCCACAAGCCAAAGCACGAAGCTTCCATGAGCTTCTAGCACTGTGGCTGCCTCATCGCCCTCTTTATAATAAGGCAAGGGCGCACTACCAATGATTGGAGTGTCAATAATCACCGGCCTTGTAAGTAGGGCTAAGTTGTACCCGTGGACAGTTTGTGTTTTGGTACTGTGATTGATGCGGACCCTTCCTTTCGCCAAAAGAGTTGAAAGATCATTCGCTAACAAGTCACATTTATGCAAACCCTAAACGAAAATATTACACATTATTAATTATTTATGACACCGAATACATTTAATAACAATTTAAAGTTATGTAATGCTTACCTCGGAAAGAGAAGAAAGACGTGCATCACCTTCACAACTGTCTCTGACACTATTTACATTAGGTATGTGAAGCTAATCATGGTCGACTAAATCGGATGGCTTATACCCTTGAGATTTAATAAATGACAACTCTTGCTCCATTGTTGCCATCCGTTCAAATGCCACGTTCAATTTCTGTGTAAGGATGGCGACTTGCTCATTAGTGTTACGAGAACCACGAGATCGACCACGTACGCTCGTTTTCGTAACACCTAATCCAAGACCCCTGTGTCTTCTAGGGTGTTCTACAATTCCTATAGCCTGTGATACAATGTTATATTGGTCTACCCCCTCCTCACCACCTGACGCTTGAAGTTTGTCTTGTAATGTATATAATATATGTAAAATTAGCTTATATGAATAAGCATAATATAATAGTTTTCTAAAAGAAAAGTAAGCAGGGTTCCAAATATCTACAAACTTACAATTTTTTTCGCTGCAACATCTACATCTTCATTAATATATCCATCTTTTGTTGCTCTAGCTTTCTTCCATAATGTACCAATATTAATGGACGAGGTACATGGGTCTAAGTCTTGGGCTATGAGCTATAAATCAAAAAATATTCTTATAATGTACCAATATTATAAAATTCGTCAGTACGCTGTAAATAGATAAATCACAAAATACATACCAACTCCTCTTTAAGGCCTGCATAACCTTTGCGAGCCATATTATGCCGGTATTTATTCTTCTTCACAATCTCTTTATTTTTGGCACTTTTTTCCTATGTCACCGCCAAAACATAGTGACATAGTTATTTCAATATTATGCACAATACTAGGATCGATAAAAAAATAATTGTTATCTAACAAAGACCTTAAAATCACCCGTAAGACGATATGCAATAAATTGATTCCAACTTTCTTGATCGATGAAACCGTATCGTTTGGGTGGATTCTGCCGTAGAGAACCATCACTCTTTCTGTACATTTTCCTACAAGCTAAAAATGACCTAAATGTTCTTAGACGCTCCTCACAATGTCTAAGAAGTCATTTCTTCCTACTCTCTGGCACATTAAATACTCTCTGCATTGTAAGACTATACCGATATTAATGTATTAAAATTAATAACATTTTACATACATAAATGATTACATAAAATAGTATATTTACCATGATTTCCTGCCAAATATGCTCCTTATGACCCGTTGGAACCTGCTTCCAATTATTATAGGAGATAGGAACACGGTTACGTGTCACAAGTGAAATGTAAGTCAAAAACATGTCTGCATAAGGGCCAATGGGAAGATTGTAAGTATTCCATCCCAACTCGACCAGTTCTCCTTTATTCCTCATATCTGTGATGATTCTCATAATTGTCGGCCCTCTTTTCCCTTCTTCATCACTGCTGTCCCGATCAATATTCTTATTGGTCATATCTCTAAAAGAAATCAATAAATAAATTATGTTAGAATGTTATGTATTGAGCATAATTGAGTTGAAAAAAACCAACATAGATATTATATGTTACAATATTATTACCCTCATTGCCTTCTTTTCCTTCTTTTTTTCCCCCTTGTTTTTGGATTAGATTCAGGATCTGATACATATATTACTTCACGATGATCATCCCTGACATATATTTCCTCCTCATTAATTTTATTGTCATCATCGTTCAATAATTGAGTTGCTTGCACAGCTGAGACACACTCGTTATTCCAATTGGCATCATTTTCATCATCACATTCATTGGCATTTCTTTTTTTCGTAGGTAGTACTACAGACCATCTGTTATCAGCAGGGTCAGTGACATAGAATACTTGTGTCGCTTGTGATGCTAAGATGAATGGGTCTTGTTTATGCCCTGCCCTATTAAGATCTACTAATGTGAATCCATCTTCATATCTAACCCCACTGCCGTTATCAACCCATCTGCAGCCGAATACAGGGATTTTAAATACAGTGTAATCTAACTCCCATATATGTTCAATCACACCATAATAATTCATATCTGCATAAGTTGGATTCTTGTCTTTCGCAATAGCAACATGCATTGCCTCAGCCACTAAAGTCACCCCACTGTTCTGCATTGTACTCTTCCCATCTTGTTCTTTTGTATAAAAAGTGCAACCATTGATCACATAACTGGTATATTGAAAAACTTCATAACGAGGTTTCTGAGACAACCAATGCAGGGTTTCGGAAATTAAAGTTGGTGTATGACCGATGAGTGGAATGATGCGATCTCTTATCCAATCAATAAAGGAAAGATTATGTTTATCGATAATCCATTTCTCAGTCTTGGATGGATTTTCAATCCGTAAAGAAGTCATATGCTCTTCCATGTAGGGCTGAACATCATCACTATTGTGTAATACATATAGATGTGCTGCACGGAACATGTTAGGGTCTACACGCCCAAGCTGTCTGCCTCTAATACCCTGTCCTTCAAATTTGCCCGCATGTCGAGACTTAGGAATACCAAGAGCTTCAGCATTTGACAAGTGCTTTGTGCAAAACTCAATTGCCTCTTCCACCAGGTAACTCTCAACAATACATCCTTCTGGCCGATATCGATTCTTCACATAACCTTTTATCAACTTCATAAACCATTCAAATGGGTACATCCAATGCCCATGAACAGGTCCTAACATCTTTATCTCATAAACTAAATGAACAGTTAGATGTACCATAATGTCAAAGAATGACGGTGGAAAATACATTTCAAGTTTTCACAAAATAATCACAATCCCTTTTTGCAAGGCGTCCAAACTATCAGGATGTATAACTTTAGAGAAGATGGCTTTAAAAAACCAACAAAGCCTCGTGATAGTAATTCGAACACATTTTGGCAAAATTCCACGTATATCTATTGGCAACAAGTGCTGCATCAAGATATGACAATCATGAGACTTCATGTTAATTAATTTCAACTCTTTCATCGACACAAGCCTTCTGACATTTGAAGAATACCCTTCCGGAACCTTGACACCGTGCAAGAATTCACAAAATGAAATTTTCTCTTTTCTGGAAAGAGTATGACACGCCGGCGGTAAATATGTTCTTCTTCCGTTGTCTCGCGGTGTCAGTTCCCGTCTAATACCCATTTCTTCCATATCCATTCAAGCATTTATCTCATCTTTAGTCTTGCGTGGAACATTAAGTAATGTGCCAACAAGACTGTCACATATATTTTTCTCAATATGCATCACATCAAGGGCATGTCTCACGTAGAAATATTCCCAATAAGGAAGATTGAAGAATATTGACATCTTCTTCCACCCAACTAATGGAGGCTTATCTTTATTCTTCTTCCCAAACTTGACACTCAAATGTTTCATCTTCAACCACACTTGTCGACCCGTCAACCGGATTGGTGCCTGCCCTTCTTCTCGGAATCCATTGAACGCTTTTCTTTGCCTACGATAATGATGATTCTTCGGTAAAAACCTACGATGCCCAAGGAACACAGTCTTTCGGCCATGTGTTAGCTGAACAAATAAAGTATTCTCCTCACATATCGGACATGCATAATGGCCTTTCACACTATAACCTGACAAGTTGCCATACGCTGGAAAATCATTTATAGTACAGAATAACAATGCTCTCAAAGTGAAATTTTCTTGACCATATGCATCAAATACTTCAATGCCCATGTCCCATAAGAACTTCAAATCATCAATCAAAGGTGCCAAATAAACATCAACATCATTCCCAGGTTGGTTTGGCCCGGAAATGAGTAAAGACAACATCATATACTTGCGTTTCATATAGAGCCACGGAGGTAAATTGTATATAACCAAAATCACTAGCCATAAACTGTAGCTGCCTTGATTGTGCGGATTCATTCCATCTGCAGAAAGCGGAAGGCGCACATTTCTTGCTTCTTTACCAAATTCAGGAAACAACCCATCAATCGTCATCCATTGTGGAGAGTCGGATGGATGTCTAAGAAGCCCGTCATCTATCTTGTCATCAGCATGCCATCTTAGGTTCTTGGCATCTTCAATATCATTAAACATCCGCCTTAATCTTGGTATTATAGGAAAATACCATAACACCTTAGCAGGCACCTTGTTCTTCTTGTATCGTGGTGCTTTGCATTCAGGATTAGGAAAAATATCCAAAGATGCATTGTCATTGCGATATAAAATACAATCATTAGGGCATGCATGTATCTTCTCATAACTCATGCCCATAGAGGATAGAATCATCTTCGCTTTATACGTACGATCGGATAGAACGTTATCATCAGGAAGCATATCCTTCACAAGTGACAATAATTCTGTGAAACTCTTATCACTCCATTCGTTACATGCCTTTAAGTTGTACAACCTTAAAGTAGCGGATAATCGCATAAACGTCTTACAATCACCGTACAAAGGTTTCTCCGAGTCATTCAATAACTTGTCAAACATTTTTGGACAATCCCGAACACTTTCCTCAACCTTTTGAGTCATCTCCTTTAACGAATGTCCCTCATAGTTATCAAATGATGATCCACTACTACCCCTCCCAACATTGTCATTTTCATATTTAGACTCTGTTTCCCCATGCCATATCCAACAAGTGTAACTTGTATCAATTCCATACACAAATAAATGATCTCTCAAATCATTAGCATTGACATGCTGAATATAAGCACACTTCAAACAAGGACAGACTATTCTACTAGAGTCCCGAGCATGTTCAACTGCAAACTTGATGAAAAACTCCACTCCTTTGTTATATTCTCTAGACAGACGATTTGCAAACAACCATTTCCGGTCCATATTATTTGAATATAGATATATCCCACATGAAAGTAATTATTAAAAATCAATTGAATTATAAGTATAATAATTTTCAAATCACTCTTGCTTAAAAAGAATTAATCTCAAATGTATCATGCATGCTATTCTCTATATATATATATATACGAATCATGCTAACAAGTTTCCAAAATTATATTAATGCTGATCAATGAAACTCCTCATACTTACAAAGAGTTCATTATATATATATATATATGCATACATACAAACGTAGCAAAATA
Source organism: Tamarix chinensis (assembly GCA_030549775.1). NCBI lineage: Eukaryota > Viridiplantae > Streptophyta > Magnoliopsida > Caryophyllales > Tamaricaceae > Tamarix > Tamarix chinensis. Next base: position 81,677,194 of record CM060178.1, read on the forward strand.
TTATACAATTAATAGTTCAATTTACAAAAGATATGCATACTACAGGATTTAAGCAATAGTAGCAATATATACATCAAAATGTTGCTACAACTCAAATACCTAAAAAACGATAGCCTCGTCGAGCCCGACTAAAAACTATAACTCTAAAAGTCCACTCATCACGATATATCATTTGATCCCTGACATCATCAAATGAGAGTCTACTCACGGATACTCTAGGGTAACCGAGGTGGATACTCCGAGGCAAGCTATGACGATACCTCCACTCGTCATCGATGACCATCAGTTCTCTCGATATCCTATCATACTCTCTAGCAAACATCTCACCCTCAATAAATCTCGGGTGTGGTGCATCAGTGTGGTAGACAAACCACTGCAAAAAAGTAGACGTAGCCGATGCCCATGGCTCTATCTGAGGCAGGGTCAACAGATGGTAATAAGATCTGAAATGGAAGGGGTGATAGGATGAGCCACTCGCGTACAAATGACATAGCTCGTCATATAACCATATCACATGAGTCTGTACATCTTTATGTGGCGCCATATGAAAATACAGTGGAGGGTATGTCATCTGATCACTACCTACAAATGAGAACCACTAAATCTTATCATCAAGGTTGTTCTCGAAATTAAAAGGATCTAAATTACAGAATATGTAAACTAATCTTCAACTAGCTAGACAAATCATAAATATATTCTACCAGATCATAACCAACTATGTAAACCTAACAACATCAAACTATTTAAAATAAGGACATAATCTTTAGTTATATATTTAACAAACTGGCTAAACATCAAACTATCATCAAATCATTCAACCTACGCATAGTAAAATCAAGTAGATATTAATAAGATAATATATATATATATATATATATATATATATATATATAGTACAATCTAATAAATCCTATATGATTAATTATTATTATTATTATTATTATTATTATTATTATACACAATTATTCATCTCTATTTAACTTTTATCAATCACAACACCGATGCCCAACCAACCTCCTCAACTTTTCCCCATGCACAATACCCTTATCCTTAGGATTTTTCCTTATAGCCCTAGTTTATATTTAGTATAATAAACGATAAACCCTAACCCTAACATACACGTCTTACAAAATATATATTAAAAAAGCATATAAATACACATGATCATCTGCATATATATTAATGTGAGTGCTAAAAAAATATATACACCTTAATTTTATACTTAGAACGTACATATCTTATGAATAATATATATTTTAGGCTTGTGGATTCTTTTAAAATAATAATACATATTTTTATAAAATAGATTATAAACACATTTATATTTATATATATATATATACACACACATATATATTAAGGTCTCGGCCGGCCACAATCAAAAAAGGCCACAGCAAAATTTTTCACAAAAACATCAAACGACAGATTTTCGAACAACACATCAAACACAACCTCTTCGGTGCAACATGCATGCATTTATATATATACATATCAATAGAGACAAATTAAGCAATGAAGGAAGAACAACACATACGTAAAGGGAGCGACAGCGTACAGGTTGAGAACGGCAACGACGAAGGTACAAATGCTGGCTACGTTCGCAAGAATGGCAGAGGGGTGGTGGAGAGATAGCGGTGCGACGGTTTCCCTTAATTCAGAGGAGCTGGAGCGGTGGTGCAAGGGTTCGCAAGAGAAAGAGAGTACGAGAGGGAAGCGGCAGAGTCTGAAATTTTTGGCAGGAAACAAAAGAGAACGAAATAAAATGAGATTTTAATAACGGTTCCTGTAAGAATCGTTATTAAATAATGTTTTAATAACGGTTTTACGTCAACCGTTATTAAAATTCCCGTGAAAAATTTTACCTTGCACTTGTAATAATAGTTATTACGTAAAACCGTTATTAAAAATTCCCGCGCATTAATTTTCACGGATTTGACGACGGTTTTCGAACCACCGTTATTAATGTCCCATTATTAATTCATGTTTCCGTAGTAGTGAAAGATATACAATTAACTATGATACATACATAAAATTATATCAAACCCTAACTTACATAAAATACACTTAGGGTTAGGGTTTACAACAAGTTAATACAACTAATGATAATCATCACCATATCTTCTTGTTGTAAAGTATCATCCCATGTATGCCATAGTCTTGCCAGTCTTGAATACGTGTACACATTAAAGTGTATTAACATCTTCTTGCAAATATGTGACATATGTACAAGAAAAACTTGAATGATTTTCAATATCAAGCATATAAGAATTATCAAGAATATTTAACATGATAGGATCCAACATTAAGAAATCTAAATCTTCCTTACCTTGAGAATTAATATGAACATGATAATCATAAGGTTCATTAGATGCTCCTGCATCATTCTCCCCAAGTTGAGAAGAATTTGCCCTCAAATTTTCATTAGAATAATAAGGAGACAAATCACCAACATTAAAATTTCTTGAAATTCCACCATAAAAATCTAGAAGTTCAAGTTCATAAGCATTATCTCCAAACTTTCTTAGAATTTTAAATGGACCATCAGCTCTTGGCATTAGTTTGTTTTTACATAAATTAGGAAATATTTCTTTACGTAAATGTAACCAAACTAAGTCACTATGAGAAAACATATAAGAGTTTCTATGCTTATTTTCTTGAGCTTTATACTTGGCATTGTCTTTTTCAATATTATTTTTTATTTTCTCATGAAGTTGTTGAAAAAATTGGGATCTATCTTTAGCTTCATAATTTTGCAATTCACCTTTCTTCAAAGGAATCATGTTAATAAGCTTATGAGAATTCACACCATACACCACCTCAAACGAACTGGTTTGAGTAGTACTAGATGGACTATGATTATAAGAAAACTCTATACATGAGCTAACTTAACATCCCAATCTTTAGTGCTCTTATTAAATAAACCTCTTAATAATGTACCAAGAGTTCTATTAGTTACCTCAGTTTAACCGTCAGTTTACGGATGATGTGAAGTGCTAAATAACAATTAAGTACCAAGCATATGCCATAAAGTTTTCCAAAAATAACTCATAAACTTGACATCCCTATCAGAAACCATGCTTTTAGGTATTCCATGAAGTTTAACAACCTCTCTAAAATACAAGTCAGCAACATGCGTGGCATCATCGATTTTATTACATGGAATAAAATGAGCCATTTTAGAAAATCAATCTACTACCATAAGAATAGAATCTTTACCACGTTGCGTTCTTGGTAACCCTAGGATAAAGTCCATACTAACTCCTTCCCATGGTTAATCGGGAATGGGTAAAGGTGTGTATAAGCCTTTATGAAAGTAACTTTTAATTTTTTTTTGACATGTAGAGCATCTATTTATCATGGCTTGTGCATGTTTAACCATTCTTAACCAATAGAAATTTTCTTGTAATAATTTCATAGTTTTATGTATACCAAAATGTCCTGCAATGCTACCTTCATGTATTTCCTTGATTAGCAAGTCTTGAATATTAGATCTAGGAATACAAAGTTTATTTAGTCTAAACAAAAATCCATCTTGTATGACATAATTTCCATGGTATTCAATTTCTTTACATGCACTAAACATGTCCTTAAAATCTTCATCCTTAAGTCTTTTATCATTTCAAAACCTAAGATTTTTGCATCCATCATAACAAGTAATGTAGACCTACAAGAAAGAGCATCATCGACTACATTTTCTTTACCATCTAAATGTTTGACAGAGAACACGAAGGATTGTAAGAAATTTACCCATTTTGCATGTCTCAGATTAACTTTCTTTTGACTATGTAAGTATTTTAAACTTTCATGATCGGAATGTAACACAAAGGGTTTTGGTCTTAGATAATGACTCCATGTCTCTAGACTCCGTATGATGGAAAATAATTCCTTGTCATAATTTGAATAGTTAAGTTTGGCTCCATTCAACTTTTCAGAGAAAAATGCTATAGGTTTCTTTTCCGGAGAAAGTACTCCTCCTATTCCAACTCCACTAGCATCACAAGTCACTTCAAAAGAAGGTTAAAGTTGAGTAAGGATAGAACAAGGGCATGATAAATTTTATCTTTGATGGTTTCAAAGGCTTGAGTAGCTTCTTGTCCCTAATAAAATTTACCCTTTTTTCATGATTTGAGTAATAGGTGTAGTTATGGTAGAAAATCCTTAATGAATCTTCTATAAAAACTAGCTAATCCGTGAAAACTTCTCACATCATGAACATTCTTAGGGATAGGCCATTCTTTTATAGCCCTAATCTTGTTAGGATCTACTTTAATACCTTCTCCACTAATAATATAGCCTAGGAAAACTACACTTGGAAGTATAAAATCACATTTCTCAATTTTTCCATATAGTTCAGCTTCCCTTAGCTTATCAAACAATTTTTTCAAATGCACTAGATGATCATAACTATTTTTTCTATACACAAAAATATCATCCAAATATACAACAATGAAATCACCAAGGAAAGGTCAGAGAACTTCATTAATAAGTCTCATAAATGAGCTAAGTGCATTACATAACCCAAAAGGCATAACCATCCACTCATAGAGGCCATATTTTGTTTTAAAAGCAGTTTTCCATTCATCTCCATCTCTAATCCTTAATTGATGATATCCACTTCTCAAATCAATTTTGGAAAATACTTGTGCACCACAAAGTTCATCAAGCATATCATCTAACCTAGGCATAGAAAATCGATATTTGATAGTAATATTATTCACAGCCCTAGAATCTATACACATACACCAAGTACCATCCTTTTTAGGCACTAGTAAAGCAAGAACACTACAAAGACCCATAATTTCTCTCACAAATATTTTATCCATAAGTTCTTGTATTTGTTTTTGTAATTCCTTAGCCTCTTCTGGATTACATCTATAAGCCGGCTTATTAGGAATAGGCATACCAGGAATAAGATAAATGGCATGTTCTATACCTCTTTTAGGTGGTAATCTAGGAGGTAAGTTATTAGGAAATACATCATTATACTCATCAAGAAACTTAATTAGATTAAGATTTTCAATTTGTTGTTTTTCAGGTTTAGAATCTTTAGAAACTAAAGCATAACAAATTCCTTCTTCTTTTATGCATTTCTCCATAGCCTTTTTATGTAAAAATAATCTCTTTTTGTCATCACTCAAAGGCATATGATCACATAAAGAAGGTGTGAGCTTATACAATTGTTTTTCCTTTTTCACCACATATTCATTAGTTACCCCATCATGAGTTGCTTTTCTATCATATTGCCGTGGTCTACCCAAAATTAATCCACAAGCATCCATAGGTAAAACATCACATAGAACTTCATCATGATAGTCTCTAATAGAAAATGTGATTAAAGCTCTTTTGTTTACTTTAGATCCTTTATCCTTATCTAGCCATTGTAAAGAATAGGGTTTAGGATGATTAGTAGTTTTCAAACCAAGTTTCTTAACCATTACCTCACTGGAAACATTGGTATATGAACCACTATCAATTATGAGTCTACAAACCATATCACCTATTTTACACTTAGTTTTAAAAATTGTATCTCTTTGAGTAGGTGTAACACTAGGTTGTATTTGTAAAACTCTTTGAATTATAAAGCATGGGTCTCCTTCATCCTCTTCCATACTTAATATTTCTTTAGGAGATTCAACTTCTAATTCATCATCATCACTACATGGTCCCATATTTTATATTTCATGTAAGGTTAAGGCTCTTTGGTTAGGACAATCTCTAGCAAAATTTCCATATCCTTTACATTTAAAACATTATATATTTGCCATTTCAACTACCTTATTTTACCTTTATCATCTCTATTATTCTTGTTATCATATGAAAATGTTGATTTAGGTGTAAAGGTATTAGAGTAGGGTTTAGTTGAAGTTGAAACATTAGACTTAACATAGGCTTTAGTTGATTTGGTTTGTCTTTAAAGTTTCATGGCCAATTTAATCAAGTAATCAAGATAGCCATAAGAGTACATGTCAACTTTGTCTCTTATTAAATTATTCAAGGCACCTAAGTACCTTGCACACTTTTGTTCTTTTCTTTCATAAACATCACAAATAAGGGCTAGTCTTTCAAATTCTCTAGTGTATTCTTCTACACTAAATAAACATTGTCTTAGAGTAGTCACTTTAACATAAATATCTTGTTCATACTCTCTAGGCATAAATTTCTTTCTTAATTACTTTTTAAGTTTTTCCTAAGATTTTATTTTAGACTTCTCTTGTCTTTCTCTTGTTCGTTTTAAATTATCATACCAAATTCGAGCAAACTTTTTGAACTTTAGAGTAGCTAATTTACATTTTCTCTCATCATCATATTCTCTAAACTCAAAAATAGTCTCAATTTCATACAACCATTCAAAAAATGACTCCACATTCAAATCACCATAGAATTCAGGAAGGTCAAGTTTAATGCCTTGATCTTTATGGTATGCATTTCTTACGTGGAATGTAGGTGGTCTTCTTTGGTTGCTTGAGCCAAAAGAACTTATCTCGTCTTATCCATCTTCATGATGATGCATATTGAAATTTCCATTTCCACTCTTGGCATGGTAGATAGGTTTCATTCTTCCCTCCACACTATCATGTGTGGTTTCCATGCGAACTTGCCATGGCTTATGCTTCTCTTGTTCGGCCAACTTAGCTTCCACACTTTGTAGTTGATATTGCAATGTGTTTTGAGTTTTCAATTGATCATCCATGCATGTGGTGAGGCTCTTGATGGAATCTACTAGGACACGCACTTCTTCACTAGCCATGGTAAAGGTTGACACATAACTCTTCTTGTTGCACACAATATGTTCCACAAAGTGTAAGTGCTGGATTTGTTTTTCCTGCAACCAAAAAAGGCACAAAATTTTTCTAATTCACAATCAAAATTACAATCACTGCCTGTATTCCTTGATTAGGTACAAAGGAGATATTTTAACCCCAAGAACAGCCACTGCACATAGGTACACACAAAGATGGAAGTGGTCTTCTATATATGGTATAAAATTCAACCACATAAAATCATAGGATGTCGATTAACATATGCACGTCTTCAAGTGGGAGATTCGTGTTGGTTGAATCATAGAAGATGTAGAGGAGATACAGAGGGAGAGGATTGAGTGGTTCTTTGAGAGACAATGAGGATAAATGGTTCGAATGGAAGGCCTACAATCGTGGCCTATTCTATTGATGCTAAGATGGGTGTCCAGGTCTCGGCTCTTTTGTGTTCTTCTCTGTTTGATGCACGAATGGAAAGTGAAATGGGTTGATTAAAACTAGATCACTCACCAATAGAGAGTATAATGAAGGAGGAATGAGGTGATGGGGATGCACAAAATCGAAGTACACAGGGTGACACATAGAAACTGTTGCACCTGGACTGCAACCTGTCGATATTTTATGTGAAAATGATGGGGAAAATACAACAAGATTGTTGCAAGATTGCAAGAACTTCAAGAACAATTCAAGAAGATAATAAAGAAGCAATAATTCAAGGAAAAGGTTGATTTACCGTGGATTTCTTGATGCAAGAACGTGATTATGCTGGTCCGCAAGGGCTAGTTCATGCGACAACTTCAAACAATCAAAGCTTTGATACCAAAAATGATGTGTTTTATCAAACAAGAGGAAGGTTGGATCAAAGATTTTTGTGTAGAAGATGTCGCCCATGAAATTATGCAAAATAAACGAAGGATTAAGATTGATTATAGTCGAAGAAATCAAGTTGCAAGGATTAAGATTGATTATATATGTATGTATGTATGTATGTATGTATGTATGTATGTATGTATGTATATGTGTATATATATGTATGTATGTATATGTGTGTGTGTGTGTATATATATATATATATATATGCATGTATGTATGTATGTATGTATGTATGTATGTATGTATAATGTATCAAGTGTCAACTCAATAACTAATAATACTAATATAATTTTTTTGTAGGGTTTGCATAAATGTGACTTGGGAGATAATGACCCTCAATTCTTTTGGTGAAATGAAAGGTACACATCACCCATAGTACTGAAACACTAAAGGTCCATGGTTCTATCTTGGCCCCAATTTGCAAACTCGTATGTATTAACATTCTAATAATTGTTGATGTACCATTGCCTTGTTATAAAAAAGGCAATAAGGCAGCTACACTGTTGGGAGTTTATAGAAGCTTCGTGCTTGGCCCACAGATAGGATTTATCTTATAACTGAAGAGGTAATAACATCCTCCATCCATGTTAAACCAAAAACATTACACACATGGTTTGTACCCTATTGACATATATATATATATATATATATATATATATATATATATATATATATTACTTTGAATTAAGGGATCGAAAAATAAGAAGGTGCCTAATCAAAGGGAAAGTGATTTACTAGTGGAAGGAGTAAAACAAAAGAGGACATCAAGAAAGGAAAGATATACTAGTTATAAAAATTAGTAGCCCTACAAAAGATCCCATCTTCATAGGAGAACCAACTAACACAAGAACCCTGCTTACCACCACCTGCTTTGGTAGTGTTGTATTTCTGCACCTAAAAATGCCTCGATAGTGATCTAATTATAATTGATTATCCTGCTAATTATGTTGGGAGGGATGATGCCATGTATATGGTATCGGTGGAAGTTATCATAAAAAGTTATAAGTCTGAATGGATTTCAACAATGAGCATGGTTGTATGTGTTAAGTAAGTATTATTTCATATCATATATTTTAACACTTTTGTTGATTTGTATAATTTTATGAACTCTTATATATATGAGTTATTAGTTATTAATATATATGCTTTATTTTTTGCATCCATAGGTTAGTTGCTAGCTGGGTTGTGATAGATGGGATGTTGTACTCTACTGTATTTGTGTGTCCATATTACATATCTGATCGTACTATAATAAGCAACGGTAAGCACATAAACTATGCAGCGGATCACATCTTGTGCAAGGGGTATAACAAGAAGCTTTACCTCATACCTCACCTCACAAATGAACATTAGGTTTTGCATGTCGTTCATCCCAATCAAAAAAAAGTATATGTGTTTGTTTCTCTCTGAAATTATCCTGATCCTTTTACTATTATTCATTCTAAAGTGAAACACCTAATTGACATGTTAGTATAATTCTTACTCACAATACTTTGTTAATGCATATTTCCTCTCATATAATTTTTAAGTATATAAAGTTACAATATTGTGTATCAACTTTATATATTATATAAGGCACTACGGAACGATGTATGTGAGGAGGGGCAGAAATGGTGTTCTAGACCCAAAAAATTTTGAGTATGAATCTTCAATGGTAAGTAGGAATATCGACATTTTATATTTTATTTCAATTTCAATTAATATCTAGTAGAACAACAAGCTAAATAAATTCATTTTACAGTACCCACAAGAGCAAAACGGTAATGGTTGTGGATACGATGTTTGTAGATCAATGGATCTCATACTCAAGAACAAATCTGTGAACATAAATCCAATCCATGTATGTTTTTTTTTCATATTTTTTCCTTATATAGTTAATATATGACATATTTATTATTAACCATATAATTGAATTGTATCAATTTGCAGTTTTTCAACAATGAGTATGCACAAGGCAAGAAATACGTTGATCATAAAATTGATGAAGTTAGAGATGAATAAGACAAGTTTATGCACTCACATACTCAATATTAGAGATCTATGTGCATGAATTTTAGGTTGATATCTGCTATATCTTATGTTCTTGTATATATATATATTGAGATGCACCTGCATATATAAGTAAGACTGTGTACATTATTGTAGAGCTACCAACTTGTGGTATACCTATTAATTTTTAAAGTTATTAGTAGTGTTTTACTGATTGCAGATTTGGTAAATATTCGAGCATACATTAGTATATGTGGGCTAAAACAAACAGCACAATATATTTAAAAAATTAATGTTTTAATAACGTTTTTAGTGAAAACTGTTATTAAAATAACATTTAATAACAGTTATAATGAATAATCATTGCCAAAACATCCTTTAAAATAATGATTATATCGAATAAGCATTCACAAAACCATAAGTTTTAATAACGGTTATAGTCAAGAACGGTTGACAAAACATTATATTTTAATAATGGTTTTAGCTAATAATTATTATTAAAACAAGCATATTTAAAAAAAATTGGCCTAAATTTTGATTTTTGTTATGACGGTTTTATAACCACTATTAAAGTTTTAATGATGCGTGATTCAATGACAATTGATAATCATTATTAAATCTATTTAAAAACCATTATCAAAAATATTTTCTAGGGCGGTGCTAGTGTCTTTCTTGACTCTATCAATAGTGAGTTGACTATCTTTTTCAATAGTAAGGTCTTGCACTTTTGTTGTGTGAGTCTTACAATCTTAAACATTAGTCATAGTGAATTCCTAATATTATTTTATTTCCATTTTCAAGAGTCAAAACATGTTGTTCCTCAAATATTATCAAATATTAAAATATCTTGTAGTGTGTATACCTATAATAATTTTTAATGATGATATAATTATGTATTTATGTTTTGTTGATTAGTATATTACATTTTTGTTGACATTATTTTAATTTGAATTACACCATAATTATCAATAAATAATAACTGCATTATATTAAAGTTAAAAATTGTAATGACATCTAGTTAGATAATTTAACAAAATAGTAGTAAGCGTAATAGTTTGTTTTTGTTTTCATATCAAAATTTCAATTTACACTATATCATACCGTACTCATCCACTATTAGATAACGATGTTATATGTATTGTTTTCTACTGTGTTCATAATGTTGAAATAGGTGGACATGCTTCTTCTTCTTCTTTTTTATAGGGAGCATGAGCTATGCTATACAATATATCATACGATGTAATACTGCGCAACATCTGATACATCAACATTTTAACTCAGAAAAAGATGCCAAGAAATCATTTGTGATTTGTTCTTTTTCTCTTTAGAATGAATTTTCATTAATGTTTATGTGATCGTTCACCGGCATTAAACTTTTATTTCACAATATTAACCTTTTCTTAATATTTCATCATCAATAAAATCAAATTTCATCTCATTTAAGGTGCTCTTTCACCAAGTAATATGATAAGTAGTATTACTATTGATTAAATTGTTTTTCTTGTAGAATATATTTAATAGTTCACCGTACTTAAATGGATCTTTTACTATAATTCAACTCTTGCTTCATCAATATCTTATTGAATTTTCACCATAAACTACAAAAAAACTTTCATCAATCATAAAATGACCTTTTATAGCATAAACATAGTTAGTGTTTCACCATATATAGCTCGATGCTTCACTATAATTGTATTGAACTAATGCTTCACGTAAGTTAACCCAATTTTTCTGTAAAATAGTAAGTAAACCGATTGAATCCTTCTATTGAAATTTTATTAGTGTTTAGGTATCTTTCACTAGCATTATACTCATATTTTACCATTTTTATTCTCATTTTTTTATCATTAAAATTTAATAATGTCGCACATTTTTTATCATAATATTTCACCAACCTTAGCTTAATATATACCATTATTATACTCATATTACTTCATCACAATTAAGCTAATCATTCAACAAAAAAATTTCCTTCACCACAGAACAAAATATCTTTAACCACTTAATAATATATATTCTACCAAGAGAAAGCATATCATTTCTGTCATTTACCAAGATTCTACTCAAAATATTAAGAATTTTTTCAATAACTTTCACAATTATTATTATTATTATTATTATTATTATTATTATTATTATTATTATTATCTTTTATCGTCATTTTAGAACATGCCTGTCGAAAGAAAACAAAGGATTATTCACATCTATCAAAATCTCCAAATTAAAAAATTAAACCCTAACTCTAATTCATAGGTAATTGCCAAGTCTCACCCTCATTCAACACCACCACCTATGTACAACCACCACTATCATCGATGAAGATAAGAAAAAAAGAACATGATTGTAAACGACAAAGAAGAAGAAGAAGAAGAAGAGAGGGATTTTGATGAACTTAGGGAGGAAGCTCCAATATTTGTTTCCTTTGTGGAAAAAAAAGAAGAAGAAGAAGATTGATCGTATACTATATTTTTTATTCGTAAGAAGAAGTACAAATTACTAAATAAGTATTATAATTATTATAAATGTGTACACTAATAAGAGAGATGAGATTCAAACTTAAAATATCTTATCTACATAATCACCTCTTTAACCACTAGACTATAATTATATCAATTATTTTATTGTATTTATTAGGAAAAATAAAGTAAGATAAAATACACTCATACTTCGGACATCTGGATAGGGCGTCGACACCAATCACTCAATCGGTTCCGGGGCTAAATTCCCTTAAGGCCCCTCAATTGATAGCGGTATGAATTGAATTCTTCTGCATTAAGTCACGTACCATTTCAGGCGTCCCACGATAATATTAATACTTGGCGCGCGATGTGTACGTCTTGTAAGGATTATTGTCAATCAGAGCAGGCGCAGGCCAAGAAAAGTGTATAATCTTTTTGCAGAAATACTGTCCTCACGTACACACACACACACATATATATATTATAGAAATATACGGATATATATTTGGATAGCAGAAGAAATTAGGCAGAGCGTCTAGAGGATTGGGACGTCCTTTTAGGGAAAAATTGGATAAACGATATCAATAATTCACGGACTGCATTAAATAATTAGTATAATGTTGCAAGGACCTCAAGGTTAAGTAAGAAGGCGGTCCCGATCGTCGTGGCGTGGGTCAGTGAAGTGGTGGGCACGGGCTTGTTGGATATCGCAGGCTCTAAAGTGGTGCGTGAGAGAGTGGGAGGAGGTCGAGACATTGGCCGGGTCCTACTCCTACATCTTTTATTTCTTTTACATGCCGGAGTGCTACTTAAAAGCACAATGTGTCCAACGATTCAAAAATTTGCGGCCTGACTCATGGCTTTTTTTTTTTCTTTGATAATTAGTAGTACACAAAAGCATCAAAAATAAAATATACAAAAGCCACACAATTCCAAAAAAAAAAGCCTCCTAACTTAATAAAACTTGGATATTATAGACCATCTCTTCCAATTTATAAGGAAATTTTTTTCCACCATTTTTAATCCAAAAATCAATTATCATCTTTATACGTATAAGCATACATCTACTGCATACATCAATCTTATCAAAAACTCTTTTATTTCTAAATTTCTAAATGGTGCCCATAATAATAAAGATTACGGCTTATTAAATCTCTCCCTTTAGACCTTTACCGAAGGCTCCTAGCCATGCAGTAGCATTGTCTTCAACTAACTTTGGGATCACCTAAAGGTAACCAACCCAATTACAAATCTCATACTAAACCTTTTTTGGCATAAAACAATGCAGAAAAAAGGTGATTGATCGTATCTTGCTATGAATTGCAGAAAGGACAAACGGCTTCACACATATCGATAATTTACAATCTAGCTAGCTTTTCCTTAGTGTTGAGCTTATGTTGAACCGCAAACCACATTGTGAGCTCAAACCCCCAGGGCACTAAACTTCTCCACATTAGATTAGCTGGGCTAGTACTCGACTCGTCCCCGGAGAAAGATTGATACTGCACCTGATAGAAATAACTCACGGAGAAGACCCCGGTATCTTCATACGCCCAAACAACCGAATCCTACTTATCTTTATACATACAAATATGTTGAATTATTACCTGCAACTGCTCCACTTGTTCTCCTCCCACCCGAAAAGTTGTCTCCTCCACCCAAGGTTCCAAACCCAATATGTACCATCCCAACTTCCCATCCTTGCCACCTTTTCATCTTACTGCCCCAATATACTATAAAGTCTAGGAAAAATATTCTTCAATGGACCTTTCCCAGTCCAATCATCATGCCAAAACCTGACAATTTTACCATCTCCAATCATAATTTTCATTCTAGCACTAAGGATAGAACTTCCTTTCCTAGTTCTAACAATATCCATCCATGAAGACCACCTCATCCTCAATGCTGAGATCTCTAATGATCCAAAATGATCCCCCGAGTGAATTGAAGAGATAATTCTCTTCCATGAATCCCTCTCTGCAGTAAAAAATACCCACCACCATTTGAAAAGCAGAGTATTATTCCTTAAGACAATATCCCCCACACCCAAACCTCCTATGGATTTGGGTCTTTGGATCAAACTCCATTATTATGACTCGTGGCTTTTATTTGTAATCTTAGTGTGTTTGGGTGAACCACAGGCACCGATCCTACTTCAGTGTACGCAGAGTACTAAGAAAGGAATTCATGGGAACAGTATGTACGTATGTGAGGAGATTCAATGGTGTGGTCTACAGCTTTTTTATTTTGCAAGCTACTATACATTTGCTTTAGTTTTATTGAAAACTTGGTTTGACTTTATCTTCAACAAAATAATGTGATGCAACCATGGGAGGTAATACAATACATTTGTTCCATGACCTCCTATACTAGGTAACCGGGAGGTATTATTAATTTTATTTAAATCAATTTATCTTAGATTAGGTTTATCCATAAAAATAAAAATATACATAATATTATATATTTGAGAATTTTATTAACAAATAAAAACTCATACAGTTATACTTCCGGCTTAAAAAGTTTATATTTCGTTATATTATATACTAAAATTTCATCACTACAAGACTAATATTATCTGTGTTTGTGTGCTTCTATTTTTACTAATGATCTTCATTGTGTTTATATAATTTATTTTATTACTGTACTTATATTTTATCATTATTATACTTATGTTTTACCATTTTTGTAATAAAATTTTACTCTTTTTGCTAATGAAAAATAAGAAAAATACTGATGAAACATAAATACAGTAATAAAAAAATAAAACATAATAGTGGAAAAATCACAAAAAAAATAGTAAAACATTGGCATAAATATGGTGAAATATAAAAATAGCAATAATAAAACATAAGTATGATAATGGTAGTAGTAGTAGTAGTAGTAGTAGTAGTAGTAGTAGTAGTAGTAGTAATACTAATACTAATAATAATAATAATAATAATAATAATAATAATAATACAAAAACGGTGAAGTAAAATCAGGATAAATATCAATGAAAAAAATGATGAAACGCACGAATGTTGAATATTAATTCGATAATGGTAAAACTTAAGTATAAATATATTAAAATAAAAATATATAATTTTTTACATTAAAAATATATTAATATGAATCTCTATTTATAAGGGAAAAAACCTTTAAAATATTAATGTATAATTATTTTATTTTTTAATATTCTACATTAAAGATACTCTAATTATTGTATTTTTGAAAAAATATAAAAAATTAAGTTAGCTTTTTATTTACTAACCTTGACAATGCAAGTACAAACCATACTAATATAACAAACTAAAAATTAATTGAAGTCCAAAATTATACATGTCCATGGGTGTACCCGTCACACGGTGTCACCTATGTGTAGGGATGGTGATGAATGGTGTGAAAGGATGGCCTCATTTTTATATATAAATCTAATAAGTAAAACATTTTTAGAACTCATCTTGATTTTTAATTTTTTTTATTAAAAAAATTTAGGATTTATTTTCCAATCTTAAAATCTGATTCAATATTAAAAATCCAACCATATTTTTAATATAAAATTCTATTTTTTAACAAAATATTTTTTATTGATATATATATATGTATATATATAATTATAAAAAGATTATAAAGTGGGTTCGGAAATTAAGATCCCAAACCCTCCATCTAAAAATTTTCCAATAAAAACCACCAAATTTGATCCTTGAACCTTCCCCAGAGGCCGAGTAAAAAAAAAGGGAAAAATAGTTGGTGGTCCATTTGGATCAAAATAATTAAAGTTCGTCAATTTATTTAGTGTTTAGTCCATTTTTTTGGTATATCAATATACATGTACATATAGAGAATATTACCTGTATATTTATATACAATTAGGTGTACATATTAGTATAATTATATGTACATGATATTTTATACTTATAACTAAATATTTTAAGACCATTTTAAATTTTATCCGATTAATTTTATCTACATATATATACTCCAAACTAATTTTCCCAAAAAAAATCTCAACGGAAATAATTGTGGGGACCCACGTTATCGGTTGTAGCAGGATAGATTCTGCGGGAGGCGGTAATTATCATGCGAACAACTACCTTGACAGCCACTACGGAAAGTCGACAATCGAGTAAAGTCGAGTCGATTGTAGGTGATGTTAATTGAGATTTTAGTTATTTTAGGTACCTATCAATTTAGGTTGGGTTTATATCCAATAACTTCAATCCAAAGCTGTTTCAATCGTTCGATCTTTATGTACGTACGCGGTCTGATATGTCAGTTTCATGCTTAGTGATATAGAAACTGAGAGTCGGCGTACGTTATGCCGTTCGAGCCCTCTCTCTTCCAACCGATGATATATATATATGGAGATATACTACGTCCAATTTCTTTGAATGACGCAGAATTAAAAGAGAAGGCAGTGGATAGGATAGGCTATGAATCTATTTTGCGCTTTTGTTTTATTTGTTGATTTTATGCAGTAGAGCATCCTGATATATCTATGGTTGTTCTAAGCATACCTTAAATATGATGATGATGATGATGATGATGATAAAAGAAATTGCAAGTATATACAGCCACTCTTTATTACAATTGCTATAAGAATTGACAAATGCATGTTTATCAGTTATCGTCTGGTTAAAAGTGCTCACTGTAACATTATATCCTAAAATGATATTGATGCTTCATTTTATTTTGAGATGAGCCTCTCTTCCCTTATATATTTCTACTTTACGTTAAGTGTCCCTCGCAATTAACGAAGGAGAGGAAATATACGGACTCGTAGACGCCTGTATACATATCTGCTGTCCTTGTAGATGATAGTTTCCTCTTCCGCCGTGCTTCGAAGGAGGATATAGGGAACGTTTTGAGGTATTCTGTAAGCCTATCTATGAGCCACCATCGGGACGAAAAATATAAACTGTGATAAACCGACCTACATACCTCGCGGGAAGAATGGGAATGATGTTTTGTGAGAATTAACACAGGAAATATCTTCACTCACCCTCTATTTTGGAGAGGAGGATGAAGGTGGCAATTATTCATGCCATCAAGAGGATGATGTGGAATAGCATAATTGGTTCTTAGAAAGAGTTGCTCTCCATCGCCGAAAACAAAAGTGTTTGTTAAAAGTTATGGTACATAAGGCTTCAGAGAAAAAGTTATAAAAATCATTAGAGAGGCAAGACCTGGATTTTGTTAAGGTAAGTTAGAGAAGACATATTCCTGGTATCCAAAAAAAAATTATTCTATTATTAAATTTTTGTATTAAAAAAAATCATTTTAAAAAAATAAAAGTTTATTTTTTATTTTTATCCTTATTTTTTTATTATATATGTATTAAATGCTTTGTTATTTTTTAATAAAAGGTGTTAGTATAATTTTAAGATTATTTTTATTACTTTCTTAAAAAGTGTATAAAATGACAAAATAACTTCCCTTTTTATATGCATGAATTATTAACACATGCTATGAAGCTTTTTGACTTAGAGAGATACCAAGTTGTCGTGGCATAAGGTAGTATAGCAACCACGCAAGACCGTATTATTGAAAAACATCGTAAAGATATTATAATACCAAAAGAGAAGGAGGGAGATCCAAACCTAATACATTTCATATCAAATAACCAGCCTTTACAACTATGTCAAACATCGTTCAGTAACATCTTAGTTTATACGAATTGTGTATTATGCCAGAACTATGAGGAATTCTTTGACCACTAGTTTTTTTTATTATCCTTATGTGCACACGATATGGCAGAGCATACTACCTAGTTTTGGATCAGACCATGTGGTTCAAAATCAGAAGGAGTTGCCTTGGTTGGCACAACAACGTAGAATACCAAAAGAAAAACCTCTTAGATTTACGAGCTACATTTGAAACTATGGTCAACATGTTTGGCATGAGAGAAAGATCGGGGTGTTTGTCAAGTAGCAACACTTACCTTAGCAACTAGTAAAAGCTATAGTCAAGGACTTAGCAATTCATATAGCTCCAATGCATAAATGTATTTTTTTTTAATTTTGACACAAATGGTAGATTTTATTCATAAGTTGAGCTTGTGATAAGTTGGACTCACCACCTATCTGGTTTATTCATTGTAAGCTCAACGAAGACTTTGACACATGACCTTATCTATTAAATCATAATTGATTGAGTGTAAAGAGGTCAAATTCAAATAGTTTCATGCCATCACTTAATGTTACATTTATTACATAATGGAGTGAGAGAGAGAGAGAGAGTTGAAAACACCCTAGAGGAGTGGATAGGATAGAATGAATGATAATGAAAAATTAAAAGATTGTACAATGATTTATAGTGGTTCAAGGACCCAATGCATCTCTACAATCACTATCAAAACAGTTTGTCTTTTAGATGGTGAAATATTCCTTTACTATATGTTGATGAAGATCACTCTTCTAGGTTTATAAGTCTAAAATATCAATGACCTCTCTAAGAGTTGATTTACACCTTCACCTAGTCAACCTCTTTAGGTTTATGGATATATAAATCTAATGACCTCTCTAGAAACTCTAGACACACACAACCTCTTAATAATTCATTTTTAAGAGTGTTTTTATTAAGAAGGTTTTTGTGTTTACAATTGATTTCTCATAGAATACAAAAGTGAAAGTATATAATCAAGTGTGAGAGAAGTAAACAAGCTAGATGAATGAGTATTACAAGTGTAAGAACAATTGAAGAATAAATTTAGTACTATAGAAGTTTTATCTATATTTGAATGTATAAAATCAAAACTCTCTTTGATTTTTGTAAGATATGAAAATGATGATTTTAGAAGAGTTGTCCCTGATTGATTAATTTTTATTCAAGTCTAACAATTATTATTTATAGTACTAAAAGATAAGAGAATTAGACATGAAACATTGGGTGTAAAAAGTACTCCAACGTTTGAATTTCAATGGGCAGAAAATCTCATTAATGCCTAGAGTGATCAATCGGTATTCAAACCAATTGACTATTTTAGCAATCCAATCAAGTGTTTGACTAACCAGACAATGTGTTTGAACCGAAGCTAAAACACATTTTTCTACAGAGTAAATCAATCAATCTGTTAAACAGTTTCTAACATTACACACCTTTATATTTATAAAAAAAGACCATAGCTTGAATTATAAATCTCAAACTTGAGTGTTGTCTCTTCTTTTCTGTAAAGTAGGCATCTTAATGTTTCTAAATAAGTATTGTTTACCCAAAAATAATGTCTATGGAATTTATAGTAAATTTTTTCAAGTTATATAAGATGGAAAAGGGTTTTTAAAAAGGACTTATTTAAGCATCCTTTGTGTGTAAACACTTATAAATACTTTTTAATGCATGATATCATTTTAAGACCTTTCAAAATAATTTTTGAATAGAATTAGAAGCATAAAAATATTTAAAATTCTAATTACTCAATATGTAAGTTATATGTACATAAAATCTAAGATTGTAACATTCTCCTTGAAGCTTGAGTATAGGTTTCATGAGAACACGTGTTTATCCCATCATGATTTAAGTATTTAAAATATGAAATTGATGCTAACACGTGAATTATACAAGTTAGATAACAAAACACATTAGTTATCATCAAAATAAGGTTGATTGACCTACAAGGTCAATATGTGTGTGTGTGTGTGTGTGAGTGTGTGTGTGTGTGAGAGAGAGAGAGAGAGAGAGAGAGAATAACACTATCTCGTAATCAGAGAGTGAATTAAAGAATATGGAAAGTGGTAAAAGAGATGGAGAGTTGGGGCTTACAAAGAAAAACTATTACCACTTATAAAAATAATGAGAGTATTAAAGCTAATATTTAATATAATACAAATTTATGAGATTAAATATCTACAATAAGCAAATAGGATATCTACAAAAAAAAAGAGTAATAATAGCACATGCAACGTAATTAGTCAAATAAGGTTTAGTATGTAACAATTTAATGTTATTTGCTTATTTTAGTTATAAAATATCATTAGTCACATAGGATCTTATGTGACAACTGAATTTCATTCAGTCACAAAATCATGTACACATTCACTAAATATATACAAAATGTCATTAGTCATGTAGGTATTCAATATAGGACAACCAAATGACATTTGATTAATTAACCATGTACATATTTACTGACTATATATATCTCACCATTAAATTTTTAATTACTAGATGTTACAATTTTCATAGTGCCTCTTAGCTTCAAATGGATAACTCAATTCATTAACCATATGCAAACTTATTCCTTATAAACAGGTGTGTTCTACCAACATGTATCCTAAAATGATTAAAATTTTATAAAATAGAAAGCCCTTTTTTCTCTTTTTCTAGAAATGTAAACTATAATGTTCGTATATAAAAGCGATTTATGAAAGCTTCATAAATAATATTTCTTTATACATAATCATGTACATAATCACAAATAAATATCTCACTATTATTTGTTAAATTAATTTTTTATTATTATTAGGTGTTATAATTCTTTGTCTAACAACACTCATAAATAAGCATGATAACTAGACAATATTTAGCAAATTCACCTCATGGCTCTTCATATTAGTCATCAACACAAGAAATATGAGTACTAATAAAATCCTTTTTAACTATTAATTTTACCTCACTTAACGTTGAACGCCTTTCATAGTGCTCATCTTCAACGTCATATTAATTAATAGATTTAACATATTAACAACTTATTTCCTATAAATAGATGTGTTATACTAGCATTTCTACCATATAGTGATTCAAATCCATTTAGCATATAACTAAAACAAGCCAACAATTCCTCGCCTCTAAATCATAATGATACCTATTTATGCTTTTATAAACCAAATATCTATCCATATGAAATTAATTATTAATAAAGGTGAAGATCCTCCTTCTTCTTCTTTTTTCATGAAACTCCAAGTTGTAGTAGGAAACTATTATAACAAGCCTAAATTTTGTCGCCCATGACTAATTGAATTCCACATTCATGTACATTTTCATAAGTTAATTTATTATTGCCCAACGTTCACTCTAGATAAATTTAATTACTTTACAGATAAAGATGGTAATTTACTTAATCATCATGCAAAAAAAAAGATTCATATTGAAATAATTTGGTGCATGGAAATAATGTGATGCAATATATAACATATAGGATCAACATGGCAAAGAACCTTGGGTGGGTACATATGTCTACATAAACCACTATCCATCGTCCATTTGCTTAATTTAATATAGATCTAATTCATATATATGTGTGTATATATACCACAAAAACTAATATAACATGTAGGTTTTTGATAGCCTAATGATAAAT
Source organism: Tamarix chinensis (assembly GCA_030549775.1). NCBI lineage: Eukaryota > Viridiplantae > Streptophyta > Magnoliopsida > Caryophyllales > Tamaricaceae > Tamarix > Tamarix chinensis. The sequence continues at coordinate 81,698,547 of CM060178.1, forward strand.
AAATTAAAGTGAAAAAAATCTAAAAGTTTATATTTATACTTTGATAATAATATGTCTGATAACTAATATTCACAAAAACACTTATAAATTGGTAAAATAACTACAAATTATCTTATTTTGTTGTTTCCTCCGTTAACATATTTTAAAAATACTATGATGTATCATGCATAGTTGTGCTAAACACAATATGTGTCATGCATTGCTTCTAACTTTCCAAAGTTAACTAGCAGCCACATAGTTAGGGATGTTCATGACCGAATTTTTATATCTGGATTGGATATCCTCTTCCTAACCTTTAGAATAGAATTTTAATTTATAAATATCCAAAAAGGCATATAAGATATGAATAAGATATCAGATATAACTGATATTCCTATAAAAAATACTATTTTAAAATTTTTATAAGTTTTACAATATATTTTTTTTAAAATAAAGACTATATATGAATTAATATTTATATGAGTATCTCACTTTATTTAAAAAGCGTATTAAAATATTATTACTTATGTTTAAATTTAAAAATGAATAAATTTTAAAACTTAGCATTCTAAAATTATAATATTATAATATATTGTTGAAAAATATTAATTTTTTAATTAAATAATCCAACTGAATATCCTTTAAAAAATTGAATTAAATATTTTAAATATTGAATAAGATATTTTAGATGCTAAAATTGATTTTTCAATTCTTTGTCCCCCAAGGCCTTAGGTCATGGCCCTGCCCATAGTAATGCAAATTATTGTACTGTTGCAGTTGCACCACAACTCATATCCTTCCTAATTTAGGAGTTCTGCTAATTATTTCGAAATCCTAATTAGGTATCATATGAAAACTCATCGCCATCATGTAGCCTCCATCCATAGGTAATTGCAACTCGGTGGGCAAATCACCCTGTACTTTGAATGTCGTTATCACAAACGCTAGCCTAACAATCATCAAACCTTCCATCTTTAATCGCAAGAAGAAAAGGAACAATTGCGTCTCTTAATTACATCTGCCGATCATGCACTTAGGATGCACGGAACATGCATGTATCCATGCAACCATAGTACACTCAACGTCCTTTATCACATTCAGACAAATCAAAAAAGATTTGAATTTTCTCCTTTATTGACAAAATGTCAGATATTCTATTTTACACGTGTACAGAAGGAAAACATAAATACGTGGATGTTATGCCTTCATAACAGCAATTACTCGAGGGTGTAGCCACACATACCTTACCCATATTATACTGGGTGACATTTGAATAAATAAAATAATAATTATTACAAGAACGGTATGTACACAATTAGTTTTTATATGGTAATAATAGTATGATTATAACTAACTTTTTTTATTACGCTATTTTTAATTTAAATTCTCAAAAAAAAAGGTATACCATCTTATTTATGAGATTTTTCTCTACATATATAAACCCGTATTATTATATTTTTTAACTAAATAAATATTATGTAAAATGTTATTATACCATTTACTAACTTGTCATATTTTATTATAATTATCTTCATATTTCACTACTATTATACTATATTTTATCATTATTATGCTTGTGTTTCAACATCGTTACTCTCATATTTTGCCATAGTTATCACTATATATCATCATGATTGATTCCATGTTTCATTATGGTTGCCTCTATATTTTAAAAGCAATAGAGAATCATAATTTATTACAATGATTGTTAGTATTTCCTTCTTAATAATGTTGATGTTTCACCACATGTTTGTTTTATGTGATACAGATTTAATCATAATCTACTTGATACTTCATCATAATATATTTAGTGTTACATCATGATGTGTTTCATATTTCACCAATAATATGATTGATACTTTACTATGATTCAACATTATATAGGCCTATTTTTCTCTATTGTTATATTCCGCCATGATATACTTAATATTTTACTGTTTTATAATCAATATTAGTCATTGTCATATTTCATCATGATAAATTTTGGTACTTCACGACATGTCTATGTTATATAATAGGGATTTAATTATGATATATTTAATGTTTCGCTATGATATGTATGATGTTTTACCAAAGTATGATTAGTATTTTACCATAATATGCTTCATATTTTATCATAGTATGTTTGATGTTTTACTATAATCTAGCATTATGTAACCCTGCTTCTCTCAATTGTTATGTTGAGTTACTATATGTTTGATGTTTTTCTATGATCTGCTATATGTTTCATCACAACATGATTAACATGGTATAATTTGTGTTTCACCAGAATATGTTCATGTTTCACTATAGTCCAGCATTATATAGTCATATTTCTCTTAATTGTTATATTTCACCGCTATATACTTGATATTTCACCCATATTAGTTGTAATTTTTCTAATAAAATTAACTTTTCATGTTTCGGCATAATTACATTTAGATTTTACCAATAATGTGTTAATTATGATGGTTTTTTTATCGATTTTTTTTTTACCAAAAGTATATTAATGTAGATGTATATTTATAGAAAAAATATCATGAACATTACAATGTATTTTTTTTCCTGATATATAATCTTATTAAGTGATACTTTAATTAAAAATAATATATCATTACTTTTTTATGACATTAGAAGTATACACGGCATAAAAGATATACTTGTATTAAGTTTAGTAGGAGGGATTTTTTCTATAGAATTGACGAAGTGGTTCATAATGTTCATACTTTATTGTAAGTTTGGTCTAGCCTTGTAGACCTTGGCTGTTATTTAACTATTAAAAAAAAAGCATAAAAGATATACATGGTTGCACCATAAAAATTTGCGTCCCTAGCGGACACACGTCGATGCTCAATCTTACTTGATGTTCTTCTTTTTTGGTGGAGATTTAGGCGGGTATTCCAACTTTATAAACTAAAAGTAATGATCAATATTCAAGTAATGAAGCCCATCGATGCGATGAAGCTTTCATGGAGCAGTACAACTTTTCAAAGGAAATGAGAATTGAAAACAACGTGATAATTGAAATCATTATGATCTTAAACTCTTAGTATATTCTACCTTAAGGGGCAAGGAGGATGCGAGTCAATCATCTTAAATCCATCGTTTTTAACTACAAACTTTTGGAATTGTATTTTTTTTTTTTTCTTATTAGACATATTTACTGGCCCGTTGAAGGTCAGGTGACGAGTGGCCGTTTACACAGGGGACAGGAACCCCCAATTTTGAGGAGCCTAAATTTTCATTTGGCCTATATACATTTGTTATAAAAATAAAATAAAAACTAAACTAAACTTAAGTCTCGTTTGGTACGTTAATTATAAGTTTCTGAGAAGGTCATACTTCTCCTAGAATTTACTGCTAGGAAGATAATTACTTGACAATGTGTTTGGTTTACACGGAAAAAGTTGAAGAGAAAATTAATTTATTTTTATTTTAATAATTATGTATAAAATACAAATAAATGAAGTAAAAGAAAATTTATTTCTTATAATATTACTCAATAAGTAAGTTCTATTTTAACTAAAAAAGTAGAAGGATCAAAGAAGAATTATACTTTCATACCAAACAAATCCATATTTAGTACTTCTTAAAAGGTATTGCTTCCTTTAATGACGGTATCTTAAGAACGAGAGAAGCGTAGTGAAGGGGAAAGGCCAAGTCCCAGAATATCCGTGCGCTTCCCCATCGTCACTTTCTATTCGCCGAATCAACCAAGCCATGGCACGAACAATCAACCGCCGAAAATAATGTTAGTAATTCTCAACTTTTCGAATTTCATCCTTATTTCGTGTCGATTCGGCTACTCCAACATTAATATTCAAGCATATCAAGTGACGATTCAACGTCTGGACTATCGGAGTACTTTTAGTCACATAATCTCCTTCAAATCTTCAACTGTTTTCGATGAATTCCGCCTACTTGATCCTAAAATCCGCAAATCAAAACTCTCTTTTTTCTATTCGTCCTCTTCAGCGGTTCCAAGCACTCTCCAATTCTTTCTGATTATCTGCTATTGTCAGCGAGTTCTCAGTTCGACAATTTTTCTCATAAATTTATCAAAGAGTTGAAGTAAGTTTGTGTTAATTTGATAGATTTATCGCTTTTATGTTGTAGTTTATCCAATTACAGGTCTCTATTTATTATACCTGGTTAATTGACAATATAGTAAATTAAAATAAACTAGTTGGTAATAGTTATTCATCTAATCGGACATACGAATCGCTATCTTTGTGCACGTTTAATGCCATGCCAGAGTATTTGATTAATTATGTGATATTTATGTTGCCGATTTGGTCGTTTTCTTATGTGATTATGAAACTGGGGAACTCGCTTGTCACATCTCCAAATTCCAGATTTTACTACTTTCCTTGAGACATCGACATATTTTACGATTAAATCTTGTTTCTTCTTGCTTTATGTATATAATCTCTAATTCATTGTGAGATTTGCTGAAAGTCGATAGTCATGACGCGCAGTGTGAGTAGCGCATCTTATTAGTTGTGCTGTGCCCCCTGCCCCTCCTGCTAGTAGCGGTACAATGATGAGGCTAGCCTCTGCATGCGATGCTTGGATGTTGATTTGGCTATCTTTTTCTAAAGAGCATGAATATAAAAACTGATTGCGTGAGAGTAAGGATTCCTAACTATAACTTGATTATTTGATTCTTAAATAATGTTATATATAAACTAGAATGTACATGGTCTATTGGAACGTATTCATGGAAAGATAGATTGTAGGACACTAGTTTAGTTTTTCCGTACAGAAAAAATGGTCTATGTTTTTTAATTGAGGATGTCATTTTACTTCAGTGTGTGATTGACTATGTTTTTTTTTTGTTGAATAATCAAACTAGGTTTAAACGATTTCCTAATTGCTGATTGGGGGAAAGATTGAACGGTATTGAGGTTTGTTTGCCAAAAGTTCCAACCTTCCAGGTTATTTGTTCTTACTAGGAAATTATTATATTGATAGCTTAATTCGTTTGTTGCTAAAAATTTTACTATGCATGCTTGTTGCTATTAATTTATTTGGTTATAGTTCCGTTCCTTGTAACAATTCCAAATTTTAGAATCAAATTTTGTTTTTAAAGATAATGTAAAAGCTTACAAAAATAGGATCGGGAGATATTACCGTTACATCAACTACGAAAAATGTATGATTATGATCTAATATATACTTGATGGAAGGGAAAATGGAACAAACAAACAAAAGATATACGTGCTAATAATATAACAATAAAGAAGATGAGAATAGTATAGAAGGGAGAGATATAAAATATAAATAAAAGAATGGGTTTAAATAACCAAAAAGAAACAAAAGTATTCCAACATAGTAGGTAAAAATAATTGAAAACTTATTAACCTATTTTTTAAGAAAATATAAATGTAAATCTCAATCCTCAAGCAACGACCAACTACTGGCCCACATCATTATCCTTGGTATACTTTAACTGAGAGTCATATCCTTACAAATCATTCTATATTCATTAAAATAGAAGTTGGATCATCATAATAGCCACACAAATATAGTATCAGTACAATATAGTAATGGTAAAATAAATTACCTAGAACATGGTAAGGGCTCGTACTTCACAATGAGATCATATAATAACATGATATGTCACATGCTTAGAAAACATAATTCATAAGATCATGGTTAATATATATGGCATAACAAAATATGTAAAGCACACATAACCACTCATCCATAAATTTATAGGACAAGCCATAAGATTATTTCCAAATAACATCATTATCTATGATGGAGACTAGCATAGGATTGCAACTCTCACCACCACTAGACACTAATGCCAAATAGCTTTTCTCAGGATTTTCAACATCTACCAAACATAGTCTCCTAGATAAGGGGCATACGCTAAATTTGAGGTCTACAACACCCTAAACACATCCAATATAATTAGAACGTTATTTATATCCAATATCGGGATGCATGTAGGACTATAACACCCACATCACCACTTTACACTAGTGCTAAGGGGCTTTTTTCAAAGATATTTGACATTCACAACACTTGGAATCATAGTTAATGACCATACACTCTTTAAGTCTGCAACACTCACCACACTAACATCCATCACTCTTAGTATCCTAGGCTAGAAAGCCCAACCATGATAATCAAACCCTAAGTATGCATGCAGGGAAATACATCTAAGACTTCCTTATTTATTTCCACAGATTAATCCAAATTAGGTGTTTTAAGTGTTGATATCAAACACTAACCAAGGCAATCCAAGCCACCAAAATGAGGTGTTTAAGAGATAATACCAAATCCAAGCATACAAGCACGATCAATCACATGATAAACAAAATTTTTCATTTTTATTTATTTTCTCTTACTTAAATTCAATTATTGATAATTCAAGCCACACTCGAAATCAGAGACTAAAGTTCAAACCTTAGCTAAATTCTTAAGAGAAACTACCACTGTCTCTAAGGAACAAAATTAAGAAAAATCCAACAAAATAAACCAAACAATCAACCAAAAACACTAATCAATCAACCGTTTAAAAGTTTAGAAAAAACTAAAAATTCATCACCTCAGCCGAACAAACTAGTGGTTTAGTTGACTGATCATTTAACAGGTCAGAATAACAATAAAGTGTACCCATCGACTACTAGGGTAACTTAGTTGACCGAACCAATGGTACCGTCAGCTAACAAACCGAAGTAGTCAGGTGATAACAAAATAAAGAATAAGTCATAATTTTCCACTAGCCATCACATCAACTGAGGGTGCAAATCAACCAATGGGGCCTTTCAATTGATGGTTATATAAGTTGATAACATACGAATAAAGGCATAATAAAATCAAAATAACCACAACTTCTAACATGCTTCTAAACTCATAAAGGGCATATAAATATCATGCTAAATATCAAATAACATGGATCCATACTCATTAAATTAAACAACACGCCCTTTTATGCCCAAAATCACAAAATCATGCTTAAATAACAAAAAGCCTAAAAAAAGGTTAAACTCCCAAGAAAACATGATTCATACGGCATGCTCAAAATTCAAGGATATAAATAACACGTGAATATTATGGAACAAATAAAGATCATAAGGCTACAATTAACCGCACAAACTCTTAATCATATTAGAGATAAAGATGCCTTACATTCAAGCTAAAATCTTTTAACACAAGAAAATTTTCCTAGCTTGATTACTTCTACTAATACTCTTGATTTGTATAAGAGAATCAATAATAATACAAAAAGTTGAAAACCCATTTAAAAAATCAATTAAAATAATAAAAAAATAGAAGAAGAATGCTCAATAGAACCTCCTCCCAAGAGTTGTCTTTCCAAGAGAAGAAAAGGCGACAATTTTGTATCTATTTCTCAAACTTAATCTTCCTTTGTTTAGAGAAATAAAAGAGAATTAAAATGAAGATTAGGAGAAGGAAAAACAGAAATTAACCAGCTAAGAAAGGTGGGAGAGTGAAAGAAGTCAACCTCGGTTCTAACATTAACTTTAATCTTTCAATTATACTTAACATATAAGTAAATCAAATTCTGTCGAATTCAAATAATAACTTTGACATCTACCATATGAAAAAACTAGTAAGAACTATTTACGTAATACACATTAATTCATCATCATAATACCAAAATAGGCTTAATTCAATCCTATAAAAATAATCTACTCACTCATATTATACAATTAGATTCATAACAATTATCATACTTAACATGATAAAATAAATCAAGAAGTATAGATGAAGAAGAAGAAGAAGAAGAAGCTATGAGTGATTTTGAAATTAATGAAGAACTCCAAAATTTTTCGATTAGAATGCTAATAAAATTAAATTATATCTAGATAATATTAGGGTTCTAATGTACAAAGTTAAAGGAAATGCCAGAAAAAAGAGAGAAAAGTTCAAAGTGTCTCTTCTTCTGAGAGGAAATACCAAAAACAAAAGATTTTGGGGCTTAAATCGTGTGATTTGGGAAATAATTGTCACCTACACAGTCAACTTGCACGCCCATGCACTTATCTTTAGAGACTCTATCTTTATGCATGGGTAACCTGTATGGTCATGCACTGCACCAATTGGTCATGCACTTCATCCTTACATTAGAAGTTGATTTTTCACCTTCGTTACCTTTTTTGGTTCATCCTCGTTCTATATTCATGATCCATTTTACATTATTTACACTAATTCCTACAAAATCATAAAAGGAGAGTAGTAACACAAACTAGATAGCTAAACCATATAAAAGATTAATGAATCACATAGGATGTTGATTAAAATCATAAGCAAATTAGGATCAAAACATAGAAAATATTAGGTCCATTAATAACACAAATAGATAATAATCTAAGAGTTTCAAAATCATTTGAGGAAGAATCGAAACAAAACATAATAAGATATGAGAATCGCAAGAAACAATTAACCAATTACATCAGTCGTTCAACCAATGTGTCTCGAATAAAGTGCTTATTTGCTGGAGTTGTCCCCATCAAATAGTATTAGTCAGCCGATGTTCCAAAAACACCAACTTTATATAATTTTCCAAGTTAGTTCCAAAACAAAACTATTGTTTTTACTATCAAGATAATTATAAACATATTTTGAAATATTTTAGGATGGATTATTACACTCCTAATGTTATAAAATATAAATATGGATATGAAGAGCAAAAGAAAAGAAGAGAATTGAGGAGTTATTTCGATCTCAAAAGGGTGTTCTTGATGAATTGGTTATGAAAGAATCGCATGTTTGTAATGGAAACTAGAATGTTAATATTGAGGATGTAGTAATCTTAAATGAGAATTGTGCTTATGGAGATGTGCATATACCTATAAATAAGGAAAATAATCTTGGTGATGTACTTGATGATGTGCATATGCCTATAAGTGAGGAAAATGCTCATGGTGATGTGCGGATTGCAAATGATAGTAATGAATGAGAAGACAATGTTAATTTGGTTAATTCATTTGCTCAAGAAAAATAATAATGTTAAAGATTTGTATAATGATGAGCGAGTGAAGCTATACAAGATTTTAACATGTTCAATAAATTTGATTCAAGGAATTGGAATGCCCTTTATTTTAAAACAATTGATATTTTCATAGCAAAGGGTCCTAGAAGAGATATATCTATGGAGAAGGATCCTAAGACAAAATGTCTAGATGGTTTTTTACAACACATTACACTAGAGTTCTACCAAATGGAGAGAAGTGTGCTAGAGATTGGTTTGTGTATTGAAAAGAGCTTGATAGGGTATTTTGTTTTTGTTGTAAACTACTCAGAAAAGGGTTCACAAGCGATCAATTACCAAATGAGGGTTTGGGGGACTAGACTTACCTTAACTTTAAACTTAGAGAGCATGAATCAAGTATGGAACATGTTAAGAATATGGTGACTTGGTATTATTTGTGTTTATGGCTCCAAAACAATCAAATTAGTTAGAGTAGCTCAAAAACAACTAGAGAAAGAGAGATCATTGGAAAAAAGCCTTATTGAGACTATTTTTTAATTGTTAATTTTCTTACAAAACATAATCTAGCATTTCGTGTAGCTAATGTCAGATTGTATCAACCCAACTATGGAATTTTTTTTGGTGTAATTGAAATTTTGGAGGAGTTTGATCTAGTTATTCAAGAATATGTCCAATGTATTACAAACGATGATAATCATTTTCATTATCTTGGTCATAGCATACAAAATAAATTAGTATTTGTGCTTGCTTCTAGAACTAAATCTAAAATTATTTTTTAAAAAAAGGTTGGCTAAATAATATGTTGTCATACTTTATTGTACTCCCTATCTGTGATGCACGGGGACGGCAGTTAAGTGTCGTCCCCCGTCCCGAAAACTTCTTGGAAACTTTTTTGGATTAAAATTTATATTAAAATTATTTAATTAATATTTTTATTTAAAAAGTATTATTTTTTATTAAAAATAATTACTAATAATTAAAATTAACTAATATAAGAATTAATTTTTAAATTTTTTTATTTTTCTCTCTAAATTTTAATAAATTTAATATATTTTTTAAAAATATATATATATATAATATGTATATTGTAACACCCCCAAATTTACTACTAAAAAATTTCGTTAAATTTAAAAGAAGTTTAGCAAAAGCAAGCAAATAAAATTGTAAATCCGGGGGTATTACCGCCACACTTAGTACCAGATCGATTCATAACTACCGACCTGATACTAAGTGCTAAGGCTAGAAAGAATAAAACCAGAACAAATCATTCATAAAACACAAGTTTTACGGAATCAGAGTACGAAGGTCAAAAATTACAATCCGAGATACAATTTAAAAAGTCCATATATCAGAGTACTTAAAATAACAAAATAACCAGGTATGATAAAACCCTTGAAAATTTAAAAACAACACTTGTAATCCTCCAAGGACAAATACGATTAAACAAAACAATTCCGAAGGGTGAATATCCGGACCACTTACTCACTCAAGTCAACCTTCCACCCCAATTTAGCAACCGATCAAAACCTGCATCAAAGGTCTGCTCCCCACCATTGGTGGATCATCATAGGACCCATTCAACCAGTGTAGTATCAGTACGGGTCCAGTACTGAGTAAGGGCGTAGGTGCTAGGGCCAAGCATACAATCATACCACGTAGTCTACATAACACAATCATATAAGTAACATGCAATAACACACAAGATGGGGCCTGAGTACTTTCCGGTGACTTATTCTTTATCCTCGTTAATAATATGTCCATTTCATACACAGTATTTATTAATCCATGCGAGTGCGGGAGCCCCACTATTATAGCCGGTGGAACGGTCGCGAGGGCTATGCCCTGCCACTATTATAGCCGGTGGAACGGTCGCGAGAGTAATATACCCTGCCACTATTATTTGCCGGTGGACCGGTCTGGCCCCGAATCACAAGGTATTCCACTGTAGATATTAGTATTTTTCCATGTCTTATCACATTTACGTTTGGTTTGTTGAGCACGAAATCCCCCACTATTATAGCTGGTGGAACGATCGCGAGGGCGTATGCCCTGCCACTATTATAGCCGGTGGAACGGTCGCGAGGGTAAGATACCTGCCACTATTATAGCCGATGGACCGGTCTGGGTTCGGCTCAACATTTTTCTCTGTAAGTCATTAGTGTCTTAATGTATCTTATTCGAGGGCATATCTTTTGTCATGCATGGCCAGAGGTCTCAACACATCACGTCAAAATGGAAGGTATATGCGTACTATCACATACAAATGAGGGCACAAGCATACGTCCGGATTCCAAACCACGTTGCACATGGAACATATGAGATAATGACGTTTCAAAACACAACACATAAATCATATAGAGCACCCACGGCACATAGGATACATGTCACACATTCAGTCTTAGCTATATCCTTACTCGGTTTCGGTTACCGAACCATCTCCCGCACTTATTTTAGGCCACTAAATACCCTTTACGATTTATCAGACTTAACATATTTCTCGCATTGGAAACCAGATCATGACCCTTAGACTCAACTCTCCCTCATGCCTTACTCCTCCTCGTTTCTTTTTATTATTTTCTTTTTCTTTTTCCACCTTCTCAAATTAGGGTTTCTTTCCCAAACCCTAGATACCCTTATGTGACCCTACGTACTATTTTTCATCTCGAGCCTCCAAACTCCCAAATAGACCTTCCATTAATCTCCCCACGTCCCAAAGTAACTCTTTATACGTAAGGTTCGCCCCCATGCGGACCTTAACCTTCCCATGCAAACCCTAGTTTCCCCATGCAACCTTAGTTTCTCCCACTCTTCCATTTTATTCAATTCCCCCTTTTCCTCATCGTCTCACAACTATGAATTCCTTAGGTTGCCCATACCTATGTTAACCAGCGTACTTCCCTTTGGTTATCTTAGTTGCTTATTTTTCTCTTTCAAGCCCCTACTCCACAATTCCTCATCAAAACACCTAGCATGCATGTCACATCACACCACCTCATCTTTGTACCATACCATATTAGTACATATAGACAAGGGCACAGGACGTACCTCAGTTCCATGTTGCGCTACACGGTAGAACAGATAACATACACATAATACAGCATATAAACCGCACGAGGCATCCAAGGCAAATAAAACATGTAAAACACACAAGCGGCCTTAGTTACGTCCTTACCTAAATCGGCGCCGGGCTTGGAGCACGCTCCTACACTTCCTGGGGTTTGACCCGGTTCACCTATAAGAGGGAAATACTTAAGGTTAATCTCCCTCTGCCAGAATTATCAAAATTCCTATCTTTACCCCTATCATGGCCTAATACTAAGGCTAATATTAATAATAGGGGTTTATAAATAAAGGGTAGGGTTATGACTCTTCTTACGGTAGCTTAAACGGATTATCACTAATTAAAGTAGGTTTCACCAAAATTTAGCGTATTAGGGTGAGGGTTTCGATATTAATAATAATAATTACTAATAATAATAATAAGAATACTACTAATAGTAATAGTACTCATAATAAGAATAATAACGGCTATAATGATAATAATGATGATACTAATAATTGAAATCGTAGTAGCATTAGTGATAGTAATATTATCGATAATAATAAAATACTAGCACAACCATAACCATTTAAATGACAATATCGATAATGATGATAATAATAATAATAATAATAATAATAATAATAATAATAATAGAAGGAGTAGTAGTAATGAAAATAGTAGTAATAATAATAATAATAATAATAGCAATAATAATAATAATGATAGGAGTAATGACAATAATAATAATAATAATAACAACAATAATAAATACAATAATAATATTAATAATAACAACAGCAATAATAATAATGATAGTAATAACACAAAGGATGGTAAGAGCACTAGAAATAATATTAATAGGAATAATAGCGATAATAATAATAGTGAGAAAAATAAACATAATAACACTAGTATTAATCATAGTAGAAATAATAGTGATGATAGCAATAATGATAGTAACAATAATAACAGTAATAAAAATAACAATAATAAAATAACAATAATAATAATCACAATAATAATAATAATACAATAGTCGTGGTAATACTAAGCATAACAAAAATACTAAGGTAATAATATTAAAGTATAACGTTAAGGATAATAACAATAGTAATAATCGATAAAATAATAAATGCGTTAAATACAACAACAACAACAAAATAACAAGGATAATAATGATATAATAATAACAATAAGGATAATAATAATAATAATAATAATAATAATAATAATAATAATAATACTAACAACTATAATAGTAATGTTGATAATAAAAATAGTAAGGATAATAATAATAATGATGACAATAACAATAATAATAATAATAATAATAATAATAGTAATAATAATAATGACAATAATAGTACTAATGATAGTAATACTGATAATAATAACACTAATAGTAAAATAATAACAATGATAATAATAATAGTAATAATAGTGATAATAATAATACTAATAGTAACAACAATAATAATAATAGTACTAATAATAATAATAATAATAATAATAATAATAATAATAATAATAATAGTATTAGCTTAACAAGGCCCTATAGTTAATTAACATCATTACTTAAAAGTCCTTAGGGTAATGTGGAGTCCTAGTAATATTAATAAGGGTGGTAGTATTAATAATAATAACAATATTAGTAATAATAATGGTAATGTTAATATTAATCATAATACTAATAATAGTAGTTAATAAGGTTAAATCATTAATCATTTTTATTTATATTTATTTATTTATTTATTTTTAAGCTTTAGGGTTCAGGGTGTTGGGCAACCTGACTGAGGTGGTGGCGGCGGCGGCGGCGCGGCGGTGGAGGAAGGGAGAGAGGGGAAAAATGGTGATGGAGGCTAGGGGAGGGAAAAACCAGGATAAAAGGGAGGTATATGGTGGTAGAGCAGAAGCTTCCGGTCGTTTTGGGGGGTGATGGTGGTGCTGCAAGCGGCGGCACAGCTGGTGGCGGCGGCACGAAGGTGGCGCAGGGCTGGAGGGGGTCGATTCGGGAAGAGGTTTTCGCACGGCCAGGGCGGCACGTGTGGCGCGAGGCAGGGTGGCTAAGGTGGTGGGTTGTGAAGAGGGCGGTGCAGGGAGGATTGTGGTGGCACGGGCAGACGGCAACGGTGGCCGAAGGCGGAGGAAACGGTAGCTGAGAGTGGGGCGGTGTGTGGCGCTGGTTTTCTGGGTTCCAAATTTCGAACCCGATTAAGGCAACGGTCGGGGCTATTTATAGGGAAATTGGGATGGGAAAACGACGAGCTTCAAGTGGGAGGTTAGGGCTTAGGGTTAGGTTAGGTTGTCCGGCGAGATTCGCCGGCACATGGTCTGCGATTTGCAGGCCATGACTTGTCAAAAAAAGAAGGAGGTTTTCGTGCGGGGGAAGGGCTGCAATTGATCGGTCACATCCACAGGGAGGTCAACGGGGTGAAAGGATGAGACGACTGGAGCGATGGCTGTTGTTGCAGGCTTTCCTTCCCAGCCATGGCTTTCGTGTTACAAGGGGCGAAGGAAGAAGACGACGCGGGGTGGGAGAGAAAGAAGGCTGGACCGGCGGTCCAGCGGAAAAGAAAAGAAAGAAGGAAATGGGGCGGGCCGAACCGGCCGGGGAAAAAAAAGGAAGAGGGGCGCGGGAGAGGAACGGGCCGCGAGGGGGAGAAAGGGTGCTGGGCCTGGCAGGCCGGCCCAAGCCGGGGAAAAATAAGGGAGAGAAGGGGAAGAAAAAAAGGAAAAGGAGGGAGAAAAAGGAAAAAGGAAAAAGAGGGAAAAATTAGGGGTTGGCTTAATTAGTAAAATTTGGGTAATTTGGGGTATTTAATAAAATATAATTATCAAAACAATAATCAAATTCTATTTTTAGGTGAATTTAGGGATTTATGGAAGAATTTTCCTAAATTCATTTTAATTAACAAAACCTCTTTAATTTTTCTCTAATTAAATTATTTATAAATTTTATATTAATTCGAAACTATTTTATCCTTCCTATTTTATATAATTTAAGGTATTTACTAAATTTCTAAAATGAAAACCTTAATTAACTTCAAATACCATAATTCCTCCTATTTACACTCTTATAAATTCCTCCTTGATTTATCCTATTAATTCCTTTTTATTTCACTAAAAGTAGTTTATTTTAATTAATTTCCTAATAATTCCCTATTCGGCCATGATTTCCTAGATTAGGGTTTTTGGGGTATTTCATATATATATATAATTTTTTTAACGTTTCCTACCGTCCCCGTTTCCTAGATTTTTAAGAAATGGCGTTTTCCCGTTTTGTCCCGTCCCCGTTTCCCCGTCCCCATCCCTGTCCCCGTGCTTCACTGCTCCCTATATTAGCCATCAAAAACAAAGGTCTTTGACTGTATGATATGTGGATGTCTACTCACATCATGTTAACAATGATGAATCATTTTTGCCAATGACTTTTAGATGTTTTAAAAAGTGAATAAAGTACTCTCTTAATCTCGACATAAATAATGTGCGAAGATAAGGTTATGATAATGGATCAAACATGAAAGAAAAACATCAAGGAGTACAATGAAAATTTCTAGATATTAATCCTAGAGCCTTTTATACCCTTTGTGGATGTCATAGTATTAATTTGACATTATGTGACATGGGTAATACTTGTGTTAAAGTTTGAGAATTTTTGTTTGATGCCATCAAATAAATCTATAAATATTTGCTAATTCTACAAAGAGATGACAATTCTTAAAAGATAACGCGACTTAGCTTTTAAATCTTTATTGTCCACCTGTTGGGAGATTCACGTTGATAGTTTTAAAGCTGTATGCTTTTATGCAAAGCTAACTTCAGATAGTAGAAAGTGATAATGATTCAAAAAAAAAGTGAAGCTAAATCATTAGCACAATATGAGCTTGATAATTTTGAGTTTTTAATGGCCATTGTTATTTGGTTTGAAATATAATATACAAACAATTTACTTAGCAAATGGTGTTGTGTTGTTACCACTATCAAATTAAACATATTTCTAACCCAAATAATAATTTAAAATATAGTACATGATAAGAAATGATTATTTCTATGATAATGACATGATTTTAAACCATAAAATATTAACTAAAAATTTAAATTATTTCATTATATAGAATAAATAAATAACAAATAAAAATTAAAATAATAAATTAAATTTGTTATCTACATTATTAACAAGGATTTGAGGGTTGATATGAGAAAAAATAAAATAAACTAATAATTAAATTAATAATCAAACTATTCTAGTAACTAAACTAATATATATGATAAATAAATATAAAATTAAAATTAAAATTATATAATCAAATTAATACTAAAAAAATTAATATATACACATCCTACCCTTCTCCATCTCAACATCTATATTAAATTCATCTGGCCAATTTTTATATTAAGTATCGAATATATAAAAAATCAATTTTAATAAGCTAACTCTCTCGGTTTTTTATCTTTTTATAATTAGGATAACTCCGGCATTTTTCCTAATACTAATTAACCACTCTAAATTAATTTTTACCATTCAATTAATCTAGAGATAAATTAATCGCATTACATTCTAAGAAAACTCATTAGCCTTGGCCAAATTTAAAAACCCACATTTTTAACACAAATAGAATATATTATATTTTAATTTAATTCAATTACTTGCGAAAATCTTAGATTAAATTAATTTCTACTTATTCCAATTAATTACTAATTTTCTAGAATTAATCGAATAGTTATAATCCTCAATCCTAAATATAAAATTAATTGGGTTTTATATAAAGGACAAGAATTTGAACATTAATCACAAATACAATTTATATATCAAAACACAATAATTCATAATCCGTAATATTTAGATACGATAAAAATCAACACTTAATAAAATAAGTCTACTAAAAATTAATATAGATCACATATATAATTAAGAATATATAAAAATTCAGCAGAAGATTATGTAAAACGAGAGAAATTAAGAATGAATATAGGAAATTTCTTATTGGAGTACATTTGCAAATATTCATTCCATCGGTTGATTATTCCCTGTAGCATTAGGAACCCGCCTACTATGATTATTCTCTCTATATATATTACTTAAATGAATGATCAAAAACTTAAATACAAGGGTATAAAATACAAAAAAAAAATTCATTCATCAGCGATATGATTATTGATATTGCTATTGAGAAAGTAAAAGGCTTGATTTTGTTTTTTGAGAAGTATAGTGAAGCTGTTTTTTCTTGCCACAAATACCTCCAAAAAATTGCTATTGAAATGGATTTTGATCTAGTATGTTCTTAAAGGTATGAAATTTGAAGGAAAATATAATTTGATGAGAATTCAAACGATATGTCAATCGCTGCTTCATGAAGTGCTAAATAATCATTTAGGATTAATTAATTCTTATGTATTATTGATCAAACAATTTCCCTTAATAGAACGTTTGACCAATATCAAGAATATGAAAATACTTTTGGCTGTTTGCTTGCTTATGATTGGTCGCATTCGTTGGATGATATGAATCTAAAACCATGTTGTATGTATTTCAAAGTAGCTCCTAAAAGTGCTGAACATTATGATATTTATAGAAATAAATTATAAACAGAGTTAAATTTACTCAAAGAATTTTTGCCGGAGGAAAAGCTAAGACCTATTGATATTTTGATGTTTTTGAAGCGAGTTGACTGTTTTCCTAATGCAATTATTGTATATAAGATTTTGTTAGCTATCCATGTGACTATTGCTTTCTTTTGAAAGAAGTTTTTTTTTTTCCTAAAGTGAGGTTATTGAAGTCCTACTTGTGCTTTATAATGTGATGAGAGAGGCTTAATGAATTAGTATTGATAGCAATTAAGAATGATCTTTTGAAAAAAGTTAATTATGAAAAATTGACCAATGATTTTGTTAAAAAAAATTCAAAAGGATAGCACATTTTAAGTAAAGTTGTATTGGGAGGTCATTATGAATATAGTTTTTAAGTTTTAGTGGGCTATCGTGCTTTATTTGTATGAAAATAACGTACTATTGTTATTTTATGAAATGTATTCCATACAAATCTTTTACTTTATATCATATTATTTTATACTTTGTTCGACTTGGGATCCTTATATTTTTTTTCCTTAAAACCTATTATCTCATTAAGAGATTGTTTGTGTTGCTATCAAGTCGAACGTATATGTTTTTAGTTTTCATGTCAGTTATCACTAGGATTGTTCATATAATTTAATATATGATGATCCGATTCAATATCAAAATCGATCCGATCCAAAATATCAAATAATTGATCTGGTATTTTTTTCAGATCAAATATCTGATCCAATAAATGAAAGATCGAATAAATCGGATATCCTATCTAACATATACAAATAATATCTAATCCGATAAATTATATATATATGTACACACACTCTCTCTCTCTCTCTCTAAAACACTAATTATTTTTCTTAAATTTTTATTTTATATAATATGTGTGTATAATTTGAAATAAGTGTTTATTATAAGTAAATTTTATACTTTTTAATTAAATATTTAATTATTATCCAAAATTTAAAATTACTAATTGAATATAATGTAATTTAATGTTCAAATCAATTTATTATATCATATTTGTTCTTCAATATTTTATTTCTCAATTGAATAATTTTTTATCCAATATTTCTCAATTGTAGACCGTTTGAAAGTTTCAAATATCCAACGGATTATTTATTATTCAATCCGAAACTTTTTTTTGAATATTTATTTTTAAATATTTAAATTTTTTATTGAATATTAGATCAACAAACTAGCTATCACAATGGAATCAAAGAGTACTTCAAATTTTGGTTGGAACTAATACATCCCATAATCCCATTTTTTAAGATGAGTGCAACCTCACTGGTTGGAAATCGAAGAGCTCAGAAGGATACTGGAGTTTGGATGGATTCCTCGTTATATGTCCTCCCCCGCCGCCCCCACAACAAAAAGACAAAATATGTCCACAAAAGGAAGGAAAGTGGGGAAGGCAGCAAAAAAAAAATAATAATAATAATAAAGGAGTCCCGAGAGGCAAGAGAAAAACCCATCCAAGGATACTCCGCCGAATGCATGTCAAGAATTCCTTAGCACATAAGAAAAGAAGGAGACTCCAAATTCAAAATAAATAAATAAACGCCACGGCAAAACCTGCGGCTAAAAGCCCACCATCTAAGGAAAAGCTGACAGAGCAGGAAACCGCCTTTTGCGCCTTCGTTATCCAAGCCCTATATTTCCTTTTCCGAAAATTGGTCCCTAGTTTCGCCGGATACTCATACTCGTTCGATTTTTAACGCAAAACCCAGGCCCGCATTGTGTAAAGTCGTTGTCGGTTAATCTGGCTTTCTATTTTTTCTCTCGCGTATCTGTTTTGTCTTTATTGGACTGGACCACTGGACCACTGGACTCAGTTCATCAATCCCGCATCCGACATGATCATATCAATTTTTATTTTTATTTTCACATATATACAAAATAGTAAATTTCGTTAAATTTTCCCTAGAAAGTCTTTGAATTATATGGTTCGAGTGTATTAATATTAAGGGTGCGTTTGGGACGAGGGGAACTGGGTGTAAAAGTTAGGAGGAAAATTATTTTCCTTGCCCAATTTATTTGGGATGGGGGTACTTCTTTAATAGGAAAATTAAATTCTACTGTACGAGGGAGAAAAATATTCCTTCCAATATACCGGATATTAAATTCTAAGGTAAACAAAAATACTCTGCAACTCCCTCGGTGCTCTCACCCTCAATGTTGTTGCTTTCCTTCACATATTTCCGACCCATAATCGGTCACCAGATCTTACAGCCGCAACTTCTTCCTATTGTCGATGATGGGATTTTTTGGTCTACATCGATAGCTTGTGTTCAATCATATGAGCTTTGTCTTCAATCTCCATAAACGATTTTGTCAGTGAGCCATGCTACTTTGGATTCCTTTTTTTTTTCCTTCATGCAACAATTATTGAAGAATTAGAGCCAACGAAAGTAGAGGACCCTGAGAATTGAAACATGGCGGGAGTAATTTTTTTAATTTTCTTTCAGATAAGTTTCTATTGACACGCTAGGAGCATTCATACTTGCTTTCTTATTGAATTTTGATTTGAATGCGATTGTTTTTTTTTCATGTGCTTTGTGTTAATTTTTGTTGGAAAATGAAAATTATGGCTCACCCATGGTTTCTTAGCTGCAGAGAGAAATTGAGAAGGTATATATTAGTACTTAATTGATTACTATATATAGATAATAGTTATGTATTGATCGGTAATTTTTTATTTTTAGTTATTAAATATTTAATATGTGAATTTTATTTTAAATATTTTATTTTGGTTATTGTCGTGATACATTTTAATCAGTCTTTTTGATAGATTTTTTTGGTTATTATAATATGTTATTTTGATTTATAGTAGTTAAATTAAACATATTTAATATTAAATTTGATGCATATAATAAATAATTGTCCATATCTAATACAAAATATTTATTACTGAATTTTTTATGCGATCAAAGTAAATTAAGTATATTAAATATATTTTATAATACATAATTATAATTTTAAATTGAAAATAAAAAATGATTAAAATAATTAATACAATATTAAAATATTAAACTCATATAAGTTATTCCTCTCAAACCAAACATAAGAAAAATATTCCCTTGAATAATTTATCCTTACAGACCAAACAAGAAAGGTTGATAAATCTCCTTCCTTAATCATTATCCCCTTAATCATTCCCCTCCATTTCCCTCATCCCAAGCATACCCTAAGAGAGATGATATTCTTAGAATGAAATCGGCTGAACTAATATTGTTGGAATTATACTATTTTTATCTCTCTTAATTATAATGTAGGAATGTATTAATATTATCTCTTAATTATTATCTTTCTTAGTCACTTTAATAAGAATAATAAATGTAAAGGAAAATTAGGAATTATAAGAAAAATCTTGCATAGAATGTGTGCAACATCATCAATATTAAATTAAATATAATAATAAAATATCAATTATCTTAAATTAGATATACAAAATTAATAGTTTTCTATTGTTATCGGTATTATATAATGGGGCTAGTTATTAGAAATGTAGTTAAAATTCTTGCTCTTTTTTCCTCCTCCCCTGTGTGTGCTACTTTATTGAAACGTTATGGGTGGGTTATAAGTTGTGATGGCTGTTTAATATAGCGCCCTTCGTCTTATTAAAAATCAATGTAGGGTTTTTCACTTTATAGCTTATTTCTGTATTATGTGACTTCTTATAAAATAAAGTATCTTAAATTTTTATGTTGCTCAAATAGGTAAACACGTTATTTTAGTAGAGGCGTTCGAACTATGCAACATGGTTGCAAGTAATGAACATAGCCCATGCATCAGGCAGGCGAGTCTTTTGCCTCGATAAATTACCTTCTACGCGGTCTAATGATTTTTATAGTAGAATTTAAATTTTGACATTTGGACACTAATTTCAAGGGCCAACGACGGAATCAATGTCGGTATTATTCACTGTGTTGAATTCAATGAATGAGCTCGGAGGACTCGTCTCGTGAGGAGTGATAACATGTTATGATTTTGGTCATCTTCTCCCAAAATAGAGTTAAATTCATAATATTATAATATTACTTGGCAAATATTATGTAATAAAATATTATTATTTTCGTATTTTCAATTTGTTATGTACTTTTTTAGATAAATATTAGTATTAATAATCTTAATATTAATTTTTTAGAATAATATATAATCAATAATTATTTAAAATATTCAGTATTAATAATTATTATAGCTTTTTGTCAATAATTATGACTGATATCATTACTAAGTAATAATTAATCATATTGTCTTAATTATTAATTAATAATATGAATAATTAGTGATGATTATTAATTATATTATCGCTTTTCATCGTGTCTAATTGAATAGAAAACATAATAATTATTATTAATAACATATTTTTAATAATGATAATTATGATTAAGATACATTACTATTATACTATTATTGTTCATCTATTATTATTATTAGTGATTATTATTCAAATTTGTTGTTGAAATTATTAATTTGTATTTATTGTTATTATTATTAATTATTTTTTAATATTAATTATAAATATTTATTAATAATTATTACTATTATTATTGATAATAAATGATATATTATTATTATTACTATTATAAATGAATATCAATAAGTATCGGTTATATATATTATTATCAATTAATATAACTAATTATTAATATTAATTATTATATATGAATATGAAAATTTATTAATATCAAATATTATTATTATAAACATTAATTTTCAATTATTTATATTACATTATTAATATTTATTATTTATTATCATATTATCATAAATATCAATAAAAATTATTTTGAAGATTTAAATTTATTAATGTTATTTATTATTATTAGTAATTTATTAAGAATATATTATGAGTTATCATGAATAATAATGTATAATATAATTTTTTTATTAACAATATATTACTAATAGTTAATGTTTAATTATTATTTGTTACATTAATGTTCATTACAATTGTCAAGTATTAATAAAATATATTATCATTAATAATATTTTATTATTAAATATCGTTATGAATCATATATATGTGTATGATAAAAATAATAATAAATATTAATAATAATGGTTCTTATGATTATTATTAAACATTGTAAATTATGAATGTCGTTAATAAATAACCTATTCTTAATTATTATCTATTATATAATAGTTATTTTATAATAAATATTAATGATCAGTTAAAATATTAATAATATAATATTTATTACTAAATTATTATTAATAATTAAAATAATAATATAAATATTGTGAATTAATAATAATTATTATTATTATTATTAAATTATTTATCATTATATTATTGGTTAATATTTTTGGATTTAATGGTATATGGGATTAAATATATATATATTCAGAACCATATTTTATGTTGAGAATTGATAACCATATTAATTTTCTTATATGCATATAGAATTTTCCACCACCTACTTTGGATAGTTTACTAATTTAAAATATAAATATCTAATATTTATAAAAATACTATTGTATTTTTTCTGGCATTAAAATAATATACCTTCCTAATAAATTTGCGGTAGTTTTCTCCACTGCTGGAGATAGTTTTTACTGTCTATGAGCAGTTTTCTTACCCAAAATATAAATACCTACTATTTATAAAAATGACACATCATATATATATATATATATATATATATATATATATATATATATATATATATATATATGAGCCTGAAGTTCTATTATGGACGTTACAATAATGTTAAAACGATCGACCAAAGCCTTAATCATATCAACATGTGGGGTGTTCATGGATCGTATATCTTGTGTTTTAGATATCTGGTAAAAAATCTCGGATATTTGAAAAAAAAAAATTGGATTTCTGGAGTTTTAGATCGGACAACAAATAATCCGTTGGATATCCAAACAATTTAAGCAGGCTACATTTATATTATATTCAATTATTATTTCAAATTTTGGATAATAATTAAATATTTAATCAAAATAATAATTAAAATTTTATAAAGTTTATTACAATAAACACTCATTTCAAATTATGCATACATACACACACATACATGATTATATAAAATAAAATTTTATAAAAAAATAAATAATATTTAGAGTGTAAATGTATATAATTTATTAGATAGAATATTATTTATATTTATTGAGTTAAATATTTAATTTATTTAAATTTTTATTTAGCAAATCAAATATTCAATTTAAAAAAATATCAGATTAATTATTTAATATTTTAAATTAAATTAATTTAATCTAATTAGATCATCAAATATCGAATAACGGTAACTTTATAGCCCATCTTTTCTTAATTATTAGGCAGAGGCAAATGAAATTTTCAATTTAAATTCGGAGCGGCGCGTAGATGTCGATACAAAGAGAATAGCAGCGACAAGTGAAAATCACGTAGAGTGTAAAAAGAAAAGCATCAAGCCAGCAATCACCCAGTTAGACCAAGGAAGGTAGGGAAACGAAACAAGAGAAAAAAATAAAACAAAGAGAATCAAATAACGAAAATATGCCGATGAAGAAATGAAAGATTACAGACCCAAAATGAAGAATACAATACTTATTCCCAATTAATAAAACCGCTTCTAATAATGTAAAATAAAATGATGCTACAAAAAAAATATAGAAACAAACAGGTCTGGGTGCACTGCCGCCCCAACGCACCCTTGCTGGGAACAGTAACTCGACCAAGTTGCTCCCTGAGTCGCGTCAAAGTGCCATGGCTAGAGCCGGCAAAAGTTGACCCGACCCGCCCAATCCGACCCGACCCGAGCGAAACCCGACCCGTTACGACCCGCAAAATTTAGCAACCCGACCCGATCCAGACCCGACCCGACAATGACCCGACCCGGCACTGACCCGATAATAATCAACCCGACCCGAACCCGACCCGACCCGATCCCAACCCACGACCCGTTATTGACCCGACCCGATAGCGACCCGACCCGTCATTGACCCGACCCGTAATTGACCCGACCCGATAGTGACCCGACCCGTTATTGACCCGACCCGCTTTGACCCGACCCAACGTTGACCCGACCAGACAATCACCCGATCTGACTCAATATTAACCTGATCAGACATCAAAATATATTATTATAATAATAATAATAATAAATTACATATATTTTATTATTCATTTAAAGCTTTTAAAAAATATAGTATTTTATAAATTGTACTTATTTTTCATAATTTTACCCTAGCCATTCTTATTTACTAATGATATCCTAATAAGATATATTATTAATAAAAAAAATCAAAATAAAAAAGACAAACATCCAGTTATAATCCTATAAAATGATTTTCAAAACGTGTTCATTACATCTACTAATCCATCTATTTGAAGAAACTCTTAATAGAAGAGTATAATAGTATCATTTATTAGTTATCAATTTATCACTTATCACCTACAAAATCCAACAAATAATAACTATACCTCGTATCAAGAGTATCTCACGTTACAACCCTAAATTTAAAGTTTTAGTTATATTTTTTCTTTTAATATTATTAATTTACTTTAAATATAATTTAGTATTCTACGTTCATCAATTTTAAATTTATAATATCTAATTATTTTTTTAATTATAATATTAATATTAATATTTTATATTATTTAATTTTTAATTTATATGAATATATATATAATAATTAATAATTAATGAAAATATATAAATTTATTATTTAATTTAAATTATGTTTAAAATAACTTATTATATTTTTTTTACTATAATAATAATAATTAATAAAAATAATAAAAATATAAATATAATAATGTTAATAAAATAAATACAACTAGAGAAATTAATAAGATAAATTATATAGAGAAATGAATATGAAAAAAAAGATAGAATAAATGATATAAAAATTATTGGATAAAAAAATAATACTTTTGCAAGTAATCAATTAAATATAATATACAATAAACATCTAATATTTTTACATGTAAAATTTATAACTGCTTAATGCAATCAAATATAATACTATCAAAACTTATAAATATCTTAATTATTTACCTTTGTAAAAATAAAACACATATAATATTCTTATTTCATTTATCTTTACTAGTGATCTTATGATTGTATTGTATCTAGTATATACAATGTAATAAATGATAATTATACATTGTATATTCTTGTTATACTCACCTGTATTTTATAAAATTATCTTTTTTTAAGTAATCAAATATTTTAAGTAATCAATTAAATATAATATACGATAAACATCTAATATTTTTACTTTTAAAGTTTATAAATGTTTACAGAAATCAAATATAATATAATTAAAACTTATACATATCTTTATTATTTACCTTTGTAAAAATAAAACACATATAATACTCTTATTTCATTTATCTTTACTAGTGATCTTATGATTGTATTGTATCTACTATATATAATGTAATAAATGATAATTATACATTGTATATTCTTGTTATACTCACCTTTATTTTATAAAATTATCTTTTTTAAGTAATCAATTAAATATAATATACAATAAACATCTAATATTTTTACATGTAAAATTTATAAATGTTTAAAGCAATCAAGTATAATACTATCAAAACTTATAAATATCTTTATTATTTACCTTTGTAAAAATAAAACACATATAATATTCTTATTTCATTTATCTTTACTAGTGATCTTATGATTGTATTGTATCTAGTATATACAATGTAATAAATGATAATTATACATTGTATATTCTTGTTATGCTCACCTTTATTTTATAAAATTATCTTTTTTTAAGTAATCAAATATTTTAAGTAATCAATTAAATATAATATATGATAAACATCTAATATTTTTACTTTTAAAGTTTATAAATGTTTAAAGAAATCAAATATAATATAATTAAAACTTATACATATCTTTATTATTTATCTTTGTAAAAATAAAACATATATAATACTCTTATTTCATTTATCTTTACTAGTGATCTTATGATTGTATTGTATCTACTATATATAATGTAATAAATGATAATTATACATTGTATATTCTTGTTATGCTCACCTTTATTTTATAAAATTATCTTTTTTTAAGTAATCAATTAAATATAATATACAATAAACATCTAATATTTTTACATGTAAAATTTATAAATGTTTAAAGCAATCAAGTATAATACTATCAAAACTTATAAATATCTTTATTATTTACCTTTGTAAAAATAAAACACATATAATATTCTTATTTCATTTATCTTTACTAGTGATCTTATGATTGTATTGTATCTAGTATATATAATGTAATAAATGATAATTATACATTGTATATTCTTGTTATGCTCACCTTTATTTTATAAAATTATCTTTTTTTAAGTAATCAAATATTTTAAGTAATCAATTAAATATAATATATGATAAACATCTAATATTTTTACTTTTAAAGTTTATAAATGTTTAAAGAAATCAAATATAATATAATTAAAACTTATACATATCTTTATTATTTACCTTTGTAAAAATAAAACATATATAATACTCTTATTTCATTTATCTTTACTAGTGATCTTATGATTGTATTGTATCTACTATATATAATGTAATAAATGATAATTATACATTGTATATTCTTGTTATGCTCACCTTTATTTTATAAAATTATCTTTTTTTAAGTAATCAATTAAATATAATATACAATAAACATCTAATATTTTTACATGTAAAATTTATAAATGTTTAAAGCAATCAAGTATAATACTATCAAAACTTATAAATATCTTTATTATTTACCTTTGTAAAAATAAAACACATATAATATTCTTATTTCATTTATCTTTACTAGTGATCTTATGATTGTATTGTATCTAGTATATACAATGTAATAAATGATAATTATACATTGTATATTCTTGTTATGCTCACCTTTATTTTATAAAATTATCTTTTTTTAAGTAATCAAATATTTTAAGTAATCAATTAAATATAATATATGATAAACATCTAATATTTTTACTTTTAAAGTTTATAAATGTTTAAAGAAATCAAATATAATATAATTAAAACTTATACATATCTTTATTATTTACCTTTGTAAAAATAAAACATATATAATACTCTTATTTCATTTATCTTTACTAGTGATCTTATGATTGTATTGTATCTACTATATATAATGTAATAAATGATAATTATACATTGTATATTCTTGTTATGCTCACCTTTATTTTATAAAATTATCTTTTTTTAAGTAATCAAATATTTTAAGTAATCAATTAAATATAATATACGATAAACATCTAATATTTTTACTTTTAAAGTTTATAAATGTTTAAAGAAATCAAATATAATATAATTAAAACTTATACATATCTTTATTATTTACCTTTGTAAAAATAAAACACATATAATACTCTTATTTCATTTATCTTTACTAGTGATCTTATGATTGTATTGTATCTACTATATATAATGTAATAAATGATAATTATACATTTTATATTCTTGTTATGCTCACCTTTATTTTATAGAATTATCTTTTTTTAAGTAATCAATTAAATATAATATACGATAAACATCTAATATTTTTACTTTTAAAATTTATAAATGTTTAAAGCAATCAAGTATAATACTATCAAAACTTATAAATATCTTTATTATTTACCTTTGTAAAAATAAAACACATATAATATTCTTATTTTATCTATCTTTACTAGTGATCTTATGATTGTATATTTGTATTGTATCTAATATATACAATGTAATAAATGATAATTATACATTGTATATTCTTGTTATGCTCACCTTTATTTTATAAAATTATCCTTTTTTAAGTAATCAAATATTTTATGTAATCAATTAAATATAATATACAATAAACATCTAATATTTTTACATGTAAAATTTATAAATGTTTAAAGCAATCAAATATAATACTATCAAAAATTATAAATATCTTTATTATTTACCTTTGTAAAAATAAAACACATATAATACTCTTATATCATTTATCTTTACTAGTGATCTTATGATTGTATTGTATCTACTATATATAATGTAATAAATGATAATTATACATTGTATATTCTTGTTATACTCACCTTTATTTTATAAAATTATCTTTTTTAAGTAATCAATTAAATATAATATACAATAAACATCTAATATTTTTACATGTAAAATTTATAAATGTTTAAAGCAATCAAGTATAATACTATCAAAACTTATAAATATCTTTATTATTTACCTTTGTAAAAATAAAACACATATAATATTCTTATTTCATTTATCTTTACTAGTGATCTTATGATTGTATTGTATCTAGTATATACAATGTAATAAATGATAATTATACATTGTATATTCTTGTTATGCTCACCTTTATTTTATAAAATTATCTTTTTTTAAGTAATCAAATATTTTAAGTAATCAATTAAATATAATATATGATAAACATCTAATATTTTTACTTTTAAAGTTTATAAATGTTTAAAGAAATCAAATATAATATAATTAAAACTTATACATATCTTTATTATTTATCTTTGTAAAAATAAAACATATATAATACTCTTATTTCATTTATCTTTACTAGTGATCTTATGATTGTATTGTATCTACTATATATAATGTAATAAATGATAATTATACATTGTATATTCTTGTTATGCTCACCTTTATTTTATAAAATTATCTTTTTTTAAGTAATCAATTAAATATAATATACAATAAACATCTAATATTTTTACATGTAAAATTTATAAATGTTTAAAGCAATCAAGTATAATACTATCAAAACTTATAAATATCTTTATTATTTACCTTTGTAAAAATAAAACACATATAATATTCTTATTTCATTTATCTTTACTAGTGATCTTATGATTGTATTGTATCTAGTATATATAATGTAATAAATGATAATTATACATTGTATATTCTTGTTATGCTCACCTTTATTTTATAAAATTATCTTTTTTTAAGTAATCAAATATTTTAAGTAATCAATTAAATATAATATATGATAAACATCTAATATTTTTACTTTTAAAGTTTATAAATGTTTAAAGAAATCAAATATAATATAATTAAAACTTATACATATCTTTATTATTTACCTTTGTAAAAATAAAACATATATAATACTCTTATTTCATTTATCTTTACTAGTGATCTTATGATTGTATTGTATCTACTATATATAATGTAATAAATGATAATTATACATTGTATATTCTTGTTATGCTCACCTTTATTTTATAAAATTATCTTTTTTTAAGTAATCAATTAAATATAATATACAATAAACATCTAATATTTTTACATGTAAAATTTATAAATGTTTAAAGCAATCAAGTATAATACTATCAAAACTTATAAATATCTTTATTATTTACCTTTGTAAAAATAAAACACATATAATATTCTTATTTCATTTATCTTTACTAGTGATCTTATGATTGTATTGTATCTAGTATATACAATGTAATAAATGATAATTATACATTGTATATTCTTGTTATGCTCACCTTTATTTTATAAAATTATCTTTTTTTAAGTAATCAAATATTTTAAGTAATCAATTAAATATAATATATGATAAACATCTAATATTTTTACTTTTAAAGTTTATAAATGTTTAAAGAAATCAAATATAATATAATTAAAACTTATACATATCTTTATTATTTACCTTTGTAAAAATAAAACATATATAATACTCTTATTTCATTTATCTTTACTAGTGATCTTATGATTGTATTGTATCTACTATATATAATGTAATAAATGATAATTATACATTGTATATTCTTGTTATGCTCACCTTTATTTTATAAAATTATCTTTTTTTAAGTAATCAAATATTTTAAGTAATCAATTAAATATAATATACGATAAACATCTAATATTTTTACTTTTAAAGTTTATAAATGTTTAAAGAAATCAAATATAATATAATTAAAACTTATACATATCTTTATTATTTACCTTTGTAAAAATAAAACACATATAATACTCTTATTTCATTTATCTTTACTAGTGATCTTATGATTGTATTGTATCTACTATATATAATGTAATAAATGATAATTATACATTTTATATTCTTGTTATGCTCACCTTTATTTTATAGAATTATCTTTTTTTAAGTAATCAATTAAATATAATATACGATAAACATCTAATATTTTTACTTTTAAAATTTATAAATGTTTAAAGCAATCAAGTATAATACTATCAAAACTTATAAATATCTTTATTATTTACCTTTGTAAAAATAAAACACATATAATATTCTTATTTTATCTATCTTTACTAGTGATCTTATGATTGTATATTTGTATTGTATCTAATATATACAATGTAATAAATGATAATTATACATTGTATATTCTTGTTATGCTCACCTTTATTTTATAAAATTATCCTTTTTTAAGTAATCAAATATTTTATGTAATCAATTAAATATAATATACAATAAACATCTAATATTTTTACATGTAAAATTTATAAATGTTTAAAGCAATCAAATATAATACTATCAAAAATTATAAATATCTTTATTATTTACCTTTGTAAAAATAAAACACATATAATACTCTTATATCATTTATCTTTACTAGTGATCTTATGATTGTATTGTATCTACTATATATAATGTAATAAATGATAATTATACATTGTATATTCTTGTTATGCTCACCTTTATTTTATAAAATTATCTTTTTTTAAGTAATCAAATATTTTAAGTAATCAATTAAATATAATATACAATAAACATCTAATATTTTTACATGTAAAATTTATAAATGTTTAAAGCAATCAAGTATAATACTATCAAAACTTATAAATATCTTTATTATTTACCTTTGTAAAAATAAAACACATATAATATTCTTATTTTATCTATCTTTACTAGTGATCTTATGATTGTATTGTATCTAGTATATACAATGTAATAAATGATAATTATACATTGTTTATTTTTGTTATGCTCACCTTTATTTTATAAAATTATCTTTTTTAAGTAATCAATTAAATATAATATACAATAAACATCTAATATTTTTACATGTAAAATTTATAAATGTTTAAAGCAATCAAATATAATACTATTAAAACTTATAAATATCTTTATTATTTACCTTTGTATAAATAAAACACATATAATACTCTTATTTCTTTTATCTTTAGTCTTTACTAATAATCTTATGATTTTATTGTATCTAATATATACAATGTAATAAATGATAATTATACATTGTTTATTCTTGTTATGCTCACCTTTATTTTATAAAATTATCTTTTTTTAAGTAATCAAATATTTTAACTAATTAATTAAATATAATATAATATAAACATCTAATATTTTTACTTTTAAAATTTATAAATGTTTAAAGAAATCAAATATAATACTATTAAACTTATGAATATCTTTATTATTTACCTTTGTAAAAATAAAACACATATAATATTCTTATTTCATTTATCTTTACTAGTAATCTTATAATTGTATTGTATCTAATATTTACAATGTTATAAATGATAATTATACATTATATATTCTTGTTATACTCACCTTTATTTTATAAAATTATCTTTTTTTAAGTAATCAATTAAATATAATATATGATAAACATCGAATACTTTTACATGTAAAATTTATAAATGTTTAAAGCAATCAAATATAATACTATTAAAACTTATAAATATCTTTATTATTTACCTTTGTAAAAATAAAACACATATAATACTCTTTTTTCATTTATCTTTACTAATAATCTTATGATTGTATCTAATATTTACAATGTAGTAAATGATAATTATACATTGTTTATTCTTGTTATGCTCATCTTTATTTTATAAAATTATCTTTTTTTAAGTAATCAAATATTTTAACTAATTAAATAAATATAATATATTATAGATATCTAATATTTTTACTTTTAAAATTTATAAATATTTTAAGCAATCGAATATAATACTATTAAAACTTATAAATATTTTTATTATTTACCTTTGTAAAAATAAAACACATATAATATTCTTATTTCATTTATCTTTACTAGTAATCTTATTATTGTATCTAATATATACAATGTAATAAATGATAATTAATTATACATTGTATAATATTGTTTTGATCATCTTTATTTTATAAAATTATCTTTTTTAAGTAATTAAATATTTTAAGTTATCAAATAAATTATAATCAATGATAAATATCTTTGTTTGATTCAAAGCGCAACATTTTTTATTATTAAAATTTATAAATATCTTTACTATTTAT
This sequence comes from Tamarix chinensis, assembly GCA_030549775.1. Classification (NCBI taxonomy): domain Eukaryota; kingdom Viridiplantae; phylum Streptophyta; class Magnoliopsida; order Caryophyllales; family Tamaricaceae; genus Tamarix; species Tamarix chinensis. The sequence goes on from CM060178.1 coordinate 81,731,311, forward strand.
TTGTGAAAATAAAGCGCATTTAATATTTTTAATTCTTTTATCTGCAATATTAATCTTATGATTGTCTGTCTCTAATATTTATGATTTATGAAATGATAATTACTTAGGCTCGAATATGAGTAAACCCGTCAAAACTCGACCCATTAAGTTAACCCGTAACTAATTGAATTCAACCCGTCAAATTGTATGTAATGAGTCAAATGACCCCACCCATCAATTTAACTCGAAACAACTCGAACATAACTAACCTGTCATATTATATTATTACATGAAAATATGAAATGACCTGAACCGGCCGAAGCCACCTACTCACGTGAACTAGAAAATGACCCGAAACCAACTCGACCCTAGTCACCCTACCACCAATCAAGTTAACCCAAAATTATCCGAATCCGAGTTTTCTTAACTCGAATAGTCGGACCTAATCCGACTCGACAAATTAACCCGAAATGACCTGGAGGCCGGAACCGAAATGACCCGACCCGAAACCGACCCGACCCGACAATTGACCCGAAATGACCCGCAACCGAAATGACCCGACCCGCAACCGACCCGACCCGACAAATTGACCCGAAATGACCCGACCCGTTAATGACCCGACCCGACCCGCACCCGACCCACCAAATTGATTGACCCGAAATGACCCGACCCGTTAGTGACCCGACCCGACCCGCACCCGACCCGCAATAGTCAAATGACCCGCTATGACCCGACCCGTTAATGACCCGACCCGCTATGACCCGACCCGAACCCGACCCGCCCGACCCGTTTGCCACCTCTAGCCATGGCCACGTCCTGGCCGAGTCGTACGGGTTCCCTATGGGCTTATTTTGCACCCCTCCACACGTAATCAAACCGACGACGAGAAAATGCTAAAGACCCACGCCAATTCCGCTCCTCCTTCCCAAAAGGCGAAATCTCTCGTCCTCAGGATCCCCAACCTGCCTGCCCGATAGTCTAATTGGAGGAGGTAAATCACGATAATCACGAGTATCAAACTTGGGTCATCCTTCCCAACTTCCTGAACCTCGACCACTGAGGTACGTCCGTGCGGGCATGCCAATTCCACTCCATATTGCAGGCAGGAAGACAGAAGAAAAAAATTGCTTTGCTTTCGAATTTTTAATGATAGTCTTAGATGTAAATAATAATAATATTATTATTATTATTATAATAAAGTAAATCAAACATCCGTCACTAATACCTGTTCGTTAACAACATTATTTTGATTATAACGAGCTTATATCATTGTATACTTCGCGCGTAATCTTTACGCTTGCATATCTAAAACAACACAAGTATGAAAATTCAAATAAGTTCCCTCATTTAAGACTCAAAGCTTCGGCGGTACACATAGTAGTCATTGATTTTGTAGGTAAATGTGATTTTCGTACAGAACCCATAAGGACTATGTCTTAATTGACCATTTAAACAAACAGAAAATTGATTTTATATGATTTTACCTTTTTTTACACATCAAAACATTCTTGTGAAATAATATAAAGGATCTAAGTTTTTCCGCATATTTTAGCCTCGTGGGTTATTATCCAAATTCTTAACTTTTATTTAAACTTTCTACATAGGATTGTTCACGGTTTAAATATCTGATGTTTCGGATATCCAAAATTTAAATATCTAAAAATGATATTTGATATTTGATTTAAAACTTCGAATATTTAATTTTTTGAATCGGATATCAAATATAGCCGATATTATCCGAATAAAATTTTAAATATAAGAAAAACTACCGAATCACAAATACATTTGATATTATCTGATCTGCTGAGCAAATATCCGATCCGCTCGGCATTTGCTCAGCAAATATCCCACTTACTCAACAAATATTCGATGTTAAAACTAAAATTAACACTACTACATCACAAGATTTAATTAGATTCTATCAAAGTTTAAAAGGAATTGTATTAAAAATATAATTTTAACTAAATTAAATTTTGGCCCAAATTATAAAAAAATGAATAAATATTTGTTTTCGAATCAGATATTTTTTGTATTTGTCAGATTTAATATCTAGTTTGTCTGTTTTTTCATTAACCGGATCAGATATTTGATTAAAAAAAATCGAATCAGTTATTTACTTTTTTCGAATCGGATCTCTTCAGATATCAGATCAAATAACCAGATATTGGATCGGATAAATAAATATCGGATAACATGAATGGCCTTATTTCTACATATGAGGCGTCTCTAGAAAGTCACCATATATTTATTTTTTGAGCAAATAATATATATCATAAAAAATTTAGGAAGTCTGGTTCATAACGAGAGAGAGAGAGAGAGAACAATGCGATTCATTTCCAAATTCTACAGCAGTATACGTTAGTCTTTTTTATTGACTAACGTTTTTGTGGCTAAATAAGAGTCGGTTGATTTATATGTAGAAATCATCATCCATGATACTTGATATGAATGAAGTGTCGACCGATTTGGGGCCTCATCGTCTGATTTTATTGAATGTAAAGAATCAATTGTTTCTTAAATACCTGAGAGTCTACTGTTTTTATCATGTATATGAGAGTTTGTTCGTTGTCGTAGCTAGAGATTTTTCACAGTCGAATGACTTATCAAAAGGGTTAACCTGATTGGTTAAAAGAGTCGATCAATTGAAGGAAAAAAAAAGTTCTATGCGTTTGTCCCGAACGTTTTGTTCATTGAGCTTCCGAACATCAAAGCATCCGATCCTAACAACTAGCATGATCCTTTTAACTTCTCTCGCACCAACCATACACGAGACTCTCTGTAAGACGAAAAAACTTGATGAATATTCAATAACAATTTCGTTTATATTGCTGCTTTTTCAAATCAAGTTAACAAGACTTTCGTGTTTTCACTTGTAAATTTTAGTCACCATCCTCCGGCGCTTTATTTTGTCCGTCTTTTTTTCTTTTCTTTTTTTTTTATTTGTATGAACACTTGTAGTTTATTTAACTCTATCAATTCAGGCATCTCACTCCTTATCACTATTTGTTATATATCAACATTTGTGATTGTATAAATAAAACTCAATTCCTTTTATTCATCGCGTTCATTTTAATATATCCTATGTATCTGTTGCATCCATCCAAGTACATTATCTGTACTGTATCCAATGTATTTGGTACATCCACTCCAATACATTGATCTCCTTGTACATTCACCTTTTTCCATTTAATGTTTTCAATTTCGGTGCGTACAATCATATGTTCCATGTTTTTCTTCATTGTTTTATGCACTCACCTGTTCAGTGCACGAAATCTCGGTAGATGTTTTCATTTAATCTATTACCAATTCAGAGTACACTAATATTATTATATTCAGTGTTTGCTGATAGATATTGATTGAGAATTTGGTATTCAGACATGGACAAAATGAAATTCTTAAACCTCTAAAATATTCCTTCCTCTTATGTCATTCCTAGGCAATTATATTCTTCAAACTCCACGTTCTTCAACCTTGAGCACACTACTTTGAGAAATTATTGTATTATTCTTACGGAGACATGGTTGATTGTACTAGAGTTGAGCGGATCTTCTTTTTCAAGGCAATGAACTTGCCCTCAACACAACAAAATTTTAGCACCTTAATTACTACAAGTTTTTGCCTGCTATCTATCCAGTGATTTGAAAGCAAATTTCAAATCAAGGTCTCGGATATTTCTCCTCTTATTCGACCGATTGGCAGTTAGTTGCATTCTCTACATTTACCCTATTTCCAACAAAATATCAAGTTCCAAAAATATGGCTACACCCCAAACTGCAAAAAACAAAGCAAGTCGATGATACAACAATGGAGATGTATCATAAGGATAACAAGCTAGTTTAGGGACACATGCTCACCTACATGTCAACAAGCTATTCAAGTTCATCGTTAGTCAAAGATTAGTTAAGGTTATCTAGGAAACTTTACAAAAGAGGCATGGGGTCCTTGATGGTATAAGAAAGAAGGTATATCATGGGTAAGAGAATGTAGTTTCAAATCGTCAACCGCAAATCAATTATGGAACAAATTCACGAGTAAAAAAAAACAATGTGTCCAATATGATCAATAAGACAATAAAAATACGCAAAATTTTTCCAGCAAATGTGTTATTGGAAAAATTTTCCCTTTCTAAGAGTGACTATAGATATAACATCAAGCACAAAAGTGTATACATCCCTCTCCAAGAACTAATCGACCATTTGCAGACTAAAGAAGCCGATCACTTAAAGGATAAGTTTAATTTATTATCAATCAATCCTAGTAATGATAATCTTGTTGAATTTAGTGCTTATTCCAATATGGATAGATTTGAGAATAAGGTGAAAAAGGCTCAGAACAATTATCATTACAAAGTTTAGAACACAGTCAAAAGTAACAACAAACATAAGAAGAAGAAAATTATTTGTTATGTTTGTGAAAAATAGGGTCACAAGACACATCAATGCTTCCCACGGAAAGATCAACAAAATCACAAGTCTTTCGCCAATGCCCCACCTAAAGGTGTCTAATGGCTTAGGTTATCCATGGATTATATAACCCAACCAATGAAAATATGTTTATGGATTATATAAGTTAAGTTAGTATTTTGCATGGATTTACATGATTCAATCCAAAATTAATGGGTTATAAACGAAGAAGGGTTACTATGGGATAACCCACAAGTTGCCATGGGTTGGCACAAATTTGTGGCTATCATTACTACTATATTATAAGCATGCAATTCACTACAACCACCACCTCATACTAATTAAACTTTGTCAAGGGTTATCCATGTTTTTTACCTAGACCTTATGTTATCTAGGCCTCCGCTATCACCCCATCTCCACCCAGTTCAACTCAAGCTCGCTCCTTCCTGATTTGACTATACTCGGGCTCACCATATACCTACCTAAATCTATTCAAGCCTACCCTATCCCAACAAGATTTTCCCTAGGCCCACCTCAACCTAACCCAACTCCTCTTTTATCTATCCTTATCCCAACAATAATCTACCTCGGCACACTACTTCCTGATTACCTGTGCCTATGCTCAAGCCTACCTTAACCAAATTTTCTTGAGCATGCACTGTACTAAGATGAAGTTTCCTGATCCCTCCTTATTCAAACTCCTTCAATCCTACTTTTTCCTAAGCTAAATTTTCCCGAGCCTATCTGGTCTAAACCCAAACTTGCTTGAACTCGCCTTGCACCACACAACTAACTCTACCTGATACTCACCCTATCCTGACCTAATCTAGTAGGTTAGTCAAGTTAGTAGGGAAGGGTTGGGTCTAGGCGCAAACAAGTTGGAGGCTTGGGTAGGCCCAAGCAAGGTAAGGCTGGGTAAAGTTTGAGATAAAAGACATAGGAATTGTCTATGATTCCTATGATTATCCAAAAATGTTTGGAATGAATTGTGTGATCGTGTGTCTTTATGTTAGTGACATGCTAATTTTTGGTACAAACTTGGAAGTGTTGAATGGGAACAAGACCTTCCTATCCTCCTAGTTTGAGATAAAATACATAGGAAAGGCCAATGTGATACATTGCATTAAAGGGAGAAGTACTAAAAATGCTTTCACTTTGATTTAATCTTACTACATAGAGAAAATCTTGAAAAAGTTTGATTGCTTTGATGTTATACCTATGCAAGCCCATTATGATTATAGCATGCATCTTAAGAAGAATAAATAATCGTATGTGTATAAATATATATATATATAAGCTAAAAATATAGAAAGTGTCATGTTCCTCATGAATTTCACTAGATTTGACATAACCTATGCTATGAGTAGATTGAGTCGATACACTCTTAACCTAAGTGATGAGCATTACAATGCTCTTCATAATTTGCTTAGGAACCTTAAAGGTACAAGTGATTGGTGTTTGTATTTGAATAAATCTCCTTCCTTTTTAGAAATATATTGTGATACAAATTAGGTTACTAATAACGATGAATTTAGTTCTACTAGTGATTATATTTTCACTTCTATATTAAGTAATTCCTCAAGACAAATATTTATAACACATTCATCCATAGAATCTGAGTTTATTGATCTTGGGTTAGCAAGTCAAAAGGTGAAGAGACTTATTGATTGAAGCGTCGTTGTGGCAAGGGCAAACTCTTATGATTTCTTTATTGTGTGATTCACAAGCTATCATTGGAATCACTAAGAACATTATGTTTAATGAAAAGAGAATACACATCATTCTTAGGAATAAAGTGATCAAGAAATTATTGAAAGATGGAGTGATCTCCTTAAAATAGTTAAGATCTTAGAGGAATATGGCATATCCTCTCATCAGAGAATTACCAAGGAAATTGTTCCTTGAATCACAAGAGGGATGTGCATTAAGCCTAGAGTAGAGGTAAGTATGGTAGATATCAATTGAGGTTCAAACAAAGCCATATGATTACTTTTTTGCACTACACTCCCATCCCTCTTGTTTGTGATTTTGAGTTATATTCTTTTTCGAATCCACAACTAGTTATGGTGGTGCTTTGTGATGCACTCTATGTATTATTGTGTAGTAGTGTTGAGTTTGAGTTATATAGACTAAGTTATAACCTTGACACTAATGTATCAATTAAATTGAAAGTCAAGGATACTTATGCAATAAACTTTTCATTTCTCCAAGTTGTTCTTTAATATTGCTCCTTGCGTTTTCTTGAAGTTAGCAGTGGACTGTTGGATAATTAACTACAATAAAACTCCAATCATTTTATTCCACGTATTATTTTTAATATATAAAATGGATTTGGTATGTTCCTTCGAATACGTTATCATTATCCAATGTATGTGATGCATTCATTCTGGTACATTCTTCTTATCTAGTTTGTTTAATTTTGGTACATTCATCTCCCCATTTAATGTTTCCAATGTATTTGTCCAATGTTTTCTTCTTTGGTACATGCACTCATTATTCAATGCACTAAATCTCAATACATCTGTTCATTTAATATATTCAATATACACCTCTAATCCCGATTAAGAGGACACTTATACTATAAAATTTAGTGTCCATCAAGTCGAATTTAGGTTTCTAAAATGCTTATAAATATTTATTGGGAATTCAATGTTGAGACACAATCGAAATAGAAAGTCTTAAACCTCCACAATCTCTTTTCCTTCAACATTCTTCCAAGACAATTGTGTTCTTTTGACTCCATCCCCTTCCACATTGAGTGCATAAGTTTGAGGGATTGTTTTGTTAACCTTAGGAATCAGATGATCTTTATCAATCCCACTAGAGTTGAGCCGATACTTGCTTTCAAGGCATTGGTCTTGTCCGCGGCATAACAAAATTTCAACACTTTGCTATAGACTCTATATTGCTGTCTTTCCAACGTTATGTATATATCACACCACTCAAATGCTATACATTCTAAATTATAGACATGTTTTGAAAGGGTAGTGAGTTTTTCACTGATTAAGAGAATATCAAAATATTCTAGGCTCTTGATCTCAGGAGAGCTCATTAGACACATGCCGAATGAAGAGAATAAATATTTTCTCTCTAAAGTACTGAATTATAGGTGAGAGAAACTGCAAGTAAGAGACATTGAACCTTTAAACTTGAGAAATTAGACTCACACTAATGATGCAACGTTAAAAAAATAACAAAAAATAATGATCCTAAAGTGAAGATATTTTGGGGGGGATTAGTGGATGTAAAGAGACTTTTATTAAATTCTTGAACTAGTATAAATTATGTGTCTATTAATTGTGAAATGTCCTTCAAATTCTTTTGAAATTTTACTTTGGCAATATACTTCTCCAATACTCTATTCATGTGCTTGTAAAATATCCATAGTTTCACTGTTTATACTTTATTGATGACCTCAAATCGAAAGCCCACATAGGTGTATTATTATGTCTGCGTATAAAACTCTTTTCTACAATTTAATTGAGCTAATGTGAAGAAAAAAAAAAGGGGGGGGGCAAGAAATATATATATATATATATACGTAACTCAAAAGCGATCTTATACGTACCGTTTTTGAAGGACCGTTTCGAACTTGTGATCGGAAAATGCTTTTGGATCGAACTACGCTGTACCAAACACTTTGCTTTTTCAAATTGTAGGTACGTTCTCGTGAGAGACTAGTCCGTTCTTTTCTTTCGTTTTCTGCACTTTCTTTTCATAGCTTTCATATTGTGAGTAGATGTGGGTACATTTAATTTTGAGAATAGATTCGTAGTCTCGTGAAGCTACAAGAATACACGGCACTCATTCATACATATGATGATCGCTTATGAAGCACTCAATTTCTATGCTCGTGATCTATCGTGGGCACTAGAAAGTAGTTTTAATTACATTTAAAAATAAATAATACATTTTTAATAAAAATTATTCATTTTAGTCCGAATTAATATTCAAAATCGGTGTCCTTTTAAAAGATAAAATAAAATTTTATTTTAAATAAATTATACAAAAGACGCCCCTCCTACTAAAAGAAACCCGGCCTTAATAACCATTAAATTAACTAACGTATTTTTAGTGCATACAACAATTATGATGTATAAATGAGAATTACCGTTCGAGTCCACGAGAAGGAAAACATCAATTTATAGCCGGCGTAACATTTGTGTCCAATAATGCGACCACCAGGCAGCCTCACTTTGCCCTTTTTATTATTATTATTATTATTATAGAACACTTGAACTGCGTGGGCTTCATATTTCAATATCAAATGCAATCCATGGAAGTTGACGGAAATCCATAAAATAAAAATAAAAATGAACTTTTAGTTATCACTGGCTCTCTTTAGCTTTACCTTGGCGTGAATTGGTGCAAGTTGATCACTCAAGTTACGATACCAACTTATTATCGAGTTAAGATGAAGTAGTGCATTAAACATTGATGAAACATCCAACATATAACGGACATTGAACATGAAAAAGATGGGCAACCACCTCTTTTTATGATCACTTTTCTTTTCTATCACAAACAGGATACTTCACGAAAAGGCTAGCATGATCAAGACAATCTATAAGATCCTGATCACAGCTGCTGAAACACTCATGTCGTCCACAAAACGAAAATTTCAAAGAATAGAAACCCAACTCCGCCACTATAAATATACAAGCCTGCCATACAGTAACACTTAACCTTGTCATATGTTAAGGAAACACGAAGTTCAAGCTACCTAAAAGAGTTCGCGGCTTGTCTTTCCAAGTTCATCAGCAAATCCAAGCTTCAGTCACCTACCTACAATCCTCTAACAGTCAATCAATGGCACCCCACGAAGACACTATTACCACCTACACAACTACCCGAAACAACAAGAACTTCGCCAAGCCGCCTCCGCCGCCCCGTCTATCCAACGATTGCCTACAACGAACCATCTCAGACATCTCGTTTGAGCTAAGCAAAGAGGTCATAGATGACGAGATACTCAAAAGCAACACGAACCAAACCAACCTCCCAACCATCTCTGAGGTCGAAGACGCAAAGTGTGAGTGTTGTAATATGAGCGAGGAGTGTACACCCGAATACATAACCAAGATCCGTGACAAGTATTGCGGGAAGTGGATATGCGGGCTCTGTTCCGAGGCGGTAAAAGAAGAGATGGAGAAGAACGGAGGGAACAGTCAAGAGGCGGTTAACGAGCATATGAGCCACTGTGTTAGGTTTAATAAACTCGGTAGAGCTTATCCTGTGTTGTGTCAAGCTCGGGCGATGAGAGAGATCCTGAAGAAGAGTTCGAGGATGAGAGCTAAGTCTGTGAGCCCTAAAGATACTATTCAGGGAGCGAAGAAGGGTGGGATTGCGAGGAGCTCCAGCTGTATCCCAGCTATCACGAGGGAGATGACCGATCTTGCAATTGCCAATTGATCCGTCTTACCCAAACATGGACATGTATGACTTCTTTAATTACCAGGGAAATATCCCTTGATTGACGATGCAATAAGAGAACTAGTTTCTTCCCTAATGACCTATGTAACTTCAGGGCAAACCAGCAGTGATGGTCAGACGTTTTTTCCGTTGGGTTGGTTGGCAACATCCACCTCAAAGTGCTTGTCCTTTTTACCCTTGGGAGGTTGGTCCTGAAACATTTTGGAGGAGGATCCTTTCACAATATTCTGTCCTTTGATGAGGTCTTTTTGGTTCGTACCAACTTTGATGTTTTAGTCACCCAGTTGGGTTTTTTGAGTTGGATCTTACCACTTCAACTCCTACCATTTTGTAATTTGCATGCTTAACCTTTAAGATTAATTAAATGGTATAGGCGTCTTATCAATCCCTATTATTTAGCCTGTTCTTATGATTTAGTATGCTTAACCTCTATGTAAGACATGCATGGCTTGTTTCTTGTCTATATCAGCTTTTGTTAATGAATTAATGTGTCAGTATTCTATGTTAATATTTTTCCCCTTGATTGATACTTTCCTCCTCTATTGGATACTACAGCACAGGGCAACATTTACGTAACGCATCGTCACGACACAAGATTGTATAAGAATGAAATGCAGTGTAGTTTCCAAGTCACTGTCCTTCAACAAGAACCTCACAAAACACTGCAACTCTATTTGTTGGAAGACTATAATAACAGTTCAGTTTTTAGGGCCAAAGTTCCGAGCAAAACAAATTAAATTCATGATGAAAACATTTTCTCGTGTTGAGTTTACTTACAAAGAGAGAACTGAAAAAACAAATTAAGTAAAACCAAAAAAGCTAAATGATTTGGCCAATTGATTTTTCTCGAAAATGCTAATAAGTAAAATTTAGAAGAAATTTTCCGTTGGAAACCAAATGGAGCCCAAGTCAAATGAAAAACCCAGTAACATAAATCCAGGCAAGAAGAAATTAGAAATAGGTCTTAATATTATATAGGAGACTAAAATAGCAGCAAATGGTCTATCAGTGCCCATCACGTAGCTATTCTGGATGGTTTACTAGGGTTTCACGTCATAAACTAAAGCTGGAATAGAGCATACAACAAAGCTGTATTACCAGTAACAAACCTTCTGTCCTATGCAACTACAGCAAACACTAGACAAAAGACCAGTTCACAAACATAAAGCATATGCAGTGAGCATTTTCCTCTTCATTCAGTACCTTCCAAGCCACCGCCCTTTCATATGAGACAGGTCGACCCATGCTTGAAAGACAGATACCACCCTGAAGGCAAGCAAAACCCTACAAGAAACATCAGAACAACAAAATTTCAGCACAAAAATCTGCTTCGTCCATCATTCCTGCCGCATTATAGTCCACTTGAACTGCTACTAATGATTCAAATGAGTGCCAATAGATCCAGAAGAAATGATAAATAGTAACCTGCTGCATTATCTGAGGAAACTCGGAGCAAAGTGTTTTACGCCCATGTTCGTCCAAGATTTTCTCCAGAGTTATGTCTTGCAGAGCAACCAGAGTAGTCTCAAGCATGTCTAGACCAGCCTGGTTAGCAAAGCTGAAAACTGGCATAGCCTGCAAAATAATTTGAATTATGTTTGCTGGAAAATAATTCATTTCCTCTGACAATAAGTTCAGTTGCATCAAAAGCATAACGTAGAACGTTATCATAACATGAATCGAAAAAGGTTACATGCCCACAGGCCACAGCCGCTATTAATTTGCATGCCCACCCCAGCGAAGGCCAAAAGAAAAAAGGAAAAGAATCAAGAAACTTCACACCAAAAACTAAATAAACGTGAATTGAAGGTTTGATTATATACCATACTTTTATTTAGTTTATGATAACATATGCATTCTTATATTTCACAAGGTCAAACAAAAGCAGTGTTGCATGAATATGGAAAAGAAGAGAAACAGAAAAGCGCTAATTTTTTAAAATATTTGAAGTACAGTTGTGTATATTTTGAAGAAACAGGATGCCAGAATGAAACCAGAAGAATGTTTCAGCGACTGGGATAGTGAGTCAAGCGGAGTTTCTGTGCATCAGTATTGGCAAGTAAACAATGTTCTAACCATCCCATACTTGTATTCAGATTATGATATACATAAGCTTTCTGACATTTGGCAAGGTCACTGGCAAGTAAATAATGTTTCAACCATTTCATTGGAAGGTTACTTCCTAGAAAGCAAGCATATAAGACGTTTCTGTAATTTACAAACGATAATATTTATGTCGATGCAGTTGCCAATAAAAATCAGCAGCAGAAACAATACAATGTATGAGAACAAAAGCTATAAAAATAAATAAATAAATAAATAAAACATGCTGAGAAAATGGACAAGCACCTTCAAAGAGCAGCACATAATAGCATCTGAGTGATGCCAGAGGGCCTTAAGTATAAGATCACTTCCTTCACCAGTGGGCTTCAGCAGCTCCACACCCAAAAAGCATCTGCCAAATAATAAGGAAGCTTGTTGACATTTGTCCCCACAAAATCATTACAACTTGTGACTCTAAGTACTCCTTAGATACTTTAATTTTCACAATTTGTATGAATATTCGTCATCACATCTAATGCAACAATGTTCTGCGAAACAACTGGTGAGGGTGAAAGGCTTGATTATACTAATCTAAGCCAGAGAAAAATAGCTATATGATGTAAACTTAATTATTCCTTTAAGAACAACTGCCGGCAAAAAGGTATGCAATATCCAGTTCTCTCAAATTTATTGAGTGAACTTCCTTGGGCTGCTTTAAATTTCAGCATGGTTCTCCTGCAAAGCTTTCTAAAACATAATACAAATTTTATAGGGCGATGATTCAGTGCAATTTGCATGATTATCTAGATACAAGACTTCTATATAACTCAAAATTTTCAAACCAGTATTCTTCTGCAACTCACATACCGTATAATAAGGCCTAATCAATAATAAAGTTGGTTGCTATAACCAAAATAATCAAAAATTGAAAAACAGCTATACAAGTTCCGCTTTCCAATAATTGTACAGAAATCACGCGGATAATTATTCTAGGAAGAGATCAACATCATGAAGAACACAAATCATATGCATACCAGATCATGATCAATTAGGTAACACTCAAGCTAGAAATCAGAAACACAGAACACTATAGGTCCAGCTATCTACCTATAACTTTGGCAGATCCATTTAGCAAGAGTGTGCGCTTCAGGTGTCCCAAGTGGAGATCGAAGGCCACCATGTGAGCCTAGATTAGATGGAGACAAAGCCAATGCAACCCTCTGGACAGAAGATATGATACTGCGGATATACTGTCGTGCCATAGATGCCACATTCTCCTGAAGGTGGCCTTCAAATGCAAACTGAAATGCAATTGTCATCACCGATCTCATATTACCATCACTGGCAGAATGCTCGCTGATAGATTTATTTCCAGCAGAACCAATATCAAGAGCAGAAGCAAGATCCAATGTGCGATTTGGGCTTGATGTTTCCTGGTAATATTATAGAATATTAATTAACGAAGGCACCATGACAATTGGTTTTGCCAGAATAATATAGAATTCTGATGGTTGAAATCCAACCTTGATTGAATCAAGAGGAATGATACGGAAGCCAGAAGGCAGGAGTGGAGCATCATCAGCAAAGGAAGCATCTATAGGTGCAAATATGAGTTCTGCACAAGTGCCAACAGCATTCTCATCCATTCCACTACACATCTGTATATGATACGAAGAAAATTAATTATGAGCAGCAATCCATCAGACAAAACATGTCAGGGAATGGGATTTATGAATTATGCTGCATCTTGTTCAAGTTTCTGCAACGTGAAGAAGTCACAATAACTAGAGCATGAAGCATAATTCCCAACAAATCTAAATAGGAGCCCATGAGGGGATTGTGCTTCATGGCCCCAATTTGTTATGAAATCTTGCTTAGTTACCAAAAGAATAAAAAAAGATTTAGTTGCTACCAGTTAAAGGAGTTTTTTAATAAAATAATAATAATAATAATTTAATAACATTAGCTAAAGGAGCTATATGTTTATTTCATTCATAAGGACTGGGGAAACAATATTCAAACAAAAGGCCATGCTCACAAGTATTGCTACAGAAATTGGGGCTATTTCAAGTATCATTGCACATATCTACTTAAAGAGCATGGATTTTATCAACATGCAGCAGGAAATTGTGTCAAAACTAAACGAACATGACTTGATGTAAGATGGACAAGTAACTGACGGAAAATGGAGTACAAAATCACATGTTTAAACTATGGACCGATGCAATCACTCCAGTACTTGTTGATTGCTAGGACGAGGAGTTTCACACTAGTTGGACCAATGGTGGTAATGGTTCATAAATATGCTGTAACAACATATTACTTTGCAGAATTAAAATATACTGTGGCTTGTTCTTTAAGCCCGAAAAATATATTGTGGTGTGATCTTCGGGCACTTTAACGTTGAAAAAGGTATTATTGATTAAGCAAAAATAGTGAATATTTTCCTAAGCTCGAAAGCTTCGAGTATGTTCATCTCTTTTGATTGACTCCTAGGCGTAGAGTGTTCAGTGCAATTTGTGAGCTGAACAAGCCAAAAGGTCAGAATCCAACTGCTGCTCTAATGCAGTTCCTAACCCTGGCACAATTACTACCCAAGTATAACCAAATTTCACCATAGTAGCTCGTGTTGAGAAAATATTTAATTAGATTTGATTGACAACTTAAATTATTTCAGACTAAAAACTCCAAAGATTCATTGCACCAACTTGTTTAGTAAGTGATCATGTTAACAAATCGTTTCAGCAGAGTATTTTCATTTCAAATTTTAAGACCATTACTATGTTGGCTTGTTTGGTAAGTCAATAAGCTGATAGAATTTATTTCAGCAGAGTTTTTCAATATTCAAATATTATACCATCATGTTCGGCTTGCTTAGTAAGTGAATATCACATGTTTGGTCTCATACAGAACAATAAAAACCTGGAAAAGAGGGGTGAATTGGAAGGACAATCAAAACTGTTGGGTACAGAATCATACGTGTCACATATTGATAGTCACATGAAGGGGAAAGAACAAACAAAACTTACTTGCAAGAGAAAAATGTCTCTGGGCATTATAGCATCTTCAGGACACTGAGCAATGCCTTCCAGCTTAATCACCTCTAACAACTAAAACCAATGAAAAACTGACAACTGTCACAAATACTTGAATGAAGATTAAAGAACCAACAACTGAAATAACGAGTTTAGCAATTAAAATGCACTATACCTCTTCTTGTTCAATTGTATGAGCCAGCGGAAGTATGACTTGATTAGCAAAACTCCCAACATGTGATCCAGGCAAGCCACAAGGACCAACTTTTGCAGCTGCAGCCGAGTAAGCATCAATAGTATTGTCGCCCACTCAGATCGATGCTCCCGCAAAAATCTTAGCAGAACAGCAGGTGGAACATTCTGCATTACAAGGGACAGGAAGAATCGTCCCAAAAAAGATTATGACTGCACCTCACAGCTCAATCAGGTAATGACATCATCAAGCTTAATAAAGAGAACTATAAATACCCCATTAGGAGCCAGTAAATGTAATAATATATTGTCACAAATAAATCAGATTTCAGTCAAAAAGATTGAAGCAGTTCATGTGAAACAATATTAACTATAGACAGTTCAAATATCCAGATTCCAAACAAGACCAAATACCACTCTCAAAACAACGTAATCACATGGTTTTTCTCATGTCTTACAAATATTGGTCGAGGGAATCAATTTCATTGATGTAGCCATAACCAACAGAGCAAATAGACAACTAAGAAGACTATTTCTGAGTAGGCTGGGACAACCTAAGTCTAGAGTAGATTTTTGGAATCCATTTCTCAAGTTCTTTAAAAAAAGGTAGGGCATATAGCTGAAACCTGGGACCAGCAATTTACCTTTACTTACTACCTCTTTTAGCAACAATTAACACAATCCTCCATAGAATCAGCCATAAGGCCATCCTATATTAGGCGAGACCAACAGACAGAAGTGATGACGCTTGTCCAACTTCTAATTATAATTACTCAAACGTAGGCACAGCTTACTTATTGCATGTTCAAACCTTCGAAGCCATTACTCCCATGCTCTAAGCGATCACAACTTTGTCTATTTGCTCCAGATTAAGCAGCACCAATTATTTGAATCAGAAAAATAAATAATATCTATATAAGGACCCAAAAAGATATTTGATAATGATAAAGTACATATCAACTGGTTATCCCCAGTGCACTGGCTTCCTTTAATTTTCCTACATGAACTATGGACAATGTAGGTAAACCGCCTAATGCTACTAGACTGGTCCTATATCAGATATGCTACAATAGGCGAAGTTTAAACATTCTATAGAGCCATTGATCTCAAAAGATTGGTACTAAATGTCATACTCTAGGTGCATCTGTGCATGATCCCATAGGATGCTCGATGCTTAAAAAGAAACAAGAAGCAATCCCGAACAAAAATCTAACCTGCAGAAGCATTGATGCCTTGGCACACAAAATTGCATTGCTGACAGTAGGGAATCCATTTGCATAGGATAGATTCAAAGGCATCAGTTTGTCAGGAGCTGAATTAACAAGAATAGTTACATCATCCATGCCATCGTTTCCAATTAATGACCATCCCTCATCAGTGAACCCATTAACAGCCTCATTGAAACACCTATAGACACAACATCAGAATTTTAGCATGGGAAACCAATAAAGAGAAGGATATTTCGGTCAGCTAAAAATCCTACACTCACACCTGCTCAATCTCTGGCTAAGTGCGCGGAGAGCTGCAGGTCGCCTGCCCCAGTTTGACACATTCGGTTGAGAAACTTCCTGAGCTATCTGCCTCAATTGTCGTAGTGCCTATACAGATTGGATCAACAAGGGAAGAGAAAATTAGAAACATACCACTGCAATTTAGCTGATAAATTAACATACTAAAAAATAGGCTTGCAAATTAAAGGTAAGATAAGATATGACAGAAAATTACCGCCATAGTAGTTTTCTGAGCAAGCACAGTTGATGACTCATACAAGGGGCGCAGTACTTCAGGCACACTCCAGGGCTATTATACAAAAACACAAATTGATTGTGCAAATGGCAGAACCAGTTAATAAAAAGGACAATTAGAGAATCCATAGAAGGGACATAAAAATATATGGTCCTCACCTCCAGGTCCATATGATCAACAATATGGATTATGGAACCACCCCCTTCACATGGCCTTATCAAATACCCACTAGGCAGGACTTCTGCTCTCACAAAATTGTGTACAGGGGGCACACTTGGACCATTTTGAGTATTGTTTAGTGATCTTTCACAGACCTATCAATTCCCTAACTTGTCAGTTGCTCACAATAAATGGAGTACAAAAACCTGAAAACATGGAAGCTGTAATAAGATGCCAGAGGCCAGATTAAGAAATTAATAATGCATACCACCAGGCTGCCATCCTCCATAACAGAAGTATAGCGAAGGAGCCAGAAATCACGACCAGGCGCCAATGTTGTTGGCGCATAGAGCTGAACGTTCAACACTTTATTGGTTAGCAAGAGCCAAATTTCTAAGAAATGGACACCAAACAGAAGAAGTGACTGAACCTGCATGTATAGCAGCTCAATAGTTCCACCATTAGAAGTGGGCAGCACGTTCAGCACATCCACAGACCGGCACTCGCGAAACCACGAGGGCCTATCCTTGAGGATTTCTGCAACCTGCATCAAACAGAAAAATACATTACTGCCCTACCGTAACCTCAAGCTGGAAGGCGCTCAAGTGACTAACAAGTCTCACACACTTACCCTTGTGGGTTCAAGACCCACTAGGCCACAGGCTCGTGCAGCCACTCCAGTGCAACCATGAGAAATAGCAATGATTCCAATGGAATCCGGACCAGGCTGAATATTTGATGAAATAATAATGCACAAAGTTAGAATCCTACATTGCCAAACAGGCATGGCAATAACTGTTCCAGCTTCCCATGTCCAGTAAGTGCAATAATATTGAAATAGTTTACTTCCTTTCGAATTTTAATTTATCAATTAATTCTGCTAACATATTTATCACTAGCCGTACCAACAATTAAAAAAAATTAAATGTATTACCTTCATTCCAGGCATTTGGACCCACTCAATAGCAGTTCCAGTGGCCTTTGAAAGAAACTCTGTTAAAGTTTCTTCTGCAATGGACAAGAGCCTTGAAAGAAGAGAAAAGAACCCGACCCATTAGCCACACGCACAATAAAAAAGAAAAAGAAAAAAAAAATGTCACGTTCTACGATGCCTAGAAAATGACGTAACAACCAAATTATTCCTCCACTAACCCTGCAGGACTGGCATCCCTTGGCGGATGCTGAGGCGTCAAATGGTGTTGACCACTCGTCACCACTGATTCACAACTTGTATCTTTGGTAGCAAGCGTTTTCTGAGCCAAAAAACAAGCGAACGAATTTCAGCTCCTAAATTGTGATTATAATCCATAAAGCAGAATTGAATAAAGAAGGCATCTTGATATGCATGCAGAAATGTGAATCTGTGAGTAAAAGTAACCAGCGGGAATTTTCTTTCTTAATTTATAATTTGCAGTGAGAATGAAAACAATTCCTTACATTCTGGGTATGCTGGCGAAAATAGCCATTCTCATACACCAAGTTTGACACCTGCTTCTGCAACCTATCATTTTCTTCCATTAAAAGCTTGTTCATAGCATTCAGCTTCCTGTTAACAGCTTGAAGCCGGGAAGCTTCTTTCCTCTGCTTCTCCCTACATCTGCCACCATGAAAACGCGCACACATTAACAAACTTTAATGACAATTAACGCGCCGTTGAACATGATACAACCCCAGCCATTTGGACAATTTCACTTATGATCAAAAGGATCACAGATAGGAGCTCAAAACCTCGCAACATCACTAGAAAAACACAAACATAGAAAAAATCGGAAGGCGAGATCAAGCAACCGCATTAAAAGGTAGGGAAGACGAAATCAGAGATAATACCTTCTGTTCTGAAACCAAACTTTGATTTGCTTGGGCTCGATGTTCGAGAGAATGGAACATTCCCGGATAAGCTGCTGGCGACGAAGAGAAGTGGGTTTGGGGCATTCATGATAGAGCCTCTCAAGGGCTTCAACCTGCTCAGGTGTATACCTTACATACTTTCCATTGTCCATCACTCCCTTACCATCCTTGCAGGACATCGCCATCATTTCAGAAATCACAAACCCCGTAGGAACAAACCCAGGTACTTAGAGATAAAAGGAGGGGAGGAAAAGCACAGCCCAAATTGCCAGCCTGAAGAGCGTCTTAATTCGTCCTCACCCTCTCTTGGAACCGAAAAAGAAATTAATCCTAGTAGGTAGTCGTTAAATTATGGCTAGAAAGAAGTAAATAATTTCAAGAGACCCAAGATTCATAAATTAAAGCACAGCACCGAAATCTTCGGAAGATAGTAGTCGGAAGTACTCCTTCAATGTAATTTTCGGAGACAACGGTTAGTATTTTCGGCAACGAAGAGCACCAAAGAATTAGAGATATCAATATCAGAGCAGCTCTTGAATTCGCCAACCAAAACGAAGTACCGCTAACCGGTTGCTGCAACCACCAACAATGTAAAAAGTCTAACTAAGGTTCTCTTAAAACACTGTAGAAAACGCCAGAAATCACCTCCACTACCAAATCCGAGCTCTCAGCACAATCGAGCAGAGCATTTCTCGACCAAAAAAACAGCACGGGTGATCCCTCTTAAAGGTCTATACTCCGAAACAGGACAATCGGAATGGAACAAAAAACAGCTCTGAGCAAATACAGCACGTTCCTTGGTACAATTCGGTTCACGATCCAAGCAGCAGAACCAAAGGAGAAGATGAAGGCGTCGTCATTTTTCACCGATCCATGTTCTTCCCGAATCTAAGAGGATAGTAAGGTTTTTGTGAAACATCGCTTACTGAGCTTGTTTAACATATCGAACCGGGAGACAGAAACAGAGCATCGACTCGATGAAGATAGGAGCGACAGTGACTGAGATTGAAATGGTCCAAATAATTAAAACTGCTACAAAGAAAGAAAGGAAGGGGGAAAAAAAAACAAGAAAGCAGCGGCAAACCCTAATTTGAGAGGGAGAGAAAGGAAGAGAAAATAGTGGAAAAAAAGTGAGACAGGGTGAAGAAAGTGGGGGGGTTGATTTTTGATGGTTTGTTTTTGTTGCATTCAAAAGTGAAAGCGAAAGGGGTTTCTGTTTTTTCTTTTATCGTTCAGAGCCCGGTAGCGGCTCTATTTTACCATACCCACTATTATTTGCCACTGCCCATTTGACAGTACAGTAGTGAAGACGCTATAGGGAGTCTTTACAGCAGCAGTAGCAACTAGCAAGCAGTGCGGTACACAGAACAAGGGAGGATGAGGGGATGGAAAAAAAAAAAGGTGGGATTTTCAAAATGTACACGTTAAGTGACTAAAACACCCCGCCTAGGCTGACATTATTACCCCTTGTACCTCAAATGAATTGCAGTGCTGCCATCAATCAGGGAGTAAAAAAGGAAAATAAAAAAAAAAAGAAACTGAAGCTTATGGCTAAAGGGTTGGGAGTGGGAAAGTCTTTACTTTTTGCTGGCCGATGAGAACTCGGCTTGTGTTGTGTGTGGGTCCAAGCCACAAGGGTGAGTGGGGCGAACAACAGACAGTAATATGATAATTGAAGCATCCTGCTCTCATTGGATTTGTAGTAGTAGTTAGTAGGAGTACCACACCTCTAAATTGTTTATAGAGAGCATTAGCAAGCAGAGCATGTATCATGATAATCCTTCCTTAGTAGTAGTAATTGATTATTGTGCTTTTCTGTTTTGAGTGTTCATGAAAATCATGCATGTAAAGGATCTACATGGCAAATGTGATGCTCAAGCTTCCCTTTGGTTTCTTCCTCTTTGTCTAATGTCTGTTTTGGAATAGCCATCAACTTCCTTTTCTCGAAAAGAATAGCCATCAAATTCCGGTATCATATTCTTCTTGAGTTTGTATAGATTCTCTTTTCCTAACTTATATCCTTTACATCCTTCTACCGAATTTGAACCTAACCAAGATATGTTTGACAAACATATATGTTTAACCTTTGGCTTATTTTACCATCCAAAATCTTATTTGATCCAAAATCATAATTGTCTTTGGCGGACACTTTCTGCCTTATTTATATATAAAGTAATAATAGTATTTGATAATTCATCTAATCTAAGATAAATTGAAATATATTGATCATTTTGAACATTTGATATTTATAACTAGAAATATTATTATGTTTCATAATTATTAATTTAACACTACAATTAATAGTATCATCATTATTTATTTATTTATATTTATAACTAATATTATTCGTTTTGGTTATTTATTTACAAATAAGAATGATAATTGTTTATTACCTATAATTAATAGTTATAACTAGTCATATTCATATTATTCAATTCTTTATCATTATAATTAATATTGTTTTTACAATTATCATAAATATCATTCCTATAAGCAGTTTACAAACTATTTTTATATTGATTAAGTATTTATAATCAATATTAATAGTATTTTTTATTAATTACTAAGTCATGGTTCAAATAACTACAGTCCTTATTAATTTATTGCTAAAATTATAATTTCATATTCTTTATATCAATTAGTTATTTATTTTTATGATTAATATCATTTTTAATAGTCATTAAATTATAATTAAAATTAATATTATCGTTATCACATTATTATTTATAATTTTAATTAATATTTTTGTTTTTATTACCTAATTATAATACATATTGTTAATAATTATAATTATTACTTATTAAAAACAATATTCTTGTTCATTGTTTCTATATAGACATATTTTACATTATTATTTGTAATTATTATTAGTATTAATCATATAAAAAATTATATCTCATGAAAAATAATATTATTTATACTTATTAATTATTTATAATTATGATTCATAATATTATTTTTTATATATTAACTTATATCCATAATAAAAACTATACATATAAATCATATGTTTGAGATTATAATTTATACTTTTTGAATTTGTTAAACGGTTATAATCATGATTAATGCTAGCTTTTATATTTATTAATTTATCTTGAAAAAATAATATTAATATTATTAGTTAATTATTTATAATTATAATTGATATTATTTTATTTGATTATTTAGTTTTCATGGAAATTAATAATATTTTATTAATTATAAAATTATTATTATTGTTATTAATTCTATATAATCATAATAAACATTACTTATAATAATTATGATTAATATTATTCATACAAATAATTTATTAATCAATAAAATTAATATTTTTATGCTAATTTATTATTATATTTAACCAAATTGATTTATACGTATGTTTAATGTTATTTTATGAATTACAACCATGATTGATATATTTACATGACTAATTATTTATAATTATGATTAAATCATTTTTTCTTTATCCTTATAGTTCATCTTATTAATATTAATTATTTATTTATAATTATAATAAATACTATTTTTAATGATTAGCTAATTATAACTATGTTAAATAATGGTTGCCGATTGTGGGTGATTAATAAGTGTATTATGGTACTAGTATAGGATAGCTTAGATATTTATTAAAAAGTAGTGTGATGTGCTCGTGAAATAAGAATATGGTAGATGATATAGATAGTAAGGTTCTAAAAATAGTACATAATATAAGCGTTTTGAACTCCGTTTGAGGTAATAATATAAATAATGATGTACAAAATAAAAGGACGCTAAATATTCCTTATTTATTAGTTATAAGAGTGTAAAAAAATAAACTTTTTTTAAGATGTGTGTTTTAGTGGCCGCAATTTAAAACTTACTTGCATACGACTAGGATATGCATGAAAATTTCGAATTTAAAGCATAAATCGATCATTATATGTCATGTCGTGTTTCATTTTTAGATGCAGTTATATATATATTGGCCTCATAGGTCAATCAACCTTTATTTTGATGATAACAAACGTAGTTATAATTTTGACTTGTGTTGTTAAGTGTACATGTATATCATGGCAAAAATTAAAGTATTCAACACTTAACTAAGTCGATAAGTACTAAGAAGATCTAAGTTTCAAATCATATCTCAAGTACAAGCCAAATACCAACAAGGATGACAAAATAAGACTCTAACTTCAAGTGCTTCAGTTTCACGTATGGAATACACAAACTCTAAAGGGATAAGCAAGTATGCTCGAGAAACCATGACTCGAGTTTTAAAGAATATGTTATAGTCTTAGGTTTTATGTACATATGATTTACATATTGAACACTTATGTTTTTTTAACAATTTCATATTTCTAATACTATTCAAGAATTATTTTTAAAGATCTTAAAGTGATTTCATGCATCAAAAATATTTAACAATATTTGTGAAAAAAAATTTCAAAAATATTTAAAGTGATATGACTTGTAAATTTCCCTATAAACTCTATAGAAATTATTTTTAGGCGAATGATAATTTTTTAGAAAGATTAAGATGTCTACTTTATAGGTGATGAAATATAACTCAAGTTATGGTCTCTCTTCGTTTTTTTCGTAAAGGTGGACAGTGTTGAAAAATGTTCCACCAATTTACTATTTAGTCAAAACTAGCCGATTGGTCCATCAAAACTAGTCAACTGGTTTGATTACCAATGGAATGGTTTGGATATTTCTAATATTTTCTGCACGTTAGAATTTGACTATTGTGGTACTTTTTACACCAAACGGCTGGTGCCAATTTTTCTCATTTTTATCACTATAGGTAAGAGTTGTTAGACTTCAATAAATATCAATCAATCTAGCTCAACTCTTCTAAAATTATATTTTTCACATCTTACAAGGAATCAATTAGAGTTTTGATTTTACTCTTTCAAATCCAAATCAAACTTCTATAATGCTCGATTTATTTATTGTATTTAGTTAGAGTGCTTATACACTTGTAATTATTTTTTTTCTAACAAAATAAAAATCATCACTAGTGGTTACTCACTTTCATATTTTATCTAGTGTAGTTCTTACTGTACTCATTCAAACTCATCGTATCAAACCTAAGTAAAGATTAGTATATTGTATAGCATTCCTAATAAAGGTCGTTGAGATTGTTGTTTCATAAACCTGGAGATGATAATTAGGTAAAGTGTAAATCATATCCTAGAGTGTCATTGAGATTGTAGGCTCAAAAACCAAAAGACGTGTGATCATCATCAAACACCCACTATAAATAAATAGAGTTTGAAATATAAATGGTAAAACATTTTGGTAGTGCATGTAGAGAAACTTTTTAGAGTATCTTGAACTACTATAAATCACTAGTTTATTGTTTTTTATCCTTCTGCTTATTTGTCATAAAACTTTAATTTAGAATTATTGTTACAAAATACTCTATTCAACTCCTCCAGAGTATCCATGCGCTTTTCAATTGATATAGGAGCTCATGCTTTGTCAAATTTATCTAATTATCAAAAGCTCAACATCCTCAAAGTATGGATAACTTCATGGATGAAGACTTAGCACCTTCAAAGCTTCCATTGTTCATTGGAGAATATTTAGGGTTTTGGAAGAAAATGACGAGGATCTTCTTCGTAGCATAAGATCATGAGTTATGGTTAATCGTACAACTTGGTCCCATCAATATTTTAACAACCATCCACAAATGGAATGATTGATAAACTGAAAGAAATATGGATTGATGAAGAAAGAAGAATAATGACACTCAATGAAAAAGCTGCAGTAATGTTTCATTGTGCCCTAGTTGAAGAAGGCTATGGACAAATTCATGATTGCACTATTACTAGAGAAATTTGGGAGAAACTAAAGTCAATATATGAAAAGGAATATGAAGAAGAAGATAACCATCTCTGCCACCTAAGTTCAATTGCAATAAAAAGTAAAGTGGCGCCTAATTACATATCCTCTTATTTTCAAGATAACGTTTTTTCCATGATTGATGTTATTTTATTCCATGTTGAGAAAATGTCAAGTTAGTATTCTGATTTGAATAGCATGCTTTCATACCTATCATATATGCATGAATATTCAAAAATAAAAATTGAGGGGTCTGCTTCCAAAATTGACAATCTTAGACTTAATCTGCGTATGAAAGAAGAGAGAGTTGAAATTTCTCCCTTAATTGGTATTCGTGAAAATACAATTGTGCTTGAAATTGCTAAAACCATAAAAAATGGAAAATATGTTGAAAACCTTACATCTAATTTCTATTGTGCTATTCATGTCAAGAAGAAAGCCTATGACACTTATCTAAATTTTTGTAAAAGGAAATTGTTCATAAAGAAGAACCTGGCCTCCAAGAACACATTCTCTTTCTATCACACTATCAACGGTAAAGGGATTGATCAAGGGCCGGGTAAGAAATCAATATAACTTTTAAATCACACTTGTAGGACAAATCTTTATATTAATGAGAATAATTATTTTCCCCAAAACTCTTGTGAGTTACATCCACCTCCTTCAAAACATAGACCCCCCTCCAACCATAGGCAATAGGATCCTTCTAAAAATCAAAGTGTCCCATCTATTAGATGTTCCACTATATTAGCTATGAATACTATAAACTCTCTTTATACTCCATTCTTATACAGGACCAACATTATCCATGGAAAGAAAACAATAAATGGGGAAATGCATTGATTCTGACATTGGTTACAATATTATCAAGATTTCCTTTATGTAAAATATCTTTGATATTCACATTTTTCCACTCTTGGAGCTATGTGATCCTGTATACTTTGATCTTATTCTCCTTTGCTGTACATACTTGGTTGTTTTTGTTGATGATTCCACTATCACCACCAAAGCCCTTGGTATTTCCATATAAGTCGATGAGAGTAGACGTATTAAGACTCTAAACATTTAAGTGGGCACCCCTTTTTGCGATTACATATCAAATTCAAATGAGTATGTGGACACATGACATGTTTTGTAAGATATCTTCAATATGGTATTATGTGATATGATGCACCAATAGCTATTACTATCTACAACCCTAAAAGAGAGCATTGCACTATTTTGTTTGCACAAAGTCGTTCCTCTGCATGACATCTAGGGCTAATATGATTACTAAAAATCGATACGAGATTGATCGTATCTCATTAAGGGTTGTCGTGCGCTTCGGTATTGACATATCTCAAAACATGGCACATATGGCAAGTCACACACAAGTTTATTTAGGGTATGATTCTCTCATCATAAGGCTCTTGAAGGGCTTATAAGTCTTATTTGGAGATTTCAATTCCACTTATCTTCATTTATATAATGGATTGTATATCTTTGATGAGATGACCCTATAAACAATAGGATACGAGTTAAGCAGGGATGGTAAGAGTCTTATACTTACTAAAAGGGCTTGATTTTCATTAATACGCATAAGTAGGATATCAGGTACTCAAGCTCTTCATGCCCATTACGCGGATGATCATAATATCCCCTCTAACCATAATCCCCTCAATGCATGTCCAATAGTTCCTCTTACTATAATATATGCTTCATCCATATCCACTAAAATCCTATATCAACTCCGTATACTAGAGAAAAAATTTCAGATTTACAAGACTTGCTTATCATAGGGTTTTGGGTGATTGACTAGATATTTGCACCCACAAATTATACACAGGCTCAATCATGGTACTAAGCTTGCTATTCCCGAGAGACTTGTGCATTATGTGCATCCTGCTACCTTTGTTGAGGATCCATTATGACTAAAGACTCATGTTGATTCTTCTATTGCCGCTACAACATATAATCAGATACACGATACACCTAGGGCTTCATATTTGACTATATTTGAGGGTGACATGGTTTCTTCTATTGATGTCACTATTGATCAAGTTGTGAAGGATAATGACATTAAGGATATTGCACCTCAAATTAATACTAAGGATATAGTGTGTACACTAGGCAATAGAGATAGTGTTGATGTTGAGTTGGAAAATTCAAATGTAGATAATTTAGAGAGTACATCATCAATTGATTCTCTGTACTTTGATCTAAAGGTTCTCCTGATTTAGCTCACCATTGTTCCTCACCCACCTTAATCCACACAATCTGAACCTACCCTTCCATCTACCTCTAGTTATGATCTAGGCACCACTTGTGCTAATCAAAGCTCTACATATTTCATGGTCATATCAGTATATGGGCCACGTTGCATGTTTTGATGATATTTTTTGTTAGAGTTCTACTTGTGCTCTAATTGTTATCCTTACATAATATTTGTTGTTATATCTCCGTAAAACACATATGTCTAAGTTAATTTATTCGTATATCATGAAGAATTGCTCTTAAATGTTTTTGAATTATATCTGGTTAATTGAATGATCTTTATTTGATTTCTCCATGCCCTAATGGTTAGAAATGACAATATGTTATGATGCAAACTTAATGTGCTTTTGCATATGCCACACTTTCATGCTTATTGATGATTTATCTATCACATGAATAAGTTAACTCATATAATGATATATTTCATGCAATTATGATTTCAATGTTAAGTTTTGAGAAATTACTTGAGATACTGCGTGGTCAAGACAATGACTCGCTTATATATAACATCATGTAACTCTTGATATTTATGATGTAGAGTGGTTGAAAACTCATTAGTCATGCTATCTTTAGTAAGAAGTTTAATCATTGTGATACTTATGTTTTCATTTTATCACGTTGTTTTGATGTATAAAAACTTTAAAGGAAAAGAAAAGGTTCTCCTTGTCTTAACTTACAGATTACCATAAAAAAATGGATTCTCCAAATTGCATATTAGATATACTCTTGATATTCCACCATAACCACTGAGTATGAGAGATATTTGAAAGAATATTGGAGAAGAGTTACACCTTTTTGACGCTAGCTATCCATATATGGTAAAGTCTAACCAAGCAACTTGACATCTGTTAAACTACTATATCTGATCCAGGTTGTTCACCTCGATGCTTGAACTAGTATAGCTTATGTGTTTAAGGGGATATTTTATAATTTTCTCATTTGAATACATATGATTTATCGCTAGGTATACTCCCTTGTGCGCATGGTATAATTCTTATATTCTCAAGATTTGATATTCGTTTATGATTGATTGAAATATCTCATATTAATCATCTCTATCAACGTCACGCCTTACTTTTCTTCATCTTTCTAATCATGATTACATTTTATCACTAATTATCTATTATGACTTGATATATACGAGACTTTGGTCTTGTTTTAGGTTACAGTGAAATATACATGATTAGTAATTGACTCTTCTCATAAGTGATGTGCCTCGAATCATTATATTTTCTTCACTCTCTCTTTCTTATGCTTATTTAAAATATCTAACATGACTAGAGTTTGCATGATACACCCTACTATAAGTACCACATGTTCTATTCTATTAACCATTTTAGCCAATATAGCATGTTTATGCATGGGATCCTCTCACGTGACTCCACATATTACATGATGAGATATTCGTTATGAGTTACATGTTCTTCGCCTTAGTTTTGAAATTCCATCACAAACTTGGTTTTTATGTGTGAACTTGCCTTCAAATTATTTGATGTACCCACTTCATATCATTCCATTTACTAACAAAAAAAATGAGCTTAATTCTATTGTCCCGCACATTTCTACACTCTTTATTTTGGACTTCTGTGATACATGAAGCTCTTGTTCTTTCTATTGATCATGTCTTGAATTTGTGTGATTTTAGAGTCATCATGTTACTCCACGCTTCCACTATCATATATTTGACTAATATATGGTCTGACTTATGCTCAATATTATCATAAATCTTCACATCTTACCAAAATACATGGCACTTTTAATAAGTTTTCCAAAAGTTGATATTGATTACCAACCTTTATGTTTTTCATGAAAAATTACAATCTTTCAAGCCATATGTGTTGGGAAAACTACTTTATTGATGTACACATCTTCTCCCTCGTTCTTATTATCGATTATACATTGAGAAGCGATTCATGGATGGCTTTATGATTAATGCTTATAACTCAATTGTCATTGAAGTGTGAATACTAATGCTTAATTATAACAATTTGATATTGCCTTCCACTCATATATGTTACATAAAATGATAAGTGCTCGGGACACTTTTCCTTTGCTAGCTTTGCATCCATACATCTAAAAGGTCTCTCCTTTTATTTTTATAACTAAATGTTCATACTTGATACACACAGGTGACATTTTATGTTTTAACATTGATACAACTATCATGTTCACCAATTCACCATATTTATGACAATTTAGTTGTTGTGTGCGTGTTTCGTCCCTTTTCTCTTCCCCCATACTTCTTATTTGTTCATCACTATTAAAGGGAAACAACCGATATATATTATAGGCGTAATAGGGAGTTGAGACACTCCTTTGGAGGAGTATACTTGTACAAAAATAATATGTGACCTAAATATGCTTATTTTACTCTTGTTTTTGCATAACCAAGTGCAGCAATAAATTGCTTGTTTGTTACTTATATGATATTATATTTCACATCATTTATAGTGTTTAAGTATATACAACTCCTTGATGACATGTGCTTCTATGAGTCATGCATTGGTGTTTCCTCATGTTATTAATTATTGTGTGATGTTATGTTCCTATATGACTTGATCTAAAACTTCCACTCTCGAGATCATTATAATGCGAAATTTTACATGCGCACTTTTATACACACCTTAGCCACACACATAATTTTCTATTCACCAGTTAGGTTGAGAGATGCAACTTTAAAATTGAGTGATCACACGAATCCATTGCTAGATTCACTTGTAATGTCTCATGCAAGCAATCACCGTCATCTCTCTACATTATGTTTAACTATATATATCATTATTATGCTTAAGTATATTACTCTCACAGGAGTTGTGTACCCCCACGAGGGGCCCTCTATCTTATGATAATTGTTTAGATTAAACGAGCAATGATATCCAAATACTAAGCGTGTAAACCAAAAAAATAGTTTTTTTTTTCTATAACTAGTTATATTTATATATTATTATATAAGATGAATAGTTTAACAATTTAATTAATATGCAGAAGATAAATAGTTGGTTGTATATATTCAAGTAATTAATTGATAAAATACTTGATTAGTATGTATTATTCGACATATGTGCAGCAGATGAATAGTTGCATTAATATGTTCATTAGTTTGACAATTCAATTAA
Source organism: Tamarix chinensis (assembly GCA_030549775.1). Taxonomy (NCBI): domain Eukaryota; kingdom Viridiplantae; phylum Streptophyta; class Magnoliopsida; order Caryophyllales; family Tamaricaceae; genus Tamarix; species Tamarix chinensis. The sequence goes on from CM060178.1 coordinate 81,761,326, forward strand.
TATGCAGGAGATGAATAGTTTACTGCATATGTTCAAGTAATTAATTAAGAAATTACTTGATTAATATGTATTGTTCGACATATGTGCAGCAGATGAATGGTTACATTCATATATTCAGTAGTTTTACAACTCAATTAATACGCAGGAGATGAATAGTTGCCTGCTTATTTTTAGATAATTAATTAAGAAAATTCTTAATTAATATGTGTTGTTTGACATATGTGCAATAGATGAATGTCTCAATTAATACGCAGGAGATGAATATTATTTTGTTGTTATGCAGCGTAGGAGATGAATAGTCTGACAAATCAATTAATACGCAGGAGTATTTCATCATTTATTTGACTTTATTAATTAGTAATAATATATGGCAGTGATAATATATGATTAGTAATAATAGGTATAGTTTAGGCGGAAAAATTTATTTGTATATTGTCTGCCAAACAACTCCGTTTTTTATATAATAACCAATGTTGTCGTTCTATGATTAATTTTTTTTAATAATAATTATATTATTAATCATGATAATATTCATAATAGTAATGATCAATTATATTAAAATTCATTACTATCATAATAATAATAATTATCATAATTATATTATAAATTATGACAATAGTAATTAGTAAAATTATATAAATAATTATATTAGTATTAATTATATTAATAGTTATAATTATTATAGTTATATTAATAATAATAGTCATACTATTAATACTAAATAATAAAATTAATAATAATAATAATAATATTATTATTATTATTATCATCATCATCATATTTGATTGATATTGATCTAACATTAAAAAAAAGAAAAAAAATAACACTTTATTAAAATCAGTTATATGTATTTGCTAGTTGCATTATATTAATGGCAGCAAATGCATATGTGTTGGTCAACTGGTTTATGCACTTTATTTGGCGTATTAATTATTTATCAATTATTTATATATTAATATGTAGGATATGAATAGTTTGACAATTAAATTAATACACATGAAATTAATAGTTGACTCCATATGTTCAGGTAATTAATTAAAAAAATATTTGATTAATAATTTATTAAAATTAGTTGTTCGACATATGTACAACAAATGAATAGCTATATGTATTTGCTACACATAGGAGATAAATAGTCACATTGTATTAATGGATATATGCATGTGAAGCAAATGAATTTACACTTTGGTGTATTAATTATTTATATATTAATATGCAAAAGATTAATAGTCTGATAATTCAATTAATATGCAGGAAATGAATAGTTTTATGCATATGTTCGGATAATTAATTAAGAAAATATTTGATTAGAAAATATATAGTTAATACTTTATTAAAATTAATTGTTTGACATATGTGCAACAAATGAGTAGTTATATACATTTAATGCACATAGGAGATGAATAGTTGCATTATATTAATAAATAGTTATATTATTATTCCATCTTATTAATTAGAAATAATAATAATTAGCAATCATATATGGCAGTAGTAATTTATGATTAGTAATAATGGATATAGTTTAGGCGGAAAAATTTGTCTGTATATTGTCTGCTAGACAACTCCGTTTTTATATATATATAGATAGTATTTTTTTAATTTCAATATTTTATTTTGATCCGACAGTTTATATTGAAGGTTTAACAGACTTACATTTAAGTATATGATCCTCTATTTTATTTTTCACTCCAATCCCTCGATTCACGTACGGTACACCCATATGTAAGTAGTGAGATGTATAAGGTCTTATTCTATCTTATATGCATCCGTATCCAAAGTGTAGATTATGTTAATATGTTATATAAGAATATGCATCTAACAAGGAGAATACATAGTATATAAAAATTATTTATAATCTATATTATAAAAACGTGTACTATTATTATTCTGGTATAATGAATTTATTTGAAAAGTGTAATATTGTTATAATATTATTCTAAGATAATAATAATATTGTTTAAATTTAGCTTACGTGATTCATGTTTTATAAGACAAAGGTACTTCTTATTATTAATAATATAGATTTTAATTTATATAGATTACCTTTTATTAATTACATATAAAATAGAGTATATTATTGAAAAATATTTATCTTAAGTTCACCATAATCTTTATTAAAAGCCAAATAAGGGTTTCTTAGGCTAAAAAAGGAAAAAGAAAAAACGCTCGCACGGACTTATCTCAACGGTTGAGGCACGGTAAGTTGGTACAAGGGAGCCAGATTCGATACTCGTAGCCGCAGTACGAGAGTTTCAACCCTTCAATGTGGGGTCGCTCCTTGCAGGCACCACAAGATAAGACCACTATGTCTTTAACCGTTAAGTTATCGTGATTTACTTTCTCTAAAGCTGTCGGGCCGATAGTTGGAGTATCGGGGGCGGGGGTATTTCGCCTTTTGGTACAAAGGAAAAAGAAAAAACGAAGCAAGGGTAGAATAGTAAAAAGCTGAAAAGCGGGGAGGGAAAGGGGGTAGGGAAAATAAAGTAGCCGATGCGGGGATCAGAAGGCTTTAAAAAGAAAACAGAAGTCAAATGGGGTTGGGGGTGAGAGGGAGACACAGAAGACAGAATGATGAGGGTTTTTGCATGCGTCTCGATTCGATATAGCCCTCTCTCTCTCTCTCTCTCCCCCCTCCCCGATAGATATCGTATCGTCTTAAAATAAACTGAAATCTACTACTGCTGCTAATATAGCCAGGTCGGTTTTAGGCAAAGTTCCAGAAATTAATGTCACGAGACGAGACAAGGTTTATTTATTTTTACTAATAGTAATATGCATGCTGTAATAATAGCATGCATTAAATGGTTTAATCTTTATTATTATTTTTACAGCTAATGCCTTGTTTGGGCAAACGCATGACTCATCAATTTTAGACACGGTGACGTTTAGTGCTTTATGTAGCTTTTCAAAATTACCTACCTTTGGGGTTTTCTTACAGATTACAAATTATTAATAAACAAACTAATATCAAAATATTTAGCCACAAAAATATTAATAAAGGTCATTTTATATTAGATTCATATCAAATAATACAAAATGGTAGCTCATAGATGTATATTTGTTTTGGAACATGAATTTATTGCAACCTAGATAGAAAATTTTATATTAGAAAAATGTTCAAAATAATATTTAGATATTTTGTGACGATAACTTTTGATAAATAAGTTATAAACTTTTTGGATTGAAATCAATAATAATAATAAACAAAAACTATTAAAATATTATCATTAACCACCAATTTAAAAATTAATAAATTTAAAATAAATTGAGATTAAATAGGATTAATATTTAATCAAATCCAACCTAACCTAGGTTTAACCGAAATTTTTTCTTCGTACAATGAGGTTAATAAAAAAATTTAACCTAACTAAATCTAGTTTAACTTCAAAACAATTAAGATCTTAGAAATAAACTTTATTTAGGTATTTAATCACAATAATTTATTTAAATGTTTTATAATCAAATAAATACCTAAACAATTAAAAATATGATTTATTCTAAACTCTCCACAATGGCTCGAGTACTTTCACGAATAAAATCATTAAAATATAAGATACACGTATAAAATATAGTGCATCCGAGTGAAATCGCCACATTTTTACTATTCAACGCTGCATCATTATTAACGCACCCCCTTTTTTATGTATGTTTCCGTATCCCTGTAAAAGCAAATATACTCGCCGGTGACTGTGTACTACCAGTCTACGTGCCCATAGCCAGTACTGGAAAAAGTTAATGGATATGATATGACACGACATGACATGACATATGAAGCATATTATATATATATATATATATATACATATACAGACACACACACTACTACTACCGCACCTCCTCCTGCTGCTACTAGTCTACTACAGCTACGCATATTCATTGATTATAATATCGGACGGACAGTTGGGTAGTAAAGTCGGATGATGTCGATGGTTGGTAGACGGATATATTTGATTCGTGATGCAATGTGATGGTTTTGTTTGTGGTTCGCTACTTTACTAGCCAGTGAAGTGAGTGAGCAGCGAGAGAGCTTCTGGAGAATGCCATGGACCTCCGGTTCGCGCCCGTGTTGCGGGGTTGCCCGTTCGTCGTCTTGTCTTTGGCAAATATGTTTTGCCCGTTATTTAAAAAAAAATAGATATATTAACTTTAATAAAATCATATTCTAAATATAATATTATAATATAATATGTATTGGAAAAAACTCAAGACATTTTTAATCCAAACAAATATTATAATTTTTTCTCTTCGATTTATTATTTAAACTTTTTTTTAATAAATAACTTATTGTTTGAACTAATTAGATCAATAATTAAAATTTTATCAAATTAATTCTAATAATGATGATGATGATTGGAATACTAATTAATTTTTTAATCATCATAATGAAAACAATAATTTATTAAAAAAATATTTAAAATCATATCATAACAAATTAGAACGAACATGCATTAACTTGTATGTTGTAGCAGTAAACTCAAGCCTTTACCCAAAGAGAAAACAAAGGAAGTAAACACAGAGGCTTTTAATAGCCTCAGGTTTGAGCTTATCCATCAAAATTATTATTATTATTATTATTATTATTATTATTATTATTATTATTATTATTATTATCATTGTCGTCGTCCATGCAGTGTTTACAATGGAGTATTGACGTACAGATGGTAGCAATGAGTGGTTTGAGTCAGGTGTTTGGGTTATTTTAGGTTTCATTAGTCAAAATCACTTGATTTCAATTAGGTCATGTATGCGTTCTAAATCCGAAATTGAGTCCTTGCATTTTTATAGAGCCAGCCTCTTATATCATACCTACTTTAAAAAATAAAATAAAAATTGAAGTGTCTTTACGCTGAGAATAAATGCACGAGAAGAGGTATCTAAAATTAAACAAGTCATATTTAATTCCAATGTTTATGGTTTGATTAGATTAATATCATAATAAATATGAACTGGTTAATAATCAATTTAAACCATTTCTTTATAGCTGGGGGAAACTATAATTAAATAAAAGTTAATCATTATTATATTTTAAAAAGTATATATAAAAAAATTATATATAATTTAACCCCAACAACTTCTTAAGTTTTTGCCTCATATGGAATAAACAGAGTGAAAAATAAATTTTCATATTTTATATATTTTATATTATCTACTTATTGTGAAAGTTTGTTTTTCCGATAGAATACCAATTTTTTATCATTATTCAAAATAAAATAGATATGTTCTTGAAATAATTATTATTATTATTTCTGAATAGATTACATAAGAAAATCAAAACGTGAGGGTATTTTTACCATTTCTATTACGCTTTTACCAAGTGAATACTAAGTTATAAAATTTTAACCCAAAAGATTAAGAATTTTGTTTTAAAAGAGACAATTGCAGAGATTGAATTGGATATTAATGCCACAAAATTTAACATATATTCTTAAGATATCAATATTAAAAACATATCAAAAAATCAACGTTTGACTCCAACGTCATACGAATGCAATAATGACCCCAACTCTACGAAACCCTAATTTCATAAGTTAAGCATAACTTTTCCTATAAGATTCACATGACCACAAAAATTTAGTGAAATTTCCTAAAATATAATTATTAGTAAAACATATGAAAATCAAGGTATAAATCTAATTTTTCTACACATATGATAATAGCCCTACCTTTACAAAATTATAATTTCACAAGTTAGGCATATATTTTCCCATAAGACTTACATGACCGCCAAATTTAGTACACATTCCTAAAAATATTATTGTTAACATCATATTCAAAATTCGAGATCTAAATCTAACACTTTACACATGTGATAATGACCTGTCTCTAGGGTTATTATTCCCAACTTTAGTTATTTTCTTATTTTATTAGATTCTCAACGCTTATAATTACTCCAAGAATTCCACATGATATATCTAACATATTTTAAATCATTTAATGCATCAAAATACCAAATATTCCATATTTAACCCCTATTGAATAAATACCCATAAGATATTTAAAACACCCATTTTCTCAAAAAAATCTTACAAGTCTGATATCATTGAATCTAAACTTCCCATATATATATCATCATGATAAAACTTGTCCATAGTCCTTTAACACTTTCCATTGTTATTAAAACCACACTAAGATACCATAGGCCATACTAGTACACTTAGGGTATCAAACCAAGCTTTATCATAACAACAAAATTTCTAGGTTGTTATAACTCATCTATGAACCCTTTTCACTCATGAAATCGTGCCCTCACCTCTTCTTTTTTCTCTTCTATCTACCTTGCATAACAACTTAGAAATTTTGTTGTTGTTGCTGCGTGTATTGAAGTGGAGATTTCATGCCTTTGCTTCCTTCTTTTCTCATTGTTTTACTTCCCATTAACCTTTAACACCTTGACCTATCATTCTTTGGTGTTTTTTTGTGGTGGTCTCCAAACCTCCATCTCCAAGAGTAATATTGTCATTTTACTTCTTCCATTTCATTTCCTTTATTTCCCTTTTACCTAATTATTGATATTGGTCCATCTAAGTATTTTATCCTATATCCTTGAAGGTGACCAAGTGGTTTAGAGAAGGTGTTTCTAGATTCCTTATATTAGTTTTGATAAGGAGCTTAGGAATTTTGGTAACTAAACTAACCCTTAGAAATAGGATTTTATACAAGGTGTATTATATGTTATTCTATGCACAATCAGCTCTATTTTAAATATAATCATAAAATAATATCTTAAAAAATATGTTAATTGCGGTAAATATTTTTGTAACTTTGGAAAATAAATATTTTAATAGTATGATTATTAATATATTTATGAAATATTAATTTAATAATTGTGTTATTATTTTAAGGTACAAAGTTTGATTAGCGGGGGCTTATAATTTTTGATAGGATACCAATAATTTATCTTTTTGCTGAAAAATAGGTAACTTTTATACTCTCCTAAAATTTTAGACATCACATGATAACACATTAAGATTTTTGTATCTGAAATATTTTAAGCATGAGTCATTATGTAATAATCATGTGTTATTTATTATATCATGAAAATTGGTAAAAAGAGCATGTTATTATATGTAAAATATTTTGGGTACAAAAGTATGAGAAAAATGATTTCTATGGTTATGTATGATGTGCGCGTGGAAAATGATAGGATGAGCATGCTTAGATAAATGTGTGGAATAATTATTATTGACGTATTCCCTAGGGGAAATTCAGTCGTTTTACGTGTTATATGATATTTACCCTAAAAAATATGTTAAATGTGGCTCATGTATCATTGGACATTATGTGTTTTTCTATGCATTAAATATGCACGGTAGGGTTTATGTGTCGAATCATAATAAGGGTAAAATGGTCATTTAACTTATCTAATAATTTAATTGCATGATAAATAATTTAATTATTAATTTTTACTCTTGTCATGAAAAAATAATAAATGAAATGGTTTTAGTATTTAAAGATGATGTTAATGTGATAATTTTGATCTCAGTGGTATTTTGGTTATTTTGGCCTAATGCACTCAAATATGAATTATTGAGTCTCGAATAGCCTTAGTATATTTTTATGATTGACCTTGTCATTTATCTTATTTATAGCTATATAGAATAAGTGGAAAATTAGTAAAATGACTAAATATGGGAATCAGATATATGTGATCGATTGTGATTTCATGGTCATTTTAATGAAATACCAATACTTAAAGTGAAAGAACTCAAGATCGAGAATGGTGGATCTTTAGGATTCGCTGCCTTAAAGACATGGTTTAGCTTTCAGTTGCTATTATGGTTTTTTACTAGTGTGTTTTAGTTCCCCGGCGAAGTCCTACATCTTATTTAGTTATGAGGACTAATAAGGGTATGCAAACTTATGGATTAGGTATCCTTGTCTGTAGGTACTATGTTACTTTCATGTATCAGTGTGACTAGGGTACCTTTGTATCCTTGGATTGATAGTAGGTAGGATAATGTGTTGCATTGGGCATGAGTATGACGGAAGTACCTTAGTGTCTCTAGGTTGATTGATTTTCCCTCGAATAAATAAAAATAAAAATGATTGATGGATTAGTGGACTATTCGATAATAGCCTTCGTACCTACTTATGATTAGATGTGGCAATCGGGTCGGACGGGTCGGGTTCGGGTCGGGTCATAGTAGGTCGGGTCATTAACGGGTCGGGTCATTTCGGGTCATTTGACCGTTGCGGGTCGGGTGTGGGGTCGGGTCGTGTCATTTCTGGTCTTTCAAATTGTTAGGTCGAGTGCGGGTCGGGTCGGGTCATTTCGGGTCATTCAATTTGTCGGTTGGGTGCGGGTCGGGTCGGGTCATTCGGTTGCGGGTCATTTTAGGTCAATTTGTCGGGTCGGGTCGGTTGCGGGTCGGGTCATTTCGGGTCAATTTGTCGGGTCAGGTCATTTTGGTTCCGGGTCATTTCGGGTTAATTAATTTGTCGGGTCGGGTTAGGTCCACCCATTCGGGTTAAGAAAACTCGGATTCGGATAATTTCGGGTTAACTTGACTGGTAGGATTGGGTTGGTTTCAAGTCATTTTATAACTCACGCGAGTAGGTAGCTTTGGCCGGTTCAGGTCATTTCATATTTTCATATAATAGTATAATATGATGGGTTAGTTATGTCTGGGTTGTTTCGAATTAAGTTGATGGGTGAGGTCATTTCATACAATTTGATGGGTTGAATTCAATTAGTTACTCATATTCGAGTCTAAGTAATTATCATTTCATAAATCATAAATATTAGAGACAGACAATTATAAGATTAATATTGCAGATAAAATAATTAAAAATATTAAATGCGCTTTATTTTCACAAATAAATAGTAAAGATATTTATAAATATTAATAATAAAAAATATTGCGCTTTGAATCAAACAAAGATATTTATCATTGATTATAATTTATTTGATAACTTAAAATATTTAATTACTTAAAAAAATATAATTTTATAAAATAAGGATGATCAAAACAAGACTATACAATGTATAATTAATTATCATTTATTAAATTCTATATATTAGATACAATAATAAGATTACTAGTAAAGATAAATGAAATAAGAATATTATATGTGTTTTATTTTTACAAAGGTACATAATAAAAATATTTATAAGTTTTAATAATATTATATTCGATTGCTTAAAATATTTATAAATTTTAAAAGTAAAAATATAAGATGTTTATAATATATTATATTTAATTAATTAGTTAAAATATTTGATTACTTAAAAAAATATAATTTTATAAAATAAAAATGAGCATAACAAGAATAAACAATGTATAATTATCATTTATTACCTTGTAAATATTAGATACAATCATAAGATTATTAGTAAAGATAAATGAAATAAGAGTATTATATGTGTTTTATTTTTACAAAGGTGAATAATAAAGATATTTATAAGTTTTAATAATATTATATTTGATTGCTTTAAATATTTATAAATTTTAAAAGTAAAAATATTAGATGCATGTTTATCATATATTATATTTAATTGATTATTTAAAATGTTTGATTACTTAAAAAAATACAATTTTATAAAATAAAGGTGAGCATAATAAAAATATATAATGTATAATTATCATTTATTACATTGTAAATATTAGATACAATACAATCATAAGATCACTAGTAAAGATAAATGAAATAAGAATTTTATATGTGTTTTATTTTTACAAAGGTAAATAATAAAGATATTTATAAGTTTTAATAGTATTAGATTTGATTGCTTTAAACATTTATAAATTTTACATGTAAAAATATTAGATGTTTATCATATATTATATTTAATTGATTACTTAAAAAGAGACAATTTTATAAAATAAAGGTGAGCATAACAAGAATATACAATGTATAATTATCATTTATTACATTGTATATATTAGATACAATACAATCATAAGATCACTAGTAAAGATAGATGAAATAAAAATATTATATGTGTTTTATTTTTACAAAGGTAAATAATAAAGATATTTATAAGTTTTAATTGTATTATATTTGATTGCTTTAAAAATTTATAAATTTTACAAGTAAAAATATTAGATGCATGTTTATCATATATTATATTTAATTGATTACTTAAAAAAAGATAATTTTATAAAATAAAGGTGAGTATAAAAAGAACACACAATGTATAATTTTCATTTATTACATTGTATATCTTAGATACAATCATAAGATTACCAGTAATGATAAATGAAATAAGAATATTATATGTGTTTTATTTATAAAAAAGGTAAATAATTTATAAAATAAAGGTGAGTAGAATAATACTATAAATATATAATTATCATTTATTATATTGTATATATTAGATACAATCATAAGATCACTAGTAAAGATAAATGAAATAAGAATATTATATGTGTTTTACTTATACAAAGGTAAATAATAAAGATATTTATAAGTTTTAATAGTATTATATTTGATTGCTTTAAACATTTATAATTTTTAAAAGTAAAAATATTAGATGTTTATAATATATTATATTTAATTGATTACTTAAAATATTTGATTACTTAAAAAAAATTATAAAATAAAGGTGAGCATAACAAGAATATACAATGTATAATTATCATTTATTACATTGTAAATATTAGATACAATACAATCATTATATATGTGGACCATAAGTGCTACACGCCGGATCATTGAAGTTGATTTTTGATACTTTTTAATATATTTTTAGCTCAATTTATACTGTTAAAATTTACCTACAAAAGTATTATTTTTTTATCCAATAATTTTTATATCATTTATTCTATCTTTTTTTTCATATTCATTTCTCTATATAATTTATCTTATTAATTTATCTAGTTGTATTTATTTTATTAACGTTATTATATTTATATTTTTATTGTAATATTTTTATTAATTATTATTATTATAGAAAAAAACTATAATAAGTTATTTTAAACGTAATTTAAATTAAATAATAATTTTATATATTTTCATTAATTATTAATTATTAGATATAGATTCATATAAATTAAAAATTAAATAATGTAAAATAGAAATAATTAATATTATAATTAATAAAAATAATTGGATATTGTAAATTTAAAATTGATGAATGTAGAATACTAAATTATATTTAAAGTAAATTAATAATATTAAAAGAAAAAATATAACTAAAACTTTAAATTTAGGGTTGTAATGTGAGATACTCTTAATACGGGGTATAGTCATTATTTGTTGGATTTTGTGGGTGATAAGTGATAAACTGATAACTAATAAATGACACTACTATGCTCTTCTATTAAGAGTTTCTTCAGATAGATGGATTAATAGATGTAATGGAACGCGTTTTGAAAATTATTTTATAAGCTTATAACTAGATGTTTGTCTTTTTTATTTTGGTTATTTATTTATTAATAATATATCTTATTAGGATATCATTAATAAATAAGAATGTCTAGGGTAAAATTATGAAAAATAAATACAATTTATAAAATACTATATTTTTAAAAGCTTTAAATGAATAATAAAATATATATATAATTTATTATTATAATAATATATTATGATGTCTGATTAGGTTAATGTTGGGGTAGATTGGGTACTTATCGGGTCGGGTCAACGTTGGGTCGGGTTAATACTGGGTCGGGTCACTATCGGGTCGGGTCAATGACGGGTCGGGTCGGGTCATGGGTTGGGATCAGGTCGGGTTCATTATTATCGGGTCAGTGCCGGGTCGGGTCCGGTTGCTAAATTTTTCGGGTCACATCAGGTCGGGTTTCGTTCAGATCGGGTCAACTTTTTCCAGCTCTACTTATGATTTGGTAGTAACCTTTACGCCTAATGGTGTTTTGATAGTAAGTTTTGTGTCTACCTACATCTTTGTGGACTTTATTGGCATTGTGCCTGTGATCCTACCCATGATGTATGAGATATGTCGGTATTGATAATAAGCTTTGTAACCATTATTATTTTTATGACTTGAGGTTGATTATGCATTTTAATATACTTTAAAGAGCACACCTTGGATATTCAATTATTAAGTTTCAGTTGTTCTAGATGTGCAAGTTTGAATAACATATGTCCTTGGTGGTATTTGGTTACATGAATGAGTATCGTATTTTAGTTAATGCATGTATTCTTCAATGTTTATACCATGTTTTGTAGTATTTCTTGTATGTGTTCTATACTAGTTTTTTAAATTAGATTATTATAATGGATTTTTTAGTACCATTGTATTAAAGGGTTTCTTTTGTGAACCTCTGTCTATTCAATAGATTGTGGTCTTTGTAGGTTAGTTGAGAGATCAGCTGAAGGTTCGTAATATGGGTTGAGAGCTTAGGATTATCCAAAGTCCTTTTTGTTATTTTATTTCATGTTGTATCTGGACCCTTATGTCATCTTGTACTTTCCCTTTTTGATTTTTGTAACCATTGATGCTGCTTTTAATTCCCTTTTTTATGTTGCTTTTATTTATTTGATCTCTCTATTTTGTTTGCATCAATCATGTTATTAGATTTAAGCTAAGTAATAAATTTTGCCTTAATATTTGGTATGAGAATGGTAGAGGAAACTAGACTTGTACCAAGTGTGGTAGTACCCTTCACTTTTATTATTTTAGCTTCCATGCTTAACTCTTTAAACAAAAAATTTTAGTTGGAAAATTTGGGGTGCTACATCTTGTTATTACATGTTTTATTGCTTTCTTTACATGGGCCTTATGCATAATACTGTTTCTTTAGGATAGTTTTGTTATTTAGTACATTATGCATAATAATATTACACATTCTGAGACGTTATATTGCAGGCATTTGATGATGTTCCTACTAACTTGAGAGAGTTCCTCAAGCGGAGTGATATAGGTTTCTACCCTAGGGTTGGGGCATAGAGTTATATCTCTTTTAGACTCTTCATACCTTTTGTCCCTCTTCTCTCTGTTTATGTATTGTATTATGTGGAGCATGTACTCTATACTATGTGCTTATGTTTAATTTATTAAACTCTTTTGCTAATTCTATATAATTTTGTAAATTTTGGACTTATTTTATATAATGTTTTAACCTTACACTTACTATAAGAAATGTATGGACTAGATTAGTGCTAAGTGTAGTAGTAACACCTGCTATATTATGTTAATACTTATGCTTAAAAGATACAAATTTCAAGGCTTGTTTGATATATGGGTAATAGTGGTGGGAAAAATTTCCCTATATTTTATGTCTTTTATATCAAGTATTTAAGAATAATAAATATATTTTTAATTATATACCCATTTTAGACCAAATTAATATCTAAAATAGGTATTTGCTGAAAATGAATATTTAATTTGAAATAGATTATATAAGATATATAAAATATGGGGGTAATTTTTTATCCCTATTATCCCATGCCAAACAAGTACTTAGTAGTAAATTTTGGGGTGTTACAGTACTTTAGTGTCCTTTGATTGATAGTTGATATGATATTGTGCTACCTTGGTATGCTAGTATGATCAGAGTACCTTAGTATCTTTGGGTTGATATGATCTCCCCCCGAATAATTAAATATAAAAATGATTATTGGTTTAGTTTAGTAGTAGGCTTTGTGCCTCCATGTGGATTAATAGTAGACTTCGTGCCTACCTGTGGATCAATAGTAGCCTTCGTGCCTAACTATGGTTCGGTAGTAGCCTCGTTCCTACCCGTGGTTTGGTATTGTACCTTTGAACCCTACCTACCTTTAAGATCTATCTGTGATATTATGGATTTTTATCGGTTTTGTGCCTCTAAGCCATACCTGTAATATTATGGTTTTTTTATCGGTGGTGTGCCCCTACTTGTGAAGTTGTGAGGTATGGATACTATTGGCTTGACATTAAAATATGAGATATATAGTAAATGAATTGATTATTATGTTGAGATTTGTTATAATTATTACTTCAGAGAGCATCCCTTAGATGTTTGGCTGGTAAGTTTCTGTATGTTTTAAATAAATGGGTATGAGCAGTATGTGGATTGGTGATATTTGTTTTATCAAATCTAATTATCATATTTAATCATCTTATGTATCTTTTAATTTTTTATACCATGTATTATTGTGATGCCTCATGCATGTTCCATGTAAGCTTTTCATATTAGTCTTGTATAATGGGTTACTTAGTATTATTGTACTAAAGGTTTCCTTTTCGTGGACCCCTTCCTATTTAATGGATAATGGTATATATGGGTTTGCTTGCGAGATTAGACAGAGGTTATAGTTTAGGTTGAGAGTTATAACTATCTGGTGTTCCTTTTTGTATCTTTGATCTAGTTGTTGTTGGAATTTTTTTATCATCCTATAGTTTCTCTGTATTTTATTTGGAAGGATAATCATTTGTTAGTTCTCTCTATTATGGTTCTTGTAACTGTATTATTAATTTAAGTAGAGTAGTAATTTTAGTCTTGATATTTGGTATGAGAATAGTAAAGTAAACTCAAGAGTTTGGCGGTAACATTTTGCGTTTTTATTAATTTAGCTTCCATACTTATTTTTTTAAAATAAAATTTTCTAGTACTAAAAATGTGGGTGTTATAACTATGTATATTTTTTTAACAGAATATGCACATTTCACGAGATGGTTGACGGACTGTGAGAGTGGTAAAGATTTAACATTAAAATCCTATCCCATAATAAGGTCAGGAGCAACAAATATTAGCAATTGCATGAATAATTCCCAATATAAATATGTTTGTAAAAAAAAAAAAATTATGCAATGAACATATCATTTTTATGTAATGAACCTAAATGTTTGTTGTAATAAACCTAACTATTTTATGAGATGAATCTAAACTAAAAAGGTAAAATATTTGTACATGAATACACATGTTTATTTTATGTAATGAACTTAAATATTTTATGTGATGAACCTAAAAGTTTTATGTAATGAACCTAATTATTGTATGTAATAAATCTAACTGCATATTTTCTAAACCTCATTTTTTCTACTTATGTATATATATTCAACAACTATTTAAATATATAAACACATGCTCATGATATATAACATATATGTTCATTACATATAATATATAGGTTTGTCACATATAATGATTTAGTTTTCCACATACAATAATTAAACTTGCTATATATAACAATTAGGTTCATAACATAGAATATCTAAGATCGTAACATAGAATGTATGAATTCATGATATATAATAACTAGCTTTGTCACATATAATGATTAGTTTCATTATATATATGACAATTAGGTTCATGTTCATAACATAGAATGTTTAGATTCATAATATAGAGCTTATAGGTTCATGATATAACAATTGGTTCAAAATAAATAAAACATAGATTCATTACAAATAAAGATTTAATTCATGTTCATAACATAAAAAAAAATAGGTTCATGACATTGAAAAAAGAGAAATGAAGGTGTTTCCTCACTGAATCCTAGTCTCTTTTTCTTCCTTTACCTCTCGAGTCTCACCTTAATAGCAATCCATCTTTTTCTTCCGGTCACCTAAAATGGTGGACCAACTTTCGTTCTTTTCCATTTAGGTAAAGGTTTTCACTGAATTATCTTGGTCATTTTTGCGTTGCACTTATAGTGTCCCTTAAACATCAAGCTTCTCCACTAATACAACCTCTAAATTCCTGAACTTGAGAACCGCAATATGAAATTTGGTGGCGAGGAGAGGCGAGTTTGGAGAAAGCGTGGAAGTAGTGAGCCAAAGAGGAAGAGAAACTTCTAAATAACTCCTTCATTAGTCTGTACAATTTTTATTTTTTATAATTATAAAAGCAAACATGAAGAACACCTTGTAAGGTGCTCTGGATGTGTGATATAAATTACTGCCTAAGTGATATAGTAGTTAATATGGAATACTTTGTGTGTTTCTTTTCCATGATCATTTCCATCCTCATGAGCAATGGCGTTGGGTATGGTTTTTTTTCTTAATCTTTAGTGGAAGGTGAGAATGATCTAGGATACTCTTGAAATACCATTTTGCCTTTTTTGTTTTTTATGAATGAATAAATAAATTTCTAGGTATTGTTTCATACTTGTTGGTAGGAATATAATTGAACAGAGATGACTCATTAATTTGTTAAGCTCGGCTTGTTCATTTAATTAAACGAGTTGAGTTTAAACTTTATTTGTAGGCTTGTTTAACAATCAAGTCGAATATGAGCATAAAAAATTGGGCTATTGATATTTTATAATACAAAGGCTTATGAATTCGGCCCGTTTACCATAAAAGCGGACGAGTAAACTCAACTTGGCTCATTTATAAAGGAATCGAGGTTGAACCTTAATTTTAGTTTCGCTTATTAAATAAGTCAAGTCCGAACCTACCTCGATTCATCTCATTTACAACCCTACTTATAAGTAATTTGAAATTTTTATAATATATTTTTTAACATTGTCAGCTAAAATCATGAAAAAATATATGATATGTAATATTCCAAACAAAGTAAGATATTAGAAGCATGGGTATATGAATAAAGTAAAATTATTGTTAGTATTTTATAATGAAAGCACATTATATTATATTATATTCTATTATATATATTAATCATTTGTATGATCCATATTAAATCAGATATAAAGGCTGGCCATAAAATTTATATTATATGATAACATGTTATTGATTAAACTTAATCCTAAATCTCTCTATCTAATTCTTGATGGTAGAATTAGAATTGAGTTATTATAGATAAAGACACGTGTGTTGTGTGATGGAAAAATTGAGTGAGATAATTTAATTATCTTATTAATTTAATTATCTTTATTTTCTTATTTAAATGATTTTTAAATTTAAATTTGAATTAGAGGGAGGGGAAATAGTTTTTGGTTATCATAACTAACTCCACCCCAATTTCTTACATGACACATGTGTGAGATTAAGGGTGTGTGTTGCAGATTTTTAACACACGCTCTCTCTTTCTGCATAAATATTTTCTTCTTAAATACATATTCACATATCCACTAGAGAGCAAGGAAGAAGCTAGTTTTCTTCAATTTTTTTTAGTGATTTTCGTGTGAAATCAAAGAAAACGAAGAAATATAAAAAAGGTCGTTATTCCCATTACTTGTTATAAGCATACACTATCAGGTTTGGAGAAAATGGAGTGAAATCGCAAAATTCAATTCTAAAAATTATAAATTCGTTGTAATTAATCTCGTCACTGACATGAGGTACGCTATATATATAACTCACACACACACACACATTGGTAGAGCCAGATATTCTACTACATAGTGTCCATCTATTATAATAAAAATAATTTTTTTTATTTATAATGAATTTACAATTCAAAATAATATAACAACCTTTTTTATTCAACCAAACTTTGTTTTTGATTTATAGGTTTTCATGATTAATGATATTGAATTATTATTATTTAAAAAATATCACTAAAATATCATTTGTTCATTAATTAATCATACAATTTTAAAATGTGTTATTAATAACATTATAAAAAAATTAGCAAGTTGTATTATTGTAATTGCTAGTAACATAGTTAGCGCCAAATAACAAGTGCTTTGATTATGATTAAAAAAGAAGGATTACAATAATTTAGGATATATAATAACTATAAGTAAAAAATATCAATAATCAACATTTGGATGAATAGTTGAGGCGAATATGGTATGTCTTTGTGGTTGTGAGTTCAAATCTTTATATTCCATGAGGATTGTTTTAATTTTATAGGTCTGAGGTGTAAAAAAATTAAGATGTCATAGAAATTTGATCCATTGACCTCCATTCTATCTATTATGACACAATTCTCATTGTATCATCCACTATAAAAAGTTGATCTTTATGATATATGGTTATATCAAAATATATTTAATCTGAAATTATATGGTGTCTTGTAATACTATTGCGAAGTCCTAGCTCCGCTACAGTATATATATAGTATTTTATGATTTTAAGTTTGCATAAGATTTATTATTTTATGTGTTATAATTTTACATGAATTTTAATTTAATTATATATGAATTTGTATTAATAATATATTAATTATATACTTCATGTCATATTATTATCTAACATGTACATTATACTTGAAATTTTCATGAAGTTCATAAGAATATGGTCGTTATAGCTGCAAATTTAGAAGCATTTTTTCCTATAGAGGCTTGGTATTTTTAATGTTTTGGTGCTTAATCGATCGCCCTTTCTCAACAAATTGGCTTATGGTTTGCGGTAAAAATGGAAAGGTGCAAAGAGGTCTAAGGTCTACACTCTATAGCATCCCCACGTCAACAACCTCTATATTTTAGCTTTTTGCTGATAGCTAAGATAATTAAAACTTGGAACGGCTCAACGATTTTTGGGTCACAATCATATCCAACCGTTGATTTTGAGGCTGACGTTTTAGATCATCAATAAATGGCAAAAGCTAATGCCATACCAAACCATACGTCACCTATGTATGTCGCTGTCAGTGCGAACAGAGTCGTAGTACAAAGGTATGTGACTTTTTGTTCTATGTGTGACCTGTGAAAAATATCATGCACGTCATGGTCGTCATTTTTCCCATGCCACCGTATGATTTTGTGGCCGTATATGCAAGAAGGATTTATAAGAGCATTCAGGTTGTTATGGAAATTTAAGACATATAATTATGCTACTTAATTATTTTCTCCTTTTTCTTTTATTTTTTTCAAATTAATTAATTAATTAAATTTAGAATACTCAATTAATTTTATCAATTATATCATCAATTATTTATAATTTATGTATATATGTCAATTAATAATTTTATATAATCCATTTTAAGTTAAAATAAGTTTACAAATAATTTTAAAGACCAATTTTTTTATAATCTTTAATTTTGTTAAAAAATATTATAATTTGACATTAACAATTAATCAAATATATAAAGGAAACAAAATATATTTTAAAAGTATATAAATATTACAATAAAATAACAAATACATCATATTATCTTAATGATAGTCGTATCTAGGTTTGTACAACAACATTATGAATGCATAAATAAATACAACGTATATAAATAATATAATATATAAAACCAATATGAGTACATACTCTACTTATCGACTTTAAATTGTTATATGTAATCCACCAAATTTAATCTAAGATGGTGGGTAAAAACACGATTTATAACTTAAGAAACTCTTTGAATATATAAATCTATGTCCATTTATTTGACCATGATTAATCGTAAGAGGTGATACATAATTATTGTCACAGTCAAAAATGTCATGAGGAAAAATTGCTCGAATATGTATTTCTTTCATCTTCAACTATCATATTATGTAATATAATGTATGCATACATTATGTACTTTATTGTCTCCATATCCCAAATGCACGATAGACATTAAAGAATTGCAAGACGTCCTAGTAGCACTCTAAATACACTCTCAACATCTTTTTTAGTAGATTTTTTATGCTCTGATAATAAATTTTTCTTTAGTTTTTAAGAAAGCGTAATAGCTTTGATGAATGGTGGCTAGTTTGAATATATGTCATCTGTCATATAAGCAAGCTACTTTTTTTACCCATTTCAAAGATGTATCGAACATCATCAGCATCGGGAATTATTAAGTATTAGGAGGTAAAGAACTCATTCACAGCTTGAATGAAATACCTTAGGCGGTTGAGCTTTATAGATTCTCCAATGCTCACATATTTGTCTATGCAATTACCGACGATCCATATGCCAACATGCATATTGATACAATGCATTTCTGTGATAGATAAATCCTATTTCTATCAATTGCATCATGTCTCATTTGAAAATATGGGCAATGATTAGTAACTACTTTGACAACCTAAAAAAATAAGTGTCTTCTCATTTTAGATATACAGCAAACCAATGTTTCATTGTATGTTAGATTATTGGAGAAATAATCATCATACAATAGTTGATGGCCTTCTTCATGACCTCGTTTGATGTAAACTCGTCGTTGTCTTCTACTATAGCTATCCCTCTTAATTTTGACCATATAATCTTCAAATGCAGCATTAATTACTTCAACAACAAATATATCTTCAATAGTTGTGGAACCGTCAAAGGATGAATCAATTGACATTGTTGGTTGAGAAGCACGGAGAATTGTTTGAACAAGGTGTGAGAAGAATGATTATATGTTATCCTTCTATTTTTCAGGGAAGGTAGGATATGGTGCATATGTACAAGATTTATCTATTTATAAGCCTCATGATATAAGTGTAAGAGGGAATCAAATAGTATAATATCACATGCATACATATTTGATTTGGGTATGTTGATATGGTAATATTATGACAGATAAATGTAAGAGATAGTCAAACAGTACAACATCACATGCAAGCATATTTTATTTGGGTCTGTTGATATGAAAATACCATGACAAATGAAGGTAAGAAGAAACCAAAAGGTACAAGTTTATATGTGCAAGTATTTGATTTGGTTCTATTGATATGACAATACCATAACATATAAGTGTGAGAGGGAATCAAATGGTATTATTTTACATGTACACATATTTGATTTGGGTTTGTTGATACGACAATACTATTATAGATAAGTGTAAGAATAAGTTAAATGGTACAATATTACATGCATTTTGGAGTATATTTATCTTGTTCTATTTTTATTACATGTATTTTGGAGTATATCTATCTCATTACGTATTTCCCATGTGTGGTGTAGAGTAAATCAATCTCACTAACACTACTCTGATTACACTGACAAATATGATTGTAGCAACTAATAAAATGATTAATATTTTTATTAGCATGATGAAATCGATTCTCTATTGTCGTCATAAGTCTCTACATTCCTCCACAACAATATTTTTTGAAGCATGCCATCACTTTTTTCTAAAAAACTTTTACGTTTTTTATTGTTCCCCTAAATATCTAAATAATGCAGTCACCCACCTAAAGAAGACTTTGTCTTACTTATTTGATTATTTACCATACAATCGGTTTGTACCTCATTTGGAGATTCAACTTAGTCATTGCCTTCAACATAATTTTGGGTGGAATTTATAGGAAAATCAAATTATCTTTTAGAAGAAATGCTTGAAGAGATAAAATTGTGTTTGTTTGACGCTTCTAAATGTTGCATAGAATTTTGGATATCAGAATAATCTAAATTATTTTATAGCAAAGTATTAGGAGGTTGAGAGAATTTAATATTTTGATTAAATGAGTTAGGATAATGTGTCACATTTGAAAATGATGGATTTTGAGAAATTTGATTACTCTAAAAATTGTAATGTTAATTTTTTTGGATATTTAGAGAAT
Source organism: Tamarix chinensis (assembly GCA_030549775.1). NCBI lineage: Eukaryota > Viridiplantae > Streptophyta > Magnoliopsida > Caryophyllales > Tamaricaceae > Tamarix > Tamarix chinensis. The sequence goes on from CM060178.1 coordinate 81,782,527, forward strand.
TATGATATTTTAAATAATGTTAATTATTTTGGATATTAGGTTAGGAAGCTCACTTGAATTATTTAGATTAACCAAAATATTCAAAAAATTAAACTAAGTAGGATCTATTTCATAAAATGAAAATTAAAGAGGACGACGAAGGTGATGAATACATTTGAAGATAGTTGTATAATTTAATGTTGAGAAAAATAATAAAAGGTAATGTAAAAATAATTGTATAGAATGTTGCATGTTTATAGTTTTTTAATTATTATTACAATTTCTCTTTTATTAATAAAACCTCAATATTACAAATGGACATTTTTTTTTAAAAAAAAACAACATTACTGTTTAGCTAAGTCAAATTGTAACATTAACACAATTGCAAACATTAGTGTGGAGTTAACAAAAATGGTGAAAAATAGGAGGTATGTGGGGCCTGACATTTTAAAATTCAGCTAATCGTGTGTATAGTGCGTGCACCTAGCTTTCTTGTGCCTGATAATTGTTTTTTTTTGTTGGTCTAGCATGCTTCATCTCCTGATGCTCACCAATGCAATGGCCAATTTTTATACAACGTATTAAGTTTGAGGTTCTGAATGTTTTCTAATATCGATACACCTAAAATTTTAGGTACCTCTAATTCATAATTGTGTAGAGTTTTATTTGTGAAATGTGGGTGCTCTGATATTTCATAAAGACTATTCAAGAGTGCACTAATTTATATTATTTTTATGTATTTCTACTTAATTGTAATATTTCATCCACTTTTTAAAAGAAAAACTTATGTATTTCGATGATGATTTTTAAGTATTAATATCTTTTAATATATATTTTAAAAAATTATAAGAAAATAATATTATGAAATTATTTTTTAAATCTAAATATAACAACTATATATCATAATATATTATACTTTAAGATAAATTAATAATTAAATTTTGTGATAAAAAATCACGCTATCTTTATCTTAGAAAGGGAGAAAATACTAAAATACATTAAGAGTAACTCAACCATTTTTCTTTTATATAAATATTTTCCAATATAATATTAAAATATATAATTCAATTAGTCTCATTTTTTTAATTTCAATTTATTTTTTATGGTAAACTTTAGTTTATAAATTAATAAAAATATTATTTTTTCAATAATAATATAAATTTAGAAATAATATTAATAAAAATTATTAATTTTGAAACTAAAATCAATGATAAAAATAATTTTAAAAATTAAATTATTGATAACATTAATTTCAAAAATAAAAATAATAAATAAATTAATTTTGAAAACTAAAATAGTAATAAAATCAATATAAAAATAATTATAATTAAAACTTATATTTAAGAAATAAAAAATAAATATAAAAATTTATTCTTAACATTAATAATGAAAATGTGTTACATATATTAATTTCCAAAACTCCTTTTAATATTATATCATAGAATAATATTATATTTAATATTATTAGTATTCTTTTCAACGTTAACATTATTCTTATTAATTAATTAAAAATTATTATTTTATGTACAATAATAATATTTAATCTATTCAAATTTATTTTGATTCTCAAAGATACTTAATGCCAAAATTTCATTCACAACTATTTTTGTGTTTCCCAACAAATCTATTACTATTAAAGTTCCTGTTATACAATTAACTAAGGAACTACTACTTTCACCAACATTTATTTCCCCCTATAAAATCAAAACTTCAATTCCCCCCCCCCCCCAAATTATACAATCTTCTAAAACTAAAATTTCATAACGACAATGTATTCATCTTCAATTTCCACAAATGTCATTTAGGGTAACATGCATCAATTTATACCATGAAGTTATTTTAATAGGGTCACCAAACTTATGTTTTCACGTAGTTAAGGTAACCTAAGTTATTTTATATTACAAGTGTTGAATGTAAAATTATTTTGTATTGGTTCTAACAATACATCCAACATTATCTCAGACCCCTATGGTCCAACTCCGATTGAGCAATGTCAACAAAGAAAAAATTTGGTGAAAGCTTGACGGATGATCTCTATAAGATTAAATAAGAAGCGTAAGAATTGAGGAGAACCACAACTTGGGGGATTAGAATGGGATCATTATATTTCTCTATATTATTATTCTTTTCATTATTCTTACAAATATGTAAATAGTGTAGCAAGATGATGTTTATTTATAATTATTTTCATAAAATTTTGAAGTTTTTATTAGTTTAAATACAATGGCTAGTAAATAAGATATAAAACTATCGTGAAATACAACACACTTGGGGGGGGACATGAAATATAACGAAAATAAAACAACACATATAAAATAGTAAATTTAAATATGCAAATTAACACACAACACCTAATGAGAATAAATACAACAACAATCATATGTTTATTACGTCCTTAACCAAAATGTTGTCAATTATACTCTATTAGATCCATCAACAATGTGCTTTTATATCTCAAACTTTGAGCATGTTTTAAATATATCTGGCATGCTCCACAATATGCTCACAATAGTATGGTTCGTTCTTCGATCAAACTCCAACATATCCTCAACAAGCAAATATGTGTTACATTTTTCTTCAATAATTATATTATATAATATGATGTAAGCATTAATAACGTTACCTAAGGTTTGTAGATCCCAAAACCTTGTTGGGTCTTGTTTGAATACAAAGTGTTTCTACAAAACTCCAAAGGCTCACTCTAGATCCTTCCCTCTGTATTCTTCATGTTGAGCAAAACATTTTTGATTCTCACCTTGTGGATGTCATATGTATTTGATGAACGTAGCCCATGGTGGATATATACCATTAGTGAGATAGCAACCTAAATTATAACTATTATCATTAATCGTACAGGATACTTGTAGAACCTGAATGTTTGATACATAACCGAATACAGGAGAATTATAAAGGACATTAAGGTCATTGCATGTACCAAAAATACCAAAATATGTGTGTTATATTCGTAGATCATATGAAGTAATAGTTTTAAGAAAAACCTTAGGAGACCCATGATCTCAGGTATTTTGACCTTGGTAGGCTAGTGGATAGTTCTTCCACTTGCTACCGATCATACACGAGAAGCCACATTGTTCATTAACTTGAATTAGCCATTGAAGGTCAGTTAGATTTGGCCATCTCATGTACTCTTATCTAAAAATAGTGATGATGCCTTGATAAAATTTGTTAACACACTTTGTTATTGTAGATATGCAATTACTCACAGATTCATCATATGCATCCGTTGATATTCCATATACCAACATTCTTATAGTGTCTGTGCACTTTTGTAATGGTGATAAGCCTTACCTTCCATTTTTCTGGACTCTTTGCGTGAAGTATGGAGTGTCGTTTCCTTGAAATTCCACTACATGATGGAAAATATGTCTTTTTATCTGAAATCAATGACAAAATTGACCATTTATGTACACACTATTCTTATAAAAGTATTTGTTATATAGGTGGCTATGTCTAGCTTCACGATCCTTATTTAAATAATTTTTTACATTCGTCTTTTTAGCTCCACAAAATATGCCTACTATTTTAGTAACTCTAGATTATGGGGTGGAAACTTTTCAATGCTAGATATACTATCATTGATCATTTCCCTCATTGCTTCTTACCAATCGATTGATAGGTACCTCATCACCTTAGCATTTTCATGACAATTAGCCATCACCTCATTAAACACAACATGATTTTTTCCCTCTTTACCTTGCCTACCAGGTGAACAAACAACAAATTCATTAGTAGGCGTAACACTGGCTAGAGCACTAGGATGTAAAGATGTGTTCTAATATCAACCCATTTCACTGGTCCTGCTCCTCTTGGCTCTACTACTTGTCAATCTATCTAGAGTAATTTTATTCTTGGCTAACCACTTTGGTTAATATCTTAAAATTTTCCAAACATGCATTTGCATGAACTTTGGGCCTTTATTTATTAATAAATAAATTTCATATGCTTTAGTAATGATGTTTGCTTCTAATTAATAGATTTCATTCTTTCTAGTTGCTTGGTTGTGGGCACCACTTCATTTTTTTCTATTTTTTGAAGCTATAGTATAGTGGTTCTTGCACTAGGACATATTTTGTGGACATTTATCACCATGATAAGCATTGGCATCCACTGGTTTCACTCCATAATGTGTAGTAGTTTTGATTCATACTAACAAACATGTCATTCAATATATTCAAGCACGATTTAATTGGCAGATCACTTTCCCATTTGGTCCAAGGGAACTTTATGCTCTTTTTTTTTTCCTCGATCAATGTTTCTTTCCCGATGAATTTCTAAAGCGGTCTCACCATTAACATTACCATCACCATCACCATCACCATCATCACCACCACCACCACCACCATCAACAAAGACTTCATCATCATCACATTATGACTGAGTAGATAATTTAGAATACACTAAAGTTGATGTTTATGATCTTCTATTAGAAACAATACTTTTAGGATTTTGATATGCAATATATTCATTTGAAGAACCTCATGTGAACCACACATGATTCAAACCTTGAGGATGGAGGGTGAAAAAGTTTGTCGTTGAGTTTTTATTAGGGAAGATATAGCCTCTCAAGATTAAAATTAAATAGAGATAAAAAGATGTGTATATTTGTGGGACAAGTATGTTTTGTTTGTATTAAACATAAACCGTGAGAAATGTTAAGTTTGTGGTTGGGAAGATTTAGCATGTCAAATTTGAATTGAGCAATCAAATAAAATGGATAATGGCTAGGCCACAGTTAGGGAAATGATCGGTTGGGGGCAGTAGAATTTATTTACGAATTACCCCAATATTCCATACTAGATGGTACATCAATTTGTGCTTTAGATTTTGTTGAGGTTGTGGCTATTATGAATTCTTTAATATTTTTCCTTTGCTTTTGTTATTGTCCTTCCTTGTTTCCATGTTAAAGATGACAACAAAAAATAGAAATGATAATAATATAAACAATGATTTTAATTCTAAAGGAAATAGCAAGTAAAAAAATATAGCCATAGACGATAATTACATGTCCTAATAATAATAATAAATTTTAGTAAATGTAAAAGTAATAATAGTAATAGTATTACTTACGCATATATATTTTACTTAGGACAATAATAATAGAAATAAAAAAGAAAAAAATAACAACAATAATAGTGCTAATACTTACTTATTTATCAAAGATAATACTAATAATAACAATAATCATGATAATACTTGTTAATAATATTTCACATAGTACAACAACAATAATAGTATTTATGACAATAAAAACAATATTAACAACAATAATGGCAATCATAGTTAATAACAATTTAGAAGTAGTATTAATAATATATAATAAATAAAAAAATATTTAAAAAAAAACTAATTTTTAGGTATAATTAAGAGAGTGGTAATGCGAATAATGTGGGAGAGATAGTGAGAAAAAACTAAAAACAAATCAAATCATATAAATATTTAGGCATATATATTACGTACGAATGAGGACTATATTTGTTGATCTTAAGGTGTAGTCATTATTATTATTATTTTGCGGTCAAACATACCGAAAAACAATATTACTTAGCAAAACCATTGGTCCAACTGTACCGCGCCACATGTCGTGTGTGCGAGCAGCGGGAACCGACATGTGAGATTGGAGAAATGGAAGGGACGGAGTTTCGTGCCATGTCGTTGTTTCGATACCCAAGGCGAAGGGCATGAACGATGCACTGAAACGCCAACTCTGCAGGTGCTCGCTAGCCTTTATCTCTCTCTCTCTCTCTCTCTCTCTCGCATTTACCTGCCATTTGTCTCCCTCCTTTTTCTGTATCTGCATTTTCTCTTCTCTCTATGTCCTTTTATTTGCTTTACCTCCCATGAATGAAATGCGCCATGGAGCATCGACGTTTCACTTTTTTTCTGGGGAGCAACGCTTGAGCCGAGCTAATTTTCTACTATGGGGGTGCTCAGAGGGGACAACATGTAGTTTTAGGGTTGATACTTTTTTTCATAAGTTCAGAACTTTGTCAAGGATTTTTTATTTGAGTTTGAAATTCTTTTCGAATATTATGTTTAAGATTAAGAATTATTATCAGTATTTTTTTTTGAAGATGAATTTATGATTTCGTCTCATAACCAAGAATCATATATATATGTATATATACTATGTAACTTGAAAGTCTAATTCCATGATCCTTTCTTTTTTATAAATTGAGGAAAAGAAATAGAGAAAAAGATGGACGGTGCAGAAATTAACACACCGCCTATACATATATATAACTAGAAAAAGTAAAATTCCATGACCCTTTCTTTACATAGATTGAGAGAAAGAAATAGAGAAAAAGATAGAAGGTGCAGAAGTTAACGTACCGCCCCAGCACCGCCAAGTTTGATAACATCCTAATGTAAGGATCCCCAGTATTTCCCCTCTGATCTGCAATTTTGTGATAACTTTAACAATGGTTTGTTTATGACCACGTTAGTACTAAATCTACTGAGAGTAGATGAACTGTTTTTTTTTTTTTTTTTACCCTTCACTTATTACGTATAGTTTATGACATATGTAATTAGGTATTAAGGATAATATTAGGTACCGATAATGTAATTGAATTTTAAGGTAAAGAAATAAATCTGAGAATGGAAATAAATTGGAGAATGTTTTTGATAGAAGGATATGATTTTCACACAGATTAAGTCGGGAATTCCTTGAACGAGCTTGTATATTATTTTACTTGTCGAATTTAGGTACGAAGATGAGGTATTCATCCTCCACCCACAACTTGTTATTTGTTACTTTGCCTAACAATTATGAAGCATGTATGAGTATATGTAAAATTGAATATTGGCCTAGAGTGAGCTTTGTAGGATGAGGAATGATAATGAATTTCAGATCTAATATACAGTAGTCATATGTATCTTATTTTTAGTAGATTTAAGTTCAATATTTTTGATCTGATAGATATGAATTGAATCGAAATTTATATATACTTAAATAAATATGAGCATGGGTTAAGCCGTTTCAAACCGAAACTCAACCTATGAGATTCATTTCATGTTTTTCTATTTTGGTTTTGATCTTGTTTGAGTTCCTATTTCACTTTTTTAATTTTAATGTTTATGTATTTGCTTTATAAGTATCATGTTAGGTCTTTTATTTAAAAAGTATCAATATCCTTTAAAATATTTATATTTTTACGAGATCATTTTTTTATAATAAAAATTACATGAATAGTTATATAAGATATATATATATATATAAGTCATTTATTAAGTATTTTTAGTAAGTCTGAATTTATATATAGATATCTCTCTGTATAAAAAAGGATGTACTTCTGTTATTTAAATTTTGTACAAGAAATAAAATTATTTTATAAAAGTAAAAGTCTATTTTTTATATTTTTATACTTACTTTTTGTTAATTATATATATATATATATATTAAATATTTATTTAATTTTTTAATGAACAATGTAAGTATGATTTTAAAAACATATTTATTATTTTTTAAAAAATACATATAAAAATTAATAGAATGCTCTTTTTATATGAAAAAATATTTAGATACGATGAATGAAGAACCGATTTAAGTTTAGATGCTGGGAATGAATTTAAATTGAGATCCGGTCCGTAGGTGGACGATTAAGAGGTACGCGCCCTCGGTATAGAATAATACGGGTCCTGTGTGCTTAAAGTTGGAGATTTGTTATGGACATGGATCACGCCAAATTTGGGTGGTGGGATGGGATATCAGTGGTGGGAGTTGAGATGATAGGCCTGACCCCGACAGCCAAAAATGTGGGCTCCATGTTCATTGACTTGGATAACCGGGCCTCTAGCCCCATCAGGCTTCTCTCTTAAGAATGTTTTGTCACTTTTTACTGTGTTAGTTTTATCAATACAAGCTTACAAGGAACGTGGCGTGGGTGCCACTTTTTTACTACTCCTACCAGTACAAGGCCACGAGAAGCAATTATTGCGCACCTTCGTACTGGCGGACTAGACAGCTTGTCTAGGGCCTTTAAAATGTGAGGTGTGTATTAAAAAATTACATAAAATAACATTGAAAACATACATTTTGAAACATAATATCAGTAATAGTTAATATTTACTATAAATTGAATTATGTATATAAGCCCACTAAATGAATTTCAAAAATTGTTAGTGAGAAATTAAAATTTTAATTTTAAGCATCTATATACATAATTAAATAGATTTTATTGACTTTAAACCCATAATTAATTCACTCATAACTATAAGGAAATTAAAATTTCTAAGGTAATCAAATATCATATCAATATCCCTAATAACTTTTATTACCACACATGTCACCGAGGTGTATGAAATTAGAAAGAATGCATTATTGACATGCTTCGGTAGGAGATTTAATTTTTCAGATTTGCTTCTAATTTTTGCGTCTAAAGTTTCATCCAAAAGTCTACACTTCATCCACTAGTCATCCTTTCTATTTTATACGGAACAAATTTACCAAACATTTGGTATTATTAGGATAAGGGATGATTTGACATTATGATCTCCTTTCGATTCTTTCACAAATTCGCATAACTGGAAATATTTGTATAATTGTATTGTCTTTCGGTCTTTGATTCATTGTTAAGTCCTTCAATGTCAATTTTAACTTCATCTTGATATGAGTTATATTTCAAATTTACAACTATAATATATAATATAGTATTCAATGTTGTTTTAATTTCTCGACACTCTAAATATCTCCAATATTCGTCTTCGTAATTTATATAACACGCTTCTTTGTCTAATCATACTATCCAATGATCTCACTACTTTTATACTTTTTCTTAGTAGGTCTTGCATTCATTTTATGATATCAATCATCCAGGTATGTACTATGTAAGTAAATTGATCGAACTTCAAAGCTCATTTCTTATATATATATATATACACATGGTTTCATTTTTTTCTCTTATATTAAAATTTTAATTAACATAGGTATAAAAATTCATAGTTGGTCCATTCTTTTGATGTTGATGATTCAGCAAATTGAAATAAGATGAAGAAAAATTTCAGAAAATTCTTAACCGAAAGAGACCCTAAGTGAATCGATGATATTTTTTATCCTTTAGATGATTCAATCAAACACTTTAGGTTCTTACATTTCAAATGTATCCTACCAAGTACACTGTTTTTTGTAAGATGTTCAAGCAAAATGACTATTAGAACCTTTCTGGGTAATTTAGAAATGAATGAGTTAAATATTGGAAAAATACGAGTTCATGTCTTATAAGTAATGATTAGTGTGGCTATCACATTTCTTACTTTACTAGGTGGATTGATCACTTAGAAAGAAGATGTAAGGAGAAGGAAAAAATTGATCAAGTTATGGAAGAACAAACAAGGAAGGAGGGGGAGAACATTAGGGAAATTTACCAATAAAGATCTTAGTTATTATGAAAACACTTGCAAATAACAATTTAGTTTTTAATGGAGATAATGAAAAGTTATATAAGGAAAACAATGATTTTTTTTATAAATTTTTTATAAATGATTGAGATGATTGTAGAATTAGATTTAGTGATGGGCGAACATGTTCGATGTACTCTAAAACAAGAGACTTATTACCATTACTTAAGTCATAAAATCCAAAATGAAATGATTCAGTTGTTTGCAATTGAAGTGAGAAGTAGTTTTATTGCTAAAATCAAAGAAGTAAAATATTTTTGTGATATAATTAATTGCATAGTTTTAAAAACCGGACCGGTCATCGAACCAGTATCATAACTAGTTCACTGGTTTAGTGGTCGAACTTGTGGTTTGGACTGGTCGAACTAGTGGTACATTTTAAGTCAAAAAATATGAAATACATAGAAAATTAAACTATACATTAATTTGACCGGCTTCCAACCGGTTTTTTGACCGGTTTTTACTGGTTCCGAGATCTTAAAAACCGGCACATGAAATCTGACTGGCGACCCTACCGGTTCGCCGGTTCATCGGTCAGACCGGCCGGTCCGGTCCGGTTTTTAATACTAGGATTAATTGTACTCCTGATACTAGTCACGATGAACAAATGTCTCTTATGGTGTGATGTGTTAATGATTTTTCTTATCCCATTGTTATAGAATAATTCATTTGGGATTCTTAAAAATATATGTCACATTAGGGTTTGGATTTTTTATGGTTCTTACAAAATATTGTATTTTCTTGGACTTGATCTTAATAACATAATAGGAAAATGATGAAATAATGGAGTTGATGTGAGAGGAAGACGTAAAGAAGTGCAGAAAAGACTACTTGAGGTAAATCACAGAGCCTTATCTACTCTTTGTGATTCTTATAGCCTTAATGTTGCAATATGTGATATGAAAACTCGTTGTGAGAAAGCCAATTTTTTTTTGAGCCACACATTGAACATATGCACCCTTTACATTTTCCACAAAGTGGTAAAATATTTTTAGAGATAATGTAGTGGGACTCATTGTCAAAGTTGTATTAAAAGTGTGAAAGTAATTAGATTTCATTCTTCACAAATAAGAGACACTTTAGCTCACTTGAAAAAAATATGGCAATGAATCCAAAACAAGGAGTGAAGGCTAACACATGAATCGGAGAATTTTAAGTCACTACGACAAAAAGGGTCTACAGTAGCGACAAAATGATGTCTTTAAAAGTAAAAAAGTACTCACTGTAAATATATAGCGGCAACATATCGTTGTTGAACATTCGTGGCTGAAAGCACTTTCAGTGACGACATAAAGTCGTCGCTATAGAACAGTATACAACGGCGACATTGTCATTGCTAAAAGCTTCTACAGCTACGACAAATTTGAATTTTGTTTCATTTTTTGGAAAATAATAGAAATACAGCCGCGACGTGTCGTGGCTGTAGGTGTTTACAACGGCGACTTTTCGCATATCGTAGCCATATATATCTATCTATAATTGCTACAATTTTTGGATTTACAAATTTTTCTTATACAACCATGACTTAAAATAAAAAAATAACATACAATATTATTTTACTAATAAGCGAATCTATTATACTAATAAATATAAATATACGATAGTCATAAAAGTTTAATAATACAAACAATTATAAGAGTTTAATAAAAGAAAGATAACAATATTATCCGAAATTAAAGACATGTAAATCAGACATCAGCCCTCAAGTTTGAAACATCTTCTAAGGGCTCCTTCTGGCTATTTAAAGGCATAAACTCTTACATTCGTTTTATGGTAGCTTCATGCTGGGTAATAACTTCATTTTATCTCTGGACCGTAGACATCAACTCTTCAATTTGAGGATCAGATAGTGGCGGTAGTGGTGGCTGCAATGGAAAGCTTGTAACAGAAGAGCTAGTTTCCGACCCTTTTGGTTTTCGGCCAATGCCTATCCTATTTGTCGTATTCATAACGGGTTGAAGCCCATCCCAAAATGCATCAGATTTACGATTTCGTAACGTTATCCGACTCTTGTTGATTGACATCTTATCTGTTATATTCAATTGAAATAAGTTATTAATATCCAAACTTAGAATATTCAGCCATATTATTTTTGTAAAATAAACATAAAGTATAGTATTCAAGTATATTGTAAACACATCAACTTAACTACCTTTATATTAAACTAACTATTTAAGCCTTTTCATTTTATATATCTTATTATAGTTTTATATATATATAAATTTACATATCAATTTAACATAAATATTTTCATAATTATAATATTAAATAGATTTTAAAACGGGTATTACAACGCTAGTCTATGACCCTTATTGCTAGTAGTTGATGTTCTTTTGAAGTTCTCCCAGTTAGGTTTGATGTATGAACAAGTTGAAACCCTTAAGTCTTGGAAATTTATAGCAATTCTAAATAATTTGTTAGACTAGGCTAATTGTATAACTAATGGAGATTAGTTCAGTGCATGTAGGAACCCTAATGGTAGTTAGGGTGGAGATCCCTGTATGTATTTGTATACATCTGGGAATGCCTGGATTATTATGTATCTTTCTTTCAATCTTTAAATATATTTACCCTTTAACCAACACAAAAAAAAATTCATGTTCCATAACAAGCAATTACAACCATAATAGCAAACAAGACACCAAACATCCAGGTAGTGACAACTAAAACAAGCACAAACAAGGCTCAACAACCAAAATAGATACACATACCGCAATATTCAAAAAAACACGACAATTGTGGTGGTGAACTTCACTGACCGAGGGGGTGCAGCGGCAGTTCGGTCAGCGACGGCATAGCGAACGACGGCGATTCGAATCGCTGTTAGTAGAGGCGGTGCGGAGGTAGTGGAGCGAACGGATTTTGCTGGTTTTCTGCGAAATTTGAGAAAAAAAATGAACTTAAACAAAATTCTAATAGTATTATAGATTTAATAGCACGAAACAACAAGAAAATCAAAGGAATTGAAGAAGAAAACGCGACTTGTTTATGCTTTCTAGAGAATGACGTAGGCGAACGGCTGAACAGCTAGGGCTCGGAAGAGAAGCGTTCTTATGAAGGTGTGAAAATCAGCGGTGACTTGTAGAGAAAAATGTCACGGCTATAGACCCCAAAAACAACGTCATTCCATTTAGCCAGATTTCAAGCCATTTCGTTGGGAAAATTTTAATACTGGACCTACAACTACGATATGTCGCGACTGTAGATCCTTATTATTTTTAAACGAAAATATTTTGGAGGGAGATTTCCCTTTCGATGAAATATTTTCAGCTACAATGTATACAGTACCGACAAGTCGCTACTGTAGCTTCTAAAATTTTATTATTATTTTTTTGGCGAAAAATTTAGAGGGAAATATTCGCGCTCATGGAAATATTTTTAGTTTCGACAACTATAGCCGCGACATGTAGCCGTTGTATGCTTCTTATTATTTTATTTCTTATGATAAATTAGTATTTTTGGAGGAAAAATTTTGCGCTATGTTTATAGCAACGACTACGTCGTCGCTGTATATCCTAAAAATTCTGTCACCAAATTATATTTAGTAACATGTTATATGAACGGAAAGAGTTATGTTTTGTATTAGAAAAAAGCAGAGAGCTGAGATTTTAAAGTAAATATTTAGTGGAATTTATTTTCGTTATAAGTTGTTTTTTGGGCAAGGATGAGCCTATACGTGGTTGATAGAGAAAAAGTTATGGGTGAGGACGACATCTAACTTTCCTCAAGAAAGCCGGTGTGCAATTAATTAAAATAAATTAATGCAGTCTGGGTAGATAAATGATAGATTTTTCTTAAACAGAGACTGCCAGCTTTCAAATTAGGTACAACGAATTGACAATACTGTGTTTTTATTTAGTCTCTTAATGTTTATTAAATAACTCAAACTAAAATCTAAAAATAAAAAAATTAGCAACTTAAATTGATATAATTATTGTAAACACGAATAAATATTTATCCATTAAAACCAATTATTTTTATATATATTTAAAGGTCTGTACATTTAGTAAAAATCGAACCCTCATCATTCATCGGACGATGAGGCGCTGATATCAGACAGGTCATGTTAAAACTAACAATGTGCTCCGATTAACGAGGGGAGGAGGCCCAATACATGACCTGCCGTCTAATGGGACAAGATATTAGGATTGGGCCACTAATGAAAGTGGACTTGGGCCTACCATATCTTGTGAACTGTTAAATTGTATATCTCTGTATACATGTGCAATTGGGAGGCAGCCGTCTTGCGAGCCGCATGGGCATGCGAGCTGATGGCCAGTAAGTATTTATTTCTTTTTCCTTTCAGGGTCGGTGCATCGGAGAGCGATGAGATGAGCCAATCGTCGGTCCAACCCGACGTAGAAACATATGCTCACTTAGATGTATCAAACAATATATATATTTATATAAAATTGGAGTTTAAATAAAATTATGGATTTACTTGAACATCTTTTAATATCGATTGGTTAAAAATTACACTTAACCACAATTTAGCATAATAACAACACCAAACCCAACTAATTTGAGCCCAATTGAAGAACAATAACCCTACCCACTACAATGTTTTTCTTGGTATCGTCAATCTCAACTCCCAACTACTCTCCCTCAAACACTAATCTATTTATTTTTCTTAACATACTATTTGTTTGGAGCTTAATCTAGCTAGATTTATTTAGTAGATATTAGATATTTTTAAAATCTTAGAATCTTTATCTTTGATTTAGTTAAGTGGGGAAATTTTTGGTCTAGATTTTATGTAATTTTATCTTATATTTTTAGCTTATATTTTCATGCAGGATCAGATTTTAGGAGGTGTAGAATCAATTATAAAAAGAGGATTCATCTACACGTTGATCATCATTGAATTTAATATAACCAAGTCAGGTTTGATTCTTCAATTGGTTCTCTCTTTGAGTTCTTTCTTGGTTTTTATTTATGTATTATTATTATTCAACACTTCTATACTTATTTTATATGTGATTTTATAGAGTTAGTTTTTGCTTAAATAAAACACATTCATATCCCAATTTCAGTCATCAAAATCATCCACCATCATAGTCAACTCCGACATTAACATTCATCTTCCACAAACCTCTTGAAACCCAAACCCTAACCCTCTTCCAAGCAACGTTTCCCCCCTCAATTATTACCTCATTAATTTCAACCTTAATATTCCATAATTACCCTATTATTCTTTCCATTTATTCATCATCAATAGCCCTATCAAATTGACCTATAAACCCTAAATCCCAACCAAAAAACCCAACCCCTAAAATCAAAATCCTAACCTTCAAATTTACTAAATAATTATTATCCTTTTGATTCAATTCTTGTGAGGCTCTAGTCAATCACTTATTTTTTATTTGTGCCTCCATTTTGCATCAAAATTAGTATTAAATATTTGTTTATTGACCTATATCGCATGCCAAAGAAGTAATAAATAAAACACCCATTTTCTTCACCAATCCTACTTCTTTTGTTATGATTCTTCCAAGCTTAACCCAAGAATTCATTAATAACTCATTAATAACCTTATATATTAGAGTATTTTCATTCCACATTTAAGAGATACTAATACTTTTTTTTATTGGTAGTCTTATCCATGTGAAAACTAACCCAAATATGGCCAAGGAGGACAAGATTATTCATTAATGGCCCAAATTCAACAACTTACTCAATTAATTGCTATAAAAGATGAGAGACAACATGAACAATTATTTAGAATTGAATAAGGTCACTTTTATAATCTTTATGCACGTAATTAAGGAGGATTTGGTGTGGGAAAGAAGCCCATGTGTAAGAGTACATATGGAGGAAATTGATTTAATGATGAGGAGGAAAAGAGTATTGGAAAAAATTTGAGGGGCGAGTTATGTCCAACACAAACTTATGATGATGTATATAAAGGCCCTATATTTGATTTTTCCAAATTCAAAGGAAATATGGATTCCGAGGCCTATCTATATTGGAAAAAAATAATGGAGGTGATTTTTTAGTTTAAAGAACTAGATGATGAAAGAAGATGCGAGTAGGAAATTTTAAAACTCAAGAAAATTTTTGGAGTATGGTTTGAGAATTTGAAAAATGCAAGGGAGAGAGAAGGAAATAACAATATCAAATCATTAGAGAAGTTAAAGAAGCTCCTTAGAAGAAAGTTTGTGCCATGGGATTATGAGCATGATTACTACATCAAATTGACTATACTAAATTAAGGGTTTATGACTGTAGAAGAGTATATTTGAGAATTGAAGTGATTAACACTAGTTTGTGACATCTAAGAGAAAAAAGAACAAACTTGTGCAAGATTCCTTGGAAAACTCAACTTGAATGCAAAATAGAAGGTTAAAGTATGCACATACAATACATTAGTAGAATTGATGAAACTAGCTTCGAAATTCAAGAAATAGTTAAAGAAGACCAAGATGACTTCCAAACATTCACCTTCAAAATTTTCTAAGCCTTCTAGTAGTTAGAATTTGGAGGAAAAAAAAAGGAAACTGAACGGAGAAGGTTAAAGAGACAAAGAAGTGAGTGTTGTAAAACATTATATCAAGTGTAGAGGTTATAAAAAATTTGCAAGAGAATTGAAGATGCTACAAAGGCTTTCAAAGAATTGAATAACAAGCTCTCTAATGCACCATTACTTACTTTACCTTATTTTGATAAATTATTTAAAGTAACTTATTATTCTAGCGGTATAGGCATTGAAAGTATTTTGTCTTAAGAAATGTCGTAGATAATATTCTTTATTGAAAAGTTGGACAAATGAATTATTCAACTTATGAAAAGGACTTATGTGCTATCATAAGGTATCTAGAGAATTAGAATAATTATTTGATGCAAAAACCATTCGTTATTTACTCAAATCATGATAGTTTGAAGTACTTATATGGATAAAGAAGGTGATCCCTATACATGCTAAGTGGGCGAGCTTCTTGTAATTATTCTTGTTCTGTACTAAACACTTGGATCACAAGGATACACTACTAAACACTTGGATAACAAGGAGAATATGGTAGAATATTCCCCATTAAGAAGGTC
The DNA here is from genome assembly GCA_030549775.1 of Tamarix chinensis. Taxonomy (NCBI): domain Eukaryota; kingdom Viridiplantae; phylum Streptophyta; class Magnoliopsida; order Caryophyllales; family Tamaricaceae; genus Tamarix; species Tamarix chinensis. Next base: position 81,798,964 of record CM060178.1, read on the forward strand.
CATGGTACTCATGCTTATGGATGCTAAGTTGCTAGAGTTCAGGATGTTGGAGGATCTCTATGCTAAGGATGAGTAATTCATGAAAATTTTTACTTGTGGAAAACATGGGAGTAGTGGAGTATATGTGTTTCAAGGCAAATTTGTATTTAAGCACAACAAGTTATGCATCCTAAGATATTTTATTTAAGATTTTCTCTATAAGGATGTGCATGAAAGAGGTATTGTATGCCACTTTGGATTGCACAAGAAATTTGAACTAATTTAAGAGAACTTTCATTAACGAAGAATGTTGAAAGATGTGCAGACAAAGGAAGGAAGATGTTCTTCATGCCAAAAAAATAAGAGTTTATTTCAAAAAGAGCTTTATTCACCACCATCAGTTCCTAATGCATCATGGAAAGGAGTTAGTATGGATTTTATACTTAGTTTACCAAGGACTCAATAGGGTAATGATTCAATTATGGTGGTCATGGATCATTTATCCAAGATGGTATACTTTATATTATACCACAAGATAGATGATGCTACTCATGTTGAATATCTCTACTTTCAAAAGGTGGTAAATTTGTATGGAATGCTGATAGGCATTGTGAGTGATTGATGTGTGAAGTTCCTAAGATACGTTTGAAAGACTCTATGAAATTTGTTAGGAACTAACTTATTATTTAGTACTTTTCAGCATTAGTAAACTGATGGTCAAATGGAGGCAACTAGGGCTGTAAACGAGCCAAACCGAACTGAATACCCCTAGTCTTGGCCTTGGCTCATTTAACTAAACGAGCCTAAAATGATGTTTGGGCTCGTCTAGTTTAACTAAACGAACGAGTTGAACCGAGCCGAGCTCACGAGCCATAGCCAAAAAATGAACCGAGCTGAGCTTTTTCGAGCTCAGACTTGGCTCGTTTAATAAACGAGCTTAAAAGTGAAGCTCGAGCTCGAATTGTTTAACTAAACGAACGGGCCGAACTGAGCCTAATATCGAACTGGCTCAGCTCATTTACAGCCTTAAAGGCAACTAATAGAATGCTTGCTACCTTACTAAGAGTATTAATTAATAAGATTACTAAGGATTGTGATATAAAGTGAGCACATGCGGAGTTTGCTTACAACCAAAGTCCTTCACACTCAACCAGTTCAAGCCCTTTCGAGATGAACCAAGGAGGAGCTTAATGGTCCTTATTAAATTTTGAATGAAAATACATGCTTGTAACAAGTCACGAACATTCAACTATAAGGGAGAACCAAAAATATCAGTTAGAGATTAGATATATTCAGTATATATTGGATATTTTTAGAATCTTAGAGCCTTTATCTTATTAAGTTGAAAGTTTTATCTTTGATTTTGTTGAATGTGTTCATTTTTAGTCTAGAGTTTGTGTGATTTTTATCTTTTAGTTTTATCTTATATTTTCATTGAGATTAAGATTTGAGGAGGTGGATAATTAGTTTTAAAAATAGGGCTCATGTACATATTGATCATCATTGAATCACATGAAACCTATTCAAATTTGATTATTCAGTTGGGTCTCTTTGTGAGTTATTTCTTAAATTTGATTTCTTTGTGATTTTCAACTTATCTCTACTCAATTTTTATGTGATTTGAGAGATTCATTATGTTTTTAAATCAAATAGATTCATATCCCAATTTCAATCATCAAAATCGTCCATTAGCATACTCAAATCCAACATCAACATTAATCATCTTCAACCTCTTGAAGCCCTAACCTTAACCCTATTTCAAGCAATGTTTTCCCCTTTAGTTATTACCCCATTAATTTTGACCTTAATTTTTAATAAGTACCCTCTTAATCTCACTATTCATTTATCCTTAATAGCCCCATCAAATTGACCCATAAACCGTAAACCCAAATTGAAAACCCTAACTCTTAAGTTTACCAAACTCTTTTTCTTATTTTGATTCAATTCTTATGTGACTTGTGGGCATTACTTATTATTGGTGTTGTGTGATACCAAAATGCATCCTTTATATATATGTTTATAATGTGTGTCTAAATAAAACAATACTAGGCATCTCTAGTTAATGGAAAAAATGGTCTTACTAACCCAAGCTTCTGTAAAAGCGTTAGGATGAGTCTTAGGCTTAAGGTTGATCCTTTTATGGCACACTAAGACATGTTATTAAGGGCATTATCAACATATACAACCAACTTAGCAGATTTTCCATTACATCTAAAGTAATTGCAAAAGATGGAAGTCGTCTTCCACTTATTAGGATAGGCAGCCTATAAGAGAACACATCTAACCACATTAAAGTGCTCACCTAGTGGAGGGTCGATAATCCTAATAAGGCTACAGTGTAAGGGGTCATATGGTTCGGCTGTAAGATCCTTAATGGATGATTCATCACACTCATGTTCTAAGTCCATAGTTATAACACCCTCATAATTCACTACTGAAAAATTTCATTAATTAAAAGGGAAATTGGCGGAAGTAAATAAATAAAACGTGAACTTTGGGAGTATTACCGCCACACTTAGTACCAGATCGGTTCACTCATACCGTTCCAGTACTAAGTGCTAAGGCTAAAGGAAATCAAATACAATTTGATAGAAATTCAACATACATAAATCAGAGTAGCGCATCAAATCATTACAAGAATAAAATCCACCAATGGTGGTTAATTTAATAACGTTAACATTTAAAACCATGAATTTAAATGAGAAAGAGAAAAGCCTAACGGTACAGGATAATTCCTTACTCTCTTTCCCGTTGCCCACTTGAGTAGCACCTGAAAAGACCTGCAAGGGCACTGCCCATTGAATAGGCAGGGGCCCCACGAAGGGAATCCCTTCAGTACTACGGTACTGAGTAACCCTTTAATACCATACTTAAAGACAGGTCCGCAATGCAACACATACTGCAAGCTATGTACAAATGTAATAAGAGGTGCATACATAATAATCACATATATAACAATTTATAAGTCACGATCGATACTTTTGGGCCATAAGCCATGTCATAGTGTAAAATCAATACATTCGAGCCTTAAGCCGTTATTCCGTCATCATTCAACCAGTCTCATATTGTATATCCATGTGAGTGCGAGAACCCCACTATTATAGCCGATGGACCGGAAGTAAACACACAGGGCAGAACGCCTCTGACCACTATTATTGCCGGTGGACCGGAAGGTAAACACACAGGGCAGAACGCACCTGACCACTATTATTTGCTGGTGGACCGGACTGGCCCCGACTCACATGGTGTTCCACTATAAGTGATTAGTATTTTCCATAACTTTATTCACATACATAACTGGTTTTATTGAGCTCGGGACCCTCACTATTTTAGCCGGTGGACCGAAATATATGTAAAATCATCATCCAGAGCACAACGCTCCTAGGCCACTATTATATCCGGTGGACCGGTACTCATAATCACTTACCAGGGCAACACGCTCCTGGACCACTATTATTACCGGTGGATCAGTACTCAATATCATAAATCAACTGGGCCCGGCTCATTAATATTTCACTTTCATAATTAGTATCTTTCCTTTTCTTAATCAGCACAACAATCATATTTATTTGCCTCGGACGGGAGATCAATAACCCGAGACACAAAGGTACACCGGTCGTACCGGTGCATATAAGCTACTCAGTACCCTTCAACCACGAACCCAAGGACGCAAAGGTACCCTGGTCGTACTGGTGCATAAAGCTAACTCAGTACCCTACCGACAAGGACACCTAATCCATAAGTATGCATACCCCCTAACTAGGTCCATAGAGCTAGAAAGAGTAAGATATAGGGCCTGGCTGGGGCACAAATGCACACCAGCAAATACCAGAATAATCGTGGACTAAACCACGTCCTTAGGGTAGCGACCCCTAAGGAGTCACCATTCCCGATCTCGAGGTCTTTCACTTTAAGTAATAGTGTCTTAATTAAAGTGATCACGAAAAGTACAATAATCAGATACTTATTCACTTTCAATCGTTCTGATATCATTAATCGTTTCTTATTCAGATGATTATCTGGGATATCACAGAGAGAACCATTAAGGCCATACTAATTATCAAATACTCTTACTTGGCTAATCAGCATGTTAGGTACGAATTACTCATTTACCCCTTACTTATATAATTGCTAAGTCATTCCTTCATTACTTGATAAATTATCATATTACCCCTTTAGGTTGCATAATTACCAAATTAACCCTTATCCAATTTAGGTTATTAAGTTGTTTCCTACACTTTTTAGATCACCATTCACCCCTCATAATTGCTACACTTAACATATGTCCCATTTGGTTGATTAGATTACCAAATTGCCCTTCTCCTTTGTTTTAATTACTAAATTGCCCTTGAGTTGGATAAATTACCAAATTACCCTCCTTCATTATCATGATTACTATTTTGCCCCTTTAGTTGGTTAAATAATTACTAATTTACCCTTTAGTCGGCTAAATTACCAAATTGCCCCTTTAGTTGGTTAAATTACTAAATTGCCCTTCTCCTTTATCATAATTACCAAATTACCCTTTTCAATTATTATTATTGCCATTTTACCCTTTTCAATTATTTATAATTACCATTTTCCCTTTTCAATTATCATAAATCCCAAATTACCCTTCTTCATAATTACCATTATTAATTTACCCTCCTTCATAATTATAATTACCTATTTACCCTTCTCCATATTTATAATTACTAATTTACCCTTATCCATATTTATAACTATTAATTTACCCTTCTCCATTCTCATAATTACTATATTGTCCTTCTCCATTATTAAGATTACCATAATACCCTTTTATTGGTTAATTTACCAAAATACCCTCTCTATTATCATAATTATCCAATTACCCCTTTTTAATCACAATTTAATTACCAATTTATCCCTTGTCATTATCATTATTACCAAGTCACCCCTTAATTCCAAATTTGCCATAAACATCCTTTATTTACAAAATTACCATTTTACCCCTTACATCCAATTTGACCATATTACCCTTTTGCTTGCAAATTACTATAATACTCCTTTTACTTTACAAATTACTATTTTACCCTTTTACATTCAAATTACTATTTTTATCTTTCCTTACAAAATTACCAATTTTCCCTTCTTTTCCAAAATTATCATATTACCCCTTCACTCCCAAAATTACCAAAATACCCCTTACTTATAAAATTACCATTTCGCCATTCACTTATAAAATTACCATATTACCATTTACTTATAAAATTACTATTTTGCTCCTCTACCTCCAAAATTACCATAATGCCCATTTACTTGAAAAATTACCATAATGCCATCCTTCATCCAAAATTACTATTTTACCCCTACTTCCAAAATTACCATTCTTACCACTTACTTATAAAATTACTATATTGCCCTTTGACTCCAAAATTACCGCTTTACCCTTTTCTCCAAAAATTACTATGATACCCCTTTTACTTATAAAATTATCATTTTGCCATTTAATCATAAAATTACCATATTGTTCTTTTGCCTAAAAATTACCATAATGCCCTCCTTTCTCACAACTTACAATTTTATCCTTTAACTTATAAAATTACTATTTCACCCATTTCTTTTGAAATTACCAAAACACCCTTTCTGCTTACAAAATTACCAAAATACCCTTTTCACTTATAAAATTTTCACTCAACCCCTTTATTCACCATTTTTACGAATTTACTAACCCTACATAAAATAATGATATTGGTACTTCATTCTTATCATCTAAGTCCACCAACTTGTCATTATTCAACATAATACTCATTAGCAACTACATATATTAGATCACATACTTCACAAGCATATCATTAAAATACCCTTAGATAATAATATTATTTATGCATTAGCAACATAATACATCATAAACAAGCATTTAACATTTCCATCAATAATCAACTTCCTTCCTTAATTATCATACCTACACATGGCACAAAGGCTATCATACTTTTCCTCTTTTTTTTCAATCAATATAAACAATCATCTATATATCATGCTAGGCACACAAACATGCATAAAATCATACTAAAATTCCTAATGTGCTAGCATACGTTTTTCCATGTATTTAAGGGAGGATTAACGATTACCTTAATCCCGCAAAAACTCAAACCTTACCGTTATCCCGGTTAAGAATTCAAGGCTTAATTAGCGACTCAATACCTAAAAATAATATCAATCATTATCATGTTAGAAATAAGAATCCAAGCATAAAACTTTATAAAATTTAGTTAATAAAACACTTAACTTAAAATACTATTATACCTTAAAAATTAGCCAAATAAATTTCAAAATGAAGGGGGAGATCACGCTGCATGAACAGCGTGAGTCTCATGCAAAATGAGAGGAGAAGGGTTCGAAGGGGAGGGTGAAGGAAAAAAATTTGTTATTTTCGGGTTAGGATCTTTAGGCTAGAAAAGAAGGTGGATGGAGGACGTTTCAAGGCAAGGGAATGGTGCAGGAGTGAAGAGGGGGTGTAGGTGGTGGCTGGGGATGGTTTCACGGTGGCAGAAGGCGGCGAAGTTGGTTGTCGAGGTGGAGGGGCTGAGAAGGAAGGAAAATATGAGGGAAAAATGAAGGGTTAAGGGGGCTGTTTTCGACCAAATAATGCATGGTGGTGGTAGAGGGGGTTGCAGGGTGTCGAACGGTGGGTTTGGTGGCGGCAGAGGTGGCCGGAAGGTGGCGGGAGGAGTGGTTGCAGGAGGCTCGGCGATAGGGGGAAAATGGGGAGAAAAAGGGAGAGGTGGAGAAGGGAGGAAGTGCAGAGGCTCGAAGGTGGCTTGGGGGGTCTCGTGGTGGCATAGGGTGGTAGTAGGTGGTGGCAGAAGGCGGCGCAGGGGCTGGGTGCGGTGGTGATAAAAAATCGGGGAAAAGAATGGATGGAGAAGGAAGGAGAGAAGAGGGAGCTCGGGGAAGGAGAAGGGCTCGAAAATATGGGGAATGAAGGGCTGGGGAGATGAAGAAAAATAAGAGAGAGAAGAGAGGAGCAGGTGGCTGGCCGGCGAGCATACGCAGGTGGCAGGTAGTGGTCGGTTGGCAGGGGAAAGGGAGGGAAGAAGAAGGAAAGAAACAAGGCGCACAGGCTGGGGATGCAGGGGCTGGTTGGGTTCGAATGAGGAAAGAAAATGATGGGGGAGAGAGGAAGAGAGAGGGCAGAGAGATAGGTGGTGGCCGGGTTGCAGGCGACGGCGTACTCGACCATGGCAGAAGGTGCTGGTCAGGCGTGGGTGAAGAAAGAAAGGGAGGGGAGGTGCACAAATGACTGGACCGGCGCAGGAAAAGAAAAGAAAAAAGATAAGTTGGCCGGTCCAGGGGGAAAAAGAAAGAGGGACGACTGGGCTGGAGGGATGGGCGTGCGAGGAAGAAAAGGGGAAGACGGGCCTGTGGCCCAGCACACAAGGAGAGGGGGGGGAAGTAGGCCAGCAGCCTAGCGGCCCAAAGCCAGGAAGAAGGAAGAAAAAAAGAAATTGGGGAAAGGAGAAAGAAAAGAAAAAGTAGGAAAAAGGAAAGTGGGAAAAATGGAAAATTTTAAAATAATTAAACTTATAAAATAATAGGATGTAATATTTTTTATAATAAGTTTATTTAATAATTTAATTTAATATAATTAAATATATGGGCTTAAAAAGGATAATTATAGTAAAACACTAGTTTGGAAATTTATTTAAATAAAATAATACGATAAATAGCAAAATATATTTTTTTAATTTATTAAATACTCTTATCCAAATTTACATACTCTAAAATCTATAAAATAATTAAAATAAATAATTTTAAAAGCTAGTTTTATTTCAAATAAAAGTTATTTATTAAAATATAGGTTTTCGAAATTTTTGGGGTATTACAATAGTATAGTGGTGATAATAAGATGAATTATGTCCTCTTCCATGGCAATTATGACATTGGATGGAATTAGCAGTAGCATAAATGGTGTTGGTTCAATTACTTGGAGTAAAACTAGAACTTTTAGATTGGGAAGTACTTTTAAGGTTGACCTTATATGATGATATATAACTACCTCATTATAGGAATAGTAGATAACCTAATCATCATGATAGCCAGTATTATCCTAGGTACGATGACAATATTATTAGGAAGGTCAAAATTGTTTTATACTGTTATGATGTAATTCTTAATCCAAAACATTTTATTGATTAGTTACAAGATATGGAGAATTATTTTGAGTTATATAACATGAGTGACATAGAGAGAGCTTGTTTCACAAATGAATCTCTCTAGATTTGCTAAGCTATACTAGAAAATGGTCCAAACCTAAATGGCTCTAATACCAAATTGATGTAAGGCTTAGAGAATTAAAGGAGATTGCGAGTTTTGGAAAGGAATTGAGTCAATTTAGGCATCGATCAAACAATTTGAGTTACATTGGTTTGCTTTAGGTATTAATTACATGTGAGGAAATTCAAATTAATGATATCTGCCCTCATGCTAATTGAATTTTTAACAAACTGAAGGATTTGTGGGTTTGAGCTAGGGTTTTGAATTGGGGCTCTTTTTCATTTTGGTATTTGAGGATTAATTGGTTGTGGATTATGTTTGTAGTAGAAAATGGGGATTGAACTGGGGCTCTAAAACCAAATAGATGTAAGGTGGTGAGAATTTAGAAGGAAATTGAGAATTTGGGAAGGGGCCCGGGAATAGAATTGGAAAAAAACTATAATTTTTTCTACTATGATAATTTATTTATTTAATGATATTAAAAATAATGACTTGCCTAGGTTCCTTTATATAGCCTAAGTGTCTAAAAAGATAAACAATAACTAAATAAAATGAAACATATCACATCTAAATAATGAACGTAAATGCATCTAAAACACATCTAGCTAAGAAGATAGAAAAAAAAAATGAAAGATAAAAATAATTCACTTTTTATTTCTATTAAAATGTTTTTTCCTATAGAAATCTTTCCTGTCTACATCACCTATGTTAGTTGACTACTGTACCGGTGATTTTTGTTTTGCTTTTTGTCTTGTTCCCAAACTGGTCCATTGCTAGTCTTCTATGATTATTTTATGTATTCTTGATGTTGGCCCTTGGGATTTGACTTGAGTCTTTGACCTTTATGCCTATGTTTGGCCTTGAATAATTGAATTTAAGGAATGGATAAAAGTGGATTATTCTTATGTCTTGTAGTCTTTGATACCTTTTAAAGTTTGCATACTTAAGGGTTAGGTTACCATTTATATTTATTTGTATCTCATGGAATTGTTGACCAAATGTGGTAGATGTTAAAGGTCCTTGTGCAAGCCTATTATCACTAAGGATCACATTCGATGGGTCTTCAAGACCCATCATGACTATTATGCTATTTGGCATGAGAGGTCAAGGTGCGGTGGGTGTTGAAGAGCTCATAAGCACAATGTTTCCTTGGCATGGTTGAACAAGTGCGGTAAATGTTGAAATAATAATATGGTGTTGAATTTATAGCTAGAGAGATACCTTCCTTGAGATGCATGAATTTTATATGAGTTGTTGTTATGCTATATTCATGTGATCTTAATTAACCATGTCCCTATATAATGTGTAATAACATGTTCCTCGTATTCGGCATGAGCCTACCATGTGTTAGAGTAGGTTTAGTTTACCAATAGTCGGGCTGTAGTGACGCTACTTTGATTATTCATCTCTGTAGTAATCTCAAGTTTTATCCAGGAAAGCAGATGATTGCAAGCCTTTTTGGTTTTTTATCTTCTTCTTTTTCCATCTTGTTGAAGCTCATCTGTTATATAAGGAGGAGATTTACTGTGTAAAACTATCAAGACCGGCCAATCTGAACAATGACAATCAATACTCCCTTAAATTCTCTCTTTCATATATATGTTTCTTTTTCTTAAGTCGTTTGGATCTATAAAGCTTACGATCGACCGAACATATACTCGTCATAAATTCATAATTACGATCAACGCATGTACAGAATGATGGTATGCGTAAAGCTTCTCATCGAGCCTTACACAACCCTGCCCAACTCCGGCTTATACCGTTATCAGTCGGTGGGCATGCGCGCAGTCGCATAGAACAATGGGCCTGATCCCTAAGCCAAGGCTGAAACGGGCTTGAAAATTCGGCCTAAAAATCTGGGCATATATAAATATATATATGTAGTAATAATATATGAAACGTATGTTCACCGGAGCTAACCCTTCCTGAATCAAAGCCATTATTGAAGGTGATACTCACGTGTATGGGTCAAGACCCACGTGACGTGAGATACCTACTTACACGTGCTAACCACGTCGGTGGGTTTGAACCTTAGCTAGAAAGATGAAAAAAGAAAAAGAAAAAAAGAAAACCCACCAACGTACGTACGTGTGAAAGAATCAACGGATAGAGAGAAAAAGAAAACCCATATGGGCGGACGTCGGATGGAGAGGGAGAGTAAAAGTCTAAAAGATCCGAGTAAGAGGAGGGAATGATTGAGAAGACTAAAACCAAAGGAGGAGTGCTGTGCGCGCCCGAGCTCGCTGTTGGTAGCTTGACTAAAAAAAGACCACCGCTTTCGGCTTTAAGTGGACAAAGGAACCACCACCGCGGCCCGGCCAGCACCACCGCTCCCTGCCCCACCTCGCCTCTAAAATAAGTTCGTTAGTATTCATTCACGTCTTATAAAAAGGAGTCACATGATCGCTGACACCACCTCCCCGGCTCCCCCCCGCCTCTCTACTCACGTGCTTGGCCCTACCTTATGATTTTTATTTAATGTATATTATTTTATTTTTCAAGAAAGAAGGAAAGAAAGAAGACAAGCACTTCCTCCTTTACTTAATGTGCCCACCTCTCTTGTAAGAAGAACAAAAGGATAGGGAGAGAAAGAGGGTACCCACTACCCACTCACATATGCTGTCTTTGAAGACATAGTAATAAATACATACATACATACATATATATAATATTACGGATCATGTGAATAGGAGATAAATAAAAGAATTACAGGATGGGGGGGGGGCTAATGATAAATTGAATATAATCAGTGTTAACAAACTTGAATATTTTAAGAGCAAGAATGGTAAATAATAATAGCAAAAACCTTATCTACTTGTACTGCTGCTTAATTTGCCTTCTGGTATGAGACCAAAAACCAATGTTTTCACTGCATTAAGTTACGTAGCTTCCTTTGACCAAAAAAAGGTTTTTAATTTTTTTTTTACTATACTATAGTATATACTATGGTGATTAGTGAGTAACGGTACGATCGTACTATATATGTAATTTATAGCAGCAAAATTGACTTTTCACTATACCAGGTATTTTGCTCATCATTTGAGATTAATTCTTCATTAATGTTTTAAGGTTCACTTCCGCGCTATTATCCAACCCTGCAGGTTGGTTCTTCCGTCAATGTTGGAGCTCGATCGGTACATAAGGGGTGCACGTCGATTTGCTATTCTGTATCTAGTTTGATCTCAACCTCCCTTACTGTATTTTTGGCTTCACCTTTCCCTTGCAATGTTAATATTTTCACTGCCATTCTTGAATATAGTATAACAATTTAGGTCAGTAACTGTGGAAAATATACATTTCAAGAGGGAAAATAAATAAATAATAAAGATATATATCAAGGATTTCAACTTCCCAATTCATTTCGCCGTTCCTCGTTCTTTCTATTTATAGGAATTCAAAACTACAATAATGGCAGCTGCGCGAAAACACAAAACTCCACATGCAATCCACTAAGCAAAATTTCTTCCTAAAAACGCGACAACAATCAAGCAGCAAGTTACCAACAGCCCAAAAAAAAAATCATTGTACATGCATGGCAAGTAAAAAAGAACAAAAGAACAAAAGAAAAGAAAAGAAAAAGGTTAAAAAAGAAAGAGGAGGGGGGAGGGGGAGAAAGAACAAGACAGGCAGTAGGAGATGATTAACGTCTTATTGTTTTGCCTGAGAGATGAGCTGTGAGCATCGTGCCTTAACGTGGGTTCAAGAATATAATAACAGGTATGATAGAACCATAGAGGGGTAGAAAGTACCCATTAAATTAAATCTAATGAAATTTATATAAATTCTTGGGTATAGATAGGGGGCAAATTTCAGAGGGAAAAATTAAAAAAATGGAAAGCACAAAAAAGAAAAACAGAAGGTTAGGAGAGGAGGCACGAGTCCCCAGGGAGAGGAGGAAAGTTATAAGAAGTATCAGAGCAGAGGAATCCGGCTGTAAACTTGGACACTGATCTGGTATGGGTTACGAACCACAGCGACAAAACCTGCCATGGATTGATTCTTTAGGGGTTGAATTTGAGCTAATTACGTGCTTTCATTACCTTTTATTTTCTTTTTCCCACAAGGAATATATCTACTTTAATTACTAGCGCTGGCATTTATGACCATTTTCTTCGATAGTATAGTAGTACTAATTATTGCTATAATTCATTTTACAGGTCTGCCCTTGAACTCCATCCATCCATCTTTGGTTCGCCTCGATCCCCCCCTCTCTTCACTTATTGGCGAAGTAATTTTGTTAAAATATGGCTTATACTCTTACTATTTAAATAACCTAATTGAGCCGAATAACCTCGGGCTTAACCTTGGTTCGTTTAACTATTTTTAGACTCAAATTCGACTCAAATTTGAAATTAGATAAACGAGTTAGGCTTGAGCTCAACCCGATAAAGTTCGCAAATCCATTCAACTTGGCTCGTTTAATTTTTTTTTAAAAAGATTAATGAACTATATAGGCTTGTTTATCATGATTTGATTCGTGACTCACCTCATTTGAAGGTTGAACAAACCAAATCCACTTGTTTAATTATTTAGCTTGTTTAAAGACTCATTACTCTTTTTGGTTCGTTTATTATATAAATCCTATACAAGCACAATCTATTAATGAACGAGCTAAGCTTATAAACTAGTCAAACTAAGCTCGAGCTAAATTCAAGCCAGCTCGCTAACAAATAAACCGAACCTCCCTTGGCTCCAACTCGGCTTGTTTAATAAGCAAGTTTAAAAATAATACTTGAAATTGATTCATTTTGCTAAAAAAAAGGAATCGAGTAGAGCCTTTAATGAGCTGAACGAGCCAACTTGTTTTGTCAATAGTCTTACTAGCACATGCTCTACATTTCACGGCCAGAAACTTATATTTTATTAGGGCATATTATGACCTATATTTTAACTAGCAGTTATTAATGTCGCCTGTTTTTATCATATTTAAAACATAAATATTACTATTTATCTCTTTTAAAATGTTATAGGGCATTATGCCACCATTGGTAAAACGAGAATGCATGGTTGGGATTGAATGTGTATGGATTGTTGGTTTTTGAAGGTTGTGTCAAATTTGGAGTCTCATATTGGTAGTAGATATACTGCTTATCCAGTTCGTGTCCGAATTTAGATAACTTTATTTGATTCAGTTTCTTGGGGGCCTTGCTTGGTTTGGTGTTATAAGTTTCAAAACATTTTTTAATGGTGTTTTAATATCTCTATTTATGTATATGACCAAGTTTATACTCTATTGTAAATCACCAACGAACTTATTTCTTTTTAGTCATAGTTTAATGGACAAATTATTAATCTCTCCATTTGTATATATGCCAACTTGTTGAAGGAGAAATTGCAAAAGCATGCCTAAGTAAAAAGAAATCATAGAAAAACATGAGGAAAGGAGGAAAGAAATAGGCGAAAATGTTGGATTAATAATGGCACAAACTTGGGTGGAGGGAAGCAAATCTTTACATTAAACTCAATTTATTCAACAACATCTTGGACCATTAACATATAAATACACTTTGTTTAACTACTATCAAATAGGTGGCCAATGCAACCCTACCGTCGAACCAATCTATGTACTGGACGCTTCAATTCTAAAACCTAAGATACTTAAATCATATTTTTAACAAGTAGGTTTTCCGATCAAGTCACAACCATTTTTATGTTGTTCATTTATGGTATTAGTAGTATTATAAGTTAAATAAATGTACATTAATACCACTCCTAAGCCATTGAATAAAAATCAAACCTGGCCGGGCAGTTCAACCAATTCGACCGAGTCCATAGTGTCTGTCGGTATTAAATTTTTCAATTTTAAAAATAGTGTGCCGATTGAAAAAATTCGGATTGGACTCGATGGACACTAAACATTATTGTTTTAGTTATATGAAGAAAAAATTTAAAGACGAATTAGCCAAAGGTGGCCAGGTCAGATTGGGTCATACCAGATATATTTTTTGAATAAAAGTAATTTTTGATCCAATCATGGTTGGATCAGTAGGACTTTGTACCGGAAGGTCCACTGGGTCGATTTTTGGTTCGATTTTTAAAACAAGGTCCAAAGATAGATACGGGAAAATTTAGGAGTGTTTTCAAGTCGAAAGCTCACTTTGGTCATTAGTAGTTTGTGGTCACAATTAGGAGTGTTTATGGATCGGATATTTGGTATTTCAGATATTCGGTAAAAAGTTTTGGATATTTGAAAGATTGGATATCTGACACTTCGGATATCTAGAGTTTCGGATCATAAAATAAATGATCTGTTGGATATCTAAAACTTTTGAGCTGACCAAAATTGAGAAATATTGGATAAAAAAGTACTCAATTGAAAAATAAAAAAATTGATTCAATCTGAATAAATATGTTCTAATGATTTGATTTGAGTATTAAATTACATTATATTTAATTAGTAATTTTAAAATTTGGATAATAATTAAATATTTAATGAAAATAATAATTAAAAAAGTATAAAATTTACTTACACTAAACAATCATTTCAAATTATACACACATCCATGATTATATAAAATAAAATTTTATAAAAAATAAATAATGTTTAGATTATATATGTATATAATTTATCTGATTAGATATCCAATTTGTTTCATCTTTTATTTATCAGATTGGATATTGATTTGAAAATAAAAATATTGGATTGATTATTTGATATTTTTGATCAAATCTATGTGGATATCAGATTGGATCATCAGATATCGGATAACATGAACAACTCTAGTCACAATTAGGTACTCCTGGTGTCATTTATTGAAATAATAAATTATATCTTCATGCTTAAAAATTTAAGGCAATCTATAACATTACCTAAAATAGAGAAAAAGCACATAAAATCATAAAAATACATAAAATTGTGAACTTATATTTTAATAAACGAACACAAGCTTAAAACTTAAACATGATTTTTAGTAACAAAACATGATATTTAGATCAAAAGAGACACATCATCAAAATCCCTAATCTAGAGTTGTGTATACATACTAAAAGGTACACCTGCTCTTAAAAAGAATTTACTCTTAATCATCATCTTATGATTATTTAAACAAAAATAACATAGAATTAGATGTTAAGAAGATCAATAAGAGATTTAAAGAAATAGAAGGAGAAGAGTTGAAAATGGAGAGGGAAAACCCCTTGAAAGTAAAAAATGGCTTAAGTAACAGTATAATGAATACTTCACCATCCACAGCTTTGATACATTTTTTCTCGGGAACAAGTACCAATGAACGAAAACTAAGTAATTTAGAAGTGAGAAATGAAAATGAGAAGAAAATAAGAAGAGGAAGTCGTCAACCTAGAGGATAAGCAAGAACAACACAAGGCAAGACGAGTAATAATAAAAAGGTAGAGAGAGAGAGAGAGAGAGAGAGAGAGAGAGAGAGAGAGAGAGAGAAGGGAGCAAAAGTATAAGTAAAAAATTTGGCTAAGTATTAAAGTGGTCAACCAAAGGGGCAAAAAACCCTTAGGCGGTTGGCCGAGGAAAAGAGAGAGAGAGAAATATAATGGGCACTATTTAAACGTGTTATGATAAGTTGGTTAATTATAGGGTCATGGATCAATTTAAGTCTTTTATAAGAGGCACTAAACAGATTAAAGACATGAATCCCATAAATAATATTCAATCTCCAAACTGCATATAGAGACATATGGGAATGGAGATCAGGTTCGATGGAGGGAGGGTAATGGCGGAAATCTTAAGGACTATGATGGTGCATATTGCTTTTTTGATCATGACAGTGGTAAGATAACTGGTGTTTAATGTAAACTATATGCTCTAGGCGAGAAAGCAGGAATATATATTCATCACATAAAACGGATATGTTTATCATATATATTTAGTAAGACAAAAGACCTAAGTGCGTAAATTAAAATATCCAAGTTCACGACACATAGCATATAGGTTCATCATGTTCAGAATCTAGGTTTATTACATAAACCGGTGAGGTCAAGAAGGTGATAATTTAGTAAAATGAATGTCTCACGTATATAAATAATAGTTATAAAATTATAAAAAAATAATCGGAACCTATAAGTGAGAATTATAGATTATAAAAATAACCCTATTTGTATATATAAGAATTGCAATATATATACCCATGTATCAAAATAAACTTTATAAAAGAACAAAAATTGATCTTCTATAGTTAAATACAGTTCATAAAGTGCTCGCGGATCATGATAGAGCTAGCTATAAGAATTGGGTCTCCGGTAGCCCTAATAAATTCGGAAAATATTTAGGTCGGGAAAGAGGAACTTAAAAAAAAAACAGCGATATGTCACTATCTTGTGTGAATTATTCGATGCTAGCGCAATATATATGACGATCCTGTGTTGAAAAAATATACTGCATATGAATTAAAGAATCAATAATGGAACTAACAGTTTCATTATCTCCAGCGGCAGGGCTCGATGAAAAAATCATGTCGGCAGTAGAATTATGCCGGCAGTTTCCGTCGCTGTACGCAATCGCCGTGGGGTCTCTCCTTCTTTAACTTTTACCAACACATATTCATTATGAGTAGATGCATATAAATAGATAGATAAAGCACCGCCGGTCTGCGTTGAACAGCAAT
Organism: Tamarix chinensis; assembly: GCA_030549775.1. NCBI lineage: Eukaryota > Viridiplantae > Streptophyta > Magnoliopsida > Caryophyllales > Tamaricaceae > Tamarix > Tamarix chinensis. The sequence continues at coordinate 81,815,754 of CM060178.1, forward strand.
ATGAATTCGATGTTTGTTTCCAGTGTATTCACCCTGACTGACGATAACTATTTCCCGTCGTTTCATGCCGTATTTTCTCTACTTTCCCATGCAGCTCTTAATTCTTAAGATAAGTACGGGTTTTTTTTTTCGCCTTTGTGTCGCAAAAAAGTACGGAATTATTGACCCAATCATAAAGATGACTGCACTTGCGTCGGTAAATCGTGTTAGAATGAGGATTTATAAGAGAGAGACACGGATAAATAAATAGAAAAAAAATTAATGAAAATTACGTAGCAAGAAATTCTCTACATAATTTCTATTTTGGAGCGAGCCGTAACAAATACTAAAAAGAAGGGGTGGGTGGGGGGTAAAAGATAAAAACAGCGTGGTGAAGCGTGAAATATGGCAGAGTAGTAGCAGCAGTGAACTAAAACCTGTTATTGGTCACTTATCGAAAAGGTTAATACTGTCATACCGAAGGGTTTACGAACTAATTAGTAATAATTATAAATTATATGTAATGCATGAGCCGAAGGGCCAAAAAAGAAAAAAAAAAAGAGAAAAAAAAAAGGGAAAATGAAGCAACTGCATTGCATAGAAACACTCCTCACTCACTAGTATGGTATGAGTGCATATATTATTACTACACTACTAATTACATGAAAACAATAATAAAAGGTGGCTAGCAAGCTTAATGACAAGCAAGGTTCCTCTCATATGATATCCATTAATTTATACTCTCTTTCCACTGGTACATCCAGTTAAAGATGCCTTAAATTTCTCCTATTTTATTCTCTTTTCTTTTTCTTATTTTATTTTTATTTTAAAAAATGAATTTGGACCCCCCTTTTTAACCCAAGACCCTCACCAATCCCTCCTCAGCTTCTCCTCTAACAACACAAACCAGCCAGCCAACCAATCAATCGACCTCTTCTTCACCTCCTGCCGGCCGGCCGGCCGTTCGTCCGTCCACTCACAGAAAGAAGAAGAAGAAGAAAAAATAATAATAACAGGCACCACCTTCGTCTTCATCTCTCTCTCTCGGTCCCTCCCAAACAGCTAGAAATCAAGCAACATTTCAGGACGACACGGAAAAGAAATAAGAGAGGGCGAGGAAACGACAGGTACGTACGTCCGTCCGTCCGTCCAAGAAATGGAGGCACCCGACTTTTTCGTTGAGAACCTTCTAGACTTACCGAATGGAGATGATATGCTGAACGATGCTTTCTTCCCTACTAATAACATTGCTGCTAATAATTCTACGGATTCCTCCAATGCGAATGCCGTTGATAGCTGCAATTCTTCCATTTCCGGGGCCGACAACATCTATCCAGCTGGCGGTGACTACGACGCTCGTTGTTTCCCCGACGCTCAATTCTCCGGCGAACTTTGTGTTCCGGTATGAATTCGTTCGTCCTTTCTTATGTTAATTTTTTTTTTGCCTCTTCCTTCTTTCGAGGGGATAATTCGTTCGTCATTTTTTTTTTCCTTCTTCCGAATTCACTCTTTTTTTTTTCCTCCCACTTTTTACGTAGTTTTATTGCCTCCCTTTCTCTCTCTGTTTTTCTTTTTGGTTCATACCATTTTTGAGTTTAAGAGAATTTGGGCAATCCAGATGACAGTCACGTACTTTAATTTCCATAAATAATAATAATAACGAACATTTCCAATTCGCGACTATTGCCAAACAGAAATGAAACTTAAGCGGAAAACTTGTGAGATATATATATATATATATACATATTTTATTAATAATATGCTAAGTTTAGCAGCAACCCCTCCCCCCATCCCAAAATAGAATGGAAAAAAAAAGGGTTAGCATTTAGTTTGATTTGTTGTTAGCCAACTGTTATATGATCTTTCCCTCAACTCGACTTGTAATAATGCGCAGTACGACGCCGAGCTGGAATGGCTGTCGAATTTTGTGGAAGAATCATTCTCAAGTGAAGACCTACACAAGCTCCATTTCATCCCAGCCCCAAGCTCCAACCCACCGGCGCACCACAACCAGCAGCAACACTATCATCCTCACCAAACCGACACAAGCCGCCAGCCGAACTCAATATACACACCCGTCACCTTAGTCCCCGGGAAAGCCCGCAGCAAGCTCTCCCGCGTCGCGCCCTCCGACTGGTCAACCCGCCTCCTGATGGTCGCTCAGCCCCCGACCGCCACCACAACCTCATCCTCCGACACCACTTTCCCCGCCGCCCACCACCTCCACAACCCGAAGAAGTCGGCCTCCAAGAGGCGCGACGCGTCGGTCTCGGCCGACGCCAGTAACGGGGAGATGAGGAGGTGCCTGCACTGTGCGGCCGAGAAGACGCCCCAGTGGAGGACGGGACCGATGGGGCCCAAGACGCTGTGTAACGCCTGCGGCGTCCGGTATAAGTCGGGGAGGTTGGTTCCGGAATACAGACCGGCGGCGAGTCCGACTTTTGTTTCGACCAAGCATTCGAATTCGCACAGGAAGGTGATGGAGCTGAGGAGGCAGAAGGATATGCACAGGCACGTGGGGCATCAGGGTCATCAGCAGCAGGTGATTACTGCTTCTCCGGTCGGCGTCTTTGGGTTAGGCGGCGGTTCCATGGGCGGTGCGGATGATTACTTGATCCACCATCACGTGGGACCGGATTATAGGCAGTTGATCTAATTAATGCTGCCGGTGATGGTAGCTCCAGGTTTGGATTAATTATAGCTAGATTGATTGGGCGAACTCCATCAGGCTTCTAAATCGGGGTTTCAGGGAGGGCGCTCGTCTTTTTAATTTACGACCACTAGCTAGTACTTTTCCTTGTCAATTTTGGAGGAATTAAAATGAGAGAGAAAAAGAGAGAGAGGGAAGGAGAGAAAAAAAGAAAAAGAAAAAAAGATCAGCAGCATTCGTGTTTAGAATCACTCGACTCATCAAAGTTTTATCTTTGTCATTTTTTTCTTCCCATTTTTAATTTTAAGTTGTAGCGTCTGTCCTTTTGCTGAATTTTGCAAATGAAATTTGTTAATCTTGTACTCCATTCTAATTTCGTTGCTCCTTAAATTTTCAGTTGAATAAAGATCAATGACAAACGATTTATCCTTTCAATTCCTATATTGTTAATATATGTATGGAGGAACCGACGATATCGAGGGCCAATTTTGCTTGCTTTGGATTGTCATTGAAGCAAGCTTGCCTTTTAAAGCGTGAGCACACCCGTCCGTTTGCGCACTTCCTAAATATACAATATGTGCGGGCGCGCTCTGAAGCTCGCGGGACAAGGGGCGGAACACGATATCGATCGTGTATCCAATATCGCGGCATCACAGAACTTTAGATGGACGAAAGAATTTGTCGATACCGATAAAGTTATGCATGGCACTATATGGTTCAAAGTTGACCAATGCCGTTCCAGTAAAATCAAAGGGCGGAAAAACTTGCCCTCAGTGCTACTTTGGTACAAGATGAAAAATTATTCTATATTTTTTATATCTTGTATAATTTATTTAAAATTAAATATTTTTATTTTAATAAATATTTATTTTAAATCTTAATTTGATCTAAAATATATTTATTATTATTAAATATTTAATATAAAAAATATAAAATAAAAAAAAATTTCTACCTTTATTATTCCCGTACCAAATAAGCCCTTATTCTTTTTTTTGCCCCTCTTCTTATGGACCAAAAAACTATGCTAAACTTCAATAATTGTCGTTAATTATCTATTTATAATAACAATATATATATATATATATATATATTACACATTAACTATATATATGAGGTGAATATGGTCATATATATATGTACCTTCATGTGTACTATTCCAAGTACCAACGCCATTTTTTTATATTTGAAATAGTCAAAAGTAAAATTAAAAAAAAAATGCTGCAACTGTAAGTCGCCACTCTCTTTCCTTACTCTCTTCAAAAAAATTTAAAGACTGGTCGCCCTCATACAGATTGGAAGTAAAGTTGCCAACCACGTTTTCACTTTCCCACTCTCCCTCTCTCTCTCTCTCTCTCTCTCTCTCTCTGTGTTTTTTTTTTTGTTGTATGAACCAAACTAATGTATATGTGTGTGTGTGTATCATTTTACTGGTAAATTTGTAAATTAAAAATGGAAACCCTAACAACTATTTTTCGGTCATAGTTTTTAGAAATTTTAATAAAAATTAGTAAAACTATTTTTTAAGTAAGTTGAAAATTTCAACTACAACAATTACGAACTAATTGTTATAGTTCACCCAAACTTATTCTCAAACTATTAATCTTACCTCCTAAACTAACACCTCTTTAAATATAGTTTAGGAAAGTCGTATACTTCTTAACCGTTTGATGATGTTGCTGATAGAGATAGCATAATATTATCCTAAAATCATGTTTGCCGGCATTTCTAGTTCTTAAAATGGTTTAGGTACCCTTGATGATTTGATTCAGTTGAACTTTGATTTATCTAATGTGTCCTCAATAGGGTTGAGAAGATGTATTTGTTAGGATTTTCCATCATTCATGGCATGTTTTGGTTTGAGTAATGAGAGGGATGATGGCTGGAGATAGAGTTCCCACAAGAGCACTACAGATTAGTTTGTCTTAGTCTACCCATATGTTGTACTTGAGATTTGATGTTTTAAGTGTTGTTTATGGCGATTCTTTTAGGCATCATTGGATGAAAGTTGTCCATGAAATTTAACATATTATAACCGATTAGAATGACTTATGTTTTAAGCTTCTATGAAATATAGCTTATGGTTATGAGTTTGATTGGGCTGTATATTGTGATCATTATGAGAGGTTTTAAAGGTTCATGTGAATTTGGGATAGTAATTTAACTATTTCTAGTCGACATTGGCATAGGGGTACTTGAGAGTTTGGCGAGAATGTTGTGGATCATAAAATCTTTGATACCATGATAAAAATAATGTAGAGTTATGGGTAAGATTAATTTTATTATAATACCACAATTCTTCAAGTTACAACTATTATGTTTATATATATATATATATATACATTAACATATGATTAAATCTCCTAAAATAGCTCTACTACAAAAATAAATACAAATGGAATCACATGTCAATTGTTCGAATAAGGACAGTCGTCTATAGGTTCTTTAATTAAAAAAAAAACAAGAGAAATGAAAAAAAGGTGAAAGATGTAGACGACAGTTGGAAAACTATAATTGTTATCTATAGTGAAAGCGCAACAAAAAAGGGAATAGATGATAATAGTAAACTAAAATTATTGTCTATACCTTAGCACATTTTAAAAATTTTGTTTTGACCTTTATACTTTTTTGGGGTTTTTTTTCTTTTCTCATTGTTCAATTTTAACATAGCGAGGTTTGTCCATTTCTCCTATTCACACAAACACGCAAAGAAACCTTATGCACATATTGCTTCTTCCCCAAAGCTCTCCACCATTATTGCTTCTTCCACCTCCTTCTTTTTCTCCTCTGGTCACCTGTGTCATCATCACTAGTCATCCTTTATATTCGTCTCTTTTTTTAGAAATTTCCTTAACATATGTGCATTTTTCAATTCTTTCTTTGTATATATTTTTCTAATATTAATGGTGTTACTTTTCACATTCGCACAAATACACATAAATTGAATGAGCTTCCTTACATTTGTGATGTTATTTGTATTATTATATATCATTAGAAGTTCTTTAATATCATCGTTGTTAATATTAGTATTATAATATGTCAATAATCTTTTAGTGAGTATCACTTTTGACTCAGTTGTTTTTATTTTGGATATTTATTCCGAGATTTGCATGCTCAAACTCCTTTTAGGAAGTAGACCAAAACTACCAACTATTCCTTTCCAAAAAAATTGGAGAAAAATTAGATGGTGGTTTTGGGATAAAACGGACATCTATAGTTGACAATAAAAAGGTTGTTTTAAGGTCTATTTTTTCTCACAATTTTAGAGTGCCTTTTTTAATGTTTTATTTTGTTAAAAACAACCATGTTTTGAATCATTGTATATAGTATACATAATTATAGCCTCTTTGGCAATTGTTTACCACTTTATTTTTCTTTTTCTCATCATCATCTAAGGCTATTTTTGTACATGTATATGGAGGAATATATTAACTAAATTAATTACAAGAGTTGATGCATTTATGTAGGAATTCAAAATATTGATTGTGATTTGATTTTAGGAGAATATTTGCTATCTCTATTAACTGATGCATATATTTACATTTGAAATGTTGACAAACTTGATTGTTGCTGCATTTATTTAGGAATTTAAAATGTTAATAAACTTGATTTTAGAATAATATTTTACGATCGTTAGTAGGTGCTAGATCTTTTTGTTGCATATTAGCTATCAAATGCTACTTTTCTAAATTAACCAATTAAGAAAACTTAAGTTGAGAATCTATTTTTTTTATTTATCCAATCATAAACATTTTAACGCAGTGCAAGATATAGTGAGCATAAAATCTTAAACATTACCACCAAGTGCTTGTTTGGTATTAGAATAATAGGGGTGAAAAATTTTTCCTCATATTTTATATATCTTGTACAATTTATCAAAAATTAAGTACTCTTATTTTAATGGATACCTATTTTAGATATTAATTTAATCTAAAATGGGTATTTTATTAGAAATATATTTATTATTATTAAAGACTTAATATAAAAGACACAAAATAAAGCGGAATTTTTTCCACCTCTATTACCCCCATACTAAAAAAGTCCTAAATATATTTTTTGATGAATAAAATGCTTAGCCAAACCCCATCACTTATAATAGCTTAATTGTGGGGAGCTGTATATAATTTTATACAACCATAGCCTTCGAGAAACAGAAATAACCAACTTATGTTCATAATGGGGATGCACTTTTTCCAACTTGAGACTATTAAAATTTACGTTGACCTTCAATTTTGTGGTAAGCATCACTCTAAAATTTAATGTAACCATGAATAAAATAATTATTTGGTTGCTTAATTTTTAGAGAAAATGATTCAGAGATAGATAGAGATAGGCCAGTGGTCCTACCACCATCAATGGTATTAACTACATTTAATAATTTTTCCCTTTAATCAATGAATTACTTTGTACTATAATTGAATATCGATTAGATAAAATCTTCGGGATTATCAAGGACCTCTAAATTTGCCAGCCAATAGGAAGATAAGTTCAGAGCAAGAATAAACGGGCCAGGGAGCGAAAATTATTCTGCAGCAAAGCTATGTGCTTGGATTTCAGAGCCACATGAAAAAGTAAAACAAAAAAAAAAAGTGAGGTGAAATACTCATCGTGGTGTGTACGTAGGATTTTTCACATGGAGATGCGGTTGAATTTGGGGAAAAGAGTCCAATGCAATCCTTCATTTTACAAATTTTCAAACTTTTTTTTATCAACTAATAATAATAAATTTAAAGCCACATTTATCTCATTTATTAAAATAATAATAAAGTAACTAATGCATAAATAATAATAATAAACAAAAAGCAAAGATAAAAGTAAAAAAATTGACTTTAACTTTTAAAAATAAATTTTTATACAACTATCTACACATAAAATAATTTTATTACTTACGCGAAGGTAATAATTTATTAAGAATACTACTTCCTCTATCTCCCTGATTGACATGTAAAAAAAGGTCTACTATTTTTATTTTGTTATGGTGTAAGTCATTTAGTAAAAAATAATGAAGATTTCAATGCTAATATTTTTAAATGGATAATACTTAATATAGCTAGATTAAGACATTAATGAAAATATTCAACAATTAATAATATAAAATAAATTTTGTATTTTCCATGCATTCCATGATTAATACTATTTCAAAAATAAAATCAAATAATTTCTCGTAACTCTTAAGGATAAGGGTTATAATTAGCAAAACTAATTATTTTTTTTCTTTTCATTTTATCACCTTATTACTTATCCATAATATTGTTATCTCTTTTGTAATATTACTATATTAGTATCACTCAAGCATAGTATTAAAAAGGGGATCGAATCGGCCGGTCCGACTTGTGAACCGGTGAACCAGTTGGGTCATCGGGTAGATTTCAATTATCGGTTCTCAAGATCTCGAAACCAGTAAAAATTGGTCAAACCAGTTAAAACCGGTGAACAGGTCAAAAAATTGGCCGTCTAACTGGTCAAAAAATCGGGCAGGAGTTGGTCAAATTTATATGTAGTTTAATTTTTTAATATATTTTATATTTTTTGACTTAATATATGCTACTGGTCCAACCAGTCCAAATCACCAGTCCGACCACTAAATCAATGAACCAGTTATGATACCAATTCTATTACCGGTATGATTTTTAAAAATATGCACTCAAGTATCAATAAGGATATCTGAAAATTTAGTGGCGAAGACGGTTGTTACTTCTTAATGTGAAGTAAGATATTCGAGTTTGGTTCTTGCCATTGACTCAAAAGAGGTTCCCTCTCCCCCACCTATATACCACCTGCAAAAAAAGTATCAATAAGGATATCTTAGTCAATTCAAATGTCATTTATTTTAAAATTTAACACTCACCATTTGACAATATAAGGTTTATAATACTTTAACACACATATTAATGACTAATAATTTTAGAAATCTTGAAATTTGAACTCACTAATATAACATTACATTAATTTTGCTTCTCTAATTTAGCACCCACTCAAGTATCAATAAGTATGAAGCATCAAACTTTATATATAATTATCACTAAAAAAAAGAGGGATCAAATGGGTAATTAAGGATTTAATGCTATAAATTTTTTGTAAAAAGACTTATATTGTCATACAAATTAATTTTTTAAATATAAAAAACTATAGGCCTTATATTATAAATAGTGTTGTAATTCATAGTCATTAACTATGGCATTAAACGCAAGTTTTCTAATTGTTTTTTTTATCAAAAACATAAATACATTTCCTATTTATGTAATAAATATATTTCTTACATGTAGGCTCATTTAATTAAATGTACAAGCCAGTAAAACTTTTAATGCGCCGAGCTCTCAAGCCTAGTACTTAAACTAGGTAGGCTCATTAGCTTAGTAATATAAATGAGTCAGACCCAGATTTTTCCGTGCTCGGACTTGTTTAATTAAACAAACAAGTTGAGCGTAATACCCTATTTCTATCTAACCCTGCTTATGTTTATTGATGTGAAGTTGTGTTATGTTATGCATATTAAATATAGAAATGATTTTAGGATATTTTATCTCACTAAGATCATTTTGGGTGATTCCGTAGTATTTGCTATTTTACGACTAGATACATTCTACCTACAAAAATACATATCATCGTTGTTAACTTTTAAGTTACACCTTTAAAAATTTTCTTGTAAAATTTTATTTGTATTATAAATGGGTTAAACTTTAAAGCTAGAAATTTTGATTTAATATTTTTTTTTATTTTTGCTATCCTTTTTGACTTTTACGCGCAAAATATGTAAGGTATGCTAGCTAAAACTACATCAAATGGGTGTAAAAATTCTATAAAAAAATATTTAGCTTTTAATTGTGTAAGTTACATTATAGGGTAAGTTTTCTTATAGGGTAATTTTTTTTATTTTAATAATGTTTTTGATAACCGTTTTTGAAGTATCTCATAAGTTTATTAGTTCACCATTAGGTCCATATTTTATGAACCAATATTTTAGCGCTTAAAAAAATGTTCATAATTTTATTATCATATTTAGTATTTTTCTTTATTTTAACCTCTTTATCAATCATTACACCACTAAAAATAATATATTAATCCTATGAATACATGGAAACAATCATGCTTTATTAGATATAGAAGTGTTTCAATATTTGTGTAATTGTTTTAGAATTTTATTTATTTTATTCATATTATAAGTGTATCTTATTATGTTCTTTTTGTATTTCTTGTACTCAAACTATTTTTTCTCTCCTTGCCCATGTCTTACGCTTCTAAACACCCTAGTATATCCCTAGATAAAACTTCACTCCCTCACCCTTTTGGCTTGATTATTGGGTTGTCACAATTCTTATACACCCACCATACTTTCTCTTACATACACAAATACCTATACCTTCATTCAAGTGTTGAACAAGCAATGTTTCCCTTTTTATTGGCATCACATTTCAGCATCCTCCCTCCCCTATTCATACCTCATTTGCTCCTCTTGGTTGCTCCCATTTTTTTCTCCATTTTTATTATTTTTTCAAATTGTTATTGAGCTTGTTGAACCTAACCAAAACCCACACTTCTCTTGTCTCCATTCTCCTTGTTGGTTATTCTTCTATTCATTGTTTGATATATTTTATTAAATATAAGAGTGTTATATTTGGGAGAAAAATTGAAGAGTTTCTTTCTCCCTTTTCTTCTTGTGGTGCACCAATCTTTGTTGGGTATAACTCCCCTCCTTTTGATTTTAATTATTGTGTTATCTTGTTATTTTTAAATGTGTTATATTCTAATTATTTTTATTAGGTTTTGTGTTTTTAAGGAGAAGGACTAATAGCTAGGAGATAGGGCTTATGGTACATCATTATTCTTATTTTTTCTACTTCGGTTATGGAGGTAATCCATGTGCTCCTATAAAATATGTAAAAATTATGTTACAACGTATTTGGTTGTTTTTGTTATAATTAAGCGTAATTTATGCTTCCTTGTTATTTCATGAAAAGTATGCATGCACCATATATTATTATTAATTTTCATAAGTATGTGACCATGTGATTTTTATACAAGATCATTTGATATTTATGTATTTTAGTATATGTATGATTGCATGCTATAATAGGGTTGTGCATGGTAAAATAATTATGCATGTTTTGTGACGATGGTTCGAAAAAGGGCATTATTGTCTTTAATGAGACATTATATTGTATTTTTGGGCTTACCATTAGAATCCTCACTTATTTTACTTAAAGTTTGATATATGATGTGTTAAGCTTTGAGTATGTTTAGGTATAACTATAATATATTTAAGTTTTGTATGCTTTATGAGCATTTTTGTGTTCTCATTTTAAATTTATAATTTTTCAATGTGTACGCCTACTACTTGTTATGTTATATCAAGCATGAAAAATGTAAAAAAAGGTATTCTAGATATGCATGTTTATGGCTTTATGAGCTAAATGAGCTTAATTATGTTTTAGAGGCAAAATAATAAAATCCTTTCTTACTTAATATAAAGAAGGGAGAGCTAAAGCTAAGATTAGGAGAATAAATAAGAGACAATAATTCAAACAAAGGATAAGGAACAATAGGTAAGCCTTTGTTTTTTCGTAGTAGAGAAGAAAAGGGAAGAAAAGTGGAGAATTTCCAACATTTAGGAATTTTTACAACGAAAAAGGGAGAGAATGAGAAAATATAGAAGCTAATGAGTGAATTGAATTAGAAATAGAGTGCATAGGAGAGAATTTTTGGTCGACATACACAAGTGGGAAGGAAAGAGGTATGCCTTAGGTTGAGTTTAGGCAACTAAAGTGTAAGAAAATCACATGGTGGGGTAAGGGAGGTAAAATGTAACTAGGAAGAGGCATGATAGTAGGTTGGTAAGTTAGGGAAGAGATGTAGAAATTAAAACGTGTAACCATGGCTGTCATAAGAGAGAGGAAAGTGAAGGAGAAGAGAGAATATGAGAAATACCTCAAAAAGTATTTTTGGAGAAATTTTAGCTAAATAAAATTATAAAATAATCTAAATAATGTAAAAATAATCTTTGAGCTCCAAAATATACATATTGTCACAAATAGATTCTGATTAGAATTTCGCATAAACATCTGAAAGAGATTCAAATCAAAATCTAAAAATGATCTGAATTTGCACAAGAAATAATTGATTGGTTTCGGTAAAAGAGTTGACAAATTCATCAAAAAATAAAATTGTCAGTTCCTAAGGGTATTGGTTAATTGGTTAGGTAAACCAAGGGATTAATGTGATTGAAATTTATAGCTTTATTAGAATTACAAGCCCTTTCCAAAATAAAACTAATTTATTTTATATTAACATATTTTTAAACACATTTTTGAAGAAGTTTAGGATAAGATATTATAGAATTGTTGTACAATATTCTATATTTTTTTTATCTCCTTATTAAGATATTAATATTTAAAGTGAAGAATCTTGATATTTTTGAATGGTTGCTTTTTAAGGTTAGCTACTCTAAAGATAAGGTAGGAGGCCTTGATTTGGTTTGGTAGTTTTGTTGAATGCCTCTGTATTTTAGCTAAGGCCCTAGTATACTTTTATAGGTGTTCTACATGCCCTATAATTGGTATCAATACTTAAGGATTGGGTGCCCTAGGATTGGAGGATACTATATGGCCTTGTTTCATTAGTGTGACCGGAGTACTTGTACGTCTCTAGGTTATAAGTTGGGAGGATAATGCATTGCCTTAATGTGTTAATATTACTGGTGTATTTTATACATCTCTGTGTTATAATTTTAACCCCTTGAGTAATTAAAAATGGAAGTAATTTTTGTATAAGTATTCAAATGGATTATTGTGGTTTGTTGGTATGGTAGTTGCCTCCATGCATTGCTTGATTTTGGTATGTTGGTTTGATAGTTGTTTCCATGCACTATATCAATTTGGTATATTGGTTGATGATTATCTTCGTGTTTTCTCTATCATGTTATGAGTGGTATGGAGGTAATTATTGGAAAAGGACCCTAATAATGGTTTGATATCCTTCCTTTTTAAGTACCCTTAGCATAACTGAATTAATGAAACAATTGTAATACGGTTAATTGTGATAACATGAGAATATGGTTTATTGTTTGAGATGAAGTATGGGATGGATTTAGTACTTATCTATGGTATTTACTATTTGACATGTTATGCCATGTTTCTTTATGTTACATTTTGTATGCTCCGTGTGATATTTGCATGCTTATTGTTGTGTAGTGGTTTACTCGATATTGTTGTATTAATGGGTTTTATTTTATGTTTCAATGCCTATTAAATAGACAGTCTTAACCTTATCGGTTTTGTTGAAATTAGTAGTTGTTTGGGTTATGTCAACATGTTGTTTAGGGTTATTCAGTGTCTCTTCCTGGTTGTATTTGTTTTATTCTTTTGTTCCCTTGTTGGGACATCCATTGTTGTATAAACTCTTGCTTATTGTATTTGAATATGTTCCATATTCTGCTTTATTGTTTTTTGTTGGTTTTGTGTCAACCTTAGACTAAGCGTTGACCACACTTAATATTTATATTTGAGTGGTTTAGCCTTACATTTGGCATAGGTTAGGTATTGGCCATGCATCTTTCCACATTAGATATGACGGTAACACATAGAGCTGGCAAAATTTGACCCGACTCGATAGTGACCCGACCCGGTATTAACCCGACCCGACAATCACCCGATCTGACCTAACATTAACCTGATCAGACATCAAAATATATTATAATAATAATAAATTACACATATTTTATTATTCATTTAAAAAGCTATTAAAAATATAGTATTTTATAAATTGTACTTATTTTTCATAATTTTACCCTAGACATTCTTATTTATTAATGATATCCTAATAAGATATATTATTAATAAATAAAAAACCAAAATAAAAAAGGCAAACATCCAATTGTAAGCCTGTAAAATAATTTTCAAAATGTGTTCCATTACATCCACTAATCCACCTATTTAAAGAAACTCTTAATAGAAGAGCATAATAGTGTCCTTTGTCAGTTATCACTTATCACTTATCACCCACAAAATCCAACAAATAATAACTATATCCCATATCAAGAATATATCACGTTACAACCCTAAATTTAAAGTTTTAGTTATATTTTTTCTTTTAATATTATTAATTTAATTTAAATATAATTTAGTATTCTACGTTCATCAATTTTAAATTTACAATATCCAATTATTTTTATTAATTATAATTTTAATTATTTATATTTTACATTATTTAATTTTTAATTTATATCAATTTATATATAATAATTAATAATTTATGAAAATATATAAAATTATTATTTAATTTAAATTATGCTTAAAATAACTTATTATAGTTTTTTTTACTATAATAATAATAATTAATAAAAATATAAAATAATTAATAAAAATATTACAATAAAAATATAAATATAATAACGTTAATAAAATAAATACAATTAGAGAAATTAATAAGATAAATTATGTTGAGAAATGAATATGAAAAAAAAAAGATAGAATAAATGATAAAAAAATAAAAGAAAAATATCTTTCATAAAAAAGAAAAATGAGAAGAAACTTTTAAATATTTTAAGTTATTAAATAAATATAATATATGATAAAAATCTAATATTTTTACTTGTAAAATTTCTAAATATTTAAATTAATCAAATATAATACTATTAAAACTTATAAATATATATATTATTTTATTTACCTTTGTATAAATAAAACACATATAATATTCTTATTTCATTTATCTTTACTAGTAATGTTATGATTTTTTCTAATATATACAATGTAATAAATGATCATTATACATTGTATATTCTTGTTATAATCACCTTTATTTTATAAAATTATCTTTTTCTTAAGTAATCAATCAAATATAATATATGATAAACATCTAATATTTTTACTTGTAAAATTTGTAAATGTTTAAAGTAATCAAATATAATACTATTAAAACTTATGAATATCTTTATTATTTACCTTTGTAAAAATAAAACATATATAATATTCTTATTTCATTTATCTTTACTAGTGATCCTATAATTGTATTGTATCTAATATTTACAATGTAATAAATGATCATTATACATTATATATTCTTGTTATGCTCACCTTTATTTTATAAAATTATCTTTTCTTAAGTAATCAATTAAATATAATATATGATAAATGTATAATATTTTTACTTGTAAAATTTATAAATATTTAAATTATTCAAATATAATACTCTTAAAAATTTTAAATATCTTTATTATTTACCTTTATATAAATAAAGACATATAATATTCTTATTTCATTTATCTTTACTAGTAATCTTATAATTGTATCTAATATATACAATATAATAAATGATAATTATATATTTTATAGTATTATTATACTTACCTTTATTTTATAAATCATTAACCTTTGTATAAATAAAACACTTATAATATTCTTATTTTATTTATCTTTACTAGTAATGTTATGATTGTTTCTAATATATACAATGTAATAAATGATAATTATACATTGTATATTCTTATTATGCTCACCTTTATTTTATAAAATTATCTTTTCTTAAGTAATCAAATATTTTTAGTAATCAATTAAATATAATATATGATAAAAATATAATATTTTTACTTGTAAAATTTATAAATATTTAAAGCATTCAAATATAAATAATCTTAAAACTTTTAAATACCTTTATTATTTACCTTTGTATAAATAAACACATATAATATTCTTATTTTATTTATCTTTACTAGTAATGTTATGATTGTTTCTAATATATACAATGTAATAAATGATCATTATACATTGTATATTCTTGTTATGATCACCTTTATTTTATAAAATTATCTTTTCTTAAGTAATCAAATATTTTAAGTAATCAATCAAATATAATATATGATAAACATCTAATATTTTTACTTGTAAAATTTATAAATGTTTAAAGCAATCAAATATAATACAATTAAAACTTATAAATATCTTTATTATTTACCTTTGTATAAATAAATCACATATAATATTCTTATTTCATTTATCTTTACTAGTAATGTTATGATTGTGTCTAATATTTACAATGTAATAAATGATAATTATACATTGTATATTCTTGTTATGCCCACCTTTATTTTATAAAATTATCTTTTTTTAAGTAATCAAATATTTCAAGTAATAAATTAAATATAATATATGATAAACATCTAATATTTTTACTTTTGAAATTTATAAATATTTAAAGCATTCAAATATAATACATTAATACATTAATACTTTTAAAATTTTAAATATATTTATTATTTACCTTTGTAAAAATAAAACACATATAATATTCTTATTTCATTTATCCTTACTAGTAATCTTATGATTGTATTGTATCTAATATTTACAGTGTAATAAATGATAATTATACATTGTATATTGTTGTTATGCTCTCCTTTATTTTATAAAATTATATTTTTTTTAAGTAATCAAATATTTTAAGCAATCAATTAAATATACTATATGATAAACATCTAATATTTTTACTTGTAAAATTTATAAATGTTTAAAGCAATCAAATATAATACAATTAAAACTTATAAATATCTTTATTATTTACCTTTGTAAAAATAAAACACATATAATATTCTTAGTTCATTTATCTTTACTAGTAATCTTATGATTTCATTGTATCTAATATTTACAATGTAATAAATGATTATTATACATTGTATATTGTTGTTATGCTCACCTTTATTTTATAAAATTATATATTTTTAGGTAATCAAATATTTTAAGTAATCAATTAAATATAATATATGATAAACATCTAATATTTTTACTTGTAAAATTTATAAATGTTTAAAGCAATCAAATATAATACAATTAAAACTTATAAATATCTTTATTGTTTACCTTTGTAAAAATAAAACACATATAATATTCTTAGTTCATTTATCTTTACTAGTAATCTTATAATTGTATCTAATATTTACAATGTAATAAATGATAATTATATATTGTATATTCTTGTTATGCTCACCTTTATTTTATAAAATTATCTTTTTTTAAGTAATCAATTAAATATAATATATGATAAACATCTCATTTTTTTACTTGTAAAATTTATAAATATTTTAAGCAATCAAATATAATATTGTTAAAACTTATAAATATCTTTATTATTTACCTTTGTAAAAATAAAGCACATATAATATTCTTATTTCATTTATCTTTACTAGTAATCTTTTTATTGTATCTAATTTATACAATGTAATAAATGATAATTATACATTGTATAGTCTTGTTTTGATCATCTTTATTTTATAAAATTATATTTTTTTAAGTAATTAAATATTTTAAGTTATCAAATAAATTACAATCAATGATAAATATCTTTGTTTGATTCAAAGTGTAATATTTTTTATTATTAAAATTTATAAATATATTTACTATTTATTTGTGAAAATAAAGCGCATTTAATATTTTTAATTCTTTTATCTGCAATATTAATCTTATGATTGTCTATCTTTAATATTTATGATTTATGAAATGATAATTACTTGGAATCGAGTATGAGTAAACCCGTCAAAACTCGACCCGACCCGACCCATTAAGTTAACTCGTAACTAATTGAATCCAATCCGTCAAATTGTATGAAATGACCCCACCCATCAACTTAACTCGAAACAACTTGGACATAACTAACCCATCATATTACATGAAATGACCTGAACGGGCGGAAGCCACCTACTCATGTGAATTAGAAAATGACACGAAACCAACCCGACCCTACCTGTCAAGTTAACCCGAAATTATCCGAATCCGAGTTTTTTAACCAGAACGGTTGGACCCGACCCGACCCAACAAATTAACCCGAAATGAACCAACCGAAACCGACCCGACCCGAAATGACCCTATCCGTTAATGACCCAACCCGACCCGCAACCGACCCAACAAATTGAATGACTCGACCCGCACCCGACTCGTAAAAATCAAATGACCCGTTAATGACCCGACCCGTTAATGACCAAACCCGCTATGACCCGAACCCGAACCCGACCCGCCCGACTCGATTGCCACATACTTATTTCCTCTAAAATGAAATTTTTAGTTACTAAATTTAGCGGTGTTACACCAAGCCTATGTTGGCTCATGAGTAACTTTATTCATTTACAACCCTGATTATCATCAAACTCAAATTAAAGAATAAATACAACAACAACATGTTATTTCCTAGGATAAAAAAAACTCAAATAGAGTGACTCTTGTGCTAGAGGTACATCTTCTTATTGAACCTATAACAATTTTTAAGATTTATATATAGAATATAATATTTTAATCAAAATAAAGTATACACTCATACATTGTAGTATTTTAATTAAAGAAATTTTATTCTAGTTGTGAAGATAAACACTCTTTAAAATTTGTAAAATATATTTATAAAAATATAAAAGGTTCTAACACCTTTTTGATTATTCTCCAGAAATTAAAATTATAAAAAAAAGAAGTTTAAAAAGCTTATATGTATTAAAAAAATCATAGAAAAGTTCTTAAAATTAATAAAATATTTATAAATTTACTAAAATGTTTAAAAGTCTTTTTGATTTTATAATTTACAAAAAAATTCCATATATTTTAAAAATGATTAATTATTTTATTGAAAAATACATAATATTCAAATTTCAATAAAATCTCAAAATATTTTTAAGGTTTAAAAAATAATCAAAAACATAACACACACACATATTTAAATTTCAAAAATTCTTAAAGATAGCATTAAATATAAGAAAATTGGATTATTATTTTTTTTCAAAAAAAAAACTACCTTTGAAAGATTATAAAAAAAACTTACCTAAACTTTTAACAAGTATTTAGTGTGTCAAAAGTTATAACTTTTCATAAATGCTTCAAAAATGATTAATTTTTTAAAATAAAAAATTCTAAAATTGTAATAAAATTATTAATTAATATAATTTAAGATTAAAATAATTAAAATATTTAATTTTTCAAATTACTTGTAAAAACCCATAAAAATTAAAAAAAAATTAAAACTTTGAACAAAATTACATAAGTTCAAAAAGTTTAAATTGCTTAATAACTTTTAGAAATCTTAATGAAACATTTAACATTTATCAAAAATCCAGAACACACAAAAGTTTTGAAAATTTATTATTATTTTTATTTAAAATATTAGGAGAATGATAAATATTATTTCATTTCTTATAATGTTTTCAACATTTTTGAACATCAAATTAATTTTTTTATGCTCTTTTATGTGTTGGATAGTTTAAGATATTTGTTGCTTTTTTATTTTTTTTCTTGTTGAATTCTAGAATAATTTTGTTATTTGATCATTAAAATTTTCATTTCCAAAATATCATGTTTCTTTAAGAAGTTTTGCATATTGTTTTTGAATGTCTTGTAATATTTGAAAGTTTTTGAAAATTGATATATGCCATTAGGATTTGTAAGACTATTTTATGTATTTTTAGAATATTTTAAGATTATTTAAAAATTCTAGATATAAAAAAGGATCAAACTTATTTATATATTTTTATTGACTATTGGAAAAAATTGAAAATTTTAGATAAATTTTGAAATGTAGAAAAGGTAATATTTATTTTCTAGATTTTTTTTTAGAATTTTCTGTTTTGTTTTAGTTTTTTTAGATCATTTAACAAACTATTCTACATTGTCTTTATAAATTTAATCACTCGATCATGAAGTGTAAAATGTATTTCATTTTTATCTGTATAGTGTGACTATATTGCGCGTACACGCATACAAACTTTTATTCAATGTTACTCATGCACAAATGCAATATTGTATTATAGAAATCTAACTTTTTCATTGAGATAATCCCTAAATTTTATTCGCATACAAAAATACATACAAGAGTAGTATTCAAACTTATTTATTCATAAATCTAACATTTTTTTAAGAATGATCTCTAAATGTGCAATATATAAAGTATTTAAGAGTTGGCTAAAGTACACACATGCTCTACTTTAATTAATTAGCACAGCCATGACATATTTTATAGTTGGTGACCCCAATATATTAGAAATTTCTTGTGTCTTTGATTTTTTTTGTTTTAAATTATACAAAATAGGATAAAAATTATATTTGTTAACATAAAAAAAGGAAAATAAAGAGAATACGAATATGTAGTTGATTAATCGTGGCACTATTGACACTTCCCTTCCAATTTTAATAAATGATATTGGAGAATATTCAATAATTTATGATAGAAATCAATGTTGCACTTGACATTAATCTTCTAGTTAAATAGATTGGAGACAAAGGAGCAATTAATTGTTCTTTTCTTTTTTCTCTTTCGTTAGAGAAAGAAAAAAAACTCTTGAGCACTTGGGACTGATAAATTTGTCTGCCTGATGCTAGACATGTTTTGGGTCCACACAATTATGTGTAGTAAATTATTAATTTAGAAGTGATAATCTAATATTATTTTTTCCGAGGTGGAATTATGGGCGTACCATCATAGTATTGGTGCAGCACGTGCCCTGCGCATGGATGGATAATTAGCTGTTCTGTTTTTTCATTGTTCATCTGGTCCACACGCAGAATGTGCTATCAAGTCCATGGAATCTAGACTCGGGGGGAGGGCAAGGCATCGGACTCAGCGTCGACTTTTATTGGTTCTTGTTTCTTGCTCTGGCTTTGATGTTTAGATGAAAGCCGTCGCTTCTCTCGCTAGCTCTCAGCCTAAATTTGGATGTACAAGAATATTGTTCCCGATGGTGCCATCGGATCCACGATTAAATGTCATAGTGATATTTGTCATTTATCTTCCAATTTATGCGATTGATATAATAATAATAATAGAAACCATCTATATCTTGTCGAGGAAGCCCATTGCTTCGAACTGATTGAACCTACTAGTGTTTTTGCGATAGTATTGTAATATAGTAGTAAAATATATGATTGCTATAAAAATATTATCAAGCAGTATTTTACTAAAATATAGTTATTTTATTATTAATTTTTTATATAGAAAAGAAATTTATTTTAAAAAATGAAAATTTACATATTATTTTTACCTTCACTTTAAAAAAAAATTTATGCCATTAAATATTTTTATATTTTTTAATAAAGAATATAAGTATAATTTAAAATTTTTTTAATAATTTTTTAAAATATACAAATTAATGGAATAATTTTAAAAAAATATAAATGAAGTGTATCTTATCTTATTTAAATAATGCTTGGTGCTACTTAAACAATAGTGACAGAAGTTCATTACTTTTTTGGGATCCATAATTAGAATAAAGTTTGTAAAAATGATAATTATTTTGTATAATTACGTTTTCAAATAGTTCCAAACAAGACTAATTGTCACTTGAATTAAGAAGCTTGCAAAATGTAAGGCAAGTACGTTAATACGCTAATGGAATAATAAGGTACTATAACGGTGCCGATCCAAATAATGATAAATTAATAATCATAAACTCAACATCAAACATTCACTTAACAGAAAAATGTGACTAATATTCTATGAGTGGAGGTACACCAAATGATGTGACAGAACCACTGCAATTGTACCACCGACTTTAGTGCAGCAAACTAATAAGGTACGTATGTGATTTATTTATGACGATATAAATAGATAACTGCCATAAGATATCTATTATATTTCAAAAAACCATTGTTATGCTGTGTCTTCTATTACATCGCATATACAATCTCATGGCCACTTTACCTAAACATTAGTTTTTTTTTGCTCTTTTAATTTTCTTTTAAAGTGTTTTAGAACATATGTGGAGTTGTATATAGGTAGATTTCTTTCTATAGTCGCGGATACTTGATGTTTCTGTCTTCCTATAATTTTTTAATCACAACTCTAAATTTCTAGGTTTAAAATTTTTATTCTTCAACCGCAAAAGCCTATAACGTGGTATAGAATTATGACAGTGATCATAAAAACTCCATTGTTATGATTGGGGTCCCTATTAAACTTTCTCTATATCAATAATAATAATAATTCCCAAATTGGATTAGATGACGTTTGGTTTAGTAGTAAAAAGCAGCATTTGGGTTTTAAATTTGAATCTCCCCCCTTATTTATTTATTATTGTAATACTTTTATGGTGCCACCACCTATACGGTGATCAGTGGCGGAGCCAGGATAAAAATTTCATGGTGTCCTCATGTAAAATAATACTCTTAACTCTTAAGTAATATCAATATATTTTGCTTAAATATAAAATTTTACATAGTTTTACAATACTATTCGTCGAGTTTTCATACTTTGAAATCGATCTACAATAACATCATTGTTAATAGAAATAGATACATATCTCTCTATAAATATTACAAAACAATCTTGAAGCCATTGATCACACATTTTATTCCTTGATGCAATCTTGATGAAATTCATTGTAGAAAAAATCTGTTCGACGCTTGCAGTTGCTACCGGTAAAATTAAAGCCAATTTTACAAGCTTATAGACGAAAGGATATGTCTTATACTTCTTGGTTTGCACTAATTTTCTTGAAAGATCAACAAGCCCTTTCAAGCCATAAAACCTGCTATCTGATCGAACATTTATAATATAATTCTCCAGTTGATTGTCTAACACCACAACATCAACATTAGAGAAATCATCAGGATAAAAAGTGGTCAATCTAATTAAATATTGCTTGTTAAAAGCTTCAAATGATGATGAAGGATGCAAACATGCAACACAACTCAAAAATTCAGTGCTCGCCACATCAAACCTGCAATTAAGCTCCTTTAGCTGCGAGTCTATAACACTATACATACAATCATATTTATAATGATGTAGACTTGTGACGATTGGAGCTTGGCGTGGTGATCTCTTCCCCTTAACATACTGCTCATCCATGTTGGGAACATCAATGTCTCTCTTGTTATAAAATAAAACAACTTCATTCAAAATACCTTCCCATCCATCATCTATCATCTCTTACAAACGCTCCTTAGCAATTTAAACAAGTACTAAGGCATTCAAAATGTCTTGATCATTCTTTTGCAATGCCTGAGATAAATCACTTGTAACTCCCATAACATTTATCATCAAATGTAACATGAAAATGAAGTCAAAAGTTTGTAATCCATATAATAAGAATGTAGCATCCCCGTTTTTATCAAATGTCCTATTAGCTTCCAAGTCTTCAAGTACCGTGATTATAGGAGAGAATAAAATTTTGAGACTAAAAAATGTCCTTAAATGAGAACCCCAACGAGTATCACCAGCCCTTACAAGAATAGATTCTTGGTTTAATCCCCGACCAGATTCTATCAAGCCTTCTTCTAATGCATCTGCTATGTAAGCAGCTTCTTTATCTTGAAGAGAATCTTAAAGCTTATTGGAGGATCCAATAACATTCACAACCTGTGTAACATTGCTAAGAAAACAACTAACTTCATTGTGACATTTTACCATAGCAATAATAGTCAATTGAAGTTGATAAGAAAAACAATGAACATAATAGGCACAAGGATTTTCATTCTGAATCAATATTTTCAAACCACCAAATTCACCTCGTATATTACTAGCTCCATCATACCCTTGTCCTCATACTTTTGATAAATATAATCCATACTGACTCAACATTGATTCAAGTGCAGCCTTAAGTGATAATGTAATATCTCAAATTGAGGAGAGTGTTATAAGGATTGATTTGGCTACTTATATCAACATGGTATACCATCCTTTTGGTGATTCCATCCTAAGAACTCCACAGTTAAGCGTGCTGGCCGTGGAGCAATTTTAGGATGGGTGATCTTCTGGGAAGTTTCAGAAATTTTCTGAAATTCTCTCAGGAAGCGCGTGAGTGAGGACAAAGCGTGCTGAAAGGACTCGTGTTGATCTGTGGGGTCAGCCGATCAATCGGAAGGCGCTCCAAGGTAGCCCCTGTGTAGTCGTCTCAACTCGGGGTGTTACAGATAAAGCAGTTATATCTTTGACATGTACAATCCCAACAAACCTTTCCATAACAAAACCTCTGTATCTCCAATTTCATTAACAATCTGATTAATTATTTCAGATGCAAATGCATGACTAATATCCTTCTGAATCTCAGGTGAAGTCATCTGATTATTCTTTGGAGCATTTCCTAATACAACTTTAGCTATAACTTCATTGTTATGCCTTAAAACCTTCAACAAACGAAGAAAGTTACCTCAATTTGGGATCCCCCCTCAAGAAGAAATCTTATAGCTTGAATAGACGTATCTAAATGGATAAGATAATCTGATTTGACTTATTTCGATTACTTTATGAAAGATGCTTCAATGCTTTGCTTCTGCTTGATAAGATCTTCACATTTTTTAGTAGCTTTAAAATTAGGACTATTAAAACTACCAACATGAACCTTGAACCTCTGTTTTTTATTCCAGTGTACAAATCCTTTTCCCACAAAATGATCACCGCCAGCTTTAGATTCACTTTTAAACAAGTAACAAGGCAGATAAAGTGCAACATCTTTAGCTATACTATATTCCAACCAATCATATTCATCAAACCAAGATGAAACAAATCGACGATTTTTTCCACCGATAACCTTTGTAGGAAAGCTACGAGGACGAGGTTGACAAGGACCTTTTAAAAGATACGCTCTTCTTACCTCATCTTGAATATTGAGATGAAAATCTGAAATCTTTTTTCTTAACCCAGGATCTGCTTCTAAAGTTTTCAAATCAACTTTACCTTCATTAGTGAATCTTGATTCTTGTGGTTGGCTTGAAGATGGGAGTGCTTGATTTTTGGAAGTTGGTAATACAACTTGATTAACAGAATTAGATTCGTGACAGCTATGTTTAGGCAGGATTGAAAAGTATCGTTGCATCTTACATTAAGACATTAAACGATTTAATGAATTAACTAAGGAATTTACTAAAACTTAATTGATAATATAATTTTAGAACAAACTAATTCAAAAACTAACTAATAAATTAAACACTTCAATCTATAAATCTAAAAAAATTAATTTCTACAAACTAATTTTGATTTCTACCTAATTAATAAGCCAATTTATATTTTCTACATTAATAAGATAAATTAGAATTTCTATAAACTAAAAAATATAATCAATTAATACAATAAATATAAACAAATTAACTGCATTCTAATTTCAAAAATTTATAAATTTATGATAAATAATTTAACAAACTAAAAATTAACTTAAATTTTACCTAATAACAAAAATAATTTGTGATAAATAATTTAACAAACTAAATTTTACCTTGTGGGATGTGGCTCGGTTGAAGGAAACAGACAACTAGTGGTAGAGTAGAATTGGCAGCTTTTGCTCTTGGTTCTTGGCTCCAGCGGCAGCGGTCGAGATGGCAGACAACGGCGGTAGGTAGCAGCAGGTGTCTGGCGTAGTGGCGGAGCAACTACTCTGCAGGCAAGCGGCAACAGCTGCACGCCCCAGCGGCCTGCACCACACAGTCCACACTCCAAAGGCAGCAGGCTGGAAGAAGAAGAAATGATGGCGTTCGGTGGCATAAACGACGAGCTCCGGCAGTGTGTGTTGTCCAAGCGGCATGCGTCTTCACTGGTCGAGACTCGAGAGGTGGAGAGGACCGAAGCAGGTCTAGCAGGAAGTAGCGATGGTTGAAGAGGAGGCCAGGAGGGTAAGGGTTTGTGGGGGAATCATCAAAATGATGTCGTTTTGATGATGTGAAAAAAAAATCAAAACAAAACGACCACGGGACTTGATCTTGTGACCTTCGGGCATCGATACACGGGAACCTACCTGCCTGACCATTCATCCATTTTAATTGTTTGCTATGGTGTCTTACAAATATTACATATATCTAATACCTAAAAATCAAGCGAAATTTTTACATTCCAGCCAGGGCTCCGCCACTGATGGTGATGTATACTTATCTTACAGGTCCCCTTATGAATCAATTCTTTTTTGGCCAAATTGGTACATTCATTCGAAGGGAATAAGACATGGCAACAAGAGGAGGAAGTGGAACGGGAAGGAGAAGGGGGGAGGGTGAGGAAGAGTTGGAGGGCATGGTGTAATGCCAACATATATTTTACCCTAATTATCGTAGGTAATTAACCTAAAATATTCTATCCTTGATTATTTTTTCTTTCTAGCCTAATTTTAATGATTCATTCATTCATTTCGTTAAATCGTGAAAAACACCAATTTAGCTATTTTTTTTCCTTTTCATATGTTTTAATTTATTAGTGTCCCTAATATTTTTAATACAAAATATTTTGATAAATTTGAATTACTAAAATTATTTTGCACATTTCTGTAAATTTTCACAATTTTTGGGATTTATTTCCTATGTAGCTCAACAAATACCCATTATTTGGCTTTCTACAAAATCAAGTTACCTAAAATTGATTATGGTCAACCCATTGACCTCCTAATCTATGTAAACCATCCCTCCCACTTACAAGATCAGAATTTTCATGGTTGTGCCTTCATCCAACCACAAATCCACTCATAATCACATTTTCTCTACACATCCCTTGTCTTAACCAACTTTCAATCCCATACTTGGTCAAGTGTGTGACAAGCCAACATACCCATCCTCCACCCTCTGACTTTCACCAAGTGCGAGATGATAATTAATAAGGTCTTGAATTAGGCTTTTAGTCCCTTATAACTTTTATTTCACAATTTTATATTATATTTTGCACAAGGATTGTCTTAGTTTTCTTCTCCTTTTTACCCTCTATATTTGCTCGACTGAGAGACCTTCCCATCAATTTTTCCTCCTTATTTTCAAATTTAATCTTTCATCATCCTTCTTTGCATTCTTTGTCCCTTTTATGTGTTACTCTTGTTTTTCTCTCCTTTATTCTTCATTTTCCTACCCAAGGATTTCCTTCATTTTCTCTCCATATTTATTTAGGGTGTCAACCTTGTTAATATTCCATCCTAATGTTGTCTTCTATTTTTGTTAACCATGTTATTATATATATATAATCATGTGTAATATTGAATATGATAAAATTTGGGTGAAAATGACGATGTGTCATTTATTGGATCTCTCAGCCTATAGGCTAATTTTGGTGATTTTGGTTGTGTGTGAATTTGTTAAGCATGTTATTTTATGTATATTAGTATGTATAAACTTGTGTATTTGCTTTAATTTGGCTGTATTTTGAAATTAGGGTTTTCTAGTGGTTCTCAACTGAAAGGATAATTTCATTATTTTTTAGTTTTTTATCTTCTAATAAATTAGTTGAGCATTGTGACTAGTTGATGTTTTACCTAAAATTTCATGTAATTTTTGGAGTCTTTATAATTTATTATGATTGTTGAAAGTTTTGAGGTATTTTAGAGTATTTAAGGGCATTTTTTCATGTTATATTAATTCTAAAATTTTGGGTATAATAGAGGTAAGTTGACAAGAAAATATGTAAGTATGATGAGTATATCCTTTGAGTTATCTTTCATGAGTAAACATTAGGGTTTTAAGTGTTTTGACCTAATTATCGGTGCGAAGGGCATTTAATAAAGTTTGGGATTAGTTAAAATCTAATACCAACATTTAATGGGATATTCTAAATAACAGTTAATTGTGAAGTAATATGATCGGTAGCTTAATTTTTTCTTTTAATAGATTAAAATAATATTAGTAACCTAAGGGGAATTAAAATTATATTAGACAATGAAATAGTCTTTATTAATCCTTTCTTAGATTTAGGATGACCTTAATGATCTTTCTTATTATAACATTTATTTAGGTAGTTTAACAAGATTATTTTGCAAGCTAATGTTAATAGATTATCATTTCATATGGTCTCATGGCCTTTTTGTTAAGTATGGGCTTGTTTTGGCTAATTAACTTCAGAATGATTCTAAATATCCTGTATTAAAACAATTATTTTTATAAATTTATCATCTATGATTTTCATGGGTCTTTGTGCTACTGAATAGTATCGGGCATTCTTTGACATAAATAGTGTTAAGCCTTTGTGCCTTGATGAATAATGTTGGCCATTGTGTCTCAATGATTAGTGATGGGCCTAGTGCTATATAATTGGTTTTATCTCTTAATCTCTGTGTACATCAAGTGCAGTTTGAGTAATAAAATGTAAGAAATGAATTGGTATGCGAGTTTGAGATGATTATGTGTTACTAAGTAGGCTTTGATATGTGTTGGTTAAATTATTGAATAAAGCATTAATCACTTAAAAGGAAAGTAATACTTGAGTTGAGACTAACATCACTCGAGATGGCCTTCGAGTTAAGTTTGTTATTTCTACCATTAAGGTGTTTTTATTTATGTGATCCTAATTTCCTTAAGAGGGCCAATGAGGTATTTTTTTTAACTCTATATGCATTTGTAACCCTATACAAGGTATGTATTCTTAAATGATTAGGTGCCCTAGTATTTTGCAGCTTTGGTTACACCTCGGGCATGCCATCAAAAGCATTATCATTTGTGTACTAGAGTAAATTTTTATGGGAGTTCTAAGCCCTACCTAGCAGGTCTAGGGTCATTCTTGCACTTGGTTAGATAAGTATTCATTTTCAAGTTAAAAAATAATAATTAATTGGTGTGATCACCTTCATGGAATGCATTAAGTGGTTGGTTCTTGCCATGCTAAATTGTATGTTCATAAGCTTGATCCATAATCGCATGATTACCATTATTATTATTGTATGTTTTATCATCATCATTATTATCGTATATGTGGCTTAAGTGTGACATGCTACTTCTTTATAGCAGATTACATTAAATGGTGTAAGTTGCATACTGGTATTACACTTTGTAGATGATGTATCTCTTCGTTTGATGGTGAGAATTGATTTTGAGGATTGATTTCCCTTTGGTTAAATGAAAATTATGGGATAAGGTATAGAGTTATAGTTATTCGAAGTAACATGTGTTGTGTATAATAGAATTTCATATATATTTTTTGAACTATTTATTTATTTATCTTCTCAATACTTTGATGTATTTTTTGGAGTTAATCTTCAAACTCTATTTTTGTGTTAGTTATATATATTAAAGTTGTAACACCCCCCAATTTACTACTGAAAAATTTCGTTTACTTTAAAGGAGTTTAACGGAAGCAAGCAGATAAACCTGTAAATTCGAGGGTATTACCGCCACACTTAGTACCAGATCGATTCACTCCTACCGACCCGATACTAAGTGCTAAGGTTAAAAGAATAGAACCAAAACGAATCATTAGTAAAGCATAAGTTTTAAGGAATCAGAGTGCGGAAGTCAAGAGTTACATTCCGAAGTACAATGTAAAAATTCCAAATGTCAGAGGACTTAAAATAACGGAATAACAAAGCATGATAATGCAAAGAAACAAGATAGGGGGAGCTCTCCCACCACGTCACTCTCGGCCCCAAGCTAGATCTAGACTCAACTCTCAGCCCTGAAAATGCCACAGACATCGTCCCCTACTTGTAAAACTCAGACGGGACTTCTGCTCATGGGAATGAGTAGCACCCATGAAACGGGTGATCAGTACGCTAAGTACTGAGTAAGGGAACAGACGCACTAAGTCCCACATACACAGAAATACATGAACAAGAAGACATAGCATGTGAATAATAAACAATAACACGGATGGACAATGCTGGTTACGAATCAGATAACTTTCTCATTATATCTCTGATAATTATAATCGATTCACATCATAGTCTTTATCAATCCATGTGAGTGCGGGAGCCCCACTATTATAGCCGGTGGAACGGTCGCAAGGGCACATGCCCTGCCACTATTATAGCCGGTGGAACGGTCGCGAGGGTAATATACCCTGCCACTATTATTTGCCGGTGGACCGGTTTGGTCCCGACTCACAAGGTGTTCCACTGTAAATATTAGTATTTTTCCATGTCTTATCACTTTTACGTTTGGTTTGTTGAGCATGAAATCCCCC
This sequence comes from Tamarix chinensis, assembly GCA_030549775.1. Classification (NCBI taxonomy): domain Eukaryota; kingdom Viridiplantae; phylum Streptophyta; class Magnoliopsida; order Caryophyllales; family Tamaricaceae; genus Tamarix; species Tamarix chinensis. Next base: position 81,845,182 of record CM060178.1, read on the forward strand.
ACTATTATAGCCTGCGGAACGGTCGCGAGGGTAAGATACCTTGCCACTATTATAGCCGGTGGACCGGTCTGGGTTCGGCTCAACATCTTTCTCTGTAAGTAGTTAGTGTTTTAACGTGTCTAATTCGAGGGCATTTCACCTTTTTCATGCATGGCCAGAGACCTCAACACATCACATAAAAACTGATGATATATTCATATTATCACATAGTAATGAGGACACAAGCACACGTCTTGATTCCAAACCACGCTATACATGGAACAGTTAAGATAATGACATTTAAACTACGACACATAAATCATATAGAACATCCACGACACATAGGATACATGTCACACATTCAGCCTTAGCCATATCCTTACTCGATTTAGGTTACCGAGCTATCTCCCGCACTTATACTAGGCCACTAAACACCCTTTGTGATTATCAGACTTAACATATTTCTCGCATTAGAACCCAACCTCTAGACGTGTGGGTTAGGGCCCACCACCTTATACCTGAGGTCTACTCATACTATCTTAACGCCCCACGTATCATGACTCTCAGACTCAAATCCCCTCATACTTCGCTCCTCCTCATTTATTCTTATTATTTTCTTTTTCTTTTTCCACCTTCTCAAATTATGGTTTCCTTCCCAAACCCTAGGTACCCTTATATGACCCTACGTACTATTTTTCACCTCGATTCTCCAGACTCCCAAACAGACCTTCCATTACTTTCCCTACGTCCCAAGGTAACTTTTCATACGTAAGGTTTGCCCCCAGGCGGACCTTAACCTCCCCACGCAAACCCTATCATCTCCACCATGCCAAACCCTATCATTCCCATGCAAACCCTAGTTCTCCCATGCAACCTTATTTTCTCCCACTCTTCTATTTTATTTAATTCCCCTTTTTCTCATCATTTCACAGATTACAAACTACCTAGATCGTCCTTACCTACATTAACCAACTTACTTCCCCTTGGTTATCTTAATTTCTTATTTTTCTCTTTCCAGTCCCCACTCCACAACACCTCATCAAATAACCTAGCATGCATGTCGTAGGGGTCACATCACATCACATCATATTTGTATCATACCATATTAGCACATACAGACAAGAGCACGAGAACATACCTCGGTTCCACGCTGTGCTACATAATAACACAGATAACATACAGATTATAGCATACAACTGCACAAGGCATCCAAGACAAGTAAAACATGCAATACACACAGGTGGCCTTAGTTACGTCCTTACCTAAATCGGCGCCGGGCTTGGAGCACGCTCCTACACCTCTTGGGGTTTGACCCTGTTCACCTATAAGGAAGAAATACTAAGGGTCAATCTCCCATCTTACCCCTATCCTGATCTAGTACTATAATTAATATTAATAATAGTAGTTTATAATTAAAAGGGTGGGGTTATTATTATTATTCTCAAGGTAGTTAAGCAAATGACCACTAACCAAGACACGCCTTAGTAAAATCCATAGTTATTAAGGTAAAGGGTTTCATTATCACTAATAGCAATATTATTATTAAAACCAATAGTAATAGTAAAAATACTAATAATAATAATAATAACAATAATATTAATGATAGTAATAATAATAATAATGATAGCAACAACCATGATATGATAATAATCATAATAATAGTAATAATAGTAAAAATAATTATAATAACAATAATAATACTAGCAACAATAATATTGGTGATGATAATAATGATGATAATAGTGCAAATAGCAATAATAATACTAAAATAATAATAATAAGGATAACACCGCGATATTAAGGGTTAGATCAATAACATAATAATAATAATAATAATAATAATAATGTTTATAATAACGATGATAGTGAAAATAATGGTGATAGCAATAACGATAGTAATAATAATAATAACAATAAGGATAGTGACAATAATAATGATAATAACACAACAACAACACAACCATAATAATAATAATAATGATGATGATGATGATGTTAATAATAATAATTATAATAGGAATAATAATAACAATAACAGTGATAACGATAATACTAGTAATAATGCAGATAATGATAATAAGAGTACTAAAAGTAATAGCATTAAGTAATACTGATAATAAGGATATTAAAGGGTAATAGTAGTTAAAGTAATAAGTGTGGTAAATATAACGATAGTAATGATAATAGTAGTAGTAGTAATAATAATAATAATGTTAATGACAGTAATAATAATAATAATAATAAGAACGGTAATAATAATGTTGATAACATTAGTCATAATAATAATACTAAGGGTAAGAACGATAATAATGACAATAATGGCAATTACAACCACCATGACCATATTATTAATAATAATGATAATCATAATAACATTAATAGTGACAATACTAGTATTAGTGAAACTACTAAAATAATAATAATAATAATAGAGATACTAAAGATGTTAGTCATAGTTGAAGTAACAAATATGATAATAATAATAATAATAATAATAATAATAATAATAATAATAATAATAATAATAATAATAACCACCATAATAATAACAATAATAACATTAGGGATAGTCATAATAACTTACTCAAGGTTTTAGTATTAATTAATACCATTAATTATAAGTTCTTAGGGGTAATGTTAGGACCTAAGAATAATAATAGGGGTAGTAATAATAGGGATTAGGGTAGTAGTATTAATAATAGTATTGATTACCATATCATTAATAATATTGGTTAATAGTATTAAAATTTATTAACACTTTTATTATTCAGGGTCTAGGGTTCAACTGTTCAAGGAATTTGGGGCAACCTGGCTGAGGTTGTGGCGGCGCCGGCGGCGGCGGTGGTGGAGGAAGAATGGGAGAGTTGGATGTGGAGGCTAGGGAAGAGGAAAGTAGGGTAAAATGGAGGTGCAAGGTGGTAGGGGAGGAACCCCTGGTTGTTTTGGGGGGTAGTGGCGGTGCTGCAGATGGCGGTGGAGGCGGCGCAGGCGGCACGAAGGTGGTGCGAGGGAGGTCGAAGGGCTTGTTCGGGAAGGTAATTTCGCACGGCCGAGGCGGCACGTGCGAGGCAAGGCAGGGAGGTCTAGGGGTTTGGTTGTGTAGAGGGCGGTGCAGGGAGGATGTTGTTGGCGCGGGCAGGCGACAATGGTGGCTGAAGGCGGAGGAAAGGGCGGTTGAAGGTGGGGCGGCGTGCGTTGGGATTTCTTTGGGTTCCAGATTTTTGAACCCGATTCAGGCGGTGGTTAGGGCTATTTATAGGAAAATTGGGACGGGAAACGACAAAGCTTCGAGGGAGGTTAGGGGGTTAGGTTCTTGCGTGTCCGGCGAGGCTGGCCGACGCAAGGGTCTGTAGTTGCAGACCAAGATTTGTCGGGGAGAGAGAGAGGTTTCGTGTGGGGAAAGACTGAATCGATTAGTCAAATCTATAGGGGAGACAACGAGGAGGAGACAAAATGACTGGTGCTGTGGCGTGGCGTTGAAGGCTGTATTTACTGGCGAACTTTTTGGTTACAGGCGGCGAGAGGTAGACGACGACGCAGGGGGGAGAAGAAGAAGAGGGTGGACCGGCGGTCCAGTGAAAAAGAAAAGAAGGAAAGAAAAAGGCCAAACCGACCGGGAGAAAAGAGGAAGGAGGGCGCGCGGGAGAGGGGGCTGGGCCGCGAGGGGTGCTGGGCCTAGCAGGGCGGCCTAGTCGGGGAAAAAAATAAGGAAGAGAAGGGGAAAGAAAGAAAAAGGAAAAAGGAGGGAGAAAAAGGAGAAAGGGAAAAAGGAAAAAGAAGGGAAATTAGTGGTTGGATTAATTAGCATGATTTGGGTAATTGGGATGTTTAATAAAATACAAATATTACAATAGTAATTAAATTATCTTTTTAGGTTAATTTAGAGATTTTTGAAAGAAATTTCTAAAATTCCATTTTAAATTAACAAAACACTCTAATCTTCTCTCCAATTAAATTATTTATAAAGTTTATATTAATTTGAAATTATTTTATCCTTCTTAATTTAAATAAGGTAATTTATTTAATTAATTTCCAAAATAAAATCCTTAATTAGCTTAAAATACCACCATTCCTTCCATTTAAAACACTTATAAATTTTCTTCTTGATTTACCCTAATTAATTTCCTCTTATTTTAATAAAAGTAAATTATTTGATTAAATTTCAACATAAAAACCTTATTTAATAATAGATAATATAAATTATAATTTTTGGGGCATTTCAAAAGTATTCCGTTGATTATTCTATTTATTACGCATTGTTTTGGATTTAATTGGTAGTAAATGTTTTAACCTTATATTTGATGCAAGAAAGATATGGAGCGGGCTTGTACTAAATGTGTTGTTAACACCCTCTAGTTTATATTTATACTTTTGTTAAAAATAAAAATTTTTAGTAGTAAATTTTAAAGTGCTGCCGATGAACAAGGAGGAAAGTTAAGGAGGAGGCAATCCTCCTCGTCAGTTCGAGATAGACGATCATTTCATTTCAAGGCAGTTTTCTACATAAAGTAATTAGACATTCAATTAACTACAAAGAATAAGGTTAGTAATAACATTTTTTCCTATGCTTAAAGAAGGTGTTGCAAACTTAAACTAAAAGAAGTAGAATTAATATACGTTTTTGGTTGGATCCCGCTACTGAATAATCAAATAAGAAAAGGGTGGAAAAGGCTTAGCGGATATAAACAAAATCCTCATTACATCCAATGGTTATTATCACCTCGTGCATAACCTTATCTTCTAACCTTCGTTAAATCATACACTCAAGTGTTGTTGTTGATGGAGCAATGGAATAATGAATCAACAATACCAACCACAGAATAGGTACAATAATAAATCAATAACACACAATTCTTGTAGAAAAACCAGTCCAATGTGAAAAGAAAATAACCACGGGATACTTTGGTCCACTTAGAAAAATTTTACTATGAGAAATCTAAGGTACAAGTTCTAGTATTAAAGTGATAACTAGATGCTTTAATCATCAATTCAAAACAATAAGATAACAATTGCAATACCTAAAGAAAAGAGTTCACAACCCTAAAATAGAGCTACTATAAACACATAGAAAGGTCAATTTACAGGCCACAAAAAAGTTATTCCTTTTACAATAATCAATAACAAGATTTTAAAATTAATATAAATTTTTTTAGCCAAAATTAAACACAATAAATCATTCAATTGAAACAAAAACCAAAACTAATTTGAAATTGACCTAAACAAAAATTCCCAAAGAAATATCAATGAAAACCTGACTTGGAGAGCTTAAAATCGAATATCCACAGTTCAGAATCAAGATTAGTATCCTAGGAAGCTTGTGTCAAAAACTATGTAAGATCCAATGATGCACGACTTCAAATCTTTGAATTGAGCAAACTTGGGTTGAAAAGAATAATGATAGAATATTTATATTTTTTTTCTCTCACTTACGAAATTCAAATATTAAGATTTCTCACATTTATGCATCTTCCCACATTAACTTCTTAGTGTATGTTTAGTCTTTTCAAAATTAGGTCATTAATGAAAATGATAAAAAATAACCTTGGTTAAATAAATATACTTCACCACATAGTAGGGAGCCCAAATGTCCCAACAGTTGTTACTTACCGGGCTAGCACAATCATTGCTTACTGAAGATCTTTGTTGTCATCCTTGCTTGTTGGCGCTTGTTGTTGCGATTGATCATCTCTAAGTATGTTAGATTTATATTTTAAGTATAGTTTAGAATTTTATGGTATTTAAATAAATAAGTAGATAAATTATTATTAACAAACAACAACAACAACAACAACAACAACAATATTAATATAGACATACCTAATTAACCAAATATAAATTTGTTTCTTCCTTTAGTACCCAATGTAGTAAATAATTGTCTTTTAGGATATGATAGATTTTTTTTTCTAGTAGAAGTAACACTTCAATCTAATAAAGCGATAACAAATTCAAAAATTATGCTGATATTCAGCTAGATATATTGAAATGTAAGGGTAGAGAGATAAAGATTAATTTTATAGAAAATCTTTTCATTTATTTTCTGAACTGTGGGGTATTTATAGGCTGATGTTTCACTTTTCTGACAGACTTATAGTTAATGAAGAATTGCATCCTTTCGATCCGAAAGTATTTGCTAATAGGCACGTCTTTTAAAAATTAGTCTCGGCGTTTGCACCCTTTGTGTTGTTGTGGCCGTCAATGTTTCAATTTTGTTTCTTTTGTATCTTAGAGCCAAAAGGCGATACCCTCGCCCTCAGGGCCTCCGCCAGCCGGCCCGCCAACCATCACGGAGGAGGTAAATTACGGTGACCCCGCGGTTGAGCTCATGGCAGGTCCGGAGCCAGGGCGCCCACAAGGAGCCACCCTCACAAACGGAGGGTTGAAACTCCCACACTGCAGCTTGTCCCCCGACGGAATCGAACCCGGGTACCTTAGAGCCACATACCATGCCCCAACCAACTGGGCTACGCCCGCACGGGCGTTTCTTTTGTATCTTCTTTTCTCTATGCATGCAAGCAATACTGAAGTAGTCTGTAGCCATTTTTCTTGTGTGTTTGTCTCCCATTTTTTTTTTGCGTGTTGCATTGTTTCAATTATATATATATATATACAACTAGTGATTTGTACCGATTAAAATATGTGGTGACAACCTTATTTAATTAATAACTAAAAATATTAAATTATTAAATGGCAAACCAATTAATTCGTAACCAAGACTTAATAAAATTTACTTAAGGCAAACAATTTAATTAGTAACTTACACTACTTTAAAATTTAAAAATTTCCATCCAAATCAATGTATTAGTAACTAATACTAACTCTAATTACAATCTATTTCAACAAGATTTTTCTTATTTTGCTGTCGAAGTACTATTGTCTCTGCTTGATGTTTAACTTTTATCTCCACTTGCTGCCAATCTATTATAGGTAGGGGTGTGCAAAATCGGATATCTGTATCCATTTGGATTTTTTTTTGAATATCTATTTTGTATTTTTTAGATCGGATATCCGAAAAATACTGACAGGATATGGATCGGATTCGGATATATCCAATATCCGTATGAAAATACTATTTTATCAATTTTAATGACTTTTGCTAGAATATTTTTAAAAATAAAGATCGTATATCAATTAATATTCATATCTATATTCATATAAATATCTTATTTTATTTAAAAGAAGTATTAAAATATTATTATAAATATTTAAAATATAAAAATAAATAAAATTTTAAAACTTAAAACTATAAAAACACAATAATATGATGTATTGTTGAAATAATCAACAAAATATCGTATATTTTTTCGGATCGGATAATCCAAAAAAAAATCGGGTATCCAAATTCAGATATCATAGACTAAAATCGGTTCGGATATCCGAAATATCGGATCAGAATTTTGGATCCCGAATTTTTGGTACAGCCCTAATTATAGGGTTGTTTGTTGTTTGGTGAGTGATGATTTGCTTGCGTTTCTGATTAAATGCTAGAAATTAATTATTTGGTATCGACCAACTCGATAGTAATGACTTTTAGGCTTATATCTATGTTTTTGTGGCAGGAAAGGCACTGGCCGTCAGCCTCATAGCCGCCAACTTCTTCCTTCATCTTAGATTATGGTTGGGTCTGTCGGTATATATGGTCTTGAGTCGGTTGGGTGGGCAGTCACAAAAGGTGTCATAGGCCACCAAAATGTCCCGACACATATTAGTGGACAAAATTTTATACAAAGTATCGGACTGAAGTTTTAGTAAAAATATCCACAAAAAATAAAAGTTTAGTGGTTATGTTTATTTTTTTTAACAAAAATATATATCCATGACTAATTTGTCATATATATATATATATATATATATATATATGATAAAGTGATTGTGTATTTGCCACAAAAAATATTTTCGTGAGAATTTGTCATAGGGAAAAAAGTATATGGCTAACTTATCAAGTCCTTATGTGACTATCTTGCTATAAGTTTGCTATATATATATATATATATATATATATATATATATATATATATTTGTGGCTAAATCGCCACAAATTTATCACAAAAAAATTGTGGCTATATAATAAATTTGCCATAAAAGATATTTTTGTAGCTAACTCTACATGAATTATCTACAAAAATATATTTTCCATAGTTAACTTCCCACAAATTCGCAGTGGAAAGATATTGTTGTGGTTAATTTGCTACAAAAATATATTTATGTGGCCAACATGTCACAAATTCGCTATAAAAAATATTTTTCGTAACTAACTTACCACGAATTTTGTATAGAAAAATATGTTTGTGGCTAACTCACTACGAATTTGTTACGAAGAGATATTTTTGTGGTTAACTTGCCATAATTTTGCTATAAATTGATACTTATGTAGCTTACTCACCTTGAATTTGTAATAAAAATATATTTTATGGTTGACTCACCTTAGATGTCGTACGAAAAAGAAAATATTATGTGGACAAAGCTAAAACCTTTTTAACTATTGATAAACCAAATATTTTTCATATTTTTACCCTGCTTTTCCTTCATTTTTATAATTTTTTTTGACAAAAATAACAAGACTTATCATGGTTCAACTCTTTTGTTTGTGTTACAGCTCTCTTGATAATTGTTTTTCATAAAAGGCACATAAATGTACAAATCCAAGGAATTGGTGCATGGAATTGGAGAAAAAATAAAATATGAAAGACATTTAAGGAAGATAATCAACACCACATGATATCAGAGAAGTCAAGAAAGTCAAGAAGTTGAAAAGATCAGCAAGGAAAGGGTGTTGCATAGATGTAGCACAACTAGCTACAAAGCTATGCAATTAATACATCCAGCACGAGAAGAAGAGTGTTGCATGGCTACACCACAACTTGCTGCACAGTCGTGCAACCATCTCACAGAGATGCTGAGAACAAAAGTTTTACACAGCCTCAGCACAATCATGTAGAATTCAACAACGCCAAAAGTGGAGAAGTTGCACGGCTAGCCCGTGCAACCTTACATGATCGTGCAACAAGTAGTTACCACTACACACGCCATATTTCCTACTTTCTTTTCCACTGGTATTTCTTTGGCATCCAATAGGGCTTTATTTGGCCATCGACAACAGGGAGCATGGAGGATATTCTTAATTTCTTTTTCTCCATTATTCCTAATTTATTTTTAATTCATATGCAATTGTTATTTTCCAAATTTAGAGTAGACAATTGTGTATCACAACTATGCAATCAACCTATTTTATCTTCAATTTACGATTTGATCTATCCATTATCTCTTCCCTTATTTATTGTATCTATAATATGTATATCGCTTATTTTTATTCTCTACATTTCTTTTAAGTCATGAGTAAGTAATTTCTTTTTCTAGGATTAAATTAGACTTTATTTGGTATGAATATGATTGGTTAAAGTATATGTTGTATGTATGGTTCATATGTACTGTTTCGTATGATATGAATCATTGTTATGAGTCGGGTTTGATAAAATTTGACTTATATAGACGTTGACTATAACTAAAAGGTTGATATAAATGTCGGAAATTAATATACAAACATGAATCTAAATGATCACAAAAGTATACGTTTGATTCTTAGGAAGTATTGAATTAGTGGTATTTAATAAGTTTAATCTAATTTGTTAGTCACGAAATTAGTCAATGAATTATATTAGATATATTCTTGGACCTTGAAAAAGGTTAGTGAATCACATTCAACCAATTTTTCACAACAATTTTAGAACACACTCCAACATATAGTTAATTCATTATTGAATACGGAGAACAAGACCAAAGTTCAATCCTAGGCTTTATATCAATTGTTTCATAATCTACAATTTGTTATTAATTGCATTTTGGTTTATTATCTACTTCCATATTATCATTTTATAGCGATATAGAAAACTAAAATAATAAAAAATCAGTAATCAATTGTAAAGTCCCTGTCGATACTACATTGGCATGCTATAACGAAGTCATGCGCTTATGGATTAACACCCATAAAATATAGCTAAAAAATAAGTAAAAATATAACCATAGTATGAATTAATTTGGTTATGTTTTATTTAAATGTATAATACATTACATTTTTGTACTAGTATTTTGATTATTTTGAAAAAAATAGTAAAATCATCTAATTATTAATTTGGGTCACGGTTTAAATGTATATAAAAGTTACTAACAAATATATATATATTTTTTAAATGTTAATATGCCAAAGTAAACACCATATTAAGAATTAACTAGGCATTTTTTTAAAAAAAAATATAGTACATTTTTCTATCTTTCATTTTTTACTAATTTGAATAAAATATAAAATTAAATAATTATTAGTTTGTGTCCTAAATTAAACGTGTATATAAATTATGAAATAGTAAATAATATATATACACACACAGACACACAAACTTACATGTTAACATGTTATGGTTATACTTGCCTAAAAAAATATTATGGTAATACGAAAAAAATATTATTTTAACTATGAGTCATAATTTTAATCATATAAACGAATGCGTGACCATTTGACAACTATGTGTATATGTATTTAAATGTACATGTAATACCTGATAAAAGTAGTGTATAATTGAGATGGATTAAAAGGTTTGATATAATTTTTTATATAAATAAAAGTTCACATTCATTAGGGGAAGCCAATTGTTGAAAAACTTTACAATTAAGTATGGATTAGAGTTTCTCACTTGAAGTTTATTAGAAAATATGCTATAACCACTTATGATCGGTATTGAGATGAGGAATATCCACGGTACTAGGATTGGTATTGCGGGACAATAGTCCACACGGGTAAGAGATGAAGACTACTTTAAATGCTAATATCCGATAGTTGATTTGAAGTACATCTTTATACACTTCCCTTGACATGTTCAAGAAGGCAACTAAGGCTGCTAAGGTTTTTCATTAAAATCACTTTTAGAAATTAGTTTAGATTCCATATTGCCCTATTTTAACCTAGTTGTCTGCTGATTTCATGTTGTTGGATTTTGTTGAGATAATATTTTCTAAGGTAGAAAGTGAAGGCTTTTATTACTTCCCTAGTTCAATTCTTGAGTTGAGCCTATAATTGTCTGAGGTAAGAGTATTTTGTGCTCTATGTTGATTCATTACCTATTATGGTTTGCAAGAATTTGTACATATTTTAGCTTACACTTAGCTTGATAGCAGACCTTGTAGTTAATATATAAAACTCATTTTTTTTCCTTCTTACTCACTCATTGTTTGTCCATAACATTTTTCTATTAGGTGCACTATTTGTGTTAATGAGTGGTGAAAATGGTTTTATTTGACTTATTGTCCTTTATACTTGGTTGATTTGAATTTTGATTTATATTTTTTTTATATTTCTATCATACAAATGAGAGATGTCTATTTTGAAAACATCTTGTTTGGTTGATGATTTTTATATTGTATTTTAATCCTCTTGTAAGGAGGGGAGATGACTAACTAGAAGATTTTTTTTAATAACTTAGTTGGAGTATTATGAACAATGTATTGTGCAATTAATTTTTTGTAATTTTAAATATAGTTAGGCTAATTGATGAAATGAATTGGATTTTGATGTGTACAAAAAGTTTTGATGCATAAATGGAAGTAGGCCTTGATATATATTTGAAGAAGGTATGTGTATGTATGAAAGAAATCATAATGGATACATGAAGGAAGTTTTGATGCGTAAATTAAGTAATCAACTTTAAATTAAATATAATATGTAAAGCAACTACTTAAAATCAAAATAGGTGATTAGTAGTGCTAAATCAAGATAGCCAGGAACACTTTTAAGCATAAGAGATTTGTGTGGCTAAAAATAGAAATATATTCTCTTATTTATAGTTGATAGTGTTAAAAAATTGAAAAATTTAGTGATGGTAATTTAAATATTAATGCGAATATCTTCTTGAGGATGCTTTGGTGTGTATATCAAATTTATCTAATTCTAAAGATGCGACACATTCAAACATTGAATAAATTGTTAGCAGCTTTTTAATCCATGGCACCAAGTCATTGTTGATAAAAATATTTTAATTCCCCAAAACTTTTATTTGGTATTAGCAAGAAATGATGGGACAATCATGTTCATGTCTTGGTGATGCATAATTATAAGGGTTAAAGTCATGAATCTGTCCCATAGTTCTCAACCCTAATTTTAAAATTCAAATGCAGTAAATATTATGTTACTAAGCAATCACACATTTAGTAATCTTCACATTACTTTAGCTAAGTGTTGAGATATTCTTTCAACCGCATCATTTACTATCTATCTATATATCTATCTATATGAAAATTTTCAATGAATAATGTGAGTAGCACTCCAAAATATTCTCTCTACATGGTATCAAAACCATTGATCCTCTAATAATTTCTTTCTTCTATAGCCTCCACTAATATTATCAATACAATTCCTAATTAAATAGAACCAACCAAGCCTCTCACGTTGTTAACCATTCATAACTCCAAACAAGTGACCTATATCATGTATCTATCTTGGCATACACAAATGGAATCCATTCTCCTTGGTTATGATATTTACAAATTCATCAATGGCTTATATCCATGTCCTTCCTTGACTATCTTCACAAATACTGCTAATCATGTCTCTTATTCAAATGTAGCCTAATCCTCATGGATTTGCTAAGGCAAACTTACTTTTAGTGCTCTTTCTAACACCCTTTCTCCTACTATTACTCTTCTCATATATCATGAAGCCACCACCAAAGTGGCTTAGGAAATCCTTGCACAAACATATGCTCACCCCACGAGAGGGCACATCAAGAAAATCAAGGATCATAAAAGAATATCGCTAAGGGCTCTCAGTCTATTCCTAAGCATGTTCAAGTAACAAAGTGTTAAATATACGAGCTTGCAATTCTCAAAAAACCTCTCAACTATAAGGTTGTCATTGACAGGGTTCTCTATGGTCTCGATGATTCATACCAACCAATTGCTAATGCCATGAATGGATAGGATACTCCTAGCACTTTTAATAAGTTGAATGAGAAACACATTAACAAAGAGCTTTCTCTTCGTCTCAAAATCAAATCTATATTCCCACCCACTACCCATACTACCACCACTCACCTCAATGCATCCAAACCTCATTCCTCTTCTTGCATTAAGCCCTCCCACGCTCACTATACCTCCTTAGATCATTAGCCTCCACGATGTCCATTCTTTGTTCATTGCCAATGGTGTAGTATCCAGGGTCATGTTATGCTTCATTGCTCTAAATTTCATCAACAATTTTCTATTGTACAACCACCCACTCTTCTTTTCGTCCATCCTCACCCCACCACCAGGCTCACGTTGTTACCTCTTTTAACCCCTCATTCTCTTAGTTATTAGATAGTGACACTTCTCACCATACCCCAACTAGTCTTTCAAATCTATTACTTGATGCTCTAAGTGATGGTACTAATGAAATGATTATTAGCGATGTGTCACGTGCTCAGAGGTTTCGGCCCCAGCGCTCCTGGCGAGGCCATCATCCCACATTACAAACCGCCGAGCACCATGCCGAATATGCGCAACATCCCGCAATAATAACACAATAGAGATGCATAAGAGGGACATCGAGTCGTACTTGAGACATAATATCGACATTAGCAACCATCAGGCAACCAGGGAGCACCCATATTCGCATGGCTCAGTGGCTAGATGCTTGGGGCAAGTCACGGACCGTGACATTCTCCCCCACCCAAAATCGCAAACGCCCTCGTTTGCACCATAGAGGGGTCCCAACATTGCTTCCCTGCATCTCAAGTGCTGTCCACGCGACAGTCCTTCAACGCTCGCCCCATGTTGGGAAAACATCGTACAACTACCATACGTTGCCCTGCAAGGCTCGTAGTCCAACCAACATCTCGTACTCAACATATCTGTTGCGGCATATCCGACCCCATTGCAGCGACTCCATGCGCGCCCGAGATCGACTCATCGCGCGGCCCTCAGCAACCCATTTCAATGGCCTGGATCCCACACCAAACCACGTCCACCAACACCCTTGTCAATGGACCCGTGCGGCACTCACGATCTCCCCTTGGCTTCACTCCTTCGAAGCCGGTCGTCTCGCAACGTGCCTCACACCCACGGCCTACCCACAGTCCTTCGGGGTAGCCAACAACACGGCAAAATGCTTGCTGACTGACATGGGCAACGAGCTGCTCTGATACCACTTTGTCACGTGCTCAGAGGTTTCGGCTATAGCGCCCCTGGCGAGGCCAGCATCCCACATTACGAACCGCCGAGCACCATACCAAATATACAAAACATCCCGCAATAATAACACAATAGAGATGCATAAGAGGGACACCGAGTCGTACCTGAGACATAATATCGACATTAGCAACCATCAGGCAACCAGGGAGCACCCATATTCGCATGGCTCATTGGCTAGATGCTTGGGGAAAGTCACAGACCGTGACATTCTCCCCCACCCAAAATCGCAAACGCCCTCGTTTGCACCACAGAGGGGTCCCAATATTGCTTCCCTGCATCTCAAGTGTTGTCCACGCGATAGTCCTTCAACGCTCGCCATACCCCACTCTTCTTTTCGTCCATCCTCACCCCACCACCAGGCTCACGTTGTTACCTCTTTTAACCCCTCATTCTCTTAGTTATTAGATAGTGACACTTCTCACCATACCCCAACTAGTCTTTCAAATCTATTACTTGATGCTCTAATTGATGGTACTAATGAAATGATTATTAGCGATCGCTCTAGATTATCGATATTTGACAATATTTTCACCTCTCTCCGTACTTCATCTTATTCTTATTCCTTATTCAATGCTCTCTATGTACCTTGTCATGTATTATTGTTTCTATTTTTTAATTTTGCAAAGATAATAATATATATTGAATTTTCACCCTCTACATTTTGTGTTAAGGATATTCACCTTGAAGGGGATAACTTTAATTTATGGGAAAGCTAAGAAGGGAGATTATGAGTTGTTGACCACTTCCCAATCACCACTCTTTGCCTTCACCACTTCAAAGGTCAATCATCAAGACTGGTACCATCACTTGGGTCATCTTTCTAACTCCATTTTCAAATGTCTCATATTGCATCTTAGGTCTCATGCCTCGTTCTCTTATTTTTCATTGTAATTTATATAATAGTACTAAAATTCACAAATAGCCACTTTCCCTAATGTCTCTCATCAATTCATTTCCCCTTGAAGTTATATTTACTACTTTATGGACATCCCATGTTATCTCTTTTTATAAATTTAGATAATGTGTTATCTTGGTTTACCAGTATACAAAATATATATGGTTTTACCTTCGCAAACACAAGTATGATATTCTCGATATTTTTGTAAGGTATAAAATGTTGGAAAAAAAAGTAATTTCTCTATACTCACACTATATTTGCTATTTTAGACTCTCTCTTCCTTTATATATACCAAAGGCATATCTCATCACACTTCCCCTGCTTATACTTCTACACACAATGGTTACACGGAGAGCTATCGTTGACACATAGCCAAAACGAGTCTTGCAGTTCTATCTTATGCTTCAATGTCTCTCATATATTAGCCTCTTTCATTCTCTACAATGTACTTAATTAATCGTATTCATACACCTGCTCTTGATTATCATTCACCATACTTCAAATTACTTGGTCACCAACCAAATTATGACCTCTTATATAGTTTTGGTTGCCTATGCTATCCCTAGTTGCCTTATGTAGTTTTGGTTGCGACATTATACATCCCACAAGCTTGAATAATATTCCCTATGTTTTTGTAGTTTACTCTTCTACCCAACTTGCCTATTAAAGTCTTGACACTTAGACTAATACTATATTTAATTCCCATCATGTTAAATAATTTGAGTCTATTTTTCCCTTTTCCAGCTCTTCCTTATTCCTACCATGGGTTCAATATTCTACTAGTGATGGGTGGTGCACGATATATCTTCCTCTTTTAGCTAATTCACCTACTCATAATCCCCCACTTATTCCCATACTTATCGACCATATTCAACTGCATACTTCAGCTACACCTCCTTCTTCATCTTCTACAACAAATATTCCCTTTAATAATTCCCAACTTTATTTTCCCCACCGTGTACTTATTCCAACCCATCACATCACCAACTTAATATCATCACACTCTCAATGTGTTATATACATAATCCCATTCAAAAGTTGAATCTTTAAGCCCAATTAACCTCGGTGACCTCTAGTTCCCACCGCTGGTTCCCAAGCCCTTAACGATTTGATTTAGCACCAAGCTATGTTTGAAGAGTTTGATGCTATTATATTTAATGGTACATGGGAATTAGTTCTTTCAGTTCCCCATCAAAATTCTTATTAGTTACAAGTAGGTCTTTAGAACAAAAAACCAACCTAATGGCTCTATAGAGTAGGAAAAATCCTGATTGGCAGTGAAAGGATTCCACCAATGACCAAAGCATGATTAGACTAAAACATTTAGCTAAATTATCAAACCTGCTACTATTGAATTAATATTTACACTTGTTTCTCCCATGGTTGTCCTATTCAATGATTAGATGTCAATTATAAGTTTCTTCAAGGCACACTTGTAAATGTTGTTTTAATGATTCAGCCCTGAGGATTTGTTGATCATGATCACCCAAGCCATGTTTTACACCTTTGTAAGGCAATCTATGACCTAGAACTTAATTCCTATCTACTTCATATTGGTTCAAGAAGTTGTTCTACTCTCCTTTATTTATACTCTTGTCAATCGATTATCACTTAAATACCTTGGTCCTCTATCTTATTTCGTAGGACTTGAAGTTACCTAGTATGTGTAAGGTTATTTTCTTATCTAAATAAATTATATCTCTAGTCTTCTTACTCAACTAAATATGGCCACATCAAAACCCATGTCTACTCTTATGGGACTAAATCGACCACCATTTATGCAATCGGGTATAACAATTGATAACCTAACCGAGTGTTGAGCCATTATACAAATCATTCATTATCTTTCTCAAACGACTCGATGTTGCATACTCAACCGATAAACTATCATAATTCTTTCAATGTCCGACAACATATCATTGGATTGTTGTTAAACGTCTACTTCTGTACTTGTAGGGTTCTCCTAATCAAGGCATTTTCATTAATCAAAACTCTCCATTATAATAACATGTTGTCTGACGTTAATTGGGAAAGGAATAAGGATAATTATTTATCAACTAGGGCATACATTGTCTACCTTAGTCATATCCCAACCTCTTGGAGCTCTAAATAGTAGTGTCCCATATCCCGTTCTCCAATAGAGGTTGAATACAAGTATGTTACTAATAATGGTGCTGAAATTTGTTGGCTCTTCTGTATTCATGCATGTGTTTGGTGTTTACCTCCCTCAAGTTCCAGTTATATATTATGATAATGCTGGTGCCACTAGCTTGTGCTCTATTCCAGTGTTTCATTCAAGAATGAAACATGTGGCACTTGATTATCACATTATTTAGGAACAAGTTTAGTAGGGTCTATTCCATATGTCCCATATTGCTAGTGCAAATCAACTGGCAGATGTTTTGATAAAACATTTATCTTGCTCCAAACTTCATCATCTTAATTCCAAGATCGGGCTCACCGAACGCTTGTCCATCATGCAGGGGCATGTTAAGGATTGAGAACAACAATCTCTCCCATAATTTTAGTGTTTAAATACTATAAACATTTTGTTACTAAGCAATCAAACATTCCGTAATCTTATCTTTTACTTAATTAGCTAAGATGATTTAGAAAGTAGTCAAAAATTTTGTAACATTCTCTTAACTAAGTTGATTGAGAGAGTCATAAAACATTTCATAATCTTCTCTTCACTTGATTAGCTAATTTGTCGAGATATTCTCTCAACTTTATCCTGCACTACCTATATATATGAAAATTATCGATGAATGTGGCGAGTCGCACTCTAAAATATTCTTTCTATGATAATAAGGTGTCCGGAGATTAATTCAACAACA
The DNA here is from genome assembly GCA_030549775.1 of Tamarix chinensis. Classification (NCBI taxonomy): domain Eukaryota; kingdom Viridiplantae; phylum Streptophyta; class Magnoliopsida; order Caryophyllales; family Tamaricaceae; genus Tamarix; species Tamarix chinensis. The sequence goes on from CM060178.1 coordinate 81,863,107, forward strand.
CAGGCAAAAATGTCATTGAAAAATATTTTAACGATTACTCTACCAATGACTTCTCAAAGCAACGTTGATTGATTTATCATTTTTTTCAGAGGGTTGTTAAATGCAATAGGGAAGACAAAAAATGTCGTTAGGTATCTCCTTGATTGACTGATTTGATGCATTTTATTTTTTTGGGATTATTAATCGGTTTATTTTATATATTAATATTTAATCTTTAAGTAATTTTGTACTGTTATTATGATCGTAATTAGGGATGGCAATGAGTCACGGACCCGACCCAAACCCGCTAGACCCGCCTCATTTTTAGCGGGTATGGGTCCATAATTTTTAGACCCGACGGGTCTGGATCGGATCTGGGTCCATATATACTTTAAAGGGTCTGGGTCTGGGTCCAATTCTAGATCTAGACCCGACCCGCCAGACCCATTTAATATACATGTGTGTGTGTGTGTGTGTGTGTGTGTATACATATATAAATATATACTAATATTATGTTTCTCATTATTGTCTTAATCTTATATAAGATCCTTATTCATTTTTTTTAAATTTTATTTTTGTTTACTTACGTTATAAACAATATGTATAACATTGTATTCTAAAAGTTAGGGATATAAATGGGGTGGATTTTACCCGAAACCCGATGGATTTTGTCCAACGGATATGACTGATGGAAAAAATATACCCGTTGGGTTTGAGTACGGATATAGATATGGGATATCCATACCCGTACCCGTAACCATACTCTGTCCATATCCGTACCAGTTTACCCGATATATAATTACTTTTTTACCTTTAATTTTAAAATAAATATAGTATAAATTAAAGTTAGAATTTTCATTTAACTTAACTCTAAATGGGTTTATCTGTTGAGTGATGGATTTATCCGTCGGATAATATTCATTAACGGGTAAACAGATAATCCGTCGAGTAACGGATATCCAACGGATACGGATATGGATATGTTAGCGGATATGGATTCGGATATGGATACAGATTCTCTTATTGGATACGGATATGGATATGTTAGCGGATATGGATTCGGATATGGGTACGGATTCTCTTATTGGATACGGATACGGATATGGCAGGCCCGGCCTTAGGCTTAAGCCAAAGAGGCCAAAGCCTAGGGCCCCAAGTATACGAGGGACCACTATTAATATAACATATATATATATGAAAAAAAAAATCAAACTAATGGAGTGTGTATAAGTAAGTAGAAAAAATGATCTTAAGGCTCCTGTTATATTTTTTTTAAATATATTTGTATTGTTGTGCTTCAGCTAAAATTACTATTTATTACTCTTTTTTATTATTCAATCTTACTATATTCCATCGATATTGTTATATATTTTGTATAAGAGTAGTCTTAAAAATATCCTAAAACTATAATACTTGCTTTATATGTATACTTAAAATTAAATTTAATTTTGCTTTAGAATTTTAGAAACATCATAATATATAATAAAATTTAATCAAATGTTATGATACTGAAATAATATAATTTTATATTATTTTTTGATAAATATTGAAGTGGTTATTAAAAGTTATTTAACTCATACCAGAATATAGCCTAGGGCCCTAATTTATCTAAGACCGGCCCTGGGATATGGTATACCCGCTCCCTTTACATCCATACTAAAAGTATTAAAACACCATTTGAAAAGTTGATATAACTATTTTAATATATTTATTTTTTCACTTAGATGATTTTTTTAACAAAAAATACATATTAAGTTATATAAAACATAAATGTATTTGTATTAACATGGATTATTAATTATTTTTAAAAAAAATAACCGGACCCATTTAGGATCTGAAGCCACTCCACCAGAATCGGCGATTTAGCCGAAACTATGGATGACATTCGACAGTTATTGCCGAAACCAGGCCAGGACATCCGCAATTATTGCCTAAACTAGGCCAAGCCATCGGCAATAACTGCCGATTCACCTATTTTTTTTTCGATTTCGGCCGAAAAGTTTGTAAATAATTATGATTTGTAATTTATGACCCCATATCTTCGGCAAAGATTGCCGAACATAATATAAACCAGCAATAATAGCCGACCCATCTCGATCATGAATAGTTGGCTCCATCCTCAATAAAATCTATATATCGGCAATTATTGTCGATGCCTATCACCCCAATTTTTTTTTCTTTCAGCAATTTTGAAATAATTTTTTTATAATTTAAAAAATTCATAATCTAGATGTATAATATAAATATTTTGTACAAAAATATAAATTAACATATTTACAATCAAATAAAAAAAATTCATTAAATAACTTTAATTAAACTTATAAATTTATGCATATTCTAGGAAGAGAAAAAATATATTAAAAAAAATTTATAACCCCATATCTTCTGCAAAGATTGCCGAACATAATATAAATCAGCAATAATAGCCGAACCATCTCTATCATGAATAGTTGGCTCCATCCTCAATAATTTCTATATATCGGCAATAATTGTCAATGCCTATCACCCCAATTTTTTTTTCTTTCAGCAATTTTGAAATAATTTTTTTATAATTTAAAAAATTCATAATCTAGATGTATAATATAAATATTTTATACAAAAATATAAATTAACATATTTACATTCAAATAAAAAAATTCATTAAATAAATTTTATGTTAAAAATTTTGAGTTTTGCAAAAGTAGCCTTTAAATAAAATTGTATCAATAAAATTTGTTAACTTCCCATCGGTTAAAAATACCGATGTTAAATCTTAACTAATTTAAATTATTTGAAAATAAAAATAAATTTAATCAATATCTATTATAAATATATCTAAAATATATAAATTATATATACTAATGAATATTTTTAAATCAGTAATATATGATTTATTATGAAACAAACATATTTTTGTCAAAAGTAGCAATTATTTTAGTATTTTAATACTTATTGAATTAAATTTATACACGGAGGTTAGGACAAAATATATTTTTCATGGAGTAAAATTTTGTTTTCCAAATAACAAAAAAATTATATTATCATCTGATTCGAAAAGATTTGAAACAATAAAGTAATGCGTACTTTGACAAAAAAAATATTTGCCAGACAATTAATCATATGACAATAGATCTTGTTGTTGGTGTTTCGGCAAGTTTGGCTGGTAGTTATACTATCATATACAATGAAACATATGCTGGTGGGGATAGGCAATTTTTTTAGCTTCTACAAATAATATTGTAGGACGGTACGTAGAATAAATATACTGTTGCATATCTTTGTAAATAAAATAATTGTACGATGGTATGTCAAGCTCGTGAAGTTAGGACTTAGGAACAGGAAAAATTTTGTCAGATGCGTGTATAATTAATATAGTTTCTAATCGAATCCTTATATATAAAGGAACAACTTATCAAAAGTATTCTTCAACTTAATATTTCTATTTCGCAGAAACTTTGTTAGTTGAAGGTTGAGATATAATTTTTCAATATTTGTTAAACACTCACAATGAATAATGAATTTGGAAGTTCTTCAAACTACGAAGAGTTTGAAACTTCGATAGAGTACGATGAGTTCGGAAGTTCGATGAACTACGAAGATGGGGTCAGAACCCCATCGTATTACGATGATAGACTTACAATACCGAGAAGCTATGTATATGCAGAAGATATGCAAATGCATTCTCCCAATATTAATTACAACTTCAACGAAGAGGTAAAATATTATTTTTTAAGTATTGTAAATTATGGCGACAAAATTAGTTACATGAAATTTATAGTTTTTTTGTTATTATATTATTATGGTAAACTCTTTTTTTCAGGACATGGAGAATACATCTTTTACGAGTGAAAATTATCAGAGATTTTTTGTAACAGATGAAATATTTTCGGATCGAGATGAACTTATGACATGGGTTAAGAAAATGGGTAGAACACATAAGATGATTTTGAATATCAAAGGTTCTAGAAAAGGAAGTGGTATATGGGCGGGTAGAGTCTCGATAAGATGAGAACGAAGTGGTACGTACGTCCGTACTAGACCAATAGATATCGAAGGTGCACGTAATACATGTTAAAAAAACGATTATCCTTTTTTTTATTATTAGTGTTGAAAATAATAACGGTAGATGGCAAGTGGTAGTTAGGAACGGGACACACAATCACGAATAGGCTAATTATGAGCAAGGTCATGCTGTTCTTGGTAAGTTGACACAAAATGAAGTTCAATTTGTTGATGAACTTATTACAGCTAACGTAAAGCCACGGGAAATCATACCGCTTCTTCAAAAACAATTTGAAGGTAATGTGAGTATGAGAAGGCATATTTATAATGCTCGACAGAAGCTTAGGTCCGAAGAAATGGATGGTCAAACAATGTTATAGTATGTTATGAGTATGTTGGTTGAGAATCAGTATTTTCAGTGGCATCGAAGTGAGCCTCAATCAAACGTAATAAGTGAACATATGTTCGCACATCCCGTATCTGTTAACATTTTACATGCATTTCCTTTTGTTTTGCAAATGGATTGCACGTATAAGACAAATAGATACGGAATGCCCTTACTTGAAGTTGTCGGACTAACACCAACACAATTGAATTTCAACGTTGCATGTGCATACATGTCATCTGAGAAGGAAGAAAATTATTTTTGGATACTTGAGAGATTAAAGAGCTTAATGGATCCATATATGCTTCCAACCACCATTATTACCGACCGATAACTTGCTCTAATTTCAGCTGTGGAACATATTTTTCCTACTTCAAAACATTTATTATGCAGATTTCATGTGAATAAGAATGTAGAGGAAAAATGTAAGAAAGTCGTTCATCGTTCGCACATGATTTTATGTCACGATGGAAAAATTTGATAGATGTCACGGACGAAGAAACATATGAGGCACAATTGTTATCAATAGAGTAAGATTACAGAAGCATGCCCAGCCTAATTTCGTATCTAAAGACAAATTGGCTACAACCCTACAAACGTAAAATTGTTGCAGCATTCTTTGTTGACGTGTTCCATATCCATCAACTTACAATGAATAGGTATGATTTATATTTTCTTGCAACTGTGATAACTGATTTAGCTTCTTTTATGTTGATAAAGTTAAGTAAATATATTTTTGTTATGAATAGGGTTGAAGGAGCTCATGGATCTTTGAAAAGATTCCTAGAGACATCACAGGGCAGCTTTAATACAGTGCACAAACAAATGCACACGTTCCTCGAATTACAACTTAATGAGATAAAAGCATCGCTGGAGAGGTCTCGGTTCAACACTCCTCATTTTGCTACAAGTGATCTTTATGCCAATTTGATGGGCCATGTTTCTTTATATGCAATGGAGTTGGTGAACAACGAGTGTCAGAGACTTGAGCATGTAAGTACGAATGATGATTTATGCGGATGTTACATGCGTCGTACGCACGGGATATCATGTACGCATGAAATTAAAACATACATTCATAACTACATGTCAATCCTCCTGTCAGATATTCATCTGTTTTGGAAGAAACTCGACATAGATGGACCCATTACTCCACCGAGACTCTAAGAACCAGTAGATGTTGCATCTCACTTACTCTATATTTCCATGGAATCTGTTATGCGCCAGCCACTAGAAATACATAATCAGTTGGCCAAAGAGATATTTAATATTGCAGTTTCCCAGAGAACACCTCTCCACGAGCCACTAGTACGGCGGCGTAGGGGTCGGCCAAGGAACTCCACTAGAAGGGAACAATCTAGTTGGGAGTATACAGAACAACAATTTTTTAGTCATCCTAGATCAACTCAACGTCAGGGTCGGGATCGAGGACGACAATCGGCATTTCTGTCATCAGGCCAATTTCAATTTCCATATGTGACTCAAATGAATCGACATATAGTTCCTTATATTAGAAGCTGGTGTAATGTTTTAGGAGATGGGAATTGTGGTTTCAGAGCATTGGCTTCTATTATACTAGGAGATGAAGATTGATGGATTCAGATTCGTACCGACTTATATCACGAGATATTGGCAAGACGATAGTTGTACGAGAATGTGTTCGTATATGAAAGCGTTGATCAAGTTCTTAATACTATTTCCCACTAGGAAGGGCCAGCTCCGATGGTACACTGGATGGAAATTCCTGATATTGGTCATGTCATTGCAACTCGTTACTGTGTGTTGTTCGCATATTACTCATTGAATGCATGCACCTCATTCCTACCTTTAGTGGCTATGAACAGAATTCAAGGTCCTAAAACTGAAGTCACTATATTTTTCTTACAAGACATGAGTCACTATATATCGGTGAGCACTAAGTTTAATGAAGAATTTTTCCATTTCAATATGATATGAATGGCTGACATAATAGTTTTTTTCTAGAGGTATATCTTTTAGAAGGTTTTCCACTCCCACCAGTACATACCAATTGGAATAGGTATCGTGATAGCAGCGTTTCAACGTGGAATACCCAATATTCTTCAAGATTCGAACAATGGAGCGCATTGGTACATGATGACACACAAGACCCTCATCCTTTATCTTCGGACTCAACTTTAATGTAGAATTTTTGTAATTTTTTCTTCATTTATTTGTGTTTACATCCTTTGTAACATGTATGTGCTAATTTTATTAAATATATTATAATTTCTATCACGAAGATCTAAACTATGGATATAAAATAAAACACTTGATATGGTGTTAATGAATAAGGATAGTAAGATATTTATTGATTAATAAAACACTTTATTCGAGTTGGAAAATACTGGACCTCCTAATTTTTTCTTTAATTCTTAGCTAAATGGTGACTTTTGAAATCTGAGATTTTGTGAGCTCATATAATAACACGGTTGCCATTATTATGAAGCTCAATCTCACCGTGTCTCTTATTCCTTCACTAACATATTGATGAAATTTGAACACAAATAGTCAATGCAAAAACGTATTTTAATGTTTTTACATCAATGGTAAAATAAAGAGGATAGGTGGTATTAATTCTAACAAACATATTTTAATGTTTTTACATAACAATACGGTAATACATAAAGTTCATTACAAATGGCCACGCCGAAGTGGAGTAAGTCCTAAATCACGCACAAGGGTTTCGATACATGTAACTAACTGCTCATAATTTGGAGCTGGCTCTCCCCTCCAATACAATCGACGAATAATTTTACATGCTTTATTCAGACATTTTTCAGCTGGTATATGATGATCATCGTTCGCATGTTCAGCCAAATATTCTTCTGTCGTAGCCAATATATATCTATGCGTTCTCGGAACATACCAATCCATATAATCATCGGCCACATCCCATGGGTATTCAACCGCTAGTCCAAAAACATCCGGGCCCAAAATATGTTCATACCTCAAGAACCATTGCCCGAGCATGTGTGCATAGTATACCTTATACTTCTTGAGGGAAGGACCTCTGTATGAGTTTCTAGTTGGCTTGATGGGCTCCTCAGGGATGACTTGTGTATAACCGAATTGCCATATCACTCTATCTGGCATATGTGGTTCAACTTTCTCCAAACAGTGTATACAACCGTGATAGAATGCCATACGACAATATCTATATGGATCAGCTACTCCGTATGGATCCTAATTGACCTTTCACGAAAATTTTCAAGTAAATATGGATATCACAAATATAATATAGGAGGTTGAAAATAATGTTTTTAGCATACCTTTGACGCATACATAACATCAATCTTTGCCCGAGAGTACTTGAGCGTCTCCAATTTATTTTCGAATTTCTGGCCACAAGACCACCTCATACAACGAGGATGGTCTGGATCATACCTAGATCTTTCCACTCCAAACACGAGAAAGTATTCATATATCCACATCTGTTATAATAATAGATTTTTAGCCATCATAATGAATATAGATTATGTAATATATGTATATATATATATATATTGATTATAAAATTACCTGTAATAGAGTTATGCATCCAGACATTTGAGCAGCGTCGGCTCTAGAAGCCATACTAAGTTGTCGATATAAAAAAGCAAGTGTGGCTACACCCCATGCATAACCTTCAACCCGGCTAATATCTTGAAGAAAAATGATAAAGTATGGATTAACTTTATCAACCGTCTTATCGACAAATAACGATAAGCCGATCAACCATAATGTATACCCGATCGCTTTTTCCTCGTACCCTAACCAGTATGATTCACATACTTCTTGTAGCCATTTAAATGGAAGCCCGCCCTTTTGAGCGACTTCATTCACTTGCATTTCCTCCATCCCAAATAAGGCACCCATTACACCAATCATTTGCCCACGCGTGTTCTCTGTCATGTCCAAATGTAATGGATGACCATCAACTCGTAGCCCTAATATACGATGTACATCTAAAAGAGTGATTGTCATCTCCCCCCATGGCATATGAAAGCTATTTGTGTCTGGTTGCCATCGCTCAATAAATTCTGAAATAAGTGGCACGTTCACATGCTCAAATGTGCAGGATGGAAGGTGTGATAATCCTGTTCGTCGTATCATAGCGAACATCCTATCATTGATGCTTCCTAGAAAACTTCTTAAAACCTCCTACCTCGTGTGGATCTTGGGTCAACCCCGATCCTGATCAATACAATAAGCAAATGTAATGCATATATATGATTGATTAAATATAAAATAATAATTAAGAAATAATGAATATGTTAAACTTACATTTCCTAACCATAAATCTAAAGCTGCATGACCGCCAAAGCTAGGAATCAAATCAGGAATTATTGGACCTCCAGGACATGGCTCAAGCAAATACCATTCATCCTTTAATTGTATATTCTCTTCATCTTCACTAGCGTCACCAGCATCACCACCATCTCTATCGTCCTCCTCTTCCTCCTCCTCCTCCTCCTCCTCATTATCATCATCATTATCATCATCATCATCATCATCATCATCATCATCATCATTACGCACATAATTCGATGATGATGCTCTTCCTCCTCCTCCTCCTCCTCCCATAGCAAGTTGTGCCGGTGAGGTAAGAAAATCTATATATTCTGTAAGAAATGAAAAACTTCTTGACTTGGAACCTCCATACCCTAAACCTCCAACCGCAGAACCTCCATATCCAGCACCTCCAACCCCAGAACCTCCATACCCAGAATCTCCAACCCTAGAACCTCCAACCGCATAACCTCCATACCCAGAACCTCCAACCCCAAAACCTCTAACCCCCAAACCTCCAAACCCCGGACCTCCTGCCCCCAAACCTACGTATCCTCCAAACCCTGCAGTGCCAACATCAGCTACAAATGATGGACGACCTACATAGTCTGCAAATGATGGAAATTTATGACATTGTTGACTAGACCTTGGTTCTTCGGGAACTTCTGCATATTCTTGTTGTTCTGATGCTTCTTCCGGTTCTTGTTCTCTAGATTTCTTACCTCGTCGTAATCCTTTTGTAATACTCCTGCCAAAATTTTTCAAACGAGCCATCGACGTAGGTAGCTCAGTAGCAGTTCTGTTACGTCATGCAAAAGCACTCACATGCCAACCATCGGTTTTATCTACTACATTGTCTTGTTTGCGACTCATCTGAATTTCAATAATAAATGCATAAAGTCAATTTTAATTATGTATATGAATTGAAGATAATACGTGATAACATAAATAAAACCTAATTACATACATGAAATTAATATCATTAATAAATATCAATCCATATTATGATAGCCAAAGAGATCTGTATACCCAACCATATAACTCAAATACAATCTCTTACATTAATCATCTACTTTATTCATTAAATATATCAACAATATTTGTATTACTTACTAGTAGGAGTTTAGTATAATATAACAACTAAAGTATACTTATTATGGTATGTCCTCATCTATTTTTTCAATAATCCAACCAGAATTATCCAAATATATTCCATAAAATTTAGCAACATAATTAAATATAATTCAAATATAAACATATTTTATCTATTATAAATACATTTAACAAAAATATTAAACAAATCTAACCTATTATCCTATCAATATAATTAAAAGCATTCACCAATAATCCCCATCACATAACAATATTTAACATTTTTAATAAAAATATAATTAAATCTAATAAACATCTAATCATATATAAATAATACAATAACATAATTAACAAAGTATTAACAAATCTATAAACATAACAAACAAATTTAATCAACTTAACCATAATTAAAATCTATAATTAACAAATATCATTAATACACCTTAATTAATATATACAAATTACACTTCAAAGATATAGCTAATACCCTAGAATAGAGAGATAATTTACCGAACCTATATTTAGTTAAAATATTAGTGCATAATCAATATACTTAATAAACCATAATTAGTATATATAATTTTATATCCTACAAATAACCAAAACTATAGGATAGAGATATAATTTACCAAACCTATATTTCATTAGAATATTCGAGTAAAATTAATATTATTAATAAACTATATTCAATATATATAATTTTACATCCTAAAAATAACCAAAATCCTATAATAGAAAGACAATTTACTAAAACCTATATTTAATTCAAATATTAGAGTATAATAAATATAAAAATATATTTTTCTAAAATTAATCAATTAACCCATAATCAAAATATATTATTAACATAATTTTTAATTAAAAAATTATTATTAATTAATATAATTATAATTATAATCATAATCAATTAATACCCTAACGATAATACACGTGAACATATCTTTAATTAAATTATGACAGCATAATTAATATAATTAAAAAACCATAATTAATACATATAATTACACATCAAATATATAGCCAATACAATACAATAGAGAGATTATTTACCAAACCTATAATTAATTAAATTATGAGAGCATAATTAATATAATTAATATAACATAATTAATATATATAATTACACTTCTAAAAAATAGCAAATACCCTACAATAGAGAGATAATTTACCGAACCTATATTTAGTTAAAATATTAGTGCATAATCAATATAATTAATATATATAATTATATATCCTACAAATAACCAAAACTATACAATAAAGATATAATTTACCAAACCTATATTTAATTAGAATATTGGAGTACAATTAATATTATTAATAAATTATAATTATTATATATAATTTTACATCCTAAAATTAATCAATTAACCATAATCAAAATATAATATTAAAATAAATTATAATTAACAAATTATTATAACCGAAACCCTAGCGCTCGAATTCGTCTCGGAAATCGGCACGATTTGCCGAATCGAGACCCCTATATTGGCAAAAATAGCCGAAACTAAGCCCTCTCTTCGGTTCAATTTACCGGAGCCGCAGCCTTACATCGGCAAAATTAGCCGAAACCCCTCCCTCCCTTCGGTCCATTTTGCCGATATCCGCCCCTTTTTTCTGTCTAATTTGTCGAAACCTACCCGGATCTCTCCGTCTCCTTAAAAAAAATTACTTACCCGATCTAATTAATAAAAAAATTATACTTGATCTAATTAAAATAAAATATTATACTTACGGATAATTATATATTATAAATTAAAAATAAAATATCAAATTTATCTTGCCGTTGCTTGAAATTTCTTCTCGGAGAGGAGAGTTTGCACCGAAATTTGAGAGATAGAGAGAAGATAGGAAGAGAGAAAGGTTTGGTCTGTCGGTTGAGAGATAGAGACAGGAAAGGTTGATCAAATAATAGGCAGCGACCAAAATAAGTCACCGACGGAATAAAATCGGTATTTACTGTCTAAATATTTTCTGTAGAGTAAATATACGATTTTCAAATATCAGCTACTAAAACAAATGCACAAGTGTTGTGGACCAATTGGAAGTCCACTTTGAGGGAGCATCATTTTGGATATCGCAGTTTAGATAGAGAAATGCCTGCAGGCTGGGTGGTGGGCATTTTGATAATATTTTTTTTTTATTAAAAAAAAACATATGGGACGAGTACGTAATAATTTATCAGACTTCGGTGGAGATATTGGTAGAATATTAGTATTAACTACTACACCTCTCTGTATCTCTGGCGAATAGCATGAACTAGCTAGCTAGTAGAACAATTATTGGTAGAAACCATCAACCACACCAGTCGAAAAAAGGAATCACTCAACGACAAAAAGAAACAAAGCACCGTCAGCCTAACGAAAGAACACCAGAAGAGCTAAAACCAAATCACACCATCAAAGAGTTCCACCAACAGTTAAACCCAGAGAAACCCTAGTAAAATGAAAGTCACGCCCCCATAGAAACTGAAATTCGATAAGAAAACAGAGTGGAAATTAAACAGCGTCGTGAGGACAACGACCGAACATGATCTCAGCTGCTCACATAACTAAACTTTAAACCTCGCACACAATCAAAATAGATTGGACGATGAAGTGTGCCATTATTGTTGGCTCAAACTGGAGGCTGTAGAAAACCGTCGTCGTGGATCGACAAAGGTTGCCTTTATCTTCATCAACTTACATAGAAGGTCATCGTCGATTAGGGTTTTTTCCATTTTAAGTCGGTCTTCGCGGATTCTCTATAGTTTCCTTGAGCCTTGAGGTACTCGATCAATCAGTTTCACCACTATAGCATATGCTTAGCTTCAAGTTTTGATACGAGTTGTTTGACAAGTATTTATCATGGTCGCTTCTCGGTTCAATATAGATCTGCTTGACAATACTGAAGATCAAGCATGAATATATGAGGTGAGCATCAATAATGTTCCACATACTCTCCCCATTATACATAAATTACCCTAATCAATAAACGTTTTCCCCTCATGTAGTGGAGATTAATCCATAGGTACCGTTCTTCGCTTTGACGAATAGTAACAATTGAATAATAGAACTATATATGTCAGTTTCATCCAGGAATCGAATTCTAGCTGTTGTAATGGAGTATCATCCTTCTATTATATGGAGAGGGGAAAAAACGTTCAAACCGTTCACAATTACATATCACTATCAGCATGCTAATATTATCAAAAATACTGATACAAACGATCGACTAGCATCATCCAGTTAGCAAACATAAAGTCTGTCATCTCCATGCTTCTCAATGTTGATATCTTTTCCCATTCTTCAGACAATTTAATAACGAAACACATGCATGCCGGTTGTGGTATACATCAATCGTCATATTTTGTGTACTTACGGTTATCATGAAACATAAATTAATTTTTTAATTTAAAAAAATATGTAAATACAAATATAAAAATATTGTATCGATGGCCACAATTGGCATAAAAATATTATCATATTGAGAGAACAATATAAAATATTCAAATATAGAAATTCTAGTATTTAAAAATTCGTCTTTTAACTATTAAGTCAATTAATATATGCATGGATAAGGGGAGTCCTACGTTACATGTGAAATAAAAACAAAAACTAAAAGGGGGGATTCCTCAATGAGACATGCATGTGGAAGACGAGACCTTTGCACATGTGCTACGTGACGTACATGACTGGTTTTTCTCGACTGTTTATAAAGATGAAGAAAAAAAAAGGGTGTTGGGGAGGGGAGGATTGATATTTGATAAGAATATGTCGTCATGTATATAATAAAATATCCGAATACTGCAGGAATGGCACAGTGTTCTTTGTCTAGGGATCTTTCCATGTTATTTGGTATGAAAATGAACTGATTCTTGTCTCCTCCAGCTTCCACCCAATCTCCCCTTATCAGCTCTCTATGGCCAATTTTTCTGACACTGACATTTCAAGGCGACATGTCTTTTATGAAATTTATTCATCGACTGTGATAATATCTTGTTTTATTCTTTTTTATTATAAATTAAGAGTGTTATTGCAATAATAATAATAATAATAATAATCAAACTTAGCACTTTCATCTAAGGTTATTAAAATTGATATTTTATCTAAAATCAATTCGGAAGCTCCATATCATATCATATCATGTTCATATTGGATCGTTGGATCCTAAGTTCCAATTCAAACCGTAAAAATATATGATTTGTTTACTCACATACTATAAAATAACATATTTTAAATTAAAATAATACAAAATTACACTATTAAGTTCTCATATTTCCATTACGCAAAGTCTAACAACTTTCAAGTAACATAATTATTAAACTCAATTTGCATATAAGGAATTACATTAAGTTGACAACATAAAAATTAAAGTAACAAATAAAATGTGAAAATTACATATCATGGGGAGAGGAAATATATAACTCATTTTTTTTTTCAAAATATACAATATTGCTAGCCTATAAAAATTACACAACGAATGAATAAAATGGATGGTAATGAGTGCACCAATTAGAGAACTATATTTTCTATCACTTGCAAGAATAATACCCAAAATAGTTTTATGTTGCTTTTAAACTTTGAATGAATCAAGATAAGGAAAAAAAAAAGAATTTTTATTTGTATGCACGTACATTAAGTTACTTTATGAACTATGTGTGCACTATAAACTAGAGTTTGTTTACATTATGAAACTAATATGATCATAAAATATAAGGAAAACCAATATTAAATTTGAATTGAATAGATCTTAATAATCAATAATATGGAAAATTTTAATATATTCATTTTATTATTTAGATGAAGATTGCATTCTTTTATCAACATTTTACATCAACAATCAAATTTATTATTTCAGTTCATTCAGGGTTGAAAATCATAGGATTAAAAAAAATAGTTCAAATAAGATGGAAAATAGATTAGGATATAAATCAATAAAAAAATTATAGTTATTATGTAGAATCGTAAGATTTTACCTAGGATTGTAACATTCTACTGTAAGATCGTAAAATTCTATAACTATTCAACTAATTTTGATATTTTACGTAGGATCATTTTGGGATTTTCGGATTGTAAGATTATATGGTTGAATTAGAATTTTAATAATTACGCTTCCATCCAAATTTCTATAACTAGAGTTATCGTTGTCATTATTATAAAATTAAACTAACATAACAAAACTATTGGCTATAACATATATGATTAATTTTTATATAAATAATGATAATATTTATTCCTATAATATTACTTATTGTAAATATAATGATAAAATAAAAAATTATAATATCAATGAAAAAAAATAAATATAATTTAAAAAAGATAATGTGTATAATAGTTTATTTATACTATATTATCTATTCTTTCTTATTTTAATTGTTGTTGTTGTTGCTGTTGTTGTTGTTGTTATTTATAAAACTATGTTATTATTCTTTGAGCTTGATACACTATATTATTACAAAAATTGTCATTATTAGTATTTATGTATGTATGTATGTATGTACGTATGTATTGTTATTATTATTATTATTATCATTACTAATATGATTTTATCATAATAATAATTCAAAATATAACTATTATTCTAATTATTATTGTTCTTAATTATTTTTATTATATATTTATCATTTTTAATAATATTATTGTAATCATTCTATTCATGTGGATCATAATAATAGTAGTTATCATCATTATCATCACCATCAAATATGTCATACATTGTTAAAAATATTTGCAAAAAAAAATACTAACATTTTAGTGAAATTATTGAAAAAGTCATTTTTTCTAATTTTTTTGAATAAAACATTTTATAACCTATTAAAAAACAAATTTTAAATATAGATATTTGAAAAGTTGATGTTTCGGTAAGCTTCTCATTCTATATGTAGAAAAACTTTTTGAAAAGTTCCATCCAACTAATAGTAAAACTATTAGATTAAATCCTTCGTGATACTCCTGCTATCCTTCTCTGTGCATAAGGTTTTAGGCAGAAAGAGTAAAATTTTAGATTAGTGGCAATAAGATAAAGATAATTATTAAATAAAAAAAACAAATAATAAAGACATGATCCATACAAAGAGAAACTATTTTTGAAGTTTTAATTAATAAAGGTATAAACATCCAAGATGAATGACAATTGAATAAACTTCCCTACAAATATAGAATTATCTTTATATGAATTTAGTATTTCATATGTTAAACACATATATAATATTACACCTACTAATATTTACCTAATACACTTTCTAACTATGAATAAATTATTATATTGCTATTTTTTATTTTCTTTTATGAAATAAATTTTGAACTTTTTGTTCAACATTTAGAAGTAATTAACAAGGTATAAAAATTTACGATTTACTCCAATTAGGTGATTTTCCTAGTAATATAGTATTATATTTGTATAAATACAACATTTCTAATATTATACATATTTATAAGATTACATCTACTAATATTTACCTAGTACACTCTAACTAAATACGATTAAATTATTGCACTATTATTTTGTCTTTTGAGTTTATTTTCATATGCGAACTAAATTATCCACATTTTATTTTCTTTAGCCTCTTAGAAATAGTTTGTTTTATTATTCTTGTTATTATTCTTTTTTACTTTTTAAAATTTTTGTGATACCAATTATGTTAGTACACTTAATTTCTTTATTGTTGGATAAAATATAGCATGAAATGTTAAAATTCAAAGTAAAACTTTCATTTTAAAAAAATTATAATAGAAAATAAGAATAGAAAAATAATTTATATAAAAAATGAAAATGATTTTATAAAAATATATAAATAAACCTAACAAACTAGAAACCAATTTATTTCATGTGACAAGTTATTGTTTTTCTTTCCATATAGTTTATTTATTCTCTAGCTTTGTTATACTTAATTTACTTTATCTAATAATTATCTTCAATGATTTATCATAGCTTTTCTAGTTGTTAACTCCACCAACAATTATGTAACCATCTTATATATCCATTTACCCCATTCTAAGTATAGCTAAAACTTTCAACCATTTAAATTTTCAATGTTATCAAATGAAGGAATATCCCTAACTTAGATTATGTAGAGGATCCATTGTTAGCCTTGTAAGCGATATTTTTCTTTTTAGTTCCTAGTTTCCACTTAATTCAAATGTTATCTATAGGAGATCAATCAAACTTTTTTGTGCATATGAGGTTGGAAAGGTCTGACTCTATAATGAGTTTGTGGAGGTGCAGTGAAGGTGAGGAGCTTAGCTCTGGTGGCACAGTAGTGAAAGTGGTGGTGGTGTAAGATGAAGAAAGTGTGTCATAATTCTAAACCACAATACACTCATTCATTAATAGATATTCGTCACTCTTGGATAATTTATTAATGATCATTCATATACTACTCATTATTTTAGATTCATTAGAAGTTTATAGTTCAATGTTAAGAGTTATGGTCCTCAATGAGGTATATGAAGTGGGGTTATGAATGTGGTAGGATCATGAAAGATTATTAAATGGTTCATCAACTTGTATGAATGTAGAAGATTCATGAATGGCATTTATATGGGATTCATGAATGGAGATTTATGAAGGGTTCATAACTAAGGTAGGTTTAGAGGTTATGAAAACATGGGTTGTCTATCTCATTAGGACACCTCATTAAAGAAAATGTTATCACATCATAATAAGGTGCCGTGAAAGAAATGACTCTAAGGACTTACTTATAAACTAAGGTAGGTTTAAAGTATTACATGAGTGTGCATAAATCATATGGTGAGGAAATCCTTAAGGTTGTAATAATTTTTTTAAGGGCACCTAGTGTTAGATAAAAGCGCTTTGGCCGATACAAACTCGGTTGGTCATCATGTAATATTTTCTCATAGTGAAGGTTTGAAAATGTAAGTAATTTTTAATTAAACCTCAATAAATATCGTTGTTTCTAATGGTGATATCAAAACAATTTCATCAATTGTGGAGTGTTTGTCATGGAAGGTTTATGTATCTCATATTTTTATGCGGAGCAGTTTGATGGAAGGAGAAATTTCAATGTTTGCAAAGAAGGGTGAAGGATATACTTTTTCAACAAACCTAGCAAAGCCATTGAAGGAAAATAAGGAACACCCAACATAGATATCAAAGATTGAGTAGAAACACTTGGAATCCAAATCTAAGTGTATCGATACTATTAGATTTTATTTTGTTAACAATATTATCAGTAATAAATAATGTAGATTCTACACCCAAAATTTAGAAAAAACTAGAGAAGTTGTATATTGGAAAGGTTTGCATAGAAAATCAATTTGAGGCAATATCTTTACAAGCTCAAGATAGAAGAAAGTGGTAATATCATGGCACACACAAATGTGCTCATAGGGTTATTAAATCAACAGGAAAAAGTTAATGCTAAAATTGAGAGAGAAGAACAAACCTTATTAATTTTAACTTCGCTTTATATTTACTATAAGAATATTGTGACCATAATTTTGTGTAAAAATGATATATAGAAAATGGAGGAGGTAAAGAAACCAATTATCACACAAGAAAGGAAGGAAAATCAAAGATTCTTAAGGCTCTATTTTTGTTGCTCTTGATATGAATGGTAGGGCTAGATTGTCCTTTGATGATGAAGAAGAAGAAGTAGAAAGAGAATAAGGGCCCAAATTATGGCTTGACTTGTAACACCTTCAAATTTACTACTGAAAAATTTTATTTTGCGAAAGCGTTAATGACAAAAATAATGGGTGTTATCGCCACACCCAGTATCAGCATGGCATCCTCTATCACCCTTATACTAAGTGCTAAGGCTAAAATATTATTTTACTTAAATAGCATTTATAACTTTAGAACAAAATAGAGATTACAAATTCAACTTGTCCTGATACATACAAAGAGATTAGGCAAAATACTTATAATATAACAAAAGGGGAAATAACAAGGGATAAAAGAGCCCATGAAATATCTGGATCAAAAGATGCGAAGCAAACACCGAATAGTCCTAACTCTCAACTCTTTACTGGAAGCCATCATGCCGAACCCTCAAAGCACTCTTGGAAGGTTATCACTATCCATTGAATAGGCAGGGGACCAAGAAACAAAACCCATCAGTACTACGATATTGAGAAAACCATTACCCTAACACCAACATGTAAGGCCACATAAGGCACATAAATAATATAACATAAGTATATGAGGGAAGTATATAATCATAAAATGGATACAACTGATATAGTTAAGAGAAATCCAAATACCAAGGTAGGGCACTAAGGTAACTACTGATAAAACCATCCATATAAATTCTAGATACCAAAGTAGGGCGTAAAGGCAACTACTAAACCCATATGACAATACGAAGCACACAACGGCAACTATCAGAAACATTAAATCTAGAACAACCCATTGAAAACTTCACACAAAGATTATTTCTAATTTTAATTACTCGAGGGGGATACAATAATAATCCAAAGATATTAAAGTACACCAGTCATATCGGTATACAAGGAAAGACGATACCTTCCAACCATCCAACCCAGAGGCATAACGGCACTATGGTTATACTGGTGCACAAGGCAACACAGTACCCTCCACACCTAAGTCACCTAGTCCTTCAGTATTGATACCCCCTATATGGCCCGTAGGTCACCTATAGAGTAGACTAAGGCCTTACTAGGGCACAACTGGCATACTGGAAAACCAAAAAGTCGAGGGCTCCTACCTTGTCTTCAGGGTAGCTACCCTTAGAGAGAAACCATTCCCAAACTTGAGGTCTTCCACTTTACATATTAGTATTTTATGGGGTGACCACAGATATCACACATCGCACAGAAAATTCCTTTTTATACTTAGCCATTTCCCTTTATTTCTAATTATTTAAGGTAAACCCTAAGGTCATACATTTCTAGGGTGACATATATTCCATGTAACACATATGTATAAATTTATAGCATATTATGTTATTCAACAGGGTAATTAACATCATGATGCAAAAAAGGAAATACCTCAACTCTAGAACATGTGATTAACATTTATCGTATACTAACCCTAATCATGTGTGCATGCTTTATAATATTTAATTCCACCATAGTTATTAAGCAAAGATAATCATAGTAAACTTATCATGGTAAATTACATTATAAGGTTTCAAAGTTTCAAACTCTAACAAGCCCTAGGCATGCATATATTATCGATCAATTAATACATCAAAAATATGCTAAGTATTTAGTACTATGCCATTTACATTCATACGTAATCATAACACTTTCAATTTCATTATAAGAATTCCAAAGTAAAATACATACATATATTTCTCTAAAAATGAGGCATAAATAATACTCTAAGCACAACCAAACTTTGCGTGTTACCACATGATCTCACGTCTTAGTAGAATGGTATGATTTACGTCTTATCCAAGCAAAAATGAACAATCAAGATTCACAAAATTAGTCTCCACTCAATTCTTCAACTCTTTACATTAACACAACCAACACACATATTAGCATATAACATAACACCAAAAATAATCCAAAATTAACTAAAATTAAATGGGAAAGAGATTATAGAATTAATTGAAGTCAAATGGAAGCTTGAGTTGTATGAAAGTATAGAAGAATGTGTGGTGGAGCTATGGTTAAATTTTGGTGGTGTTTGGACAAGGTTTGGGGTAAAAATAGGGGTGCACGACCAAAAAAAGAAGTTGTATGGCTGTGCAGCACCAATGTACAACAGGTCAAGAGAAAGAAAAATGCATGGCCAGGTGGTGCAAAAGTTTCACGGCCGTGCAGAATCAAGTCGAGAGGAAAAATTTTGCAAGGTCAGATGGTGCAGGGGTTGCACAGTTGTGCAACAGGGGATTTAAGCATTGCATGGACGTGTAGTAAGTTGTGCACACTACAACACTATAAGCAATGAGAGGAAGAAGAGGGGGAAAAGAGGCAATGGCCAACGACGACGAGAGGAAAGTTTGGAGTGACCTTGGTAGTCGGTCCACTAGCCAAAGGGTGGAAAATGGTGGCCAAGGTGGTGCTTGGTGGTGGAATGGATGGTGTGAAGCTAAAATAGGGCATCAACAGGGAGGAAGAAGAAGGAAGAGAAGTCGGGCAGGTGATGAACGACCATAAAATGGAGGGGTGGAGGGGTAAATATATACTAGTATGGTGGCATGTCAAGGAGGAGAGAAATGGCAGGGTTGGTGGTGTGGAACGAGAAATTTTGCAGAGGATGAGGGAGGGTGATGGTGGTGCACGAGGGTGATGA
The DNA here is from genome assembly GCA_030549775.1 of Tamarix chinensis. NCBI lineage: Eukaryota > Viridiplantae > Streptophyta > Magnoliopsida > Caryophyllales > Tamaricaceae > Tamarix > Tamarix chinensis. The sequence goes on from CM060178.1 coordinate 81,884,042, forward strand.
AGGAAAGAGGCAAATAAGCAGAGAATGATGGGGATAATTGTCTTGGTGCACACGGAAGATGGTGTCATGGTGTAGCAGGGGCATGAGGGTGGCAGGGATGGTGGTGATTGGGCAAAGGAAGAGAATTCCCTTACACCACAGAAGTCAACGCAGGAGAAGAAGGGAAAAGAAGAAGGAAGAAGGAAGAAAAGAAAAGGAAAAGAGAGAAGGTTTAGGAAATTAGAATTAGATTAGGAATTTTGGAATTGGCAAAATAATTTGGATTAGCGGAAAATTTTAGCGGGTCTCGATTTTGGTTTAGGAATTTCAGTTTATTCGAAACAAGGTTTCAGTTTTTTGTTAAAGTTTAGAAATGACAAAATTGGGTTAAAGCTAAAATAAGATTTTTAATATGATTAGAATCGGATTAAGATATAATTTATATGGTATTAGATTAACTAAAATTTTGGGTATTACATGACTGGTGTAGTCAAGATTAATAATATTTTTAGAAACAATTTCACATGCTCCAATTTCACCTTAGTGTTACTTTCGTAAATAATGTCAGTCTAACTTACCATACCATCCTCATATCAATCACAATTCTAGAACCGTTAAAAGTAAAATAAAGTAAATAGAATGAGAGTAGCTTTATAAACATAAATATGATTTTGGGGTTTTACTCCTAGTATAATAAAATATAAACAAAAGAGATACCATGGATTTAAGAGTCTAAAAAGGTATTTGGATAAACTATTCCTTGGATAACATGAATCCACTCCCATTCCCTTATTCAAGACATCACTCTACCTATAAAATGCATAATAGACAGTAAAACCATCTAGTCTGTCCTCAATGACCAACACAAAATTATTAGGGCCGTCTGGTTGTGGGAATGCGCAACACCTATGAGAAGATGGTTAGTACACTATGTATTGAGTAAGGTAACAATACTATTAATTTAGGGATACAGTTAAATACATACATACACAGTAAAGAATGAGTACACAAGCGATACACATAAAATATCACAAGGCAAGTGATGATCTAGGTCTCTCAATTAGATATAACAATTTCCATTATTATATTTATGTTAATTTCAAGAAATCCACTATTATTAAATAAGTGGAACAGTTTGTAGTACCTTTTAGGGACAACGCACCTGAGCCACTATTATCATCACATGGAACGAACTCAACACCTCAATCCTGACTTATGTACTCTTCCAATTTAAGTCATTAATATGTTATCAATTAGGTTGCTCATCTCAAATTGTGTTATCTTTCACATTGAGTTTAGTATCCTACTATTTTTAATTTGATAGAACAAATTGTCACACCTCTTAGGATAAAATGCTTCTGAGCCACAATTATTGTCTAATGGAACATACCTATAAAATATTTCAACACAACACAAGTGATCTGTCACTTTAAATGATTAATATATTATTCAAGATTGATTTGAAAATTAAAGAACATATTTGAAGTAGGTAAAGAACATAGCAAGGTCATAAGGTCGTTCTCGAGGGTTAACACCCTTATATTCCCCAAAAACCAAAATTTCACATTTTAGTCATAACTCCTCTTCTATTACTTTTTTACCCGCCAAAATTAGTACCTCTTCCTAAAATATTATTTTTATTAATATAATCGAATTTCAAGGCATAAATCTTGGATCTTGCATATGCGATAATAACCCTATATCAAAAGTTCCTATTCTTAGGAATTATAAACCCTAATGTCACAATTCCACTGTAAATATCCCTTTAGAGCTTGAACAAACACCATTTTGAACATAGATTACCAAAAAACTAATTTTAACAACATATTTAAATTTCGTGACCTAACTCTACCATTTTATGCATATGATAATAAATTTCATGTTTTAGGGTTATTATTTCCAAATTAAGCCCTTTTCATACTTTATTTAAATTAGGCCATTCACGAATACTCTAAACATTTCATACAAGCTCCTTAACATATATTAAATAATACACCACATTAATATACCATGATTCTTAGTTAAACCCATATCGACAAAAATGCCCTTACCAATAACAAAATTCCTTATTTCATGTAGATATTATATGTTTTGGTCACATTATTTTTTTAATCCTCCATTTATCTCCATTTACCTTATTATACTCATTTCACACTCATCCTACCTTAATAAACCCATGTTACTACCATTAATCACATCAAGGGCTTTCCACATAGAATAATGATATCACATAATCTCCACATACTTATTCTCTATAATATAATATAAATCTCATATCATAGCATTTGTAATCATACATTTAATCACATGATACAATAACATGGTCTAACAAAAAAATATACATAACACTTAGCAAGAAAAAAACCTAGTCTACGATGAGTATCCTTAAAAAAATGACTAAAGTCTCTATGTATGTAAATCCTATTCCACCTCTTTTGAAATCTCAAAAATTCCACCTAAGAAACCATAATAAAACACCATTATAATTGAATACCATAATTAGGAAAATTTTAAAGGGATGGAGGGTAGAACAATGGAGGAAAAATGAAACAAACTAGATGTGTGATTTAGAAAAACTTTACGCAACCAAGTGGAGAGAAATAGGAACAAGTGCCTAGCTAAGGAGGTGGAAACAGTGGAAATGACCGAAGGTGGAGTGCAGGTTGCGGTTAGTGTGGCTAAATGGTGGGGGTGGAGTTTGGTTGTTTTGGAAGAAAGATGGGTGCAACCTATAGTGGAAGTTACTGAAGTGGAGTGGTGGGGTGTGGCTGGTGTAGCCAAATGATGGGGGTGGTATCTAATTGTTGGTGTCATAGCCAAAGAAGAAAATAAAGGAGAGGCTATGGTGAGTTTGTTCGAAAGGTGGGGTTGTGCACCAGCTGTTTTGGCTAATGGTTGTGGGTAAGAATAACGAAGGTGATCGGAGGAGGTGGGGTGCTTTGGTTGGGATCGTCAGAGGTGAGTTTTTTGGTTGTTTTGGTGAAGGTAAGGAGGAGGGAAAGGTAAAGCTTACAACTACATGTAGTTATTGTGATTTTTCAATAGAAAAATTGGAGGGAGAAGGTGATGGTTGGAAAGCATTTATTACTAGGGAGGGTGCTCAGGTGAGGTTTTCAACCCCAACGCACTACCATGAGAGCTGGGAATGATGGGGTAGGGGTGACTTGGCAAGTGATGGGGGTTATGGGGGTGTGGTAGGCATTTTCTAAGGATAATGTTTCACGTAGGAAGATGGGGAAAGGAAAAAGGAAAAAGAGAAGGGTTGGCTAAAAGAAGGAAAATGAGAAATAAGAGAAGAGGCAAAAGAGGAGAAAAGAAAAAGAGAAAATAATAGGTTTGTATGTTTTATTAGATTCGAATAAGGTTAATATAATTTAGGTTATGGCATTAAGATAGTTTAATTATTGATCGAAGGGATTGGGCTAAATTTTTTGGGTTAGAGTGTAAGGGTAAGGTGGAAATTTTAATCTCTTGAGATTAGAATTAGGTTATAAAGTAAATCACTCGAGATTATGTTTAGCTAAATTTTGGGGTATTACACCATTTTTCATGATGATTGTATATGACATAATAATTTTTTCCATCACTTTTTCTCTTATAAAGAATAATTTGGTGGCTATGAAAGAAGGTGCCCTCCATCTTATTTGAGCATCTCATCTAAGAAAAAATGATCACATCATGTGAAGGTTGAGTGTGGAAAACAACTTTAAAGGTCTTTAGGAATAGTAGTAAAGTAGGTTGGGAGTGTCACAAGAATATGCGTAACAGTTGTGGTGAAACAATCTTCAAAGTTGAGAGATAGTGTACACAGGTATCCATTTTGGATACAAGTGTTTAGGTAAGGTATAAACTTGAGTGGTCATCTCGTAATATTCTCTCATACTGAAGGTGTTTCTCATCGGATGAATATAATTTAGCCAAACCTTGTTAAATCTTATTGTCTACTTAGTTCATCTATTTTCTCTTCATGATCATATTCCTTTACTTGCATGACGAGGGGAAAGTTTATTTTCCGACAAAGTGGTGGGATACAGGAGGAAGTTGTAGTAGGAAGAGGGATTTAGAGTTGGAGAGAGGATGAGGATGATGGGGGTATTACCGTAGTATACTAGTAGCGATGAGTAATACCATTTCTTCTTCTTCTTTTTAATATAACATCCCGAGTTGATATGACCATGCGGGAATACCTTGGAGTTATTTTAGATTGATCGGCTAGTGTAACACCCCCAAATTTCACTCCTGAAAAAAAAATTTTGAAAGAATAGAGCGGAAGCTAGGAGCGAATTTGGGAAATGTTACCGCCACATCTAACACAAGATAAATGTCAACCATCTATCTCATGTTAGATGCAAGGCTAAAACCTGTCAAACAATTAAATCCGAATAGTAACCACTTAACAGAGTATGAGAAATTTAAAGTTAATTACAAAACCTTTAGAAATCTAAATACAATACTTGCAACTTTCAAGGGTGAATACAATTAAACAAAACAAATCCAAAAAATAAAAATCCGGATCGCCTACTCACTCATGGCAAGTCTTCCACCCCAACTCAGTATCAACCTGCACAAGAGGTCTGCTCCCCACCATTGGTGGATCATCACAGGACCCATTCAATCAGTGTAGTATCAGTACGGGTCCAGTACTGAGTAAGTCTCGCTACCTTATCTTATAAGAAAGATCTCATCAAGCGCATATTAAATTATGGTACAATACGTTAATACAATAACATACATACTCACAACCCACAACATGAGTCTCGCCATACACTCATAGTGTGACAGACGAGCTAAGGCCAGCACATAGGACATATATTACAAGTTCAGCACATAGACAACATACAATAACATGCAAGAAAGCGGTGAATGTTTCCTCGGTACTTTGTCTTTTTATTCTCATAAGTAGTAATAAATCCATTCCACACATTTCTTTATTAACCCATGTGAGTGCGGGAGCCCCACTATTATAGCCGGTGGACCGGAAAATATCGCACAGGGCATAACGCCTCTGATCCACTATTATAGCCGGTGGACCGGAAAATATACGCACAGGGCAAAACGCCTCTGATCCACTATTATAGCCGGTGGACCGGATCGCAGCCCCGACTCACATGGTGTTTCGCTTTAAGTACTTAGTATCTTCCCCATGGATTAACTTATAAGTTTGGTTTGTCGAGCACGAAAACCCCCACTATTATAGCCGGTGGACCGGAAATATCGCACAGGGCAGAACGCCTCTGATCCACTATTATAGCCGGTGGACCGGAAAATAATCGCACAGGGCAAAACGCCTCTGATCCACTATTATAGCCGGTGGACCGGATCGCAGGCTCGGCTCGACATCTTTCGCTTTATGTGATTAATGTCTTATCAGTGTCTTATTGAATTACATCACACCATTGACATGCATATCCTAGAGGGCCGTATCATAACACATCATAAATATCGTACATAAACATTTCACCTCAAATCTGAAGATATACGCGTACTATCACATACTAATAGGAACATAAGCACACGTCTTGATTCCAAGCTACATTACTCACGGAATAGGTAAGATCACGACATTTAAAACGCGACACATAATTTATATAAAACATCCATGGCACGTGGGATACATGTCCCACATCCAATCTTATCTATATCCTCACTCGGTTTAGGTTACCGAGCTGTCTCCTATGCTTATATTAGGCCACTAAACACCCTTTGGTAATTACCATACTTTTCACATTTCTCGCACTAAAAACCCAAACATTACCCTCAAACTCGACTCTCCCACGTAATTCACTCTTCCTCATAAATTCTTATTATTTTCCTTTCCTTTTTTTTTTCCACCTTCTTAAGTTAGGGTTTCCTTCCCAAACCCTAGTTGGTCCCTATGTACCCTTAATTTATCCCACGTACTATTTCTCACCTCGAGCCTCCAAACTCCCAAACAAACTTTCCATTACCTTCCCTACGCCCTAGAGTAACTTTCCATACGTAAGGTTCGCCCCCATGCGAACCTTAACCACCCCATGCAAACCCTAACACTCCCACCATGCCAACTCTATCCTTCTCATGCAAACCCTAGTTTCCTTTAGACAACTTTACTTCTTCCACTCTTCCATTTATTTAATTCCCCCTTTTCCCATCCATTTATTAATCATAAATTGCCTAGGTCATTCTTCCCTGCGTTAGCCAACGTACTTCCCTTTGGTTATCCTATTCTCTTATGTTTCTCTTTCAAGCCCCCACTCCACAACTCCTCATCAACTCCTAGCATACATGTCACATCACACCACTCTATCCTTACACCATACCATATTAGTACATATAAACAAGAATACGGGGACGTACCTCGGTTCCAAGCTGCGCTACATGAATACACAGATAATATACAGACTAAAGCACACCACCGCATAAGGCATACAAGGCAAGTAAAACATACGATACACACAGATGGCCTTAGCCTCGTCCTTACTAAACATCCACAGGTAGAGGTAAGTAAAGACTTACCTGGATCCGAAGCTAGCTAAGCGACGTAAGAGGGAGAGAGATTCCTAGCTCGTGGATCCACGAGAAAGCTTTCCTAGACCCGATAGAAATTGAAAACTAAATTAGAAACTATCATATCAATCAATAATCCACATATTCTAATTAAATAGACACAAACGACCCAAATAATCTTTCTTAGAAAACGTGTCCAAAAATTAGAACTTAAAAGCATAGCTCTATTAAAATTTAAGGTTAAAACTAAATCAAAACGGATTAATAAAATTATCCTTTGGGACATTTCAACTTAATTTGGAAATCCCGAGAAACAATAATCGATCATAAGGTAATATATCGAAAATAACTTATTTATTAGGTTTTACAACTAAATAGGTAACCCAACCATTTACATAGAATCAAATCCCAACCGATTAGGTTAAAACATAATTTAAATGATGTAAAACCCAAAGATAGAAATCGATTAGATAAACTACACATAGTAAAATTAATTCTACAAAATCATCCCCGAAGATTAGGATTTTAAATGCCTAACTACGAATCGACCAAATTACTTTGATTACCTCAAATTGATAGTTTAAAACACAATTAAACTAATTTTAGATAAATCCAGATAATCAATTTCAACAAAACAATTTTCTGATTAACCAATTCCAAACAATCCATTTTTAAAATTAGGGTTTTAAAGCCCATGACACAACTCAAGTAATTCAAATCAATTAATTACAATTAAAGGTATTAGAAAGTAATTAGGATCATTTCAACAACTTCTATAAATCTAACTTTAGAAAAACAATTATACAAATAACCAATCTCGTAATCTTACTTAAAATCTAGGGTTTTAGGCCCGGAACGCAAATCCGATTAATTCTTGCCAAAACATATCAATTGACGGTTTGGAAATGAAATTAAACATATTATAATGTAATTTATATAGTCAATTGAATAAAATAACCCGATTACCCAAACCAATTTAAACTCGCGGGAGTTTTGACCTAAAATTTCAATTCCGATCAATTACGCACAATTTTTACAAATCAACACTTCCAATATAAAATTAAATACATTTTAAATGATATTATAAAATCAATTGAGCGGAACGGCTCAATTATACAACCCAATTTCATTACACCCAAAATTTGACCTAGGAATCAAATTCCGATAAAACCTGCATAAATTTCTCAAATTGACGGTTCCAAAATGAAATTGGATACATTTTAAAACATATTGTATAATTAATTTGTCCAAAACTGCGAAAACGAATGAATCCGAAAAATTTGGGCATAACCCGGCTAAAAATCCAATTTTTCCAAAATTCCAACACAACCACACAATTAACCTATCCAAATCATTTTTACAGCACATATATACATAATCAAACAATCAATTTAGCTTTTTATAAGCTAATTCATACCCAATTAACCAAAACAAGGGTTAGGGTTTTTCGGAAATTATACCAAATGAAAAACTGACAAATCGGGGCAAAGGAAGGTCGGGGAAGCTTCGTCGAAGGCCAAGGACTGCTCGCCGGTGGTCGGCCGAGCTCGCCGGTGACGGACGGTGGCACGAGCTGCGTGGCTCGTCGTTGTTGCGGTCTGCTACCGCCGCTGCTCCTGCGTGGCTGTTGTGCTGCATCGGTTGCAGCTGTTGTGGCTGTTGCCTGCTGCGGTGGTCGGTGGCAGTCGTGGCTGGCGGTGGCGGTAGCCGACGGCCAACGAAGGAGAAGGGAGGAGCTGGAGAGAGGGGGCGGTAGGGCTTCGAGTGCAGAACAGGGGCGCACAGGAGAGGGGTCGGGGTGGGGAAGAGAGAAAGAAAAAGAAGATGGGGGGGTTCGGTCGGGCCGGTTGGTGCGGGTTTTTTTTTTTTTTTTTTTTTTTTTTTTTTACAAATACACATTAGATAAAATACCAAAAACATCAAAATATTAGTAGAAGATTTTATCTAAAATTCATTTAATCAAAAATTTATTTTGACCGGATCCGAAAGCTTAAAATTAGTAAAAAGACTATATAAAGAATTTTGAAAACATTTTCGGAAGGATTTAACAGCGAACACAAAATTACGGAAATGTATTATAAGACCTCGAAAAATTATTTAAAAACATATACTAAAATATTTAAGTCAAATTCGAATAGCCCAAGGCTAATTTAAATAATTTCTGAAATCGGTTTTTTTTTAATCAAAAAGAATAAAACGAAAGGGAATTAATTCCCGAAGGAATTTCATAAATAACTCCAAAAATCTTTTCAATTTAAAACTTTCCGAAAATATTAGCGATTACCGAAAACGAATAAATTTAAAGTCGGAAGTATTTTCTACGGATCAAATTATTAAAATAAATTTAACTATTTAAATAGAAATTCTATAATTCAAATAATATATTTCGTTAACGAAATATAAGTTCAAAACAAAGTCGTAATCACATAACGAAGATATAATAAAAAAAATGAATTAAAATATTAAAAACCAAAATACGAGAAAGAACGGGAATATATATTTTTAACCGAAGATCGAATTCATAAGAATATGATAAAATCATTGTCGTGAACGAATTTGTCTAGAATGGTTCGCAACGACAATAATTAATCACAGTCAATTATGAATTTGAAATCTTCGATAAATCCATAAAACGAATCGAAATTAAAATAAGTAATTGTTTACATCAAATTACGCTAATAAAATCATTAACCTTAATAAATCTTGATTTTAAAAATACGGGGTATTACAGCTAGCCCCATAGATCAACACAATTCCTTTTAGCGCACTTTACCCTCCCTCACGCCATTCTTAAGAAATTTTCAAAAAAATCTAATACTTTCCAGAATGGTCATCCATTCTAAAAATTGCTCCACCGCCACCACGCTTAACTATGAAATTTCTAGGACGGAATCACCAAAAGGATGGTATACCATATTGATATAAGTAGCCAGATTGATCCTTATAGCACTCCATTCAACTTGGATTATTACATTCACCCCCACTCAAAGAATGCAAGATCTTTGTTGCGTCTCAATGACTAATTGTATTAATATAGTTTATCCCAAGAATTTTCCTGCTAGATGGTTGACCGGCTCAACCAAGTTCAACTCATGATCGCGGTTTTGCTCTGATACCATTGTAATACCCCGAGTCGATAAGACCACCCGGGGGCTACCTTGGAGTGCTTTTGGATTGATTGGCTGACTCCACAAATCAACATGAGTCCTGAGAAATTTTTAGAAAATTCTTAAACTTTTCAAAAGGGTTACCCATCCTAAAAATTGCTCCACGACCAGCACACTTAGCTATGGGGTTCTTAGGACGTAATTACCAAAATGATGGTATACCATGTTGATATAAGTAGCTAGATCAATCCTTATAACATTTCGCTCAAATTGGGGTATTACATTTTTAATTGCTAATACATTCTAATTTCTAATTTGTATTATTTAAATTATTATTTTCTGTTGAAATTTAACCATTTTTAAGTTTGCTTTCATTTACTGAAATAAATAAAATATAAATAAAATAAATGAAATTATAAGAAGGTAAGAAAAGTTTAAGGAGTAAAAATCAAAATAAATTATTATAGTCAAATAATAGCTACTAATTGATTATAAAAAAGTGAAAAAATATGAATTGATTAAAATAAATATAAAATAAATCTTCATTAAATTTATCTGTAGTTAATAAATTTATTAGACAATTATTAGTATGTATAACTTTATATATGTCTGGAAAATGTCCAATGGGAACCATATTTTTGGTGGGAACTTAAGGACTTTTAATTTGAATCATTACATTAAAAATGAAAGGTTGAGATCAAAAATATAACTGTATTTGAGGAGTGTATTTTTAGTAGATAGTATAAATTAGTGAACAAAAAATTAGATGAAACCAGTTAACTCAACTAGTTTGATTATTTACTAGATGGGTTGTTGATATAAGAAATTCCCAATTTAAAATTTTCTTATTGACAGGATAAAATTGGAAATTTTGAAAAAAGAAAAAAAATAGGGCTACCAATTGAATATGATGTACTTGGTATAAAACAACATGCACTTGTTTTAAGCCATATGCACGAGAAAATCAAAATTAGTCGTACTGATCAGAATGGATAATAATAAGGTCATACCAAATTAAGTAGCAAATCAAACCATTTTTTGTCTGACTAGCGTCGGAGTAAATAGTCCGGTGGGATTACGCGTCAACTACTTCATTAGGCTAATTTTTGGGTAGGTATTTGAAACACTTGTAGAAACTATCTTCAATGAGTAGAGAAAACTACTATATGTAACTCAGAAAACTATTATTTTTTAATGTTAAAGTAAAAATATATTTTTGTAATATTATGCATTTATATTTCATGTTAGGAAACTAACATCAATAGGTAATGGAAAATGTTCTTAGGTGGTGGAAAATGCCATTAGTAGGTAGATGAAATAATTATAAATAGCTTGAAACACTATAGTATTTGATTGTCAAGAAAAAAAAAATTGTTATTTTTATAAATAATATATATTTTTGATTGAGATAGAGAATTATCCTCAAGAGGTGGCGGAAATAACCCTCAATGGGTGGAGGAAACTAGTACACGTAGCTTAAAAAACTATTATGGCCATTAAATCTCACTATGAAGGTGGTTTTTACTAAATATGTCCATATATATACTAAGAGCCACCCTAGTTTCTTAATCTACTTCTGTAGTTTCTTTTCCTTTTTTTTTTACTTATTGAGAGTATTTTTCACCATTTAATCTAGGTATTTTCCTAATATGAAATATAAATATCAAATTTTTACATAAATATCATCACCTTTCTTTTTGTCACTCAAATAATATAGTTTTCTAATAAAAGTTTTCTTTAGCCACCGGAAGTAGTTTCCATCACTTACTTTAGGTAGTTTCTGAACCTTAAACACAAATACCTAATATCTATAAAAAAAAATTACCACCATTTTTTTCTAGAACTAAAATATTATAGTTTTCTAAGTGAATTATAACAATTTTCTCCTTGTATTGAGAGTAGTTTTTACCACCTACTATGGACATTTTTCAAAACTAAGACATAAACATACAAAATTAACAAAAATGTCGGTGCCATTTTTTCTTGCACGCAAGTACTATAGCTTCCTCACCAACTTACAATAATTTTATCCAACTACTAAGAGTAGTTTCAATTACCTATTGTGAATAATTTCTTGAATTAAGAGTATTAGTTCTTTGTTCTCATTGAGAGGGTTAGTTATTCCCTATATATATGAAGTTGCATACGTATACAAAAATAATATTATTTTAGTATGAATTTTTTTAATTGAAAAGGTTGGCATATGTTTAAAATACTAAGAAGCATTTCTTTAATTAAGCTCATTAGGTACAAAAAAAAATCCTTAGTTAGTTCTACATCTAAGAAAATAATTTATAGGGAATACCTCCCTAGCAGGCAATCGTATTATTTGTTTTGTATGAACCTCTATGTCTTCATATTTATTTCATAATTATATTACCATAAAAGTCGCACCTATGTTACAATATTTTCCCTTAACGAAAAATGAAGTTATCTTTTATCTTTCTCACATAAAAAAAGAGGCTGTTTTGTAATTAAGAACCAAGGAAGTAGCACTCGGGAGTAGTCGAGCAAGCGACTTTGTTAGAAAATGAATACATTATGCCTTATTTGAATCTACTTACCAAAAGTAATTATATAATATAACTATTTATTTCAGACATTTTTTAGAGTAAACAATTTCCAAAATAAATAGTTATGTTATATAATTACTTTTGGTAAGTAGCTCCAAACAAGTGTTAAATGAAAGGAAAGTGTTATTTTGACTTGTAATTACTTCCTGCCAAACAACACACTTTTATCCACTTCCTCACAATGTATGTTTACTGATTGATCACTTATATTATTCATTGGTATTATAGACTAGCCCAAGGTGGATATTACGGCCAATAAACATCACCTACCTATATGAGAAATTGTAATATTCCATTAATAAGCATATCTATTAGTAATCATAATATATATCTCACATCCAAGAAAGTTTTCATTCTTTTATGTACCAATTGTTATATCGTTTATGTGAAAGTACATTGATAGGTGCTTTCGGTGTGTGGAATAAATACAAACAAGGGATTTTACTTATTAATATCATTTTTATAGTTTTAAGAACATCATTATAATTGAAATTTAAGCTCTCTGTATCTTTAGATAATATCCATAGGTAGTATACCATGGGTAAATGATATAATCACCATGAAAATAAGATATAATAACTCAATTTAAGGAGTCTGATGAAATAAAGATGGGAGAGGCAAAGAAGAGGGAAGAAAGGACATATGTGTGGTAAATACTGTTTTTTTTTTCTTCTTCAAATACTACTAACAACCACTTGGAATATGTGGCTGGATTTATAATATAATTTATCTTATACACTTACTTATAACCGAGAACCTTTAATGAGAACATATCTTAAACTCTAATTCCTTACATTATAATTGTTTCCATTAGAATATCATTCCAGCACCCGTGAAAAAAAAAATTATCCGAAACCTCAAAGTTTACCTACTAAGGCGTCTCTCCATTATTTTGGCATCATGACATTACCGCATGAAAAAAAAATTCTCACCTAAGCTAGCTAGACATATATATATATATATATATATATATATATATATATATATATATATATATATATATATATATATATATATATATGTATATATATACACACACACACACAAAATATTCGTAGATAGCTAGGTCAGCTGGTACTTGATTCAGGGATTACATAGTATTGGAGATAACTCCAACCTAATCCATCTACGCTAGAAATCAGAAATGTATAAAAATAAACATCAGTGAGTTGTGTTTGGTCGCTTGAAGCATCAAAAATTTCAAAAGTAATTAAAAAATGTCTGAGCAAGTAGCTAGATCATGAAGCTGATATAATGCTTCTGGGCCTGGCTGGGAAGCTAGCTAACTAGGAAATCAGTCAAACGGAATACTTTGAATGAAGATCTCCATTATTATGTAGCAATTATGATCATAGAGTCAGCTAAGTATATTCAATTATCATTTTGTATTGTATAAGGTTAGTTTATATCATATTTTCCTATTTCCCTGCCATGTTTGGATTAAAAAACATGAAAACAATATCATGATTCGAAAGCACAAGAAAAATATAGATTAATTGACTTAAAAAAAATATATATACATATAGTCATAATGCATCGACACCATATCAGAATTAAATATTTATATTTATATTTATATTTCTTAGCAAAGAAATCCCATCCCGTACAAATGAATACGTGCAAGAGGGACGGACGGGAGGGGGGGCTCCTGGGTTTTCCCGTTGCTGTTGAGCCACTCTTTATTCTCTCCTCAATCCCACGAAGCCACCGCTAAGTTTGCACATGGCTAGACCTAGGCTAGCTAGTGTGGCTTGAAAACTCGCATTCTCTTTCCCGTAATCTACATGCGGGCGCGCACTATTTTGCTCCGTTTGACGGCAGTTTTTTATTTTTATTTTTAATCACGGTAGTATTTATTTACCTCCCGCGCGTGCGGGGCTGTATGGGTACGAAAATGAGAATAAACGGAAACGGAAAAATTATAATTTTATTTGCTGATAAGGTATATTTAGTAGGTACATTATTATGTAGGAATGCCAATGCGAGAAAATAAGAACCCAGCAAGAGTTAAAGGTAAAGAAATCAACGTCCGTGTATGGTAGCTTTTATAACTCAAGAAAAAAAAATCAATTTTGTTGTTGTTTTGCAGTTGGTTGGAAAGTGAAAGTTTAGTTTAAAAAAAGTTTGAAGGGAATCGATTTCAGGATGCAAATGGTATGGAATTATATTATGCAATACAATATTTTATAAGAAATAAAAATCAAAGGAATAAGACAACCAGATAGTGAGAATAAGTTGCTACAAGTTGAAAAGAAATTAATTTTAAACATTGTTGGAAAAATATAATTTTATGTACATTTTATAATGGAATATACGTTTTGGTATAAAAAAAATAGAGTAAGATATAATATGGAGGGATGTTGAGTGAGTTCTAAGTTTAAATTTAGCCTCACTTGAGTGCTAGGATTAGGGGTGTAACATAGATGTTAGGTTATGAGTGAGTGTGTAAGAGAAATATTATAAAATTATGATTATGGTACTTTATGCACTTATTGGTTGAGTAAAGGGTAACCAAGTTGCAAATTTCATTTGTTTTGGTTTGGAGACTAGTTAGGATTGAAAGATTAGTTAGAGGATTGGTTACAATTTATTTTGACTAATTAATTTGTAAGAAAGTTCAATAATGGGCATTTATTGAACAAAAAAATGTCAATTGAATTCTAAAAATCATAAAAATTTATTAAAATGTCAGGAATAATATTATAAACTCAAATATATAAAAATATTGGGTATCGGATTTGACTTTAAGCTCGACGGATGAAAAATGAGTGAAAACGACAAAAACGAATAAGTCGCAGAAAGATGTTTTTTCGTATATTCACAAAACAAATAATTGGATGTTTAAATTATCATAGATTGATGTGTAATATTTTTAGAAAACCAAATATATAAAAATATTTAGTATCAAAACTCATTTGATGACTAACTGATTAAAAACTGGCTAAAATTATCTAATTGTGTAAATGGATTATTCCGCAATTTAATAATTTGGAAGGAAATGGTGAAACATGCGTGAATAGAATGAAAAAATATTTTTTAATTAATTCATAAATTTTGAATGAGTTGAAAAGAATAAAAATATAGGAATTGAAAGAATTGTAATAAATATGTTTTTTTAAACGAGAGAAATGATCGATAAAATATTTTAAAATTAATACAAACGGAATGAGACTTGATAATAGATATTAAGGACAGCCACAGGTTATTAGACTAATAAGATATGGTATTACACACAGCTTCTCTCCCCCCCCCCTCCCTAAGGGCTACAGTTAGCTGCGGTATTAGGCACAAAAAGTAGAATCGAAGCTATATTTATTCTGTTACATTAATTTAACCATTAGAATTGAAACTTGATATGCCTTCATGATAGTATTCAAGTCGTACAGCATATGGATCGAGTTATGGGCCTTCCGAATAGAAGTCAAGGGCGGCAAAATAGTTGGGCTTCTGCGATACCGAACGTTGTGTGCCTAATGACAAGAGGCCGAATAGTTGCGTTCTGTTCAAGCCGGGCCCATTTGTGGAGCCGATAGTCAGCTTGGCTATTGAGATGGTTGTTTGTAAGTGAAATACTGCTCCATTGTCTCGACCCTGACATGCGATAAACATGAAAAGTGGTCGCTCGTGAAATAAAGGATATATAATAATAATAATAATAATAATAATAATAATAATAATAATAATAATAATAATAATAATGAACATGAAAACTGGCGGAGGCTGAATGTTTAAACTCGCACGACGCGATAGTCCAGTTGTAAAGTGAGCACCGAGCACGAGGAGCAACGCAAATTCGTCGGTATAGAAGCTTAGCTCCCTCACTCACAAAGATGCACAGGAAAGAACTAGTCTATGCCGTATTTAATTTTAAATAATAATAATAATAAAACACCCCCTGATAACTATCCCCTCCAAACAACGTTTAAAATAAATTTAATAAAATAAATACTCTATGCCGTATTTAATTTTAAAATAAATTAATTTATAAGCTACTTTGAACGATACCAAATAATAAACAACAGGTACACTTCCCGGCGCGTACATACAGGTACGTGCATATGTTATGGAATGACGGAACTCGTTACTGCTCGAGACATGGAATTAGTAAGTGGTTCAGATCAGTGATGGCGAGGATAAAACCCATTCTAGATAGTCTTGAAGCTGAGCCCAGGCAACCTCTGACGTCAGCTCCTTTTATGCTTCGACAGCACATCCCCACACAGACTAATCAGGGGCAGCAGTTCGCTCAGACAGGAAAACTGAAGCGTTAACGAAAGAATTAGGACAGCTTGCCTTTTTGCGTCGTGTTGTGTCATAATCATTTAACATTAGGATGCACGGCGACGAAAATAAATAAATAAATGTTCTAATTAAAAAAAATTAAAAAAATGAAGATAAAAGGAAACGATTATATACACACACACACACACTAAATTTAAAGCTTATATAATAAAAATTTAGTTCTAAAATTGATACTAAATTATTAAAAACCATAAACTCAAATAAATTAAATGCAATATTTATTTTTATTAATAACATCAATCACTTCTACTTCTTCATCTTATAACTTTATTTTCGTAAAAATAATGATTACACCAAATAATGTGGTGTATTACTTTTGGTTCAATGAACTATGCGTATGGTATATATCACTTGAATGAAAGAAAACAATTCTGCAACATCTTTTTATTTATATTTATAAATGGCATTTCTCACTTCATCAATTATTATATCCCATATTTTATAAATAAGGTAAATGGTTAGTTTATCGGCATCACACTCTCTAATCATATGATAAATAGATCGTGTAAACTCAAGAATATAATCAACATTCTCCCAACATATATCATTAAGCAATTTTTCCTTCACAAATCTTACTTTTTCAATATTATCAGCTTTAAAAGAAAACATGTATTCACTAACCACCATAGTTTGAAGACTATATTTTATAAGCTTCATTATCTTCAATGTAATAATAACTTGAGCAAAATAAGTACCGGCAACTATATTTTATAAGCTTCATTCTCTTCAATGTAATAACATCTTGAAGACTGTATTGAAGATGGATAATCTCATGGAATGCATCATTATAAAATTATTGATTTAAATAACATCTCCATGAATCTCAATTATCTAATGACACTTTTCATATGTCTCAACATTATTGTCCACATTTCTTGCAGCACAAATATTTTTCATATAAGGTTAAGAGTATGAACAACACATGGAGTCCAATAAATATGAGTATAAATTTGTTCAATGATCTCACCAGCCGCTTTATAATTTAAGGCATTATTAGTGATAACTTGTACATTATTATGATAACCCACCTCATTAATGAATTCTTTCAACAATTTAGAAATAAAGTATTTGTTTTTATCTCACTTGAACCATCAATTGCCTTTAAAAACACAGGACCCGCATCACATGTTGCAATAAAATTTATTAATGGTCTTCTTTGTGCATCACACCAACCATTAGACACAATATCAACACCATTTTCCCTCAAAGTCTTCTTAATTGGTTCCAATAATCTCTCCATGTTTGATTTTTCTTATTGAAGTAACATTGTTCTCAAACAATTAGAACCTGGTGGACCATAACCAGGTAAACTGTGGCTAGTAGCAAAAGCAAAAGCTTCCATAAAAAAAAAGAATTTTTTGCCAAATTAAATGGAACACCACGAATGTAAAACATTATAGTAATCAATGCATCTAATTGAGAAGCTTTCTCTATATAATTCATCTCACTCACTCGTCTCTTCTTCAATAACGACATATCCACTCTCGAATTAGTAATTCTTAAATTAGATAAAGGCACATTCTTTAGTAGCATCTTTTCGACTCTTTTCAAAGCTTCTTTTTCTAAATTTATAGTCTCAATCTTGTCCTCCACCCTCACTTTCTTACAAGTTGCAACACTTTTACCAGGTAAATATTCAACAAATAAGCTCTCACCCTTATATAGCTTCCTTGCTTTGTTTGATTACAAAAATTACAAGTCAAAAAAATAGTTCCTCCTCCACTAGTTGTTTCTCCTTTAATAATATTGTAATTTCCCGTTTTCTCAAATCCTAATTACTATATATGATTGGTCTAGTAAGTAGTCTTAAAAAAAATACATATGTTATATTATCAAGTCTCATTTCATTCGTGTTAATTTTTAAACATTTCGTCGATTATTTCTCTAATTTGAATAAAACACATATATTACAATTCTTTCAATTCTTCTGGTTTCACTCTTTTTGACACCTTTAAAATTTGTGGATCGATCTAAAAATATTTTTGAGTTTATTCGTCTATTCTATTCATTCATGTTTCACCCTTTCCTTCCGAATCGTTAAATTACGCAAAAATTAGTTTACACGATTGGATGATTTTAGCCGTTTTACCACTTTTAATCCGTTGGTCATCAAATAAGTTCCAAGACCAAATATTTTCATATATTTGGTTTTCTAAAAATATTCCACATCAATCCGTGACAATTTGAACCCCTTGTTATTTATTTTGTGTATTTATAGAAAAACGTGTTTTTGTGACTTATCCGTTTTTGGTCTTTTTCCATCCGTCGAGCTTCAAACAAACTACGATACCTAATATTTTTTATATAATTGAATTTATAAAATTATTCTGGACCTTTCCATAAATTTTTATAATTTTTGGAACTCAATTGATATTTTCCCCAATAAGTGACCATTATTGGCTTTCTTGCAATTTAATTAATCAAAATAAATTATAACGAATCATCTAAATAATATTTCAATCCTCAATAGTCTCCTAACCAAATCAAATTAGATTAGTAACTTGGTTACCTTTCTCCCAGCCAAAAAGTACAACTAGTACCATAATCATATTTTTATAACATTTCTCTTACACACTCAACCATAGCCTAACATCTCTCTTACACCCCTAATCCTAACACTCAAGTGAGGTTAAAGTCAAACCAAAAACTCAATCCGCAATCATCCATATTATATCTCACTCTATTTTTGTCAAATCATACGTTCCAATTTCAAAGCATACATAAAATCATAAATTTCAGCAGAGTGCAAAGTTGATTACTTTTCAACTTGCAACAACTCGTGCTCTCCCTCTCTCATTGTCCTATTCATTTGGTTTTTGTTTCTTTTAAAATATTGCATTGCATACTATGACTCCATATAATATACATCCCTTAATTCAAGCTCGGTTGAGCTTATTAATAACCAAGCTTTTGCTTCCCGGCCAACTTTACATATTCAATAAAGCTGATTTTTTTGTGACTTCTAACAGCTACCACACCTTGACCTTCCTTCCTTTACCACATATTCTTATTTTTTATTCTTCCTTGCGTATTATAATTCATCAAGGAACCCTTTTAATCAAAGAAACCATGCCCCTACCCTCTTCTTTTTCATCTCTTATGTGCCTAATTGAGTGATGTTGGAATTTTTACTGCAGTTGTTTTGTGTGTTGCAGCAAAGATATTGTGCCTTTCCTATCTTCTTTTTTCCTTGGTTTCCTTCCCATTAATCCTCTAAAACCTTGATCTATCATTACTCGGTGTTGGTTGTTGTTTTTGTGGTGTTTTTTAAACCTCCATATTCAAGAGTAATCTTTTCCATTTCAATTTCTTTCTTTACCATTTTACTTGTTTATTAATCTTGGTTTATCTAACTCTTTCATCTTATATTATTGAAGGTGACCAAGTGGGTTTAGAGAAGGAATTGCTAGATTCCTTATTTTAGCTTTGCTAAGGAGCTTAGGAATTTTGGTAACTAAACTAACTTTTAGAAATATGATTTTATGCTAGGTGTATTATATATTCTTTTTTGCTTGACTAGCTTTATTTTAATTATAAGCATGAAATTATATCTTAAAAAATATTGTATGACTTTTTAATGGTTTTATCTTATGTGTATAAGCATGAAAATCTAATGAGAAGATCGTTTGTGTAATTTTTACATGTTTTTATGGCTACCGGAATGGTGATGAATATTTAGTATAGTAGTGATGAATGTTCAGTAGAGTCGTGCCTTTAGACTTGGGGACTTTTGATGAGTAGACCTAGATATATTAATTAAAATAACTGATTAAGCAAGAAAAAGAAAACGATAAATATATACTTGGGGATATTAAGTAATCTCATAATTTTATCTTGTGTCCTGTTTATATTTCATCCTAAGAAAATAATTGGCTAAGTATAATTCTTTTAACATGAACTATTCATCTCTTAATATTAAGGTAAATTAGTTGGCATTAAATATACTTTAGTCAATTTATGTGCCTTTAGACTAGTTATTTGATTTGGCCTTATATATAAACCCTTGGCTGACTTGTCTCGAATAATTGGAGTTAATGTATATTGATATCAAATTTTATTAGGCCTTTCATGGCGTGAAAATTAAACTTTAATGCCTTAATAATCTTGTTTGGGCTTTAATACTTCGATAATATTCATTGGACTTTAATGGTTCATATATTCAGTTGGGCCTTAATGGCATGTTAATCAGCTTATGTGCTCTAAATGGTTTGGGCTTTGATTCCTCTATGGATCCAGGGCATGGATAATATACAAAATTACTAAAATGATTGGCTTATGTTCATATATATGATTAAGTGATATTTTGTGGGCCTTTTGTTTTGGTTTGACCTAAATCTTAGATAAGACATAAATCACTTAAAGTGAAAGATCTTAAGTCAGGACTTATACCACTCAGGGTAGCTATATGAGTCATGTTTGGTATTCACTTGGTACTATTCCAATGTTTTTATCTTGTTTTTGTGATTCCTAGGTACCTTCCCAGGTCTTGGAGGCCCTATTTGTAACACCTCTAAAATTTATTCCTGAAAATTTTCATTTAAAAGAATAATATGGAAGCTAAAATAGAATTTGGGGAATGTTACCACCACACCTAACACAAGATAAATATCAACTATCTATCTCATGCTAGATGTAAGGCTAAAACCTGTCCAATATAAATTCAACCAACATCTATGTCGTAAGGATAAATTCCCATGAGGAGATATTCATAGACAGATGACAAGTGAACAATTTCACTGAATGAAATCATCGCTGAATAAATTAGTATATAATCCTAGATTTTAAATCCTTATCAAAGTATAGAAAATTAAAATTCAATTACAACTACCATGAAATTTTAATATAACACTTTAAAACTTCCAAAAATGAATACAAACAAATAAGTACAAATCTCGAGGGATCAAAATCCGGATTGCCTACTCTCTCGAGTCAAGCTTTCAACCCAAAAATAATACCCGATCTTAAACTTGCACAAGAGGTCTACTCCCCACCATTAGGACCATCGCAACACCCATTTAACCAAGGTAGTATCAGCACGGGTCCGATACTGAGTAAATCAAGGCTAACTAACTCATAGAAGGAAACATTATACATATAAGATATGACAATCTTTATCTTACAATACTAATGCATAATTAAACATATGATAAATGAACCATTCCACTTATACAATAATTCATGCTCAATTATACATGCGATACATATACCATTCTCCTCATATAATAACTCATGCTCGATTATACATAAGATACATATAATAAAACATAGGGTCATAGATTCATGCTCATAAATACATGACTAGACATGAAAGTACATAGGTTACCAGCATGTAAGAAATCATGATCGCATGCTAAGTAACACACACTACCCTAGAAGATAGAATTTTGCACATAAGGGCCAAATATAATTTAAATAATACATCATGTGATAATTGGATACGAACATGTGTCATATGGTATCACTATTATAAGAAAGACAACTAAGAGGCATGCATAGGAAAAAGAAATATAAAGTCCATAAGTGAACAAGAATAATTCATTATTATATTTTATTATCGTGATCACAACCATTTAATTATATTATCTTGAGGACGGAGACTCAAAAAGATCGTAACGGCTAATCTAGTACTCGAACGGTACTAGCCCTAGCTAGCCTATCCAAAAACATAACCAGACCACCAATAAATAAGATACCTAATCATTTAAGTATGTATACCTCCTATAGGGCCAAAATATATTGAGACACCTATAAAGTAGAAGAGGTCCTCTCCGGACCTTATAAGGCACCCGGGATCACAGAATAGGAAAACACCAAAATGGTACCAAGTGAATACCAAACCTAACTCGGATAGCCACCCCGAGTGATACAAGTCTCAACTCAATATCTTTCACTTTTAAGTGATTAATATTTTATTCAAGGATTTAACTAATCATATTTTTAAAAATATTAAAAATCCAAATATGAGAAAGAACATAAATACATATTTTAACTGAAAATCAAAATCATTTGAATATAATAAAATCATGATTGTGAATGAATTTATGTAGAATGGTCCGCAACGACAACGATTAATTAAATTCAAATATGAACTTAAAATCATCGATAAATATATAAAATGAATCAAAATTAAAATAATTAAATGTTTACATCAAATTACGCTAATAAAATAATTAAACTTAATAAAATTTAATTTTAAAAATACGAGGTATTATACTATTCTACTCTATAGGTATCTCGATATATTTCATCCCTAGAGGGGGTATGCATACTTAAGTGATTAGGTGTCCCGTTATTTGATGGTCTAGTTACATTTTTTGAGTGGGCCGGCCAGGGCTAGTACCGTTCGAGTACTAGATTAGTTGTTATGGTTTCTTCAAGTCTCTGTCCTCAAGTTAATATAATGTATTGGTTATGATCATTATAATAAAATAAATAATCAATGAATCCTATCTATCCATACATTTGTATCACATTATTTTATGTTTGATGGTTGAGTTTTCTTCTTCTCGATTGACATTTATGTGTAAGCATGTTATCATCTTGTTATAACCTGCTCGATTGCTTTCTTTACATGTTCTATTGTTTTCTTTGCGTGTTCTATTTCTTTCTTTGCATAGACCTCATACATTATGCTATCTCATTAGGGTAGTTGTGTTACTTAGTACAAGATGCGTATTGATACTACATATTTGTAGGCGTTGTGTAGCAGGTATATGATGATGATCTTGCTGACTTTGAGAAGGTTCCTCAGGCGGAGTGATGAGGGTTTATTATAATACCCCAAAAATTTTCTTAGCCTAATCCCACATTATTAATGCCCTAATTTGATTCTAATATCAAGAAATATTATTTTTAGCATTAACTCAATTCCTTAGTCTGAAAACTTTAACCGAATTTGAAACATTGATTGAGATAAACCATAATTTGTAAACCTAAATCAAAACTCGCTAAAATTTTCACTAATCCTAATTACTTATGGCTAATCCAAAATCACCCAAAACTAATACCCCAACCCTTCTCTTTTTCCTTTTCTTTTATTTTTTTCTTCTCCTCCTTTCGTCAACCTTAAGTTGCACACATTTGAAATTGTTGCAACTTGCACCCCCACTTGCATCATTACCCATCACCTTTCTGCACCCTCACTCATCATCCATCACCTTTCTCCTCCTTCTTCTCCTTCTTCCATCTTCGAGACATCCACACCCATGCGCACATGCTATCACTCTTCCTCGTCCTTTTCCCCTTATCCTTACACAATATATTCAACCATCACCACTCTTACCTTGCAACAACTACCCCACTCCTCACCATCCTCTGTAACCACCGCCACCATCATCATCATATGCCCCTTGTTCTTTTTCTTCTTCCCTGATTCACACCACCCACGCACACATTTATATATATACACACTTCTTCCATTCTCTTTGGTTTGCCTCCATTCTGCCATTTTGTGTCCAAAACACTACCTAAGCACTCCCTCTTCCTTCTCCTTTCTTTCCTCTCTCTTTTATTCTTCTTCTTCATCCTTATTTCCCTATTTTTGGCCTACACACCACCATTCCACCACCGTGCAATACTTAAAATATCCTACTGCATAGCCATGCAACCTTTGCACCGTCTGGCCGTGTGTGATATTTTCTCTCAGCCTAGTGTTGCACAGCAATGCAACTTTTGCACCGCCTCTATGCATTACTTTTTCTCTCAACTAAGGCTACATCGCCTGCTTCACAACTATGCAACTTCTTATTTTTTACAGTACACCTCTATTTTCACTTCCAAACCCTATCCAAACACCACCAAAATTTTACCATAGCTCCCCCACAAATTCCTCTACACATCCACACATCTCAAGCTCCCGTTTGACTACTTTTATTTCTATTTTTACCCTCTTTACCTTTATTTCTCCTTCGATTTAACTCTTCGAGCTTAACCATGAATTTTATTATTTTTCATAGGTGGTATTCTAGTAACTTTGGAAGAGGAAGTCCAGGATTTGCATGCTTAGAGCCCGGTATCCTAGTTGGTAAGGATACTATTTAATGTTTAGGATTTTTTTGTATTATTTGCTTGTATGATTATATGTGTTTTTCATGATATTGTTAACATGTGATGTAATATGTGTTGACCATGATATTTTGTGATGATATTAATATTATGTTATTGGAAGAAATTAAGAATGGGTGAGAGGTACCATTATGTTATGATTTTGCCGTGATAGTTTCATATTTATAGAAATATATCTTATGGTATCAAATATATGCTTAAGGATGTTACGTTATTGAAAGAAAGTAAGAATGGGTAAGAGGTACCATTATTATTTTATTGAGATAATGTCATATTTGTGGAAATATATCTTATGGTATGAAATGTGGATTAAATAAGTTTTGATAAATAGATTTAAGAATTCTCATGAGGTATGATGATAAATGGCAGACTTGAAAAATAATATGTGTGGAAGGTACAAGATTATATAAAATATAGATTATTAATTTATTCTTAAGGGTAATTTGGTCATTATGAGGTAATAAGAAAATTTTGGTATTTTATGTGTTAGGTGGATTAAAATAGGATAAAAATAGCATGAGGAATTCTTGAGATTATTATTATTATTATTTGGGATCCTTAAATGATTTAATGAATAATTTGGGGCAAACTATCTTGTAATGATAATACCATTATTCCATGTATAATATCTAGAGGTTATATGGATTTCTGAATACGTTGTTAATGTTTGACCTTATGAGGTTATCTATCGAAATTGGTAATCATGAAAATTTTTATGGGATTTGTTATGACAAATCTGTGGAATTTGGGTCTTGGATATTTTTGTGATTAACATATCGGGATAAAATTATTAAAGTATATGTATGGGAATTAGATCATGTATTTTGGGTATGATAAAAACGAGGGGATTTGGAGATGATATAATATAAATTATATGGAATAATCAATATGGGAGAGTGAATACTCAAGGGTGTGTAATTAGGGTTTGAAAGAACTTAAGGACTTGAACGTATACTAATGTATATCTATTTTAATGTGTTTTATGCCTGATAATCAATCTTGAATAAGATACTAATCACTTAAAGTGAAAGAGCACGTGAGTAGGTCCAAGGTGATCTATCTCTATATATATGTATATGTATGTATGTAAGTATGTATGTATGTATATATGCATGCATGCATATATGTATGTATGTATTCCCGTTCCACCTGAAAGAATAATGCCTAGGGAGCATTTTGCTCCGAGAAGAGTTTTTTAATCTCTGTTCCATAGGAAAGAATAGTGGCTTGGGAGTGTTTTGCCCCAATAAGGTGCTTCAGTCCATTCCACTAGATTAAGAATAGTAGTGGCCCTACTCATCGTGAAATGAAAATATATCATTATAACCTATGGAAAAGATACTAATGACTTAAAGTGGAAGAATATGTGAGTCTCGAACAAGGTGATCTATTTATATATATATATATATATATATATATATATATATATATATATATATGTATTCCTATTCCACCGGGGGGAATAGTGGCTCGAGAGCATTTTATCTTGAGAAGATATTTTTAATCTTCGTTTAACCGAAAAGAATAGTGGCTTATGTGTGTTGTCCCTAAAATGATGTTTCAAACCGTTCCATCAGTTTTAGAATAGTAGGATTCTTGCACTCAACGTATATAAAATAATGAAAATAGATTATACTTAATGAAGGAATAGGGATCATATTCTATCTTATAAGATGTTTCATTTATTTGGTTATTCCCTTATTATCTAATGTGAAAGCATGTGCTATTTATATCCCTATTTTGATAGTATTGTTCGCTTACTCAATACGTAGTGTACTAACCACTCGTTTTATGGATGCCGCTCATTCCCACTAGCAAATATGTCCTATTTTGCAGGTGATTGATGATTATTAGCTTGATGTGCTTGCCTTGGGTGAGCGCTAAATGATTTGGTAAATGGTATGGTTATCCGGATATGTCTATCTCTCTTTGGACTCTTAGTCCTCTGTTTTCACAATTTATTTCCTTCTCTCTATTTTATATCCTATATCGCGGTGGAATCAAGTACTTCCATACCTTATTCCTAGGTATAAGCTTACTTTAATCTTATATCTGACATAGACTAGGCATAGGAAGTGCCTCTTCTTTGTTGGATGCGACGTGATACCCCTACATTTTGTGTTTTGACTTCCACTATTAACTGTTTAAAACAAAAATTTTAAGTTATAAAATTTGGAGGTGCTACATTTATGCCCCGAGGTTAGGGTATAGAGTTGTGTATATCCGAGGTCGTACATGTTATGTACCTTAGATTCTGGTTATCTCTTTTATTCCCCTTATCTTTTTTTATGTATTGTATTATCTGGAGCATGTATTATGTACTCTGTTATTATATTTAAATTATTAAAGTCTTTTACTATTTATATCTATTTCGGTAAGTTTTGATTTATTTGTGGTAACGTTTTAGCCTTGAATGTAGTACAATAAAGGTATGGACTAGACTCTTCCTATGAGTGGTACCCATAATATTATGCTAATGTTTCCGCTTAAAAAATAAAAAAATTTAGTAGTAAATTTTAGGGGTGTTATAAACATAAATCCAAAAAGGATTATCATTTACATTTGTAGAAGATATACTGGCACTCGTAGAACTCATATCACTATTACTACCATTAGAAGCCATAATACAATTACAACACAATCTAAGTAGTCAATGACTCAAAATACAACAGCCATAACAATCTACCTTAAATCACCAATCACAACACAAACCAACTAGATTGGTCTTCAATCAACCAATGCACAAACCACACAAACCAAATAGAGCTTCAATCAACCACAACACAAATCGCACAAACCAAACGAGCTTCAATTAGCCACAAAAAGAACCGAACAGAGCTTCAATCAACTAATACATAAATTGCATAAACCAAATAAAGATTCAATCAACCATCACACAAACCAAATAGAGCTTCAATCAACCAATATGCAAATTGCAAAAATCAAATAGAGATTCAAGCAACCACAACACAAACCACGCAAACTGCACAAGTCGAGATGTCTGCCACAACACAAATCGCACAAAATAACCAAGAATTAATCAGGCACAACAAGAATCGAACAGAGCTTCAATCAAGCAATACACAAACCGCACAAACAAATTGAGATTCAATCAACCACAATTTAGACCACACAAACTGCACAAATCAAGTTACCTGCTACAACACATATCGCATAAACAGAACGACATTCAATCAGGCACAACACAAATCTAATAGAGTTTCAATCAGTTATAACAACACAAATTTTTATTACAATAAATCATAACAACAAAATACAATAAAACAGATCCAACAACCGTTGTTGGGGAAGATTTTTTCTTAATGATCTTTAGCCCCAACAACCGTCGACCTTTAGGCTTCACAATTCATCTATCTTTAGCACCATAATAGAGTGGAAATGCAACGTTCAGCAGCAGCAACATATCGAAATCATTTTTGTTCACCCTCGCCCTTCAACCCTACCCTTCAACACATAATCCTTGTCGTTGATATCCAACATGGACCAACTAGGATAGGAAGTCTTGGGTCGAGATGCAAAGAAGAGTAGAAGAGAAGTCTGAGAAGTGAAGAAGAGTGAAAACAAGGCATGGAGACAAGGCACAACCAAACCTGGCACAAGTGCAAAACTTTTATTTTTTACTGATTCAATACTCTAAAACAACATTGTGTTTGAGTTTTTTTTTTAAAGGATGTATCCGATTTCGTTCTCAAAAACGTCCCAAGGATGCAAAAAGGCAGATTTTGGGCTTTGATGTACGAGAGTCATATCACAGGGGCCTGAGGCTGCTTTTTAGGCCTGGTGTTGGTGTCTCATTGCAGTTTTTTTTCTTCTTTCTTTTATTGTGTATGAGATAGTTATACTTGGGCTTTGTCGTACGAGAGCCATATCACAATCATCTCTGGGCTTTGATCACGATTATCCCATGAGCTTGGACGGAATGTTTGGTATATATCGTATCGCCCATTTTTACCAAAGAATGTTTGGTATATGTATGTGTATAATAATCCGCTAGTTCGACCAACGGGGTAAAACTAAGGCACGATGTAGTTGCGGCGTTTGTACTAAAGTCCTGTGTTTAATTATGTGCAAACAACTTTGACGGACGCCATGCATTTCCATCTTTACTCGTAAGATAGGCTAAGATATATATATATATATATATATATAGAGAGAGAGAGAGAGGTTCAAATCTTCTGAAAATATTAGATCGTTACGATCAATAGTATCTGCATGCAATTTGCAACAATTAGTCTATTTTAATTTATCGCACCACATATCCATATTTTTAACGAAATGCAATCGTACACTTTTATCCTTCAAGTACTCTATCATCCATTTAAGTGATTTATAAAAAAAAATCTTAATATAAAAGGCAATAGTAAGTATATAAATCAGACTTTCGTAAAATTATCGAACGATGGTATACGTATGATCTAATATCTCCTAATTCGTTTATTTTTCTGTCTTTGCCTTAAAAGAAGAAGCTATTTTTGCTTTGTCACGTACTTTTTATTTCAATTTATAATTTGTTTCTTGTTCGTACTTAATTTCTAATTGATTACTTTGCTTCCCGGTTCACACGAACACGGGCCATAGGCCACAGCTACTGCATGCACGGTATTTATGTTATCAACCATGCACTTACTTAATAGCCAGTTTATGGGCAGATTGCATGAACACCAAAATAAACAAGCCGCCAATCTTTACTATGATTAATTAATAACCGAAAGAAGCGGAAGATTAAAAACAAAAATAAAAATACCGCCTCTCGGCCGCCCAAACTACGCTACACATAATTGGTAGTACAATCTGTAGGCTTAAAAGACACTTTTCCCTCTTCAAGATCGAAACCGACCAAGTAATTAATTTGCGCCATGTTACCGAATATCCCCGTATCGTTCGTGCTCGTCATAGCCAGGCACATCACGCCTCCATCAACCGGAGCAAATACACCGCCGTCCTTGTTCAATACCAAATCTGCGTCCCGGAAATGAACCGTTATGTCAGGAACATCGTCAGCGGCAAGGTCTTCAGCCCTGTAGCACAATTCCAACTCGTTGCTCGGGTCGGGGACGGTCTCGGCCCCATTAATAAAACCCTTCAGAGATTCGACCAGGAATGAGTAGAGCTCCGCGGGCAAATTAGTCAGCGTTGTACCCGAATCAATGAACATGTTTCCTTCCGTTACATTCGTGATGTTTCGCCTGAAACTGAACGTGTCGTTCCCGACGCTTATACCCTCCAAAGTAACGTAGTAAAATAAATCGCCGGGCGCGGTTTCGACTATAGGTGTCGAGACAACGTCGGTGCCGAGGACGACGGCATCTGTCCCGAAGCTCATTTTGCTTACGGAACTTGTTTCGTTCACGGGAGCGAGACAGTAGGAGAACTTACCGCCGATGGTGTCGTATAATTGAGAAACGAGCGAAAGCCGACCTCGACCGAAAGCAACTAAACCCGAACCGTGGAACAAAGGATAGGTACCGTTGTTTTCACGACCGCATCCAAGAACAACGCTCGGCACGGACGTCTCTTCCGGCCGAGAGGGATCGAGGATTAAGGTATCCGTCCCAAGCTCACCGATAGCACGCGAACCGTCACCGTATCCATAACTGTACGAACACGTATCTTCATTACAACCGCGCTCGCTTCCATTCACCTCAAGACACTGATCGGATTCGCATGATAATGGCTTGTACGTCGACGATTCGCTTGGATCGAAGATTTCGAGTGCTTGATCGTAACATGATATGCATGGCTGGCACTGTGTCCAAGTAAGATCACTCCCGGTATCCATAATAGCAAGGAATGGTGTGGGTGGGGTGCCAATGGACAGGTTCATTAGGTATTCACCGTTGCTCGGTATAACTAGGGAGGAATACTCAAGCGGTGGGGTACTGCGCCCGGTAGGCTTGAACCGTGATAGGGAACGGTGGACGGCGTCAGTTAGTTTGGGCCATTTAGTAGCAGCTGACGGGCTGTAGTATGGAGACA
The DNA here is from genome assembly GCA_030549775.1 of Tamarix chinensis. NCBI lineage: Eukaryota > Viridiplantae > Streptophyta > Magnoliopsida > Caryophyllales > Tamaricaceae > Tamarix > Tamarix chinensis. The sequence goes on from CM060178.1 coordinate 81,914,550, forward strand.
GTAGCGGCGAGTCCCGATGGACGAGGTTTATGGTGAACCCGACTGCTTTACGAGCATCTGATTTTGATGCTGCTTGTAAGGTAGAAAAGCAAGAAAGAAGGCATGTAGTGATTAAGAGCAAATTAGAGAAAGGGAGATTTTTCTGGATTGCCATGATCGACTTTCGCCGGGATATATCACGGCTCTGGGGAGGATCGAGTACTATATATATATGGAGTGACAAATACTGTAATATAGACGGAAAAACGTAGGTGCGTATACTGAATCGATATATGACTTATTATGGGAGCAAAAAGGATATATAAATGTCAGTGTCAAGTGTGGAATGTAAGGTGACATTAATAATTTCGAGGCCTAGATTACAATGCATATAGCCAGCCAGCCAGCCATATAGGCGCTAGCTTGGATATGCAACGTGAATTTTTTCTCCCAGGAAAAGAAAAAAATATATATAATGTCTTGAGTATGTTCTCCTTAAAAAAAAATTATATCAGATTCTGTAATTTTTCTTTTTAAAATAATAAATAATCTCAAATAATACTAATAATTAAAAGCTTTATATAATTTTTATTTTAAATCATATCATATCGACTAAGGAAGAAAGCATACACTTATTAAAAGGCTTATACTCCTTTATTTCTATATCTCCTTTCCCAATATATAGACATTGTCCTTTCAATTAATGAATGACACAGTGGATGCGCGAAACTACAGTGAGGATTAAGCCTCAGATCTCTGATTTCATGCATAAAAAATTAGCTTATTCAATGAGGCCCATACTCAGTAATTTAGCTAAGTATATATATATATATATATATATATATATTTTATTGTCTTCTAATATATTCTAACATATTAGGTGCATATTTTGCTTATCCAGACGCTTCTATACCCCATTTTAACTATCCTAACATCTTTTTATTACACAACATACAAATACTCACTATATATCGTGTATCTTGTTATAGGACATGACTACCGTTTAGGTCCTGTCTGTTTCGTCTCAAAGTTTAACGTGCTGTAATAATTATTTCCCTAATTTATATTTTTTTCATTAGTATTACTATAATAGTGATTATTACTAATATTTTTAGTATTATTTTTAATTAAAAAAATGTGTTAATCTGATCTAAAGATAAGACAGAAAATAGGACCTCGTTGCTATAGTATGACATGCAAATATAAACGTACGTTTCATCATTTATATATATGAAAATACCTTACGAGAAAGAAAAAGAAAAAAAAAACAAATTAAAAACATTGATAAAGTATTCGGTATCATTTAGATATTGAGAAACAAGCAAAAGATCCAAATTTTAGCCTTAAAATACCAATAAGATCTTAGCCTGGTGATTTATAGTATGTTTGGAGTTACTTATGAAAAGTAATTATCCATAATAACTATTTATTTTATAAACTTTTTAGGCTAAAAAATTTCTAATATAAGTAATTATCATATATAATTACTTTTCATAATTAACTCCAAACAAGCTTTTAATGTTAGAATTTTGAATACAGAAAGCCCAGGAATTGCGAATTCCATCCTGCCTCATATCTGTACACCAAACAAATAACTGAATAAGATTGGGCTACAGAACGTAAGAAAACTTCTTGCGTCTTTTTCTTACATGTTTGTTCGATAATTAGCTACGTATATATCAAATTTTCAGCTCGCACTAGGGATGGCAATGGGTCTCGGACCCGACCCAGACCCGCTAGACCCGCCTCATTTTTAGCTGGTCTGGGTCCATGATTTTTGGATCCGACGGGTCTGGATCGGGTATGGATCCACATATATCTTAAAGGGTCTGGGTCTGGGTTCAGTTCTAGATCCAGACCCGACCCGCCAGACCCGTTTAATATACATATGTGTGTGTATGTTAGGGATGGCAACGGGGCGGGTCGGGGACGGGGACCCCATCCCCATCCCCGAACCCGATAAGGAAAATAATCCCCGAACCCGACCCGATCCCCGATCTATTTTTAATCCCCGATTTATTCCCCGTTCATAAAACCCGACCCGATCCCCGAAACCCGACTTTATACCCGATCCCCGATCTCATCCCCGGTCCTCAAACTATTTTTTTATATTATATTTTTAATTTATATTCTATAAAAAAATTTATATATTATATATATATATATAATTATATAAAAATATATATAAAAAAATTTCGGGGCGGGTTCGGGGATGGGGACCCCAAACCCGTCCCCGCCCCGTCCCCGAAAAAATCCCCGTTAAGAATCCCCGAACCCGAACCCGAACCCGATCCCCGAATTCTCTCCCCGAACCCGAACCCGAACGGGGAATCCCCGACGGGGCCCCGAACCCGCGGGAAAAATTGCCATCCCTAGTGTATGTATATATATGTATGTATGTATGTATGTATGCATATATAAATGCATACTAATATTATGTTTGTCATTATTGTTTTAATCTTATATAAGCTCCTTATTCATTTTTTTAAAATTTTATTTTTGTATGCTTACTTTATAAACAATATGTATAACATTGTATTCTAAAAGTTAGGGATATAAACGGGGCGGATGTTACCCGAAACCCGACGGATTTTGTCCAACGGATATGGATAAACGAATATGGATACGGATATGGATGATGGAAAAAAAATGCCCATCGGGTTCGAGTACGGATATGGTTATGGGATATCCATACCCGTATCCGTAACCATACCCATATCCATATTTGTACCCGTTTACCCGATATATAATTATCTTTTTACCCTTAATTTTAAAATAATTATAGTATAAATTAAAGTTAGAATTATCATTTAGCTTAACTTTAAATGGGTTTATCTGTTGGGTGATAGATTTATCCATCGGATAACATCCATTAATGGATAAACAAATATTCCGTTGAGTAACAGATATCCAACGGATACGGATATGAATATGTTAGCGGATATGAATTCGGGTATGGGTACGGATTTGGGTACAGATTTTATTATCGGATACGGATATGGGTATAACCGCCCCATTTACATCCCTACTAAAAGCATTAAAACACCATTTGAAAAGTTAATATAACTATTTTAATATATTTATTTTTTCACTTAGATGTTTTTTTTAACCAAAAAATACATATTAAGTTATATAAAACATAAATGTATTTGTATTAGCATAGATTATTAATTATTTTTTTTAAAAATAATCGGACCCATTTAGGACCCGTTTAGGACCCATTTATCCGCTAGACCCGATGGATCTGGATCTGAATCTGAACTTTTAAGACCCGATGGATCTGGGTCGGGTCTGGATCTAGGTAATATAAATGGATCCGGGTCTGAATATGGCTGGACCCGGTCCAGACCCGACCCAATGCCATCCCTTCGCACTCATCGAACAAAATGAAAGAACGAAACGAATTGAGCAGACAAGATAGGCCGGTACATGATAACAATTCATTAATATACATGAAAGGTACGTAGCCTAAAAGATAGAAGGAAAAGCTTTTATCGCCTACGAGCAGGGAGCGGCGGATTTGGTTTATCCTCCAAGGACAGCAAAATTCATTAGTGAAGATAATAAAAATATTTTTGGCGCTCTCTCCTTTTCTCTTTTTTTTTTCTACGTAGGAAGCCAGTAGGGTTAAGGGCGTGTAATAAATGAGCTGGATCCGAAAATCAGATCGGATTATGCCTAATAATATATTTAATTAGGTTTCTATTAGAAGTAATAAGATTTTGAATCACTCTTTTGGTCTATAATTTTATAAAATCCGGACATTTGGTCGGTTTGGTCTAAGACCGATGGACCTCATGGATTAATTGACACACGCCTCTCTAGTCCATGGTTGGACTTGAATTTGCATGCGGCTATCAAATAATACTTTCAGGTGTTAAATTTTTTCTCAAATAAACTTGGTAGTTGTTAAATGATTTTGTTGAGCTTCTTATCACTTATTTTTGTTCTAACTTAGGGGGAGGGATGATCAATCTAAGAATATGTGTGCCTTGTGTGCTTAAATTAAACACATATCAAACATGGGACAATGAGAACAAAAACTATGTGTTTATTTATGTAGCTTACGGTAACAAGTAATTTTATTTTATTTTTATTAATTTAAACATAAATTTAAACCCTAAGACATAATTCTGGCCCTAAAAGATCCGGTACATCTTCAGTTCGGGCTAAAATTGATTAGTAATTGATCTGACCTTTGGTCTTTATTTTTCATAAATCCGGACATTCAAGTCATGCACTTCCTGTCCGGTCCGATTTTGATCATATATACACCTGGGACAAGTACAAAATATTATACAGATAAATAATAATTATCATTAAAGTGTTGCAGATTTAAAATATCAAAACTAGATTATGAGAATATGAATATAAGACTTCTTATACACCGGAAGCAAGTATTTGATCACTACGCTAAACATCACCATTAGCTTGTAACGCCTTTTTAATATAATACCCCTGAGGTCAACATATATAAAATCTTATGCTTATATTATTAGCTTTTGTAACACTTTTTCAAGCATGTTTTCCACTCCGTTTTTCTAGGGTAGAGCCACCTTTTTACTAGTATTTTGTGTACGGAGGCAGGAGATTTCCTCTTGAGATTACAATTTTTCATATGATGTGATTTAATTTTGACGTGAGGATGGCTCTATTTATTTAGTATCATATTCCCTTTTCTTTTAGTAGCTAGTATCTTTAATTTCTTCCCTTTTACGATCATAGTTTTCTACTCCTTTTCGTCCCAATATTATAGTCCCATATAAATAAATAAAAATCAATTTTTATTGGATATCATATAATGACTAGTAAAGGTTTCTAAGTATGTCCTTAGTTAAAGAAGGAAACGTGATTATACCCTTCATTAGAGTTGATAACCATTTAAAATGTCAATAATCATGTGCATAATTTTTCGTTAAATGTTGAAGATTAGTTTAGGAGATTCAAGCAAATTTTGACAGACAAATTATGAAAGTCAACTATATTTTGGGACGTCCCAAGAATAAATAAAGGATTATAATATTGGGAAGTATGGCACAAGTTATGTATTGAACCCACTAGTACTTTACTAAGTGTATTTGATGTACAAAATAGTACTCATTCTATATCAAAAATTAATTCATTCTATTATTAAATTTTTGCATAAAAAAGTCATTTAAAAAAAACAAAACTTACTTTTTATTTTTGAAATACCCCATAATCCTAAGTTTAGAAAATTATGGAAATATAAGGATTTATCAAGAAAATTAATTAAATAAATTTATTTTATTAAAATAAAAGGAAATTAATTAAGGCAAATCAAGGTGAAAAAATAAATAATTTAATTAGGAAAAATTAGGGTGTTTTGCTAAGTAAAATAGAATTTAGGAAAGAATTATTTAAAAATAACCCAAATTAACCTATAAAGGATTTAATTATTATTATAACTATTATTTTTATATATTATTATTATTATTATTATTATTATGAATAATCAAGGATCTTAAAATACCCTAAACACACAACCAACCCATGGCTTTCCCTTTTCTTTTTCTCTTTTTCTCCTTCTTTTTCCTTTTTCTTTCTTTTCCCTCCTTTCTTCCTTTCTTTCTCCTTCTCCCCTAAATTAGGCCAGCCCGCACGACCCAATCTCCCCTCCTTTTTTTCCTCATCCTGTGCGGCCCAAGGGCAGCCTCCCTCTTCCTTTCCTACCAACCACTCGGTTCCTTCTCCCCTTTTTTCTTTCTTTTCTTTTTCTTTCCAGACCGCCTGGTCCGCCCTTATCTTCTTCCCTAGCCCCCTATGCGACCTACAACCCCAAATTGCAGCTCGATTTCCGCCGGCAACCACGTCTCACTAACCAGTAGTCCATTCCCTCTCTTCCCCACCAATTTCCTGTCTTTTTTACCTGATCGACCCTCCTCTCTCCTCACGAGTGCCTGCCCCTACTTCCTTTCTTCTTCCCGACCAAACATAGCCCTCCAATGGTAGACCTACACCAGCCTACCACTGCTAGCCGGTGTGCCTACCTCACTTGCCCCTAATTTCCTCCGCCCCTTTGTAGTTTTCCCTCCAATTAGTCTATATATATACCCCATAAGCAGTCCAAAATTGGATTCTTTTCGCAGCCTAAAAATTCCCTCCCTTAATGCCACCTCTCGATCAAACGACTGTCCTGTCGCCACAGCCTAGCGCCTCCTCTCGAGCCACCCATAGAACTGTTCCCTGCATCACCCTCTACCAAACTACTCCTTCCTCTACCCTCAATTTTCCCTACACGAGCCACTCTGGGTGTGCAAAGTCCCCTTCCTGATCTGCCCCACATCAACCATTGTAGCCCTTTCGCACCTTTGTCCGCCACCAATTCCACCACAACAACCACCCTCTCTACCCTCCAAAATAACTAGGGAAGCTTCCTCTACCTCCCCACACCTCCCTTTTTCCCTGCCACCCTCTCCTTCTCCCTTCTCCACCCTCCACCGCCTTCAGCCATCACACCCGTTGCCGTGCGCTTCCTCCTTTGGCTACACCACCACCTCCACTCCAACCTTCTCCACTTGGGCATCCACAACCACCTCAACTTCTACCCTCATTCCCTGGCCCTCTCTTATTCCCAACACTCAACTATTCCCCTTTTCTCCCTCTTTCCCCTGCCACCGCCACCCCATGTGCCGCCGCCGGTGTCACCGGTCACCACCAACCCTAGGTGGCACCCTAATCCCTCTCAACCCCTAAGTCCTATTTATGCAAACTTTATTCTTTTTATTTTTATTATATCATTAATAATAATAATGATGATGATGATACTAGATTTGGCATGTTATCATTTTATTGCTATAAAAGAAGAATACTCAAACCTTAATATTATTATTATTATTATTTATTATTCAAATATTGCCAATATTATTCCTAGTGCCTTTATTATTAACATTTATAGTATTATTATTATTATTATTATGGTAAAAATATTCGAACCCTTATATTATCATTATTTCAAATATTAGTATTATTATTATTATCCTTAGCAATGTTAGTATTTTGTTAGTATTACTATTATTATATTATTATATTATTATTTAATCCATAATCCTATTATTAGCCTTAGCCTTAAAAATACTAGGGTTTCTATTACTAGGAGTATTATTATTATTATTATTATTATTATTATTATTATTATTATTATTATTATTATTATTATTATTATTATTATTATTGTTGTAACTAGTGTTAGTACTATTATTAGAAAAAATAAAGCTATTAGATTTAATAATATAAATATGGCTATAAATATTAACATAAACCTATTTTGACTAGTAATAATCTAGTAGGCTAACTTGAGGATAAAAACCCTATTTTTTTCACTTGTAAAGTTTCCTTTAATAATAGTAACACTAGACTTAGAATAAAATAGGAAATAATTGTATTTTTGGTAGGAGGGAAACTAATCCTTAATTTTTTTTTCTCTTATAGGTGAAACCAGTCAAAACCCTAAGGAGGCGTAGGAGCGTGCTCCAAGACCGGTGACGTGCTGGGTAAGGGTGTAGCTAAGGCCTTATGCGTGCTATGTGTCTTATATGCCTTGTATGCCATGTATCTTGTGATGTTGTTATAACTGTTTTATGTGTAGCGCAGCTTGGATTTGAAGTATGCTCTTGTGTTATCTTATAGTATGTGTACAATATATTTGTGCTATGAATTGTGATGTGATGTGATATGACCCTTTTAGGACATGCATGCTAGGGTAATTAATGTAGTGATACGGGGTTGAAGGATGAAAAAGAAAAATGGGAAAGTAAGTGGACTAAGGAATGTGGGGTTGACCTAAATATCCCATGATCCATGAGAGGAAGAATAAAAGGGGACTTTAAGCAAAATAAAGTTGATAAAATTTGTATGGGAGAATCTAGGGTTTGCATGGGATAATCTAGGATTTTGCATGGGAATTTTAGGGTGTTGCATGAAAACTTCGAGGGTTTGCATGGGATGGATAGAGTCCGCATGGGAGTGAAATTTACGTATGGAAAGTTGCCTTAGGGTGTGAGGAAGGTAATGGAAGAGTGGTTTGGGTGATTGGAGGCTTTGGGTGAAAAATAGTACGTGGGATAGTATAAGGGTGCATAAGAGACTGAGCTAGGGTTTGGGAGGAAACCCTTATTTGAGAAGGTGGAAAAAGGAAAAATAAATGAGGGTGAGTGGAGTATGAGATGAGGATGGAGGATTGTTATGTGTGGGGAGAGCATGGGTATCATGGTAAAACAACAGTAGAAGGTGAGAAATGGAGGGGTGACATATGGAAAGGAGGATGCTAGGGTTTTGCATGGCCACCTAGGGTTTGGTGTGGCTACCTAGGATTTCATAGTCACGCGTGTATTTGGGGGAGTAAAGTGAGATGATGAGGGTTGAATCTAAGGGTTATGATGTGTAAGGTGTTAAAACAGGTGTGGTTGTGTGAGGCAAAGAAGGATGGGCCACATAGGCCCACATTAGGGTTTTTGGAGAAAACCCTAGGGTAAGACTGTGAGCGGACTTAAAGGTGTTAGGTAGTGGGCCTTGACCCACGCACTTAAGAGTTTGGCCTCCAGTGTAAGTAGTTGAATAAGGAAAAGATGTTGGGGCAAGTTAGGAGGTGCAGGAGTCTCAAGATATGGGACGAGCCCTCTTGGGAAGATAAGCGTAGATGGAGTTAGTCATGCATGTCTATGATGAAACATGTTGTATAAGACACAGTAAGACACTAATCATTTAAAGTGGAAGATTATTGAGTCGGAACCAGACCGATCCACCAGCATAATAGTGGTCAGGTGTCGGGGTGCCCTAGAGATCGATCCACTGATATATAATAGTGGTCAGGTGTGTTCTGCCCTGTAAGTGACTGATCCACCGGCTATAATAGTGGGAGAATTTGAGCTCAATAAACTAAACCCTAAGTTTGATAAGACATATAAAAGGCACTAAGTACTTACAGTGGAACACCATGAGAGTCGGGGCCAGACTGATCCACCGACATAACAGTAGCTAGGAGCATCTTGCCTTCGAGACCGATCCACGGGCATATAATAGTGGTCAAGTGCATTTTACCTTATATGTGACCGATCCACCAGCTAAAATAGTGGGGTTCCCGTACTCACATGGATTGATAAAAAATAATGGTGTGAAATGAGTACCGATTAGAGATTAAATAATTAGTTTATCCGAACGGTAGCTTGGCCTTTATTTATCTGAAAGATTGTATGTTGGTATGTTATCGTGCTTGCATTATGTGTTGGTCTTAGTTTATGGTTACCTTACTCAGTACGTAGCATACTGACCACTCGTTTCATGGGTGTTGCTCATTCCCATGAGCAGAAGACCTCTCTGACTTTGTGCAGGTCAGTGATACTATTTTTTATGCTTTCAATACTTACGAGGCATCGAGTAGGGCTGAGTGTTGAGCATGGACTTGGCACGGAGATCAAGAGTGGCGTGGCCGGACTTCCTCCTTATATTCTTCTATTTTGTATTGGATATCCCAGACTTAAATTTTATTGTTTTGTAGACCTTATTCCTTTTAAAGAATTTTAACTATGTATTCTGGATCGTAACTCTTTTTCACGCACTCTAATTTCTATCTTATGAATGTTTTAATGCTTTATTGAAGCCTTGCTTTGAGTTTGAATTATAATTGTTATTAAATTTCTTTAAGCTTTGTGGTTAGCACGAGAATGGCGGGGGGTCAGGCTTGTACTAATTATGGTAGTAACATCCCCGAAATTCACAAGTTTTAATTAAATTACTTCTACTAAATCTTAAACAAAACAAAAAAATTTAGTAGTGAATTTTGGGGTATTACAATTTTTACCCTCACTTTTTTAAATTATATATTCATTAAATACTTTGTTACTTTTTTAATACCCCAGATTGAGCATATTGTTATAAGGATTGATATGACTACTTATATTAATATTGTAATACCTCGTATTTTTAAAATCCAGATTTATTAAGTTTAATGATTTTACTAGCGTAATTTAATATAAACAATTAATTATTTTAATTTCAATTCGTTTTATGGATTTATCAACGATTCGAATTCATATTTGAATTTAATTAATCGTTGTCGTTGCGAACCATTCTAGATAAATTCGTTCACGACAATGATTTTATTATATTCTTATGAATTCGATTTTCGGTTAAAAATATGTATTTTTGTTCTTTCTCATATTTTTATTTTTAATATTTTAGATTCGTTTTCGATTATAAATTTGTCATGTGATTTCGACGTTATTTTGAAATTATATTTCGTTGATGAAATATATTATATAAATTATAGAATTTCTGTTTAAATAGTTAAATTTATTTTAATAATTTTATCCATAGAAAATATTTCCGACTTTAAATTTATTCATTTTCGGAAATCGTTAATATTTTATGGAAGTTTAAAATTAAAAAGGTTTTAGGAAATTATTTATGAATTTCTTTTCGGAATTAACCTTCTTCTGTTTTACGCTTTTTGATTTACGAAAAATTGATTTTGGAAATTATTTAAACTAGTCTCGGTTTATTAGAATTGGATTTAAATATTTTCTTATTTGCTTTTAAATAATTTTTTGAGGTCTTATAATATATTTTCGTAAATAATACAATTTTTTATGTTCGTTAGTAAATTCTGCCGAAAATGTTTCCGAAATTCCTTATATAGCTCGTATATCAATTTTAAGCCTTCGGATCATTTTAAAAATAAATTTTCATTTAATAAATTTAGATAAAATCTTCCAAAAAAAATTTATAAAAATTTAGTATTTTATTTTATGTGTATTTGTTTAAAAAAAACCCACACCCCTAATTCGTTGGACCCCCTCTCCCTTTTCCTTTTTCCCTCTTCTTCTTCCCTTTATTTTCTTCCCCTGCTGCTCCCGACCCCCTGCCCTCTGCACAGCCCCAAACCCTAGCCAGCCACCACCTCTCCCCAGCTCCTCCCCTCCTCCTTCGTCGATCGTCGGCAGCTACAACCGACTGCCACCAACCACCAGCAGCAGTGCGCAAGAGCAGCAGCCACCACCAGCAGCGCGCGGAGCAACAGCAGCAGCGACCATAGCAGGGACGAGCCGCGCAGCTCCTGCCGCCGCTCGATCACCGGTGAGCCTGGCTGACCACCGGCGAGCCAACCCTAGCCTCCGACGAAGCTTCCCCGACCTTCCTTTACCCCGATTTGTCGGTTTTTGATTTGGTATAATTTTCTAAAAAACCCTAATATGGATTTGATTAATTGAATGTGATTTAGCTTATGAAAAGCTAAATTGGTTGTTGTATTATGTATATATGTGCCGTAAGATTGATTTGGATATATTAATTGTATGGTTTGTGTGGAAAATTTGGGAAATTGAATTTTAGGCCGGGTTATGCCCAATTTTTTTTGGATCCGTCCGATTTGGCGATTTTAGATAAATTGATTATACAATATGTTTTAAAATGTATCTAATTTTATGTCGGAACCGTCAATTTGAGAAATTTATGCGGAATCAATCGGAATTCGATTCCTAGGTCAAAATTCTTGTGTAACGAAATTGGGTCGCGTAATTAAGTCGTTTCGCTCAATTGATTTTACAATATCGTTTGAAATGTATTTAATTTCATATCGTAAGCGTTAATTTGGGAAAATTGTGCGTAATTAATCGGAATTGGATATTTAGGTCAAAACTCTTGCGGGTCCAAATTGAATTGTGTAATCGAGTTATTTTATTCAATTGACTATATAAATTACATTAGAGTATGTTTAATTACATTTCTAAACCGTCAATTGATATATTTTAGCAAGAATTGATCGGATTTGTGTTCCGGGCCCATAAAACCCTAATTGTGCTAAATTAGGTATTTCTTTTATTGGTTTTGATCAATTGATTACTTGATATGTTATAAAATGTGTTTAATTGCATTTCTAAATATCCAAATTGATTAAATTAATAGAATTCAACCGAATTGTATTTCCGGGTCTAAAATCCTAGATTTCAAGTGAGATTATGAAATTGATCATGTGTATAATTGTTTTTCTAAAATTAAATTTGTAGAAATAGTTGAAATGATCCTAATTGCTTTCTAATACCTTTAATTTGAATTAATTAATTTGAATTACCCGAGTTTGTGTTGTGGGCTTTAAAACCCTAATTTTGAAAATAGATAGTCTTAAATTGGTCACTAGGAAGATTGTTTTGTTGAAATTAATTGCCTAGATTTATCTAAAATTAGTTTAATTGTGTTTTAAAACTATCAATTTGAGGTAATCGAAGTGATTTGGTTGATTCGTAGTTTAGGGATTTAAAAACCCTAATCTTCGGGGATTATTTTATAAAATTGATTTTTGCTATGCGTCTTTTATCCAATCGATTTCTATCTTTGGGTTTTAAATCATTTAAGTTATGTTTTAATCTAATCGGCTTGGATTTAGTTCTATGCAAATGGTTGGCTTACCTATTTAGTTGTAAAACCTAATGAATAAGTTATTTTCGATAAATTAACTTATGATTGATTATTCTTTCTCGCTCTTTCCAAATTAATCTGAAATGTCCCAAGTGGTATTTGTATTAATCCATTTTGATTTATATTTAATCTTAAATCTTAATAGAGCTATGCTTTTAAGTCCTAAGTTTTGGACATGTTTTCCAAGAAAGATCGTTTGTGTTTATTTAATTATAATATGTGAATTATTTATTGATAAGATAGTTTCTAACCTAGTTCCGATTTCTATCGGCGATCTAGGAAAGCTTTATTGTGGATCCTCGAGCTAGTGATCTCTCTCTCCCTCTTATCTCGCTTAGCTAGCTTCGGATCCAGGTAAGTCTCTACTTACCTCCACTTATGGGTGTTTCGTAAGGATGTGGCTAAGGTCCCTAGGTGTTATGTGACTTACATGCCTTGGATGCTTTGTATATATATATATATCATGTCCTGTTGTGTATCACCTGATTGTCCTTAACGTGTTTTATGCGTAGCGCAGCTTGGAGTTAAGGTGTGTGGTATGTGTTTTTCTTATGATATGAATATGATATCCATATGTGGTGATTATGATGTGTTGTGGCATAATGCAACCCTCTAGGACATGCATGCTAGGGTGGTTATTATTATGACGTGGATATGAAAGGATAGAAAGAAATAAATGGGAAGTGAGTTGCTAAAGAGGGGTATGAGGTTGACCAAATTGAATAAGGGATGAGAGTTATGCATGGAAAATTCTAGGGTTTGCATGGGAACTTCGAGAGTTTGCATGGGTTGGATAAAACTTGCATGAGGATGATCGTTACGTGAGAAAAGTTGTATTAAAGTATAAATAAGCTAAGGGGAGAGTTGTGGAGTGTTTGGAGACTTGGGATGAAAAATAATACGTAGGTTGGTGTAAGGGTGTATAAGGGACCCGATTAGGGTTTTGGGAGAAAGTAGTGATTGATTTGGGATTGAACTTAAATGAGATGAGGTGTTTGACGATAAATGAATTAATGGTAGTAAGGCAAGAGGAAATTGGGCCACATAGGTCCAATTAGGGTTTCAAGGGAAACCCTAGAGAGTGATAGTGGGTGGAGTGTGGTTTCACAAGGTGTTGGGCTTCAACCCACACCCTTAAGAGTTTGCTTTCATTATGTGTAAGTGTAAAGGGGAATGGATATCGAGGTGTGATAAGGGGCGCAAGAGTCCCAAGATATGGAACGGGCCCTCCTGGGAGGATAAGTGTGGATATAGTTAGCCATGCATGTCAAGGGTAAAATTCTTTCAAATAAAATATGTTAAGACACTAATCACTTAAAGAGAAAGATGTTGAGCCGGACCCAGACCGGTCCACCGGCGAATAATAGTGGCTAGGGCTAGGGATGGCAATTTTCCCCGCGGGTTCAGGGCCCCGTCGGGGATTCCCCATTCGGGTTCGGGGAGAGAATTCGGGGATCGGGTTCGGGTTCGGGGATTCTTAACGGGAATTTTTTCGGGGACGGGGTGGGGACGGGTTTGGGGTCCCCGTCCCCGAACCCGCCCCGAAATTTTTTTTATATATATTTTTATAGATATATATATATATATATATAATATATATTTTTTTATAGAATATAAATTAAAAATATAATATGAAAAAATAGTTTGAGGATCGGGGATGAGATCGGGGATCGGGTATAAAGTCGGGTTTCGGGGATCGGGTCGGGTTTTATGAACGGGGAATAAATCGGGGATTAAAAATAGATCGGGGATCGGGTCGGGTATGGGGACTTGATCCCCGCGGGGATCAGGTCGGGGAATCCCCGATAAAAAAATTTCGGGGATCGGGTCGGGTTCGGGGATTATTTTCCTTATCGGGTTCGGGGATGGGGATGGGGTCCCCGTCCCCGACCCGCCCCGTTGCCATCCCTAGCTAGGGCCGGGGTGCCCTACATGACCGGTCCACCGGTAATAATAGTGGCAGGGTATGTTACCCTCATGACCGGTCCACCGGCTATAATAGTGGGGGATTCCGTGCTCAACAAACCGAACGTAATAACGATAAGACATTGGAAAGATACGAAGTAATTACAGTGAAACATCATGTGAGTCGGGGCCAGACCGGTCCACCGGCGAATAATAGTGGCAGGGTATGTTACCCTCATGACCGGTCCACCAGCTAAAATAGTGGCAGGACATGACCCTCATGACCGTTCCACCGGCTATAATAGTGGGGTTCCCACACTCACATGAATTGATAAAGACTATGATGTGAATCGACTATATTTACCAGAGATCTAAAGAATGAGTCTACTCGTTCGGGGCTGAGCATGTCCCTAAGTAATGTTCGTGGGGCAAAATGCCCGATTGGTTGGTTTAACATTACCCATAAATGCCCGCTTGATAAATGCTCGATTCGTCTTGGTTTGGTTTGGCGTTGACCAAAAATACCCGGTTGGTTGGTTTACCATTATCTATAAATGCTTGGTTGGTTTATCTGAATTTATTATCGGTTTAAGATGTTACATATGTTTCGCATGTTATTATATGTGTATGGTAGGGCTTATGATGTGGGTATTGAGTAGGCATACTATTGTATCAACGTAATGCAGCATGATTCAATATGCACTTGATGTTATAGTTTACGTCTTTCCCATAAGATAGGGTATTGGGATTTACTCAGTTGTGGACCCGTACTGATACTACCTTGGTTGAATGGGTCCTGTGATGATCCACTGATGGTGGGGAGCAGAACTCTTGTGCAGGTTTAAGATCGGATATTGTATTTTGGTGGAAGGCTTGACTTGAGTGAGTAGGCAATCCGGAATTTGATTCGTTAGGTTTTACCTTGTTTAACCGTATTCCTCTTTGGAAGTTACAAGTGTGTATTTGAAATTTCAAGGGTATTGTAATTAACTTTAAATTTCTCGTACTCTGATAAGCTTTTAAATTTTAGATTTATTCCACAGGTTCTGCTGATTAATTCAGCGATGATTTTGTTTAGTGAATTTATTCACTTGCCATCTGCCTATGGATATCTCCTTGTGGGAGTTTATCCTCACGGCATAGATGTTTGAAATTTCGTTTGACAGGTTTAGCCTTGCATCTAGTATGAGATAAATGGTAGACATTTATCTTGTGTTAGATGTGGCGATAACATTCCCCAAATTATATTCTAGCTTCCGCTTTATTCTTTCAAAAAAAATTTAGGAGTGAAATTTGGGGGTGTTACAAATATGGTATACTATCCTTTTGGTGATTTCATCCTAAGAACTCTAGAATTAAGTGTGTTGGTTGTGGAGTAACTTTTAGGATGGGTGATCCTCCTGAAAAGTTTCAGAGTTTTTTTAAATTTTTTAAAGAAGCACATGAGTGAGGACAAAGCACGCTGAAAGGACTCGTATTAATTTGTGGGGCCAGTCGAGCCAGTCGATCAATCTAAAAGTGCTCTAAGGTAGCCTCCACGCGGTTCTATCAACTCTGGATGTTATAACTTTTTAATGAAGGGTGTGAATATAATTTTAAGACAATTTTTGTTACTTTATTAAAAATGGTGTAAATTGAAAGAATAAATTCTTTTTTATTAAAAGGGAGTAGTATTTTTTACTATTCATCACGACATTTATTTTTCTTCTTCCTATGTAATATGCAAATATGATATTTCTTTATCATATGTTCTATCTTATTTCTCTATCAATTTTCTTTAATATTCATTTGTTAAGAGACAAGAATTTTGATTCAAACTCAAAATATTATCCTTTATCTAAAAATAAAAGTTCTATATTCAATTAAGAGTTATCAAATTTTAAATTGAATTTCATAATAAATAAAAATGAGTTGTAATGAAGAACATTAAAAATAATAAATATAATTTTATATGTACTAATTACTTTTAATTAGATGAAGAACACACGAATAATCTAATAATTTTTTTTATGAAGAAAAATGTTAAAAACTAGTAATGGAGTGTTTTTTTTGGTTGGTTAATCAACTGAGTTTTTGTAAATGGTATTTATAATCACCATTTCAAGTGACATCAAATAGAGATAATTATCACTCTATTTATATATGCAAATAATTAATATAAATAGATCTATAATAATTATCATTATTGTATATGAACAATTATAATAATTGAAATGATGAAAAAAAATGTAACACAAGGTAATCACTATTGTCATTAGAGATAATGTAATACCCCGTATTTTTAAATTTTAATTTTATTAAGCTTAATTATATAATTAGCGTAATTTGATGTAAATATTTAATTATTTTAATTTTGATCCTTTTATGGATTTATTGACGATTTCGACTTCATATTATAATTTAATTAATTACTGTCATTATGAATCATTTTAGATAAATTATTTCATGATCATGATTTTATTATACTCATATGATTTTAATTTTTGGTTATCGTTCTTCCTCGTATTTTGATTTGTAATCATTTAGATTTATTTTTGATTATAACTTCGTTATGTGACTATGACTTTATTGTGGAGTTATAATTCATTAACAAAATATATTATTTAAATTATAAAGTTTCCTTTTAAAATAGTCAAATTTATTTTAATGATTTTATCCGTAGAAAATATTTTGGATATTAAATTTATTCGTTTCCGAGGTCATTAAGATATTCGGAAAGTTTTAAATAAAAAAAGATCTTCAGAGCTTAATAATAAATTTCTTTCCAAAATTAATTTTATTCCCTTTTGCCCTTTTTTGTTTGCGAAATATCATTTTTGAAAATTATTTAAATTAATCTCGGTTTATTAGAATTTAATTTAAATATTTTCTTATATGCTTTTAAATATTTTTCGAGGTCTTATAATGTATTTTCGTAAATAACATTGATCTTTAAGTTTGTTGGTAAATTCTTCCGAAAATATTTCTGAAATTCTTTATATAGCTCTTATATCGTTTACAGGCCTTTGGATCCTTACGAAATGATTTTTTGTTATATAAATTTTAGATAAAATCTTCTAATAATATTTTTAGATATTTAGTATTTCATTATATATTGGTATTTGTAAAAAAAAAATCTCGAATGGCCCTCCCCCATCCCTTTTTCCTTTTCTCTCATCTTCTCCCACTTTTCTTTCCCTCTTTTCTGACCTATTTGTCTGCATGAGCCAAAACCCCAACTGTCACCTCCTTCTCCCTACTCCTCTTCGACAACCACCTGACTAGCCGACCGTGGGCCACCGTCACTCCCTCTGCATGCTGCCAACACCCACTGCAGCAAGCAACAGTCGAAGTAGCACAGCAGCAGCTGCTAGTAGCAATGAAGGGCAACTGCAGGTCGTGCTGCCACGTTAGGCCACAATGAGCATCATTGGTTGCAGCCGAGTGGTCTTCGACCTCCGACTGAGCTTCCCCGTTCTTCACCTGTAACACCCCCAAAATTCACTACTGAAATTTTTTGTTTTATTAAAAGATTAGCAGAAGTAAAATAACAAACTGTGAATTTTAGAGATATTATCGCCACACTTAGTACCAGACCGGTTCACTCCTACTGTTCCAGTACCAAGTGCTAAGGCTAAAAGTGTAAAATATAATTTACAAACCATATTTAAATCAGAGTAGCGTAACAAACCATTTACAATAATAAAATCCATCAGTGGTGGTTATAAAGACAACAATAACATTAAAACCTAGAATCTAAAAGAGAAAGAGAAGAAAACACTAACAGCTCCGGATAATTCCTTACTATCTTTCCCGTTGCCCACTTGAATAGCACCTCAAAAAAACCTGCAAGGGACACTGCCCATTGAATAGGCAGGGGCCACACAAATGGAACCCTTCAATACTATGGTACTGAGTAACCCTTTAAAACACATTTAAAAGCAGGCCCGCGATTCAACATATAAAACGAAGTTATAAACCCATATAACAAGATGTGTATATATAACATTCATATAATTAACATTCACGTCAGATATCAATAGGTCGTAATGTATGATGGATACTTTCGGCCTTAAGCCATTAGTCCATCATTATTCAATCATCTCTCAGATTTTATATCCATATGAGTGCGGGAACCCCACTATTATAGCCGGTGGATCGGTCATGCAGGAAAAACACTCCTAGCCACTATTATTCGCCGGTGGACCGGTCTGGTCCTGAATCATACGGTGTTCCACTGTAAGTGATTAGTATTTTTCCACAACTTTATTCACATCCATGACTGGTTTTCTTAAGCTCGGGACCCTCACTATTATTGCCGGTGAATCGAAATATATATCGACATCATCCAGGGCAACACGCTCTTAGGCCACTATTATATCCGGTAGATCGGCACTCATAATCACTTGTCAGGGCATCACACTCTTAGGCTACTATTATATTCGGTGGATTGGTACTCATAATCATTTGCCAGGGCAACACGCTCCTGGGCCACTATTATAACCGGTAGATTGGTACTCAATATCATAATTCAATTGGGCCCAACTCATTAATCTTTCACTTTCGTGATCAGTGTTTTTCCTTTCTTTAATCAGCACAACAATTCCATTTATTTGCCTAGGATGGGAGATCAAGAACCCGGGAGACAAAGGTACATTGGTTGTATTGGTACATACAAGCTACTCAGTACCCTTCAACCATTAACCCAGGGACACAAAGGTACCCTGGTCGTATTGGTGCATAAAGCTACTCAGTACCTTACCGGGAAGGACACCTAATCCATAAGTATGCATACCTTCTAAATAGGTCTGTAGAGCTAGATAGAGTAAGATATAGGGCTTGGGTGGGGAACAAAGGCACACTAGCAAATACTAGAATAATCGTGGGCTAAACCACATCTTTAGGGTAGCGACCCCTAAAGAGCCACCATTCCCGATCTTGAGGTCCTTCGCTTTAAGTATTAGTGTCTTAATTAAGGTGATCACGAAAAGCACAACAATCAAATATTCATTCACTTTCAATCGTTCCGATATCATTAAGTATTTCTTATTCAAACAGTTATCTAGGATAATACAGAGGAAATCGTTAAGGCCATCGTAATATCATCCAATTCTGATTTAGGATTTGTTCTCGTGATACTTACTAATGATCAAATACTCTTATCTTACTATTAAGTGTTACTTGAGTCTTATTACGAACCTCCAATGTCCCATCAACATATTAGCTATGAATGACTGATTTACCCCATACTTGTATAGTTATTAAGCCATCCCTTCTTTGCTTGCCAACTTACCATATCACCCTCCAGGTTGCATAATTACCAAATTACCCCTTGTTCGGTTTAGGTTACCAAGTTATCTCCTGCGCTTTTTAGATCACCATTCACCCTTCATAATTGTTACACTTATCATATTTCCTATTTGGCTGGTTAGATTACCGAATTGCCGTTCTCCTTTGTTATAATTACTAAATTGCCCTTAAGTTGGATAAATTTTCAAATTACCCTTCTTCATTATCATGATTACCAATTTTCCCCTTTAGTTGGTTAAATAATTACCAACTTACCCTTTATTCGGTTAAATTACCAAGTTGCCCTTCTCTATTATCATAATTACCAAATTGTCCTTCTTCATTATCACAATTACCATTCTACCCTTCTCATTTATTATAATTGCCATTTTACCCTTTTCAATTATTATAATTACTATTTTACCCTTCTCCATTATTATAAATATTAATTTATCCTTCTCCATAATTATAATTAAAAATTTACCCTTCTCCATAATTATAATTATTAATTTACCCTTCTCTATAATTATAATTATTAGTTTATACTTGTCCATAATTATAATTACCAATTTATAAATTACCATTTTACCCTTTTACTACCAAAATTACCATCATATCCTCTTATTTATAAAATTACCATTTTACCCCATTACATTCAAATTTACCATATTACCCTTTTGCTTGTAAATTACCATAATACCTTGTTACTTGCAAGTTACCATAATATCCTTTTACATCCAAAATTTCCATTTTACCCCTTTCTTACAAAATTACCATTTTGCCATTCTCTTCCAAAATTACCATTCTTACCCCCTTTACTCCTAAATTACCACTTTACCCTTTACTCCCAAAATTACCATAATACCCCTTTAATTATAAAATTACCATTTTGCCTTTTTGCCTCCAAAGTTACCACTTTACCCCCTTTATTACACCACTTTTATTAAATTAACATTACCACATGGAATAATAATATTAATACTCCATTAACAATATCCAACTCGACCAACTATTATATTTTATAATAATACTTATTAACATCTGCACATATTAGATCACATTCTTGCACAAGAAATATTACTAAAATACCCCTAGGGCTCATAATAATATTATTCATGCATAAATGGTCACATTAACATAATATGACAAGGATAAGTACTTAACACTTTCATTAACAGTCAAACTTTTTCCTTGAGCAACATTTCCACACATGGCATATAAACTAGCATATTTTCCTTTTTATCAATCCATACAAGCAAATATATATATATATATATATATATATATATATATATATTAAACCAAAAATATCAAGCATAATAACATATTAAAAATCCTAATGTGCTAGTATACGTTTATCCATGCGTTTAAGTGGGGTTTATCTATTACCTTGTATCCCAGTTAAAGATTTAAGCTTTAATTAGCAAAATCACCACCTAAAAATAATACCAATATTTCTCACATTAGAATTAAGGAAACCAAAAATATAAGACTTTATAAAACTTAATTAATGAAATACTTAACTTAAATATTATTTTACCTTAAAATTATTAACCAAAATAAACCAAGAATGCAGCAACTGATACTGCTCATGCAGCATGAACTACATGCAAAAATAAAAAGAAGAAGGCTCGAATGGAGGGGGGTGAAAGGCTATTTTTGGGTTGGGGTCTTTAGGCTAGGATATAAGGTAGATGGGGGAGGATTTCGGGAAAGGGAAGGGTGCAAGAGTGAAGAGGGGGTGTAGGTGGTGGTCGGGGGTAGGTTGTTGGTGGCCTAGAGTGGCGAAGGTGCCGGTAGCGAGGCAGCGAAGATGGCTGCCGAGGTGGATCGGGCTGAGAAGGAAGGAAAAGAGAGGGGGGAAAATGAAGGGGTGCGGGGGCTAGTTTTGGGAAAAGAAGGCGTGAGGGTGGTAGAGGAGATTGCAGGGAGTTGACTGGTGGTTTGGGTGGCGGCAAAGGCGGCCAGATGGCGGAGAACGGTGGGGTTGTAGGGGGCTGTCGAGAAGGGAGAAAAAGGAG